>CM056554.1:12725000-13325000 GCA_029721515.1 Synanceia verrucosa
ACTACCCCCATGGCCGTTTGCCTCCAGAGGGCAATTTGCTTATTTAGCTGCTTACTAGTTTTCTCATCCTCCTCTCATCCATCTCCTTCCAGATCCCTTGCACTGCTCCTTGACTGGATGCAAACTTCCTGTTTTGCCCGTTTTTAGAAGCTAAAGCATCTGTATCCCCCGGGGTTTCCCTGCAAAATCTGCATATTCAGCAACTGTGATTCATACCGACAGATGCAGTTAGTTATAGCATTTGCGAGTGTGGATGTGCACGAGAAACTCTGTGTGTTTGTTTGTGTGCGTATGGAAAGAAGACACAAACATCTGCCTTAACATTTGCTCTCTGCTAAAGCTGCTGTGGCCATGTCTCTCTGCACCAGGGAGCATCTAGAGAGCGCAGCTCAAATGTGAATGCCAGGATTAGCATTTGGTCCAAGCAGTGAGTCCATGAATGAGTCAGGGAGCAAGCGAGCGAGAGAGAGACAGAGAGAGATACAGTAAATCATCTTCCAGCCGCAGGCAGCCTCAGTAACATCACAGTTGCTGGACAGTGGGCTGGGGAGGAAGTGAGAAGTGCGTCAAGCTGAAATGATAAAGAGAAAAAACCTGCAAGAGACAGGAGGGAAGGGACACATGTCTTGTCCAAGCTATGTCATCTTATTTTAATTTAATTTGGTGGGCCTCTTATCTTTGGTCCCTGAGGGCTTTGTTTGACTTTGTTTTATCCCTCATTTAGACAAAAAGAGAGATGTTCCTCTGAGTGATCACTGCAGCCTTCATCCAAGGACACATGGCCTATAAATCACGTGACTCCAGCCCAACTGTAATTCAGTCCACCACTCAGCGGCACACTTATTGCATATATATCAAAGTGGCAAAGATTCCAGTAATACAAGAATTATACCATACTATACACTTTATAAACTGTCTTATGGTTGTTGTGCATAGTGAATATGATTTCTATATATTGTGGAAAAAACAACAACCAACTTTGAATTGTGGTACTAGCTATATTCTATGATTTATGGCTACTTTCTCATCATTCTTGCATTACTCTATATTTCAGCGTATGAATCAAAAATGTATTAAAAATGTTTAAGATGTTTACACCTCAGATTTGCACAATCCCTAATGTGATATTCCCGAAAAGCGAGACTTGTGATGCAGCCATAGTGGAGAATCTAACTTGTTTTATCGAGCGCTGTATATGTGCTTACAGCAACAAATTATGTAATGAGCAGAGTGTCTCTTGAGGTAGAGGAGGAGGAGGGCAACAACAGTAACAAGGGCACATCCGTGCTCATACATGCAATGTTTTATGTAAATGATGAACTGTTTGAATGCAGCTTCCTGAAAAGATGATAATTCAGCAACTGGACTTAACATTCTTGCTTTTTTTTTTAAATTGTTAAATGTTTCCTCTCCTGAAAATAAAACCAGAAAAGCAGCAGAGGAGGTAGGAGATGAAAGGTCGCCGCCTTTCTGAGAGCAGCTGGTCTGAGCAGAACTCCATGCATCTGCTCTGCTAAACATTTCCCATTACAGACGACCCAGAAACGTCCATGAACCTTCTGGCCACAAGAAGAGGAGAGAAAAAAGGCAAAGCAGTGATATGTGAGGGACAGGAAATATGATTCACAGAGAAATGAAAAAAAAAAAACTCAGGCAGATGTTATTACCTTTTTTCTAAGAGCACTTTGTGCCATTTGCAAAACATTTAATCTCCCCCAGGTCTTTAGGCTGTTTCAGCTGTGATTGTTCCTGCGACAGGAAACAAAGGCCCCTGCTCAATGATTTCACTCCATCATCCACTTCCACCGATAATATTTGCTCTGGGCCGCCAGCTGAAGTGATGAGAGCCGGGACGATACTTTCAGTGACTCTGTTGCTATTCATCAGAGCACACACACTCACACATTGATAGTGTCTCACACACCTACAGTGACTGACAAAAATACTGCAATTTAGTGTGTTATTATGTCATATATATGTTAAATTTAAAGGCACCCTGTGGAGCTTTTGACTTCTATTGGAGTGGCAATAGAGCAGTTTATCTACAAGTGACAGTAATGTGCCAATATGCCGAAAAATAGGCAGAGGTATAAGCATGTAAACAATTCAAAAATAAGCTTTAAAAAGTTTTGTTTCTTACAACTTACAACTAAACTACATTCTGTAGTTATGTTATGTTAGTTATGTTTGATTTATGTGTGTGGTTGATGTAAATTAAAACCAAACTTAAGGAAAAAAATACAAAACTACTGCATTAGGTTTAATAAAAAAACAAACAAAAAAAGCTTCACGGTTTGATGTAACATGATTTTGAACCAAAACAAAAATGTAACAAAACTACTTTGTTAGCTGTAGGGATCTGACTCTGAGCCAACACATTATCCTCATTTTCCACTGTCACAAAAGTGGCTTTGCACAAATCACAAGGTCATTTTTCATGTCGCCAAGCAGATTCAATTTGTGCGTGAAAACTATTAACTAACAGCATAGATGTGATGTGAGGTGAGGCAGAGAGGAAGTGACAGAAAATGGAAAAAAAACAAGATCAACAGTTTGTTGCTGTGACCCTTTAACAAAGTTATTTAATTCCAGCTGTGGGGGGCTTTTTTCCGTTGTTTAGTCGACCATCAGCCCAGGGGCCAGGCTGTTCTGCTGTGTTCCACTGTGTTTGGCTGTGTGACCATAATCACATAATGAGGCTGTGGGGTCGTGCATTTTCTCGTGAAACATAATCTCCAGCAGTGATTTTAAGTAGCCTCAGTTAAGATTGATGACAGTGTGCTGAGGCATCTCAAGCAGGCGACTGTTTCTGGGCGTGAGGTGGGGAGCAGCGGTGGCGGTCTAATTGTCAGGAGGACAGAGAAAGCCCACAGCATCCATCACATTCACACAGAGCACCCCTGGGTCCTACCATCTCTCTCTCACCTGGGAACAAACACACCTTGGGTAAGTCCCGCTAAGACAAACGAATGCAATAGAAATGTACTGACAGCTTTGGCAGAGTGTCTAATGAGCCTGCGCTGTGTGCCAAGTGTTTGTTTCTCACCGTGACATGACATATTTATCTTTATTTGTTTCAAGGAAGCTTTGTTCTTTTCAAACTTAGAGCCACACAAGTTCAGATCCTCCACAATCCACCCCTGTTTAGGGAGGTCAAGTGTTTCTGCTAAAGGTGAGGTGAAATTACAGATGGACGCGTAATTAGTGTATACATGGACTGATTGGTGTTGGTCTACTGCATGTCCGATATTGGACTCCTCTTCTTGATAAATATGATGTATTTTGTATTTTTCATGCAGTATTTCTACATCCTAGTTCTCTGCATGACCAGTAATAAGACACACCCAGCTGCGCATTAGAGCAATATTCTTCTTTAAAACCCAACATGTGTTCAATAATCACAGGTTTCATTTGTTGTCTTGCTCGTTTGATCCCTGCATGCTATAATTTATGATTATTATAATAACAACAACTCGGTTTATCTGAAGGACTGTGACCTTTTTCATCTGAAAGGTGAGCAGACTCACTAAAAAAGCACAATCCCAGTTAATTTTATACAGGGGGGAAAAAAAACTTCCTGTAGCATAAGGGAGAGGATAAGGGTCTTTCAGGAACTGATTAGAATATTTTTTGATATTAAAAATATGCATGTGAAACTATGTGCCCTTTACATGACTCCACTAATGACAGATCCTGTCAAACTATTTGTCAAACAAATGGCAGTGGCTCCTAAGAGACAAAAACAATTCATTTTGCAAGTTGAAATTAAAGCCATATTAATGTGATCATTAGAAATAAAAAAAGTGGGTGGTAGTTCTCTCTTGCCGTCATGCTGCAGCCATGACGAACCGCTGCTTCATTTTCACTTTATTCACCTTGCTCTGTAGCCCGTGCCATCCAGGCAAAACCATTTGAGGCATGAACAATCATCTACACCCTATCTTCATATGATAAGTATAAATACGTGGTGAGTAATGGGGATGAGTGGGAGTGAGATCTGGACACAGTGAGCTTTGAGGAAAAGTCAGTCCAGTCATAGTGACCCATTGTTCAGTTTGACGTCGCTCATGTGACGAACCCAGTGGCTTTGGACTGAAATGGCGAGAGACATTGTGTCCTCTCTGAGGATGCCGGGAGGGCCTGTGAGCCCGGGTCACCGGTGTCATCATGACAGAGTTCCCAGCCTGGATCCAGACCTCAAGGCTGCTGACTTTTTTTAATATTTGTTGTTGATTGACTATTTCCAAGACACTTAAACTCAAGCAGCAAGATGTCATCTTCCTGTGCCAGAGAAAAAATAAGAAGATTAACCTGACACACCTGATGTTTTGATACACAGAGCCACCTGAGGAGCCATCATTCCGAACTGTTTGGAAAAGAAACAAGCACAGAAACAATGCTTGACAGCTGACTGGATGAACTACCTGTACCTGTCAATCAGGAGAAGAGCAAAATCATCTTTTCTACAGTGCCATGTTCTTTGCCTCATATAACTGATCTGATGCTATCAGCAACTGCAGCATCTGCGCTAACGCTAACTCAAACACACCTAAGCTATCGCTGAAGCTTCCAGGAGCTCCGTGCAGGATTGGTCTGTGCACAAACACTTGAAGCTTGCCATGATGATCATGTGATCCCATGTTTCTTGCATGATCTCGTGACATGCAGTCAGACCATTAGGCTACCATTGTTCTTTAACCAAAATGTGCAGAAAAAATTGGCAAATGCAGATCAATAGCTAAATGCTGTGCTTACATTTTGCTCTCATGACACACGAGTGCTCTCTTGCATTACAGTGATCCTGGTAGACTCTCTTTCTAATCTAATAGGAAGCTCATTTCCTTTCTGTATTCCATCAGACCACCAGACTGCTGCGACTAACTCACTGCTAACACACACACAAGTCCCATGTCCCATTGCACACTCATGCTCCTCATTGTCTCTGCTGGCGTTTATTCTCCACCCTACCACACCAGAGAGTCGGTGTTATCTAGGATGGCAGAATACCCAGGGCCTCTCCCTTCTCCTCCTCTGCTCAGATATCCCAGTATGGTCTATTTCTGTCCCTTCGTCTCTCTGCTTTCAGCAAAGTGCCACTGACGTCTCTGCACTAAACAGATGAGGGCTGTCAGTGATGGGTGTTCAGCAGAAGATCCTGCCAAAAACCAACAGAATTTAAATAATCACTTTTTTATACATATTTCACCAGATTATGCTTCCCACCTCAATTGCTGTTCTAGAAAAAGGAGCGACAATGAGACAATGGATACGTGATGATGAGTTTTCAGATTTACTGTCCCTCTTTTCTCTAATTGAGAGTCATTACAGTGATGAGATGTTATTTTTATGAACAAAAACAATTAAGTAATGAGAACATAAATGATTATGGGGAGCCAGGACGGAAGAGACGGTGGTGAGGTGCAAAAAAGGGCAAAGGGGATAAGGAGTGAAGGCGGCAGGAATGAGAAGAAGGGATTATTTACAGAAAAAAAAGCATCCTCTCAGAAAATGCTGAGTCACTGTAAGAGTAAAGCTGCAAACCAGCTCTCTTCCCCCTCTGTCTCTTCATCACCCACAAGCCCAACACCAAGACACACAACACAACTCGTCCCCACCCCACCGCCACCATCACCACCAAACACACACTTATGCACAATCACAACCCAAGAGAGTGATGGACACAGGAAGGAGGATGAGGTATATTGTTACTGCACAGCTATCCTGCGGTATCACTGTGCTTTCGTCATACGGACTCTCACATACAAACCAGATCACACTAAACAGGAAAAAACAACATTTATTCAAAACTAAAGCTGCAAATTGAGTCAGATGACACATATTTGACGTCAGATCAACACTTGATGCAGGTTCCTGTATTTGCCAGAAAAAAGTAGGCTGAAGATTGAATGCCATTTTAACAGTCACAGTTTCTGGTCACAGATGGCATTTTGTGGACCTTATCACATTGCTGTTTGTGTGTATCTTCATTTTGATTGTGTAATATGTACAGGATGCTGTGAAATTTGCCTAGATAGACATGTCTTTCCCATATATTGAACTGTGTCTATAAAAACCTCTGACTTGGTATAAAAATCAAACTATGCTCCACTTACTGGAAAGCTTGCAGCCCTCCAGAGCAGAAATTAGTGTGTGCAAATCAGTGATTGGCAAAGCTTGATAATCCTATCCATTACACTGCTCAGTGGGCAGAAGGCATTTATTTGATTGGTCAGGATGGATTATATTTATAGTAGTACTTGCCAACATGAATATATAACAACAGCAGCATGTTAGGAAGGAAATAAACTATTGAAGTTTAAATGGTCGCCAACTAACTGATTTATATTTTCATGAAAGCCAAAATGATGCTAAGGCTCTGAGTTAGTGCAGTTATAAATCCTTTTAATGTGAAGTTGTGGTTTTACAATCATGGAATGTAATAAATACATTTAATAAGAGAAGGAGAAGAGGGCTAGTTCTTGCTCCTCCTCTTTGTGTTTAATGTCTATATTTATGTCTATATCTACATAAAGAGTCCATCCTGAGCTGTTTGCCTTTTTTATGTCACCTGAAGGCCATGTGACGTACGCCATGTGGTGTAACATGCACCACAGTCCCATAATTCAGACATGCACAGGCCACTAAAGAGGCAGTGCAACTATTTGTGCACTAGTTACATATTCAGGAGGTCTGCAGTACTTTGCCTCACTTTCTCTCTATGTACACTATATTGCCAAAAGTATTCGCTCACCCATCCAAATAATCACAATCAGGTGTTCCAATCACTTCCATGGCCACAGGTGTATAAAATCAAGCACCTAGGCATGCAGACTGCTTTTACAAATATTTGTGAAAGAATGGGTCGCTCTCAGGAGCTCAGTGAATTCCAGCGTGGAACTGTGATAGGATGCCACCTGTGCAACAAATCCAGTCGTGAAATTTCCTCACTCCTAAATATTCCACAGTCAACTGTCAGCTGTAAGAACGTGGAAGTGTTTGGGAACGACAGCAACTCAGCCACGAAGTGGTAAACCACGTAAACTGACAGAGCGGGGTCAGCAGATGCTAAGGAGCATAGTGCGAAGAGGTTGCCAACTTTCTGCAGAGTCAATCACTACAGACCTCCAAACTTCATGTGGCCTTCAGATTAGCTCAAGAACAGTGCACAGAGAGCTTCATGGAATGGGTTTCCATGGCCGAGCAGCTGCATCCAAGCCATACATCACCAAGTGCAATGCAAAGTGTCGGATGCAGTAGTGTAGAGCAGTGGAGACGTGTTCTCTGGAGTGACGAATCACGCTTCTTCATCTGGCAATCTGATGAACAAGTCTGGGTTTGTTGGTTGCCAGGAGAACGATACTTGTCGGACTGCATTGTGCCAAGTGTAAAGTTTGGTGGAGGGGGGATTATGGTGTGGGGTTGTTTTTCAGGAGCTGGACTTGGCCCCTTAGTTCCAGTGAAAGGAACTCTGAATGCTTCAGCATACCAAGACATTTTGGACGATTCCATGCTCCCAACTTTGTGGGAACAGTTTAGAGCTGGCCCCTTCCTCTTCCAACATGACTGTGCACCAGTGCACAAAGCAAGGTCCATAAAGACATGAATGACAGAGTCTGGTGTGGATGAACTTAACTGGCCTGCACAGAGTCCTGACCTCAAACCAATAGAACACCTTTGGGATGAATTAGAGCAGAGACTGAGAGCCAGGCCTTCTTGTCCAACATCAGTGTGTGACCTCACAAATACGCTTTTGGAAGAATGTTGAAAATGAAATATTTTCATTTATGTTGGTTTTCTAATTGTTGACTCATATTTTTAGTTTTTTTATTTTTTATTCTGGCACCTTGTGCACCATACAGACTGAGCGGCAGTAGCTCAGTCTGTAGTGACTTGGGCTAGGAATCGGAGGGTCGCCAGTTCAAGTCCAGGTCGGACCAAAAAATGTGGAGCGTGGACTGGTAGCTGGAGAGGTGCCAGTTCCTCCTCCTGGGCACTGCCGAGGTTGCCCTTGAGCAAGGCACCGAACCCCCAACTGCTCGGGGCGCCTGGATAAGGGGCAGCCCCCTCACTCTGACACCTCTCCTCTAATGCATGTGCATGTGTTTGTTTCATGACTTGTGTGTGTAATGTGCAACTGAAAAATATATATATACATACTAACAGAGTGAAAAAATGTAATTTCCCTCATTGAGGGATTAATAAAGGAATTCTTCTTCTTCTTCTTCTTCTTTTTGGTGTTGTAAGGTGCTAACAAAATTTGATTGATAGATTGATTGATGGATTAATTGATTGATTGATTAATTAACAGTGGCTTAGTTAGCAGTAGCTTAACCAACAGTAGCTTAGCTAGCAGTAGCTTAACTAATAGCAGCTCAGCTAGCACTAGCTTAAATAACAGTAGCTTAGCTAGCAGTAGCTTAACTAATAGCAGCTCAGCTAGCACTAGCTTAAATAACAGTAGCTTAGCTAGCAGTAGCTTATCTAATAGCAGCTTAGCTAGCACTAGCTTAAATAACAGTAGCTTAGCTAATAGTAACTTAGCAAGAGGTGCTAAGTTAATGGTATCTTTGATAAGAGTAGCTTACAGTAGTTAACAGTAACTTAGCTTCTACTTAACCACCAATTTAGGTTAAAAAATGAACACTTTTATTTGCTCTTAAATCATAGTGTGTTTATTATCAACCGTTTTGGAAGTATTTAATACAGTGGATTAGGGAATATATGGGAAAAGGTTAATTACCACCAATTGCCATGACTGAATGGATCGTAGGGTGAGGTAAAGAGCTGTGCAGCTGCTGCTAATCGGCAGCTGTACTTGAACCTCCATTTAGAGTTAAATATCATACTTTTGTTAAATAATTGTCAGTAGTGTTATTACTAATCACAATAGGAGTTATTGGGATAATTTAATTACATTTAGTAGCAAAGGGAAATATTCTTCCATAATTTGTCATGTTTTGCCTACTATGCTTGCATACCTTTAATATACGGTGAAGAAGCTGTTGAAGAAATGAAATGAAACATACCACGGTGTATAAACCTGATGGCTCTATATATGGCACATGCTACATTATGTACAGCCATCAGTTTTGCTCCTGTGGAATCAGCAAGCAGCATCAGGATTCGATTGACAGAGCAGCACCCCCTGCTGTTTGTGTAGCAGTGACAGGAAGAACACACACATTGTGAAAAAGAATAGAGAGGAGAGTCTCATGCGATACAGTATGACTCAGGGCGATGAAGTCAGAGTGGGTTTATGCAGAGATTAAAGGATTGAAGAACAAGGGAGAGAAAGCGTGGGCAGACAGATAGAGAGAGTCCACTAAGTCCAGTAGCCTGCTGGAGAGAGAGTAACGCAGTGCTGTTACTCAACAAAATAAATTGTAATCAACATTAGATGCAATAAGACCTGGGTGAAGTGATCAATACATTCAATAGTATTCATTATCTTTGTGGGGGACATAAAGCTCAAATCATTTCTTTAGAGTGTGAGTGAAATGATGGACGTCTGCTGTCCTCTGAGGTGGTGACTCAGGCTGTCCAGAGCAGACAGTGTCAGATTACATCTCCACCACATCTACTCTGTCCGTCAATAACGCAGAGTCCTGTCCGAGTGTCCTTGAGCAAGACGCTAAAACCCTCCCATTTCCTTCAGTTATTCAGGATAGGATCTGCAAGAAAATGGACCTTCAAATCAAATTGAAAAAGCACATTTTGTGTAGAAAAAGCTATATTACCAGTTGATGAATTTGGACATTTAAAAAAAAATATTTGAAAAGCTGAATAGGGTTCAATATGACGTTGGTCCACCCTTTGCAGCTATAACAGCTTCAACTCTTCTGGGAAGGCTGTCCACAAGGTTTAGGAGTGTGTTTATGGGAATTTTTGACCATTCTTCCAGAAGCGTATTTGTGAGGTCACACACTGATGTTGGATGAGAAGGCCTGGCTCTCAGTCTCTGCTCTAATTCATCCCAAAGGTGGTCTATCATGTTGAGGTCAGGACTCTGTGCAGACCAGTCAAGTTCATCCACACCAGACTCTGTCATCCATGTCTTTATGGACCTTGCTTTGTGCACTGGTGCACAGTCATGTTGGAAGAGGAAGGGGCCAGCTCCAAACTGTTCCCACAAAGTTGGGAGCATGGAATTGTCCAAAATGTCTTGGTATGCTGAAGCATTCAGAGTTCCTTTCACTGGAACTAAGGGGCCAAGCCCAGCTCCTGAAAAACAACCCACACCATAATCCCCCCTCCACCAAACAAGTATCGTTCTCCTGGCAACCGCCAAACCCAGACCCATCCATCAGATTGCCAGATGGAGAAGTGTGATTTGTCACTCCAGAGAACGCATCTCCACTGCTCTAGAGTCCAGTGGCGGCGTGCTTTACACCACTGCATCCGACGCTTTGCATTGCACTTGGTGATGTATGGCTTGGATGCAGCTGCTCGGCCATGGAAACCCATTCCATGAAGCTCTCTGTGCGCTGAAGCTCTCTGCGCACTGTTCTTGAGCTAATCTGAAGGACACATGAAGTTTGGAGGTCTGTAGCGATTGACTCTGCAGAAAGTTGGCGACCTCTTCGCACTATGTGCCTCAGCATCTGCTGATCCCGCTCCGTCAGTTTACGTGGTCTACCACTTCGTGGCTGAGTTGCTGTCGTTCCCAAACACTTCCACGCTCTTATAATACAGCTGACAGTTGACTATGGCATATTTTGGAGTGAGGAAATTTCAGGACTGGATTTGTTGCACAGGTGGCATCCTATCACAGTTCCACGCTGGAATTCACTGAGCTCCTGAGAGCGACCCATTCTTTCACAAATGTTTGTAAAAGCAGTCTGCATGCCTAGGTGCTTGATTTTATACACCTGTGGCCATGGAAGTGAATGAAGCACCTGATTCTGATTATTTGGATGGGTGAGCGAATACTTTTGGCAATATAGTGTGTGACCCGACTCTGCAGTTCCTCTCAGCTGTGTGGAGATTTATGGTGTCTTTTAATCTGTTGTTTTGGTTTTAGGGAGCGCTCTCATCAGCATCAGCAGCAGACCGACAGAGTCAGTGATTAGTTGGCATGACTCTAAATCAGGGGCGGTCCTAGCCTATTTGGTGCCCTGGACGAACACCTTTGCTCTAAACAAATGCCTGGATGAGCTATATTAAGTTAATTATGTACACTTAAAATTAGATTTTCATTGATCTGTTGCTCCAAAGTAGTTGGAAACCAGTTAGCAGAGAGTCAAAATATTTCACTTAAACTAATAAATGGGCCAGCTTCTGCCACACCCAGAGGTAGTTCAACAAATGTGAACTTGATTGGCCTATTGGAAAGAAAAAGAGAGACTTGTTCCGATGATATAAAACATGTATGTTGTTGTAAACCAGAATATACAAAATCCTTTTTTGCAAGTGTGAGTAAAACATTTCATGAATAAAATAGTGTGAAGACTGTAGACTACATTTATACTACCATGTGGAGATGGTATGGCAGTGTTGATTGGGGTCAACAGACACACACCAACATACAAACACACACAAATGTGTCCCTTTCTTTTGCTGATGTTAATTAGAGATGAACATAAATGAAGGCAAATGTACTCCACCTCATTCTTGGGGTCAATTAGCCATGACAGTGAGAGCTACACAATCCTAAGACCCAATTAATGAGAGGATTTACTTATTATCACACCGACTGGATATAATTACATTGAAACATTTAGTGTTACGATTAAATGCTGGATGGCAGATGCTACGGCTAACCCCAGCTCTCAGAGAGGGTCACTGTTAATCATGTAGTTATGGCACTATAGTCATATTTTGTGGCAACAGGACAGCCTACTGTTTTTGGGCTTCTGAAGCACTTTACATACTACAGACTGATAAACTCGTGCTTCAGTCTTTTACAAATATTAACTCCCAGCGCAAAACTGCTAAAAAGGACCTCACCACCAGCTGACAGTCAGACCAGATCACAAGGTAGATGGAAACAGGAGCCACCGCATTGTCTACAAGATCCAATAAATCTGGATCGCATGTTTACACATTATCTGTCAACGAGTTGAAGAATAGACGAGTAAAACACCTCAGGGAGACCCAGACTGTCAACCTGATGACACAGCACTTCATCATCATGTACCAAGAGATTAAACTACACACATGCAATCCACATGTGGTTCATTCTTTCACCAGATATGGTGAATTTGGACTTTTGGGAACTGAAATTTATTAGACTGAATACATAAAGATGAGCTATCGGGACCCTCTTTACAAAAAGTCGAACATTTCTACACTTCTGTATGGATGGTGGGGAGTGTAGTAATATATCAGTGTTGACAACAATCATGAGAATGTGTTAATAATACTGATAATATCTTGTAATAAAGTGGATTTATTTCAGTTGACAATGACATTATATATCAGTCCATCTGGTTGCCTTTTATTTATCCATAATGCTGCACAATAGTTGCTCTTTTTCCACACTTTTGCAATCTTATAGACTCTCTCCACCTCCCTCCACTTGTATTTGGAGTGTAAATAATGTGCCCAATGCACAATAAACAAAGATGAATTTGACTGATAGCACTGATAGTATTTTTCAAATTTATACTACAGATGTATTATCCTGACTTATTTTGGCCATGATATTGGTGTAGTAAAAATCTGCCCTAATGACCGTACAAAAATAAATTTCAAAAATCAAACATGCGAAACAGTTTCACCAAGGGGGAAGTCACTTTCATCTAAACATGAAAGAAAACAGGAATAGCCGGCAGCCAGCCGAATGTACGCGCTCATGTGTTGTTCAGTATCTACTGTCCTCACACTCTCTGGAAACTCTCAACGATCGCCAGGTTTTGTCGAATGTGTTCATATTTGCCAGTTTGTCTTCAGAGAAGAAAGGTGAGCTGTGAACTACACAGAAACAGAACCCTGCTAATTAATGTTGCTGAAAACAACCAGCACTTCTCTTTTAGCTCCAACACGTTGTCTCACACACACACACACACACACACAGTTCAATGCATCAACAGACTTGTATGATGCAGCCATGTATCATGTAGTTCAGGTTGCATAGGGATGTTTCTAATAATAGAGATATCAAATCAATGCACACACACACTAACCTTGGGGTGACTTTAAATCTGCTATGCAATCTCCCTTCAATACTTAAATACAAACAAAAAAAAATCTACAGTATATTTCAGCAGAGCAAGTAATTTTTCTGTAAGTGTGTCCTCTATCTAAGCAGTGACGCAAACGGAAGCAGCAGATACCTGGAAGAGAGGAAGAGTTGGAAGGAAAGGAGGAGACCTCTATTTTTGGAGACGGTATTCTCATGGCGTCCCAGGGGAGAGGGCCGCTATGGGCTCCCCCTCCTCAGATGGCGGCACTGGAGAAACCTGCAGTAGACGAGCAGCAGAGGATGCCAGTCATAGATGAGTAAACATATGGATTTATATTTTGGGGGGGGCCTCCCAGCTGCAGTGAAAATCAACAAATCCAAGTAGCGGAGATGTAACAATTGGTTTCAGTGAATATGCTGAGTTGCAAACTCACTCCTCACTTCTTTCTGCCTTGAAAACTGAGTGACCTCCACTGATTTACTGAGTGCCTGCCGCAGAGCATCATGGGAATAAATGTAACCACAACAAAAAAAGAAACCAACCCATTTCTCCAACATCCAGGCCTTTTTCTGTTGCTGTGACAACAACAAGGACAAGAGGAGGCAACCTTGGATGCCAGACAGCTTTGTGTCGATACAACGCTGGCTTTCTCTCTTGAAGGATTTCGGCCTTACGGAGCACCAACACTGACTCACACCTCACAGCGAGCCCGTCTACAGTGAACTAATCTGCTGTTATCTGTGGTCAGATTGTTTTAAACCAGAATTTGATTATTAGACAGAGCAAACTCCGACTGTAACCACTCAGACTGCCATGGCTGCTAATGGCTAATTTCACTCTGAGGGTTTAGTTGAAATGCCACAGTGAAGTTTAGACCCTTAGTTGTTGGTTGATGATAAGTTCAAGGGGTGCAGGTGAGGTGAACAAAAATCCATTCACCTGTGTTTTTGCAGAGGTTCGTCTCATGATCAGAGTCATAATGAAGATTTTAATCCCACCCAACAACCCTCCCATCTACATCACAATATTTATTTTTTCTGTTTGATTTTGATTTAAATAGGATGGGTTTTACAATACTGGGGTCAGCCTATGAAACACCTGAAAACTCACAAATTTCTTGTTACTTCATTGTCCTCAATGATAAATATTCTGTGGAAAAAAGTCATAATGCTATGAATTAACTGAAAACAACTGGAAAATATTATATGTTATTGGATTTCCTTCTATTTTTATGTTGCTTAATTTGTTTTCAAAAAGGACCAAGAGCCCTTCTTTTCTTTTTACTATTATGAAATGTAGACCATGTGAGACAAATGACTCTTGAACAAAAAATGAGATATTTTTTTTTTAAATTGAGCCACAGTCATTCATTTATGAGTTGATTACTGCTGATTGCTTAGGAACAGGAGGTTAAGGTTTTATTCACCTCACAGGTGGTTTGGCACAAGATGAAACCAAAAAGCTGTCAGACAGGAGGGTACTGCATCATTCACTCTCCACAGTGGCCAGTCCATCACCTGAAGTCTGATAAAGGAGCCTGTGGGAGAGATGTTGTGTTTTGTATGACATCTTGTGGGGGAAATAAGCACTGCACTGTCAAGGAAGACCCACCTGTCAGTGTTCATGACGACATTGCTGGGAGTAGTAAACCCATAATGGAGCCTTTAACGAATGTTACAGATACTTTATGATTGAATAATAACAAATAACACATACTTCCCAAAATCTCAAAGGCTAAGGGTGTAAACTTCTGAATTAGAGAAGAGTTTTTTTTTTGTAATATAATTTCACTCATGTTTTATATGCTGACACAAAATTCAAATCAACTGTGTTTTAAACTTTTCAAGTAATGACTTCTAATGATGTGCGTATACACTGTAATTATTACTTACTTGTCTACTTGTCTTGTAAATGCACAGAACAACTTAAGGAAAAATGTGGGCTTGATCTGTGGTGATGATGGGAACTGTAGTTTGGAGAGCCAACCTCGCTTCGCCACACCCTACACAACTGTACGAGAACAAAATGGTAATAAAATAAAAATGTCGAATTAGTCGACCATACATAAAACACTGGCCTAAAGGAGGCTCATACTTGGCCACAGATTAATTCGCGAATTGCACCAAATAAAAAGGAAATACATCAAATCGACTACAAGTCCCAGAGTGCTTTGAGAGCGGCGTGCTCGTTGTGGGAGTTGTAGTCCACAGGTTAGGATCGTTTCCGTGTGTCTAGCCTGCGTTAGTTAGGTGGTGGAATCTGCTCTGCAAAGACAAACACATGTGAAATTAATGACCAGGTAGGGCAAACAGTTTATTCTTCCGGCTCCTGTCTATCGAAGTTATCGATCGGATTCGAAATGTTAGCTAATTTCCAACGGTCAGTCCTGATTGTGTCCGTTTATCTGGAAGCTACAACCAGTGTGAAAAATCAGCGCTTACATGGCGATGCATTTCCTTTTGTTCAGCTAGCTTATGTGTAGAAATGCACAATTCAAAATTATCATAAACGTTTTCATTTGAAATAAACAGTGACTGAAATAGTTGCTAAAGGTCGGCTGACGAGCTGTTTCCCATTATAGACACACCGTGACTACTCGCTCCTGACGACACTCGACACGTCGACATTTATTCAGCCAGTCTCGGGAAAAGTTACACATTTATTTCGCATATGGTTAGCTGTGAAGAGGAATATAACCCGGAGTGTTCGTTAGCATTGAGCTAATTTAGTTAGCATTAGCATTTGGCTTGTCGCAGTTGCGTTGTTTACATCCGGTAATGCGGGTTTGTTGGCTAATTTGCATGGCTGTGGTTGACTGAGCTCAGGACCATTTAAGAAAGTAAAACTAGTTTCTCTTTATATTAATTTAAGTTAGACTACAGAGGACTATAAGTGTGAGTCGCTGCTGTCATGTCCACTAACTGAGCTGTCTTTTGTCTCACAGGGTTGTCTGAATTTATGGAAACATGTCAAAGAAACGGGGCAGGTAGGATCAGTCTGATCAAACTCCATGATGACCCTGATGTGTTCACACACACAATTTACTTTACTGTGGTGGAAAAAAAGTACTCGGGTCATTTGCATGAGTTAAAGTAAAAAATACTACAATCTAAATATACTCTGCAACTAAAAGTCCTGCATGCAAAAATTAAGCCCTCATCAGCTAAGTGCACTAAAAATATTAATAGTACTTAATTAATAGTAGTAGTGTTTTTATTGTTTTATGTTGTAGTTCATCCATATAGAGCTAATTTTAAGTACTTTGAGTACTACTGGGTAGATTAGTAGTGCTTCATATGTTTTTTTAAATGTAAAAACTTGTAACTGTAAGTGTCAAATAAATGTAGTGGACTAAAAGTAGTCATTGGTAGTCAATGGTATGATTGTTCTAGTATTGTAATTATTGGTGCATTAATGTAGTCATCACTATATTGTAACAGTTTTTTACTTGCTATACTGTCGGATGGTTAAATCTGTAATCATACACAAATGTAGTGGTAGCACAATAATACTAATATTGACCTCACTGCCTCCATGCTCACAGGAAACGTAGCAGTGGGGAGCTGAGCGAGAGCTCGGTGTCGACCCTGAGTCCAGACCCTGACAACCTGCTGGGTCGAAGGATTCAGCACACCTGGAGGGAGAAGGGTAACGTGACCAAGTGGAAAGGCACCGTCCTGGAGCGCCTGACTGTCAACAGCTCCCTCTACATGGTCAAATATGACGGCTTTGACTGCGTGTATGGCATTGAACTCTTCAAAGACAGCCGGGTATCCAACCTGCAGGTTTTGACGGAGAAAGTTGGTGAGTGTGACAATGTGTCTTTGCTTGGGTTTGCATACTATAAACAGTAAAGTGCTGAGAAGTGGTGTTTTTCCTCTGGTCACACTCTGTCATTCATTCTAGATCAGGGCTTCAGAGCAGCGTGCAGCTCTGAAGCCCCTCTGGCTCCTTTTCCTTCTTTGAAAAGAATTACATGGAACTATTTTTTTAATTCAATTCATGTATTATGTTTCACAATTATCTTAATACACAATTAAAATTTTTAAAATATTTTACCTGCAGGTGACTCATGTTAAGTTTCCGAACCCGCCCTCTGTAAGCAAAACATGGCTAAAACCCCGAAAAATAAGGTCAAAGGAAAATAGAGTTTGTTTCTGCATTGACAAATTAATAGGGTAATTTTTTTTAATTAATAATTTATTTTATTAATTTTCCGCAATTAAATGGCGCACTCAAAATAGGCTTACGTAGTTCTGTGCTTTTTTTTTTTTTTTTATTAGACCTACACATTTTTGTCTTCTTCATAAGAATTTGATGTTTTCCTTTATTATAATGGATAAACATAGAAAGTAAAATATTCTTATTCTTCTACAATATTGCTGCTTTATATTCTTATAAATGAAACAAACTATCATTTTTGTATATGCAGCATTATATGTAAAACTTGTAAAACTAACTAGTGTAATGTTTTGTGGCTCCTTAAAAATATCATTTGGTGAAGAGAAGACAACATGGCTCTATTGATAGTAAATGTTGCAGACCCATGTTCTAGGTAAAAAGATACTTTTTTTAATCCCGAGGCAAATTCAGTAAAAAGACACATTTCTCACCACTTAAATTTGCAATCAAACAACACTGTAATGGCATTTTCTTAAGTCTGAGTCTGTGTTTTTCTCTTCCAGTGTGGTGACTATTGTTGCTAATGCTAATCATGAATCATTGTGGTATGAATGAGTGGGTTGTAGGGCTTGACATCACAACAGTAACAACGTGAACACTTCAGCTCAGTCGATACTGAAGTATTTTCATGAGAGCAGTTAGTTGTATCTGATGCATCAATCATTACAGTATGTTCTGGCTCAATTTCTCGACTTCAGTGAGATTACATATGTGATATTAAGCGAAACTGATTCCGCAGATTCCATTTGTGCTTTGTCATCATTGTAAGATAATATTTTAATCTCCCTCTACACAGGGATCTATACATTTTTGCAGTTAACAGGCATATCAAAAGTGTCTTGTTCCCGCAGTGAACAATAAGATCAAGGTTCCCCCCGGGGCGGAGGAGCTGGTGGGCCGGGCCGTGGAGCATCTGTTCGAGAAGGAGGACGGTGAGAAAAACGAGTGGCGAGGCATGGTGCTGTCCAGAGCCCCCATCATGACCCACTGGTACTACATCACCTACGAGAAGGACCCCGTGCTGTACATGTACCAGCTGTGGGACGACTATAAGGACGGAGATCTGCGTGTCCTGCCTGAATCAGGTAAATCACGGAGAGCTCTATTGTTCATGTGCCTAAAACTGTCCTTGTTTCGTGTTTCAGATTGTCCTGGAAAGGTAGGAGGAAGAGAGCAGGACAAATTTACATAGTCAGCATTACAAAACACTCATATCTGTATGCCGCCTTCTTTTTTCTGCTTGATTCATTAGTTAGGGAGTATGTTCGGTTAGAGGCACTAATGTTGTGTTATACTGATGTGTTATCACGAAGAGACAGTGTTATCTAAGGAACTAGAGGAGAGGTGAAGAAATTAACTGGGGTTGTTCAGAGGGGACAAGGTTATACATAAGTTACTATCTTAACCTTGCAGTTATCTTTGCAAATGTTTACAATTTGGCTGCTCCAATAAAATAGCATTTTTTGCTCTTGATAATTGTTCTTATTGACTATTTATCTGGCTGTTATTTGTCTGTCCATCACCCAGAGAACAAACACCTGCTGCCAGCAGACAGGAAGCCAGGTGAGGAGCCAGAGAGCCTCGTAGGTAAACAGGTGGAGTACGTCACAGATAACGGTCTGAAGAGGACAGGCTTGGTCATCTACCAGGTCCCCGCTAAACCCACGGTATACTACATCAAATATGACGATGACGTCCACATCCACGTCTACGATCTGGTGAAGACCACCTAGTACTGACTCTCTAGTTTCATCCTCAGCTGACGGCTAATCTCTTAAACAACCAGTCGTTACCTGAAAGTGTTTTCAGTTTTCCTCCATTGGGAGGCAACGTGCCGAAGATCAAAAGCCCGGCCTTTCTTTGATTTTGTTTGAGTTTTCTTTCATTCTCACATCACCAGACGTCTTGGGTTTTGACTCTCTCTCAATCCAAAGGCACAGTGAGTAGGATTGGTCTGTTGCGGTTTGTAAACACAAAGTTTGGCCCGTTCCTCCTCGGCTCAACGAGGGTTTGGATGCTCGCCAGCGAGTCAAAGCCAACCCCAGATCCACTCCTGCTTTCAAACAAGCTTTGTTTTTTTTTTTTAACGTTCACACCCAGAAACGTCTCGAACGAAGTGAATGAAAGATCGAGGCAGAGGGCAGTCTCTGCAGACACACACGTCTAGAAGGTCGTAAGTTATGATTGAGAGTCCAGACATTGTTTTCTAAGAAAATCCTACTTACTGTGCCTTTAATTTAACCTTAAAGTATGCCTGTTGGGCCCTCTTCAATGTAAATAAAGCAGGTCTGAAACCAGTTGTATAGCCCAGCAGATGCAATGGAGCTAGGAGTGTGTTTTGGTTAAATCACACTTGTATAATGCAACATTCAAACTCATACTTTTTGTAAGCAACACATCAGACTAAAAGCCTTCAGCTTTCTTACCTATTCCTCTGTGTTTTACTCCTATTTCATTTCACTTTTATATGCCTGTGCTATTTATTTCTCCTGGAATATCTGGCTGTGCTGCTGGTAATATTTGGCGAAACGTGTCTGCTGTGCTTTATGTGTGTCACTGGGTAGGCCTCAGTTTGTTGAATATGGAATTAATATTCATTTGACCAGTGTGCTCATTTTACCATCACAGTGAACTACGAATTAAGTTCAAGTGTTTAATCGATGCGACCGTCTCACATCATGGCTAGAAAACACAGATCATTATTATTATTATTATATTATTATTATTATCTAAAAACTCATTTATCATATTTCATGTTTCATTGTGTAAACTACAAGTTTTCTACAGTATGATAATATATGAAAAAAACTGATGTTGATGTCGAGTCGTTTCAACTGTGTTTGTGCTACACACTATCCATGTAGTCCAAATTGGTTACCAACATTGTTTAGTATTTTTGGACTGAAGTCTTTATTATTTTTTGCCAAAAAAATGAATGATGTGATGCAATATATTCAAGCCTCAAAATGTTGTTCATTGTGACCCTAAATATGTTTTGTTCTGTAAATATAATCAGAGACATTTTTATGAATGTAAAACTGAGCTGCTTGAAAATTCTTTTTGTGTTGCTTTATTGTCAGCTGCTGTGGATCTTATGATTTCCTCCAAAGTACGATGCATTAATCAAAGAGTTTTTATCAGGTTATCTTAGTTTTGCCCTTCTGATAACACTTCTTGATGCCATGCTACACTTTACATTATGATGCTTAATACAAGGATCTGACCATGTGACATCCAGTATATGTCTATCATTATTTTGCTAATGTAAAGGCACAGTTGATCCATTCAGAATGTAGATATTATGATAATAGAATATAGGCCCCATTGACTTATAACTGAATGTGAAATTCCACTCTTCATACATCTGTTTGATCTGAGAGATGCTTGTCCTCGGCCTCTCTTAATCCTTTCACTACTTCAGAACAGTGAATGAATACTCAACATACATTATGTCAAGAAGTGTTGCTTGAATTCAGAGCTAGTTTTTTTTTTTTTTTACAGAGTATCTGTCTTCATCTTTCAAACAGTCGATTAACAAATAGATTTTTTTCCAACTTATTCTGTTATGAACAATAATGCATGTCACAGAACAAAAACATCCTATGAGACAGATTTACCAGGCTGCTTTGGTCAACAGCTCAATCAGTCAATTCTCCCTGCACGTAAGAAAGAAAATGATCTAGCACACAGTGCAGCTTCAGGTTAGCACCTTTAATATATGAGGTGTTTTTTTTTTTTAATTTTCTTTTCATGCTGGCTTTGTTGGATGGATTGTTTTAACCTGGTCAGAAATGACACCTGTCTTCTTTATTTAGCTTATTATCCAGATTCATCCGTGTTTGTCAGTGATGCAAAAGCTGGTGCATGTGTTAGAGTGGTTTAAAAAAAACAAATTAAACAAGCTAATATTAGTCAGAAACAGGCAATTACGAATTGAACTGAAAGTGTAATGAAAGGAATAAAACATCAGTGATGCCTGACTCGCTTCAAAAACTTAACACCTTTTCCTTCTAGTTCAGCTGCTCCACTTTTCTTGCAGCCTATTTTAATCAGATTCCTGATTAGCTCCTGTATTTAAAGGCCAATGAAATCAAAGGAACAGAAACTATTCACTTACCCAGTTGATAATTTAGCACTAGAATCATCTAAACGTCTTTTTATGTATACAGCAGTAGACTCTCTATAAGCTGAACCTTTCCCATAATCTCCATTGATTTGTTTGTAATTCTCATAAAGACTTTACTGTAAACACACTGAACACATTTTGTTGTTTTCTGTATGCTAAGCAGCAGTTATTTCATCAACAAAAAGATATATTTAGAGGTGACCCTGCTTCGATTATTTGTAATTATTGAATGCCAAACCGTCTGCCATGAGGTGGAGCTTATGTCTGATAACAGGGTTGATCGGTGTCTGCTCGTCAAATGTCACCGTGGCTTTGATGGCGAACAGACGCGTTCTCCCCCCTGATTCCTGCTCCTCCTAACCACACATGTAGCCACATGCTGACTGCTGACTGCCTCTCCCTCCTCCAGAGCCCCCCTCCTGAGGTGCCAGGGTGCCGCTGATGGGTGCCAGTACAGACAGCGGGGGAACAGTTGGCATACCATCACGCCAGGCCTGGTGCCCAGATAGTAATAACAACGAGGAGGGACTTAGATGCATCACACAAGGTCTGTGCTCTCGAAAATGTGTCTGATGCAATTTGTCACCTGTTGTGCACTTCCTTTTACACATCATCACTATTTTCTAGCATTTTCTTTCTTCGTGAAAACCGTCTGCCTGGACTCTTGGCAACGGCTTTCATTGTTCAGACATAATAATTAGAAAGTCTCTGACTGTGAAGCCATCTCTTCATCTTTCAAGGCCGAAGTAGCTTTAGTTTGTTTTTTATTCAGCCACAACAGTTTAAATAAAGCCTCACACACATTTGGTGGCCCAAAAGGCTGGACAGCCACATGGAACAGGTCATGCCTTCTTCCTTTGAACCCCCCCTTTTCTTTATTAACAGAACAATAGGCCTCTTTCAAGATCATTTTCTGTTCTTTAAGGAGCTAGAACCAACAACAAGTCAGCCTCCTTTTTACGTCACTACCAAGCAACATGAAGGATACAAGACAGAGCCGTGTTCATACACTCATACAAATATACGAGAGCTTGTTATCCACGGCTCTGTTCTCTCTGCAGATTAAATTATTACAGGACCTTCCTTGAAAACCTTGAAACTTTGTCTGCATTCTTATTGGCTAGTAAACAAATGCACTTGACTCTTTTGTGTTGCTTAGCAACGTAAGCCAGTCCCTGGTTTTTATATATGAAAAACCAGCATGCCGCCAATCTGGAGACTTACAGGGTGCAGTGTGAATGAGACCAGCCACGATGCATATTTAATTAAAACGTTTTGAGCTCTTCTGAGTGAAAGGGGCCATAAGCTTTGTCTGTTATTAACAAGCGATGGTGACATCATTCCAAATTTATCTTACATGTTGGTTTCATGTCCGCTTTGGATTTTCAATGATGAATCAGACCATCTTTGCATTTGTCTGATAACATTAAGTATAAATGTACCTTTTTCTATCTGTGGCGTGCCTGATTTTCTGTTCTAAGCACTGTATGCCATGCGTAACAAAAACGGGGATCCTGTCAGGTCACTCGTGCAGGTATCCTGGGGGAGGGAGAGGCAAATTTCATATTTTAATGTCTGAAGCCTCAAGCCTTTTCTGTCATTTCCACCCAGTACTTTTAAATTTCCCTTTTCTAAGAGCTAATTGTGCCCACCTCCACTGCTTGTTACACATTCAAGCACAGCCGGTAGAATTTGACATGAAGTTGAAGCATCATGATTTGAAGACCTTGAGTTGTACGTCTGTGTCTACTATATATTTTTTCTTCTGTGTCAGTTAAATGCTCTCGTCTGTGTGTGAACACAGCATCAGAGCAGACAGCAGCGTGCCTCTCACACTGCTCAGTGACTGTAGATATCTTATATTTGCTCAGTCTGTTTACTGATATTAATCAAAGCTCAGAAAAAGCCTGGCTCTGCATCCACCACATAAGCAGACAAAATACTGGCAGTGGAGTGTAATAAAAAGCATCAAAAAGGATAGATACTGTGTGTGCCAGAGACTCATTCCTAATTATTTCTGAACCTATTGCCCCACTAGCACTGCCGCAAAGTTCACTCTGAATGCTTTGCTCATAGTGTCAAAGTGTCAGTCACCATGCAGGAGGTCAGCTCAGCCTGCCAACACTTGTTTTAATAATTAGGATGGTCATCTGCGTAGTTGCTTCTTGAATATCTTGAATATGTGGTGTGCATTAGACTTCAGTTGTATGCGTTCATGTATTCTCCCAGCACCATGATGACCTCTGTTGCTGACTGCACTCAGACTGCAGAAACTACATGAACTGTCCATTACAGTGACTGAGGCGGTCCACAGAGGGATTTAGGGGGAGTGACAGGTTTGAATGGGGTGGAGTTAGTAGGACAGGAGAGCAGGGTTGTTTTTTTTTCTTCTCAGAGATCTCCTCAACACCTGCCGTGTGACATTTAATATCTGTGCACATTCATGCAATGCGTTTACGTCGAAGCTGGTGTGAGGAAAAGCAGAATCACACTTGAAATTTTTAGTATTATTTTATTTAAAAGATAGACATACACTCAAATGCATGTTATTTACTGAACTCTGAACATTTAGAAGAACAATTACATTTATGTAGCAGAAGTGAAGTGCACAATAAAAGACAATTAATAATACCGTCTTATTTCAGTCTGTTTTGTACAGTAAGTGAGCACCTGCATACCCGTTTTACAGTATTTCCTCAAGGTTTTGAAGCAGTGTTCATCACACATATCCCTGCCTAAATATTGCTTTTGATTTCACAAAACATTAAGGCACTTTATAGGTGGGCAGGCAGGGATGAATCAGGACATTTTGAGTGTTTTTTTTTGTCTGAGGGTAGGTTACATTTTGTTGACGCTGAATAAACAGGAAAACTCAGTTGAACACGTTGTGAATTGAAGAGCCGTGCAGGTTAAAGCTGATGTGGACTGAAGAGCACTGCTTGTGCTGAGAGGCAGACTGGGACTTGTTGTTCTTCGATCAGCGTCACAACAAAATCACTAGTCTTCCACTCAGCACCACCAACACTTTGACGAGGCGTCCTCTTCAATCTGTAATAAAAGACAAACACGAGTTTTAAAAGCACAGGGCCTTGACATACTCCAGTTTGAATCTGCCCTTCACAGTTAAACGCCACATATGGATTTGGCGCTGTCGCCCAGAGTAACAGAGCGTCTCAGGACATGCATGTGTCACAGGTGTTGCAGAGCGCCACGACCAGTGACAGGTGTTGAACTTCAGATGTGGGTGATGGAGACACTACATGCGATTCCCATCCCTGTGTTTCCCTCAGCCCATTTCTCTCTGAAGCCTGCTGACATTCCATCCTTCCTTTGTTGTTGTAATGCCAACCTTTCAGCTCCTCTCAAAAGAGGGAGACAGCAGGAGGAGGAGGAGGAGGGGAGGAACAGAGAGGATCACAGCACAGCACTTAGAATGAATGTCGTTCACCATATGCAATGAACAGAAACCCCAAGCTGTGCACAATCTGCAATTACACCCCATTTAGACAGAGAAAATGGAAACGTGGACTCAGGCCGTCAACTCTGTGATACGTGTTTTCCTTTCCAACAAGTCGCTGTTTAGACTGAAAGAGAAAAGAAACAGACAGATTGTCCTGCATCTCCAGTATGTTTCTGAGCTGGTAGCTATGCAACAAGACTGGGAGTCAGGAAGAGGGGGATGGGAGGACGGGGACAGTTTAGTGAGAGGAAGGAAGGGAGGAAGGAAGCAAGGAAGCAGGGAAGGGGGGGTTCTTGAGTACAAACTAGAGAAAAGAGGAGTGCTGAGCAGACACGGCGCTCTATTTAGACCAGGAGGAGACCCCAGAAGAGATAATCAATAATTCCCACTAATACAGTATTGATTGGAAACAAATGACTTCATTTGTTGCTCTCACTCAAGCATCTGTCGCTCAAACATGGTAGTTTCCCAGCAGCAGAGACATTTGAATGCTGACCATCAGGTTGCAGCGTGATTTATAATGAAAGCACAGATCAACCTGTTAGGAGCCCTCTACGTGGGAGCTGTCCAGCGTCTCGGTGCTGAATGACGCCCTACTTTCCTCCACGTCCATCCTCCTCCTCTTCCTTCTCCTCCTCCTCCTCCTCAGCATCTCGCCTCGATTCCGGCCCAAGAAAAAAAAAACATGCCACCTGTTGCTGCACCGAAGTTTTCTCTCAGGAGGTTGGAAAGCCCAGACCTCCGATATGAGCCACATCTAGCAGCTCTCTCTCTCTCTCTCTCTCTCTCTCTCAAGCTCTCTCTCTCTCAAAAAAATCACGGCAACATGACGACATGATAAACATTTCGCCCTCCAGGCGAGGCAGGAAGAGGAGGAAAGCGCTGTCATTTCATTTCCAGCAGACGCAGTCTGGATTTTGAACAGACACTCGTGTTTTCATTTATTTATTTATTTTAGTTATTTCTTCATCATATTTTTTTCATTCCTGAAGTACAAAAAAAGAATTAAAATGAAACGAGAAACACTGCACTACATGAATATTCTGCAAAAAAAATGGTATTCCCTCAATAATATAATAATAATAATAATAATAATAATAATAATAATAATAGTAACAGCAGCAGCACAGGCTGTGGACTCACCGTGTGTCGACATGAACAACAGGTGATGAAGACATGATGTTATGCAGCGGCTTCGGCTCTTTTCTCTGTTTGGATTCAGCACCGATCTGAGGCTGGTTGCTTCCTCCCATCTGATCACTGGTTTCCATCATGTTACTGGGGAGGCTGGGGGAAGATGGAAAAGCGTGTTTTATATACGTCTGCTGCCCGGAGAAGACAAGGAGGAGGCGGTGCGAGGTGGAGTGACGACTGAAAGGAGGAGAGGCCAATGGACGTGGATTTATTCCCTCTCTCTCTCTCTCTCCAGACCTTGTTAAGGGTGCGGCTCAAAGCTGCAGCCAAATTACATTATATGAAGGTTAAGGATGCATATGAATAAAACATATGGCGGGTTGGGACGCATGCACGATGGAAAACACCCTGGTTTCTATTTAAAGGTTAATTACTGTAGAGTTAAATCAATGCAGTCCTCTAACCTCGTGTGAGCGAGTAATTTTAATCTGACAGAGGAAACATCTCACATACACACACACACGCACACACACAGAAAAATAAAATGCTAAATTGAAATCATGTGCCCCAAGAGTGAAAAGACTGAGCACCTGTGGTGAGGAGCTGGGATGTAATTGAATTAAACTTGAATTAAACCTGAACTGTGCAGATCAAGATTATGCATCAAATTAATTGGTGAGAGGAACAGGAGTGAAAATGTTACATACCTAAAGGGATGTGGAGATTGCAAATGGTGAAATTAATTGCATTGGATTTAAAAATAATAATTATGTTTGAAGAAAAAGAAAAACAAAACAACAGCCGTACTGAATACAATTTAATTCATTAATTAATTGAACTCCTGTGCAGATACATCCACACATTTGGAGTCAGACAGATTTGAGAGTCAATACTTTGTTGTTGGTTGCTAAATGAAGACATACAGTGACATAAAACAAGTCCACAAAACAACAGTAATGTGTATCTTTGTATATCATGATCATAACTGTCAAATATTAAATATCAACAAGGAATGACTGATATGTTCCCAAATCTTTTTCCATGTTGCAGATGTTAATTGTTTATATGCCACCTTTTAGAACAGTTTCTAGTATGAATATTTCCCTCTTTTGCCCTTTCTTTTATCACGTGCATTTTGTTTAAATTCGTTTGTCTTCCCCCTTCCCCCCTCCCTCTGTGTACCAGCTATATTTTTTATTTTATACTAGAGGTCGGACAGTTTCTGAATCCCAGTTCAGGGCATTTAGGAACTGCCTCTGGCTTTTATTTAAATTTATTTGTTTCCAATACACAGTTAGCTGAGACATTGAAAATTTCATTTCATTGCTGTTGTACAATTATGAATATGACCAATCTATTGAATCTTGACTCTTAATCATTGGTCATTCCTGCATTAATGCAACCTTGAATGCCATAATAGTCATTTATTGTGTTTGTAGAGTGCAGGGGAGTGATTTAACTGTGCAGTTGTTGTATTTTAAGGGATTTAGTTAATCTTATTGAAAACTACATCAAAAGCTGTGAAAGCATTGTCACAGAGAGCAGAGGTGTCTGTGGTCCTTCAGTGCTTTCTTCACTCTAGCAGCTCCTCACTTGTTTTATCTGAACCAGAGGAAAACTGACAAAAAATGACCTTTCATACTGTGATTTTTTTGTAAAGAATTATAAATGAAATTTCTATATTTTTGGTCTATGTAAGGACTGGATTATACCTCTTTGTGAATTCTAATAATCGTCCTTGGGAGTCTTGGGATATTGAAAATCTTCCTCACAAGGAAATAAAAAACTGTCACAATGATTTGAAAACAAATAGAATCCTGTCCTAACATCTCATGTCCTAACACGTGGTTTCACTTTGTCCAGAAAATACCAAAAACAATTTTCAGATCTTCTTCCCCAAGTTACCGAAGCCCTCTGTAATGTTTTAAAATGTTGTTAATATTCAGTTCATAGCGACATACTGAGAAAAAGGAACTATTCATATTTGCCAGAGCTTAAACTAGACGCCACTTATACCGATCAGAAATAACATCATGACCGCTGACAGGTGAAGTGAATAACACTGATTATCTCCTCATCATGGCACCTGGGATATATCAGGCAACAAAAATATCATTTAGTCCTCAGAGTTGATGTTAGAAGCAGGAAAACTGTTCCAGCATCAGGATTTGAGTGATTTTGACAGTAAGAACCAACCAGTGGTGTCTAGAGGACTGGATCAGATCATCTTCAGACCTGCAGCTCTGGTGGGGTGTTCCTGGTCTACAGTGGTCTGGATCTATCAAAAGTGGTCAAAGGAAGGACCAGTGGTGAACCAGGGACAGGGTCATGAGAGGACAAGGATCACTGATGCAGGTGGGGAGTGAAAACTGGTCCTGGTGGTCTGATCCAACAGACCAGATAAGCTAATGCTGCTGAAGATAGAAAGGAGTCAGGATACACAGAGCAGAGAAATTTGTTGTGTTTGGGGCTGTTTTTGGCAGAAAAAGGGGGACCATAACAATATGAGGCAGGCAGTCATAATGTAATACCTGCTCAGGGACATTTCAGGTGGACTGGAGACAGCGGGGATCAAACCCCTAACCTTTAGACATCTTGCTCTACCTCTGAGCCACACTCTTTACAGCTACTCTCAGAGCCCAAAATGGTGCCATTGGGGCAAGCTGGCACCGTCATTCACACACACCCACTAAAAGTGCTTGTTTTTGCCATGATAGGCTTTTATTATTAGTACTATTACTATTATTTATATATAGGTGTCTGGCATTATGGAAAGAGTCTCAATTTTAGAATTAGAAAGTAGTTAATAGAAAGTAGTTATGATGGCGGCACGGTGGTGTAGTGGTTAGCACTGTCGCCTCACAGCAAGAAGGTACCGGGTTCGAATCCCGGGCCCCTTTCTGTGTGGAGTTTGCATGTTCTCCCCGTGTCTGCGTGGGTTCTCTCCGGGTACTCCGGCTTCCTCCCACCATCCAAAAACATGCATGGGGATTAGGTTAATTGGCTAATTTAAATTGACCGTAGGTGTGAATGTGAGTGTGAGTGGTTGTCTGTCTCTATGTGCCCTGCAATGAGGTGGCGACTTGTCCAGGGTGTACCCTGCCTTCCGCCCTAAGACAGCTGGGATAGACTCCAGCCCCCCCGCGACCCTATGAGGATAAGCGGTAGAAAATGGATGGATGGATGGAGTAGTTATGAGCCTGGTCCACACTCCATGCCAGCTGGTGGCGATAACACACCATCAATGCTATAAAACACCAAGAAGAAGGAGAAATCTGCTTTGAAATCAAACAAGGTGACATGTGGCTGGAAAACAATGGTCAGTTATGGAATACATGCATGATGTAAACATGAGTGCCAGCTGGTCAGAGTGTGTTGGATCGTAGAGTTATCTAAAACAATCATGGCTGAATATTTCGACTTGAGACTTTTCTTTGATGCTTGGACACAAATAACAAGCAGGCCGGATCAAGCTGAAGGTAAGAAATCTTTATTTTTCTGTAAGGTTCTTTCCATAAAGTTGTCATACACTTAAAATACAGAATCTGAGGCAAAAACAAGAATGTGTGGCGGACACATGGTTACACTAATGCTACTCACTTGACTAAATTTCAAAAACTGTTAAATAACCATTTAAACACAAAAACATGGTGAAAGGATGATCTCACTTTTGTTTAATTTCTAAAAAAAGACGGTAAACAATAGCAGAATGTCCCTTTGCTGTCCCACAGAGGGGACATTTCAGGGCCTTGTGTCATGTTTTATCCAAATCTTAAAAAGCCTCAAGAGAGCCAGGCCCAGCTGAACCTCTTGTCGTCCTCTTTTCAGTTATTCACTAGCATCTTCTCTGTCACCTGCCATTTGACAGCTCGTCTTATTGTCTTCAGGCTGTGAAAAACAACCCCCCCAGTTTATGAATGCAAAGGTCGCTGCTGGAGCGAGTGACCGGTGTCTATTCGTGAATAAGGCACATGAGTGACCCTGTGTGCTCTGAAGAAATGACCAAAAAGAAGCCTGGGAGTGCTGCAGCCATTAGTCCTCACAAAAGCCTTGTTCCTTTGATACACCTGCAGGCTGGTTATCAATACAACTCAAGAGTCAGGATTAGGGAGGAACCTGGGGGAAGATCCTACTCTCTGTGTTGTGAGGCTTTAGTTCTATAACGAACACCTCACTCTCTGCCTCTTGATAGAAACATCAGGAGGTAGGATTATGCATATTCACTTCCCCCTGCTGCTTTCAGGGCTTAATGTTAACATCTGCCCGCCGAGAGCCACAGATGAGCTGGAAGACTGTGCTGCATTGTGGTGTGTTGTAGTCCTCCATTCAGATGATTTATCTGATCACTATAATGGACTGTGCATGTTATTTAGATGACATTATAATTGAGTCTAAAGGGGAGAAAGGCTCAGGTGTTGAGAGAGGCTGAGTCACAGCAGCAGATCTTCATCAAACAAAAAACATATTAGCAGTTGTGTTTCTTAGCTGTTCACTGTGAGCAATTTTACGGTATCAGTTAGTAAAATACAGCAGAATCACTGCAGCATTTAAGATCTCTTCATGTATTCACATTGTTTTTTTTTTTAATTAATTCTCTGTTTAAACGAGTCAGAGTGATATCGACCACAGGGCACAAGCAGAGGTGTGGGAGCTTTGGGAGGCAGTGAACATTCATTATTTTTCATGCTCTGGGTAAAAACTATGCATGCGTGGGTTGGACTGGTAATAAACAGACTTCCAGGGAACAAGGTGAGGCCATTGTGTGTTTAAAAACTCATCTCTCAAATGTAAGGAGGATAAAATGAAACCAGATGTAGTCTCTATTTGCAATAAAGACAGTCAGTATCACTGGCAGGATGCAGCTCTGGTAGAGTCGAGATGTGGTTGTCACCTTCAAGGTAACATGGTTCAGGTTGGTGGTCTGGGTGTGGTAGCAGCAGAGTGGTGTCTGCTCAGAGGAGGGCTCCCTCTGCTGTTCACTGTGAATCTGGACATAAGGAAGCCACAAATCTGAGCTTAAACTCATTATTCTGCACAATATGTACATGATGTGCAGATGTGTGGTGTGTATATATCAGCTTCTTTTCTTTTTAAAAAGGTTAAATCATAATAGTGTATTTGTTCATTATTAACATGTAACTTTCATTAACATCCAGTGCAGCAGTGTGGCTCATTCATGTTTTTTAATAGTTAGGCTACACACCAAATACTTGTTCATAGGTTCAATTTGTTGATTATTATTGGGCTTGAAAAAATGACATGCATTGCCCCTAATACTCCACAGCACTGATTTCATAGTCCAGTTACACAATGAAACAGTGACGACGAAAGATAGAAGATATGATCATTTAATTGTTGCTTATCTCAGTACAGAAATATTTTTCTTTTTAACATTCTCTCTGTAATTCAAGTTGGCAGTGTCTTGATTTTGAAGTGGCATTAAAAGAAACTTCCATCACGTCCAGCAGTGAAACTGCCCGTCAACTTCCCCAGATAGCATAGTAAACAAACATGGCTTTGCTGTACAACACAAATAAATAGTATTTGTTTAAATGTGGCACTGTAGTTGACTCAGACATTCAAACATGGAGAAGAATCAGGAGAAGAAAAAAAAGCTGCAGATGATATGAGATATTTTTTCCCCAGATGTAAAACAAAAACAAAGTAGACTTGCTTGACTGCTGAACACAGAAATGGTCTGAAGTAGAAAAGGAAAAGTGCCCGGAGCGTGAATATCTTAGCAGACACAGCACAGCGCAGCAGCTCTGCCCAGAACAGCTTTTCACTCTGATTTAATCCCAAATGTTTTCACTGCGCTTTTGTTGCTGTTACAAGCTACACTGATAAGCCAGTGTTTTCATCTTAACGTCATTTTGCCTGATTTTTCTATTAGAGAAAGGACTGAAACATGAGTGAAAAGCTTCGACATGTCACAATAACAATCTTCAAATGTTCATGTGAATTACTTTTGTAAGCAACTATTCTTGTGTACAGTGAATTGTTTTCTTTTAAGACATTCAGATGTCTGCCATATGCCTTCACGAGATTTTACTGACGAGACTAAAATTAACTTAATGTGAGTCTTTTTTTTTTTTTTTTCCCCAGCTCCCTTCGTCCAATCCTTGATCACCATTGATAATTCTCTGAACTGCACAGAAATCAGTTATCGGTGTGACATGAAACATTACTGTCTTTCAGTAAAATACAAAAAGACAAGGTTAGAATTTTCTGCAAACACACTCCACAGATCAGACCAAAAACTGCAGTGACACAAGTTTAAAAAAAAAAATAAAATAAAAATAAATAAGACAATCAAAAGGACAAACTCAATATTTGGCAGGAAAGCACAACGTCAGTCTGTAAACAAAAACATAATCACATGGGCAGAGAAACGCCCCTGAAATTCTCCTCGACATCATCCATCACTGGTCGGTTGGAGGAAGCAGTGGCTCCATCACTCAGGAGGAGGTGGAATACTGATTATAGTAACTACTCTGCTCGACACTCACACATCAATCCAGCTCCCTCCCAACTCCAGCTACACCTTAAGTGAGGGCAACCAAGGATCACCCCTCTGACGACTGAGGTGAAGACTCAGGAGGGGCCCCATTGAACTCCCTTCCCGGCTTCATTCCCTCGTAGTACAGCGGCATTTTTACTACCGGATCCTGGTGAAGAGGTTCAGCACCGACACAGATTCCTAAAAAAGGGAGTTAAGACGGAGACCACATGGAGTAAAAAGATCACAGACACAAGAGTGGATGATCAGAGAAAAGGCATCTTAGATAAAGTGACAAATACCTTTGTGGATCTCATTTTGCTGAAGACGTTCCAGAAGCGAAGGGTTTCGTCTCCAGCTCCCGTCACAATGGCCTCTCCATCAGGGGACATGGCCTGCAAATGAGCTTATTGTTATGAACTGAATTCACAGTTTTGTAAGAGTATCAAATAAAAGTAATCAGGCATATTTTCCTTCTTGTGCAGGGCGCAACCCTAACCCTAACCCTGGGGGAGGCAGTGGTTAACGATGACATCAAATTTGCAGCATTTGTGTTGTAGTCTAGCTGGTTGTAGTTTGGCAATGGAGGCAGAGATGGAAGTGAAGGAAGCCATTCAATCCGTTTTAGGCCTAAGCTGTGTCCCAATTCAGGGTCTGCATCCTTCGAAGTGCGCATTTGAAGGCCGCTTACGTCACAACGCTGCGCGAAGGCTGTCCCAATTCGGTCAAACTCGAAGGATCCTCCAAATGCAGCCTCCAAATGCGTCCTCCTTTCCCCCGAATTTGGAGGATGCACCGCTACTATCCTTCGTGGCTTCCCATATCCCAAGATGCTTTGCGCGTCTGTTTTGTCTACAGTGGCGGCTAACGACAGCAACAGCAGCAGCACTAGCGCGGAGTTCACTTTTAAATGTTTTTCCTTAACGCCAGAGTTAAAATGGCCTTACAATTGTTAAAATATGTGACGTTAATAACACTAACATCAAAAATTAAAATCATCAATTTCTGGGTCCATTGTTGTCATGTTTTAATTGTCGTCTGTCCGTTATGTCCGTTTTGTGTCCTGTGATCTGTCCGTTGTCTTTTTGTGTGTATTTTGTCGCGAGCGTGTGTTTTTCCCGGGCTTGGGGAGCAGACGTTATGACGTCGTGACGCAATCAGGAAATGCTCCGAAGGCTAGACCGTCCCATTTACTTACGGTTGACGCGGTCTTCGGAGGTGCCTCCGAAGGATGCATCCTCCGTAGACCACGAAGGCTGGGTCCTCCGAAGGATGCAGACCCTGAATTGGGACACAGCTCTAGACTCCCAAATATTCAGCAACTGAAGTCGGGATAAGAGGAATGTTTAACCAGTTTTATTGCTGGCAAAGCTGTTGTGTCTTTACTTCCCACGAGATTCGGGAAAAGTCTTATTTTTCAGTTAGCTCTGTTAGTGGCGAAGGAGCCTGATTGCTAGCGGGGCATTACATACGTTGTTACCAAACATTAGCAATTTGGGTAAAATTAGATCCAATAGTTTCAAACTTCAACAGAGTTCATGCCTCCCATCTGAAATCAGTTCTCAATGGAGGAATGCCAGACCCTCTGTATGATAGTGCGAGGGTTTGGTAAGACCAGGGTAGGTGTTAGCTATTTGAAATAATGTTCTGCAGACAGACACATAAATGCACACAGTGTGCTGTACACTGACCAGGTATAGTACTCTGTAGGAATGTCCGGTAAGTTTGGCCACTTGAGTGAGGGACGGATACTTCCACACCAGGATCTGGTTCTGAGAATATCCATGTGTGCTGACCTGTAGAAAAAAAAGAAACAGTGTTTTTTTTTTTTTAAGTTTAGGATATATGCCTGTATACTTCTAAATAAAATATATGAGATTTCCATAACTCTGCTAATGCTAACAAATTCATTTAGCTCAACTTTGAGGATGGGAGCAGAACAGTGTTTTTCAGCCTTTCAAAAACACTGACATTGTGTTGATGACATGATACATCTTGTTGGGTCACCAGTACAAGAGTCACCTCGAGTTAGTTCAGTGTAGGGCTGCGTCTCACTTTTGTTTTCATAGTTGACTCATCTCTTTATTTTCTCAGTTCACCAATTAGTTTGTGCTAAAAAAATGTCCTTAAATGTTTTATTTTGTCCACAACTCAATGCTATTCAGTTTATTCATTAGAAAGTAAAGAAACCAGAAACATTTACATTTAAGAAGCTGAAATCAAAGAATTTAGACTTTTTTATCTTTAACAAATCACTCAAACCAGTTAATAAAAAAGCTAAAATAGTTGGTGATTCATTTAATACAAATAATCAATTGGTTGTTGCAGCTCCAGTTCAGAGTCCCTACAGCAAATAAAACTTTATTGTGAAAGTATCAGGTGACTCACCAGCTCGTTGGTGTGCTTGGACCAGGCCAGGTTGCAGACCTGAGAGCCGGTGTCTGTGCACTGTAAGGGCTGACCGGTCAGAGTGTTCCAGAAGCGGATGCAGCGGTCGGCGGTGCCGCCTCCAGAGGCCAGCAGGCCGTGCTGATGAGGAGACCAGGCGATGGCCTTCACTGCAGCCAAGTGCTCTGTGTACTGCTGCACCGGGAGGACGCTCGAGTGGTTCCACACAAGTAACTAGAGAGCAGGTAGAGGAAGGTCATGCATCTTGACAAAGAGGCCCTGATGCTGATGTGGAGCTCACAAACTGATGAGATCCTCCGTCTACACACCTTGTTGTCATTTCCACCTGACGCGAGCAGTTGGTGGTCTGTGCTCCACTTGAGCCCGCAGACTTCCTGTCTGTGTCCTTGGAGACGGCGCTCTGACTGGAGGGGCGGGGCTCTGATGTCCCTCTGCAGGATCACACGATCACGACTCCCAGACGACAGCTGGTCTGCATTCCATGCCAACGCACCTGAAGCCGAGAAGTAAATCAAAGGGGAGGTGATTTACTGACCGTGAATGAGAGGTGATGCTAAACAACTGTGTGAAAATCAATAAGGGTTGTAATATTTTACTCCTGCAAACCATCTCCACAATCACCTCTCAAGCCGCTCAACTCACCCACTCTGGCTGTGTGTCCTTCTAGTACCGAGAGCTTCTTCCCTGCTGCTGCATCCCAGATCTGTACATAGCCTTTATGAGTTCCCACTGCCACCAGGTTACCCTAAAACAGACAGATACAAATGTGAATAGAGTTTTGCATTCAAGCTGCATCCGAGATGCCAGTTGTTTTCTTATTTTTACAAACCCACCCTCTCTGACCAGCCCACTGACGTTACAGAATCTCCTTCCACAGAAAGGTCACATAGACGTGTCACCTTAAGTGATGGGGAGGAAAAAGTGTGTGATTAGAAACATATTAGAGAAAGCACAGCGAAGAGATCTGCTGGAGGCCTCTTAGTCTCATTGCTTCGATCAATACATTGTGTGTATTAACAATGGCTGTAGAAGTTAATGCATTAACGTGATTAATCAATGATAAGGCGTTAAACTGTTACGACTGCATTGTTTCCTTGATTTTTTTTTGAATGGAGTTCTGCTTCATGACCTGCCAGCACGTCTCTGGCAACGCATTTCAGGCAGTTTGTCCAAGTGGAGTAACCATTGCACATTAACACACACACACGCTAATTTCGACAGCCCTGGTATTAACAGATCGCACATACACACCTGGCTGGTGCAGGCGCTCCACAGGTAGACACAGGTGCCCAGGCCAACACTGAGCACATTCAGAGAGGACCAGTCCACTAGGTTGAGGTAGAAGTCATCCTGAAGCTCGGGAGCGTCCAGAACTTTAAAAGGAATTTTGGATATTTTGCGTGTAGGTTTCCTTGGCGACCGCAGGAGTTTCTGGCTGCAATTTACAATTACAACACAGTTAAGTACAGGAGGGATATGATGCTACTTCTCCAAACTGGAGGACATGGCAGCTGATGGAAAACATATTACCTGTTACTACTGACAGGTGACAGAGAATATGGAGACACTGTGTTTCCATCCTCTTCTGGCAGAGCTCTCTTAGCACTTACAGAATACTATGAAACACAAACAGATGATTAATGATGCAGGAAGAAAAATCATTAAATAAAATTGAGAGCCATGTTAACTACTGTTACACTAAAAAGGCTTCTCTTGGCAGGAGTCGATGGCTGCAGACGGCGGTCTTCTGACTGGGGGTCCTGGACTTTCTCGATGCCTGCTCCTAGCAGCTCGTTCTTCAGCAGCGCTGAGTAAGCCAGACCATCCGCTAAAGGCAGAGGGGAAATCACATCATGCTGTTGAAATGAGTAAGTTCAAACACTGTGCTCTCTCCGGTTTATAGCGCTCTCGCTCTCGCTCCCTCTCTCTCTCCCCCTCTCTCTCTCCCTCCAAAGATCAGGGAAAAATTTTCACAAAGCTTTGTTTTGTCCTTATCTCCAGTGTCCATAAGTCTGTCCAGGCTTCGTAAACAAGAGAAGGTCAATTTTCAGCTTTGAATGGAGCAAAGAGAAAAGAGCTGAAAATGAGGCTTACATCAGATACACATTACAGCAGAGAATACTTGTTGAATTAGAAGCAGAGCATCATAGGATAACATGGGAGCATTATAAAAATTATAGCCTCACAAATGTGAATATTTGCTATTCTTCTATGACAGCTGTTACGTCCCTGGTTTAGTTCTGGTTTACATCCTTGAGTTTTTGAACAGCCAGTTTCCTGAAATATAAGGGATCATCTTGGTCTTTGGGAACTTGAAGCAGCATTTTTATGCAATTTACTGTCATTTTAATGACCAAAGTAAAGACCATATTACGATTGGTAGATTAAGCGATGATGAAAATTAATGCCAGTTTCAGTACCGTTCACCTTCAATACATCATAATAAAAGAGTGAACTTCTAAAACAGAAATCAACCGCACTGTACTGAATTATGAAGTCCTTTAGGTCAGAGACTGCAGTGGAGGAAGGAAACAACAGTGTAAATGAATAGAGTGATTACCTTTGTTGCTGTCTGTCGTGCCATCTTTGGTTTTTCTGTTTTGATTGTGTGACTTTTCAATTTCCTATTTCATGAAATGGAATTGATATTAAATGAAAGCATTTACAGACAAGCACAAGAAGAATGGCTAGGGTTAGGTTGTCTTTAACTCACTGAGCGTCAGCCGTTTTATAAAATGGAAAGTGCACTGTGCCAGGTTTTTTGAGTCATCTTTCTTATGCACAGAATATTTTGTACTATGACTCTGAAAACACTGAATAGCTCGAATACAAAAAAACTCTAATTCATCATGGAAAAACTGTTTTTACCTTGTTGTGTTCTCGTTTTATCAGAGGTAAAACAGAGGCCACTTTCACCAAAAAACACTTTTTGTCCAGATTTTGTCCGTTTTGCCGTGTTCGTCTCCACTTCCTGCTTTGATCTCTGTGGCGTATGCTGTCTCTTTATGCTCCAACTACATCTCCCAGAAGCCCCAGTATTAATCACAGGCTGTGAGAGACCACAATCGGTGACCCGCTGTCGAAAACCCACTGTGATGTATTTATACATCAATGGCACTCAAGCGTTGGATTTTAAACGATGTAGAAATACATCAATGGCATTCAGTGAGTTAAAAGCTACACTATATCGACAAAAGTATTCGCTCACCTGCCTTGACTCACATATGAACTTAAGTGACATCCCTTTCCTAATCCATAGGGTTCAATATGACGTTGGTCCATCCTTTGCAGCTATAACAGCTTCAACTCTTCTGGGAAGGCTGTCCACAAGGTTTAGGAGTGTGTTTATGGGAATTTTTGACCATTCTTCCAGAAGCGTATTTGTGAGGTCACACACTGATGTTGGATGAGAAGGCCTGGCTCTCAGTCTCTGCTCTAATTCATCCCAAAGGTGTTCTATCGGGTTGAGGTCAGGACTCTGTGCAGGCCAGTCAAGTTCATCCACACCAGACTCTGTCATCCATGTCTTTATGGACCTTGCTTTGTGCACTGGTGCACAGTCATGTTGGAAGAGGAAGGGGCCAGCTCCAAACTGTTCCCACAAAGTTGGGAGCATGGAATTGTCCAAAATGTCTTGGCATGCTGAAGCATTCAGAGTTCCTTTCACTGGAACTAAGGGGCCAAGTCCAGCTCCTGAAAAACAACCCCACTCCATAATCCCCCCTCCACCAAACTTTACACTTGGCACAATGTAGTCCGACAAGTATCGTTCTCTGGCAACCACCAAACCCAGACTCGTCCATCAGATGGAGAAGCGTGATTCTTCACTCCAGAGAACACGTCTCCACTGCTCTAGAGTCCAGTGGCGGTGTGCTTTACACCACTGCATCCGACGCTTTGCATTGCACTTGGTGATGTATGGCTTGGATGCAGCTGCTTGGCCATGGAAACCCATTCCATGAAGCTCTGTGCACTGTTCTTGAGCTAATCTGAAGGCCACATGAAGTTTGGAGGTCTGTAGTGATTGACTCTGCAGAAAGTTGGCGACCTCTTCGTACTATGTGCCTCAGCATCTGCTGACCCCGCTCCATCAGTTTACATGGTCTACCACTTCGTGGCTGAGTTGCTGTCGTTCCCAAACACTTCCACGTTCTTATAATACAGCTGACAGTTGACTGTGGAATATTTAGGAGTGAGGAAATTTCACGACTGGATTTGTTGCACAGGTGGCATCCTATCACAGTTCCACGCTGGAATTCACTGAGCTCCTGAGAGCGACTCATTCTTTCATGAATATTTGTAAAAGCAGTCTGCATGCCTAGGTGCTTGATTTTATACACCTGTGGCCATGGAAGTGATTGAAACATCAGACTCTGATTATTTGGATGAGAGAGCGAATACTTTTGGCAATATAGTGTATAATCAACACTTGGATCTTGAGAACACTGTTCTTTTGGTTATACAGAGAGTGAAACCCTGGCTGTGTTGCAGCAGCAGACTCACATTGATGCGGTGGAAGTTGACACTCCAGTTGGCTCCGGCCCGGGAGGGGATAAAGCGATCGCCATGCTTGCTAGGAGAGGACAGGGGGGAGCTGGTGGGTGTCAGAGCTCGAACTGCTCCTACCGCTTTCTATACAAGTAGAGGAGAGGAGAAAGCATTTTCTGACTGGAGGCCAAATACAAACAGGCTTTGGACAGTGATGTGAGAACTTGGTAACAAAGCAGGAAGATCATTTAGGTGGCAGATGGTGCGTTTGTCCGAGGTGTTAATAACAGAAGGCATCATTCACAAAAGCCAGTCATTTGGCTGGTGAGGTCTTGTTTTCACTTAACACCAGTGACATTGTCAAAAGAAAGAGATTGGCCTGTTAAACCGTTTATTCTTCCAACACACAGAGACAAACACCATCTCCGCCCATCTTAAGACCCTAAGTTAACAAATCTCTTTGGGAGGGGCTAGACTAGTGATACTAGCCAAGACGTGCCTTGGCTAGATGGTTAGAGTTTGTCTCTTTTTGTTCATGAGGAAGCAAAGAAAGTGTGTATTATTTACTTACAACAGGACTGGCGTTCTCATTTTGAATGTTGATCTGCCTGAGCAGCCTGCACTCATAGTCCTGATCCATGAAGCCTGAAAACAACACAAGACTGATCACTTATCAAACCAGACATACGACAGTTTCCTGAATGCACACGTCAGATGACAGATTAGTAAACGGACACTAGTTGTGATGACTAGTGGTGGTGGAGCGATGTTTACACACACTGTAATCGTTCGAACAATAAAATAACTGTACACTCTTAGCATGACAAACATTTGTTAAACTCTAGTGTCTTTATTTAAATCCCACTTGAACGTGTTGAACCTTAAACTAGGGACAAAGCCTTTTGTAAATGACAATGACATTAGTTACAATCTAAGTAGGTTCAGTCTCCTGCTAACGACACATAAATTATCTCTGTGAGAGCTAACGTTAGCAACTTGTAGCTGTAAAATTCCCCTTAACGCATGGATTTGCTTGCTGATTGTATGAAACAAAAAAAGACAAGCTGTGGTGGTTATCTATAATCTGTAATCATGACGCTTAAATCATTTCACACCCACATTATTCAATCATCCAACATACAAAGCTACGCTAATGCTAACGCTAGCTTCCAGATACGCTAGCTGTCCGGCTAATGCATTCGCAACATTGTTTGTTCACAATCAACTCCCATATTAACACTTACCGTGCCCGGATTAACGCTTCCCGTTACGCGCCGTTTGATTGCTTTTCTTAGCCGTTTCGATTCCAATTGAAATGGCTTGATTGACGTGGTTTACTCTTTCAAACAGAGATAACGAAATACAATTGTTTTCTTTTGCCGAGTGTTCAATTTGGGCTCGCTAGGCATCACGGGAAGGCTGTGACGTCACTGTTTTTGAATCACACATTTTACGTTGCTGAGGAAACAGTAACGACAATACTGTACTGACTCCCACATTTTCAGACTGCTGCATTTTACAGTGTTGACTTTTTGTTTATATATATATATATATATATATATATATATATATATATATATATATATATATATATATATACACACACATATATATGTGTATATATGTACGTATATGTATATACTGTATATATACGTACATATATACACGTATATATGTGTGTATATATATATATATATATATATATATATATATATATATATATATATATATATATAGAGGTAGATCGTGTGAAGTTATCCAATTTCTTGAATGGCTTCAATATTATACAATAAGACAAACAAAAGACAGCAATATAAAAATAAATAGTTAAGATACAAGGAATATATTGTGTGATGAAAATATTGCACAGTTATTAAAGTGTTAAAGTTGAGTTTAGGATATGTAGTTATTGCACAGGTATTGATTTACAGATTTACAGTGATGTGATTAGGTGATTATTAATCTAGATTATCTAATCTTTATTAATCCTGAGGGAAACTGAGTAACTAGCAGCAAATGTTAAATAACTGTAAATAGCAGTCATATTCTATTCCTAGTATCATTGCCAACTGTGTGTACATATTCATCCTTAAACTTAATGTTATCTTAATGTTTAATACTATTTTTTTATGCCATATACTTCTATTTCATGTTTGTGTCATGCTGCTAAATTGAAAGAGAACTACTAAAGTGCCTATCATTGTTTGACGTGACAAAAATGTTCTATTCTGTTCTAAAAGCACAGAGGAGAGATTGTCAAAAATAATACAATTATACAAAAAAGAAATATACATAGTAAGACTAAAATCCTAAAATATAATATATACTAAAAAGTGCAAATAGTGTGGAAGTATGCAAAAGTATCTGTATATGTGCAAATAGGCAGAGATGTCTATTTATGTACAGTACAAGTATCTGTTCAGAGTTGGGGCTTTGGTGCCTCGAGACGACAAACATCAGCAGCATCAGGCTAACAGTGAGGTGGAGTGGAGGTGAAAAAGTGAAAGTCTATCACTGTGAGTGGGAGCTGAAGAGTTGTATGGCCTGTGTGACAAACGACTTCCTCAGTCTGTCAGAAGAGGAAAAATAAATACATCTTCAGCAGACTGTAGAGAAATAATAAAGTATATGACATTTTTACAGTATAATGTAAAACATATGATAATAAAAACAAATACATTTAAAAAAGTAAAAACATACATGGTTTAACCACATAAGCTGGCACAAATGACAGATAAACTGTTTTAGATGTAGCAGTGCAAAATATGTGTTTTCATCACTGAAGGTGTCATTTTCAATCTATGTAACATGTTGCAGCATCACTGCCAGCTGCTGAAAACTACGATTAAACATGATTACTAAATTGTATTTGAAAAAACAAATCCAATAAACAGATTACCCACTGTGTTGATTTATGGTATCTTTCAAATGGCTTTTATTAGTAAAAAATAGATGCAAGTGAAACAAAATATAATCTAACATGAAGTAAAAACAGACTAAACACATGTGCAAAAATTTAAAATAAAGACACATTCAGTGACATATCCTGTGTGTGGCTAGACTCTGACTGCTACTGAAATGTGGTAGATAGCAGAATTTCACTACAACTATGTTGTAGCTACAGTGACAAACAGCATGAGCCTGGTCCAACAGCTTACCGAAAGGAACCTGATTCAAAGTGCCACAAAAAGATACAGGAGGTTCAAGTAAATTATTGAAATTCTAATAAAAAAAAAACCCTCAACACCAATACAAAAAAATGTGCAAAAGTATAGTTTTTAAAACTAAATGGGCGAGATTAGAAATATATATAATGGAATAGCTAAAATTATCCTTTTACTTAAAACTGGTGGCTCAAATCAGCAGATCAAAGAGCTCATGCAGATCAGGACAGTAAATACTACCAAAGGTTTTCTAAACTGGGCGCTGTATCTAATAATCAGAAGCTTCTTCAAAACAGCGTACATTAACTTGCTTAAAATTATACATATGTCCTGGATTGGTTCTTGTCAAACCCAGTGGTGCTCATTAGAAACAGCACTGAGAGAAAGTCACAAGAAAGTCTACAGCATAAGTACAGTCAGATGCTCTCAAAGTCACATTGTCAGAAAGTACACTAAGAAAAATATAGAGAACCCATTAACAAAAATAAGCCTGAAAATTATGCAGAAAATTGCATGTTAAATTCCCTAAATTGAAAATAAGACAGTGTCAAGTTTTCCACAGCGCTGTTACCTGTAATGATTGACATAAAAAGTAATAATCAGCAGTATCACTCCTGACACTATGCTATAACATCTGCATAAGAGCTTCTCTGTGGCTCTGGAACAACACTAAATACATTCAGAAGAGTGAAGACCTAAAAAGCTGGAGTGGTTATGGTAATGCTGTGGTTTTCAAACCAGTGAGGAGTGAATGTTGGAATGGCAGAGCGAACTAAAATGAAAATAAAGTACTGGAACTCTGGAAACAAGACGCTGGTCTACAGGGAGGAAGTATCTTTAGGCATGAGTTGCAGGCTATTGTTGACCTGGAAGCGAGTTTCATCAGATATACCGTACTGCTCCAAGGGGTCCTGAGGAGAAAAGTAGAAATTAGTAACAAAAAAAAAAAAAAAAATGTGTTTCAGAGTTAACTTCACATTATGCAAGCAGAGTCAATCATTCTGTTAAAAAGTTAGTTTGGATTCTGTGATGCCCCTGAGGTGTTATCAAATTTCTGGCAATAAGCCTCAGGAACCAACTCATGACTTCAACACAGCTGCCTTCACTGCCTCATAATCTAAATCTCCCTCAGCACACACAGCTGAAGACACTTCTTGAGCCCTTCCAGTGAGGACGCACCGAAGCATGAGAATCCTGTCAGGATCTGGCCGACGCCGAGCATCCAACACACATTAAAACAGAGTGAAAAAGGCATCAGGATCATGCTCATAAAATTTTAGCACTAAACGCAAGTTAGATGCAACATCAAAATTACCTGGTGCATCAACAGCAACCTGATATGTTCTCGTTCTAACTTCTTCTTCTCAGTGTCCTGACGCATTTTCTCCAACTCAAGCTTCTCTGCCTGCTGGAGTCTCTCTAACTCAAGCTTCTCTTCCCTCTCCATATGCCTGCACAGCTTCTCCTGCTCAAACTGTAACAATAACAGCTCTTTCTGCTGCTCAAAAGTCAAATTTGCTGGTGCAGCCACTGACAATGGAAGTCAACTCTGCTGACTGCAGCACCCCACGCTCAACCAACGACAACAAGACAGTGTCTTTCTCTGCTACAACAATACCATAACGGCCAGCTATTTCAACTACCTGAGCCTTACTGCAACCATCCACAAATGCAAAGTGGGCGTCTCAATAAAGTCCGACAAGGAAGCCATCATCACAAAAACCAATACAGAAAATAATGGACTCATTGTAAAAAACACACTTGGGCAACGGCTGACCCTGGACACAACACCTCTCCCTATCTGCCTAAAGCAAAAGCTAACTATATATCAACCCTAGACTTTGTGTGGTACTTGTGGTGGGTATTTATGCACGGCATTGATCGCAATAATCATCATTATACGCACTCAATGACTGAAGCCCGTCAACCCAGGAAAGCAACCAAAAAAAGCAGCAGTGGATGTGCCCTCAAGGGAAAAAACAACAACACAAGCCCTAAAGGAAAGTGCCCTACAGCCTAACAGAGAGGCCTATGTTAAGTGTAGCAAACAATGACAATTACTTTCTGAATGGCAGAAAAGAAAAACACTTTAATAACCAAAGCTTCCAGCAAACACATGGCACACCTCTCCCAAAGGAAAGAACAAAGAACCCTCAAGGCACAAACAGCCCTGACAAGCCAGCACAACCAAATCCAACCAGAAGTTGGACCAACTAACAACCAACCTACTGTACTACCAAAACCAAACTAACTCCACAAAATGGATCCTCACTTGGACAAGCCTACCAAACCTTTCCTGATGACACCTCAGGGCCATCACAGATTCAAACAATATATATGATATATTTCTTCACAAACTTTCTTTGAGAACTCTTCAAGGTCTCTGGAGCATCCTGAGAGACCAGGAGATTGTTTGACATTGTGTATTGCAGTGAGTCAAACATGGCACAAATACACTTCACACTTCTTTACACAACACCGTTGGATAGCAGTGCCATCTGTGTGGCAGTTAGCAGCATCTTGATGCTGAAAGGTCTTACCTTGCCAGTGAGCCTGTGGATTTCAGTTCGATAGAATATCAAGTTTTTCCTCATGAACTCGTAACTGCAAGAGACGAGATGACATTTTTTTTAATCGATGTTCCAGGTGAGTACATTATTCTCTGTCTTTCTCAGTTAACTGAAACACTAGGACAAGTAGTGATGAATCATTTGGAAACTGTCACATCACTCATTAGTGACTGTTTCACCCATGTGAGTCGCTGCTGATGTGTGACCACATTCATTTGCAGAGGACACAGTTGCTGCAAGGTTCTTATAACCATATTATTTTTTTAGATTACTCAATGACTATATGAAATTTGTACAACAGTTTTTTTGCTGCAAAAAAATGATGATCAGCTGTTTAGTTGACATTTTTAAATATGTATGGAATCTTGTGTTTTCGAGACTATAGCAAATGTACAAAACTGTGATTTGTTGTACTGTTACACCCTAAAATGTTGATAAATCAGAAATCAGCACAGTGATATCTCACATTCTCACACACTCAGCCATGAGACTAAAAGTATTCAGCTTCTAATAGAGACATTATGCTACTTTTACTTGAAAATTGTCTAATCATCAACATTGTAACTGATTTTTACTACAGTTACTGCCAGATCTCTGACTTTTTGTATGATCGTGGAACCTGTCGTAGAAAGATGTTGAAGACCCAGTCCTACCTGGCCTTGACAATGGAGTCGACCCACTCCCCACACTGCTCCTCAGAGTCACACTCAAACAGATACTTCCTCTCTGCTTCATCCAGAAATGCTACAAAGAGAAACATGGTGAATAACTCAGAGTGTCACAGCAATAATGCAGTCTGAGGAGCACCAGAACAAAGGTGACCTGAAACCAGTCAGCCAGTGAGAAAGTGTAAGTGAGTCATGTGAGAGGGAAATGAGGAAGTTAAAGTCACCAATAGAGAAGGTCTGGCTGTTCTCCCTCTCCACCCTACACTGCTCCAGCAGCAAGGCTCCCGCTGGCTGACAAATAAAAGAAAGAACAGTTTCACTTTGAGTGTTTTGGAAAGACACTGAATACAACTGAATAAATTCAATATGAGTAGATACTGATCCAACTGACCTCTTCCTCATCAATTCGGAAATAAAAGAGGAAGTTCACGACGAGTTTCACCAGCCTCTTCTTGACAACTAACAACAAAAAAAAAAACTGAGGTCACAACACAGACAGTACAGAGCGGATGTGTGCTGGCCCTGCTAGCTGCCTGCTGTCCACCTTACATGAAGCGGAAGTAGGTGTGTTACAGAGCTGAATCTGTGTGTGTGATAAACAGCGTTACCGTCTCCTTTCTTGGGTCCTCTCATCCCCAGCTCAGCTGCCATCTCTGAGGGCTGGCGGCTCAGGGACATCAGCTCCTTCTCGTTGAAACGCATCGCGCCCACTGACGCAGTAAAACTCGGCTTAAAGAGGGTTTACTTTGGCTACGACCGAGCCGTTCCCACCGACAACATAGTAGTAATGGAGAGAGAAACCAACAGGGAAGTAGTGACGTCGACACTAACGGTCGGTTAACTGTTGCTGGTTCGCTATCTGGTGCTGTCAAACTGTGACGGAGTATGTTTGGTTCATTTCTGCGGTGAACGACACAGCAACGCCTGACTTCTCCTTCACCTCGGACAAACACCGGACACTCTCTCTCCGGTAGTGACACTCCTCACTGGTGATAGTACGGTGGTGGGTGAGGGTTAAACGAGGCGAACCGTGCGTTTACTCCGTACACCGTAACGTTGTGTGATGGTGATTAATTTGCTTACTTACTCTGAGGCTAAACACATATATAAACTATTATGTCCAAACATGTCTCACTGTTTGCAAATGCTGCAAGAAAAACATACTTCCATACATAAAAATCAATAGACATTAAGGTATGTGTCAGTAATTAGGTGGGGATTTACTGTAAATTCACAGTTGATTTTAAAACCGAAACAAGTAAATCATTAAATTAACTGTATTGCTTTATGTGACATATTTCGGTATGTAGTTAATGCATGTGCATGTGATAAACTATAGCTGTAACCCTGTTCAGGAATAGTGGGAAATAAGAAAGTTAAAGTCAGTGGACAGCTAATAGGTAGGCTACACGAGGTTTATCATATTTACTTTATATGTTTAAGTGTTGTGGTTTGGTTTAAATTACTTGCTTTATAACTTACCATAAGAGTCTATAATATCTGATGTTAACACACATTGTGTATGTTATATCCCTAAGTCATATTCATAGTCTATTATATTTCATTTCATTTCATTCGCCATTAAAATATATTTCTTTTTAGTAAATATTTATAACTAGTATTACTTATTCTATTATTTCTTAATTGTTGTAATGCTTCTGTAACAAGTAAATTTCCCCCAACGGGGAATCAATGAGAAAAAAGATATTATATTCTTTTCTATTCTGTTGTTTGTTTGAGAAGCCATGATATGATACAAATCTAGAGCATTGGAGTTTGAAGAGCTGCTGTGTTGATGAACGGGAGACAAATACAGTACAATCCATGGTTACGTTTTCGTAAAGCCGGGCCGCTCTTCGCTCCAGTCCAGAAGGAGGCGCTAAGGCTCCTGAAACCACGTGACATCCACCAGAAGCCGAAGGAGAAGTCGGACATGCGCAATACTGATCTGCAGCAGTACGGACCTGACGTTGTGGAGGCGGTGAGTGTTTGAACAAAGTCAACTGTTTACACTATTCCCCCATGTATACTTCTCCTTTTGATGACGTATAACCAACCAGTATACCATCATATATACAGAGCTAGATGTGTTTTATCATTCAGACTTGTTAAACTTTGTCAATTGCTAGCTGGTAACGCCGTTAGCTTAGCATTAGCATTGTGGTAGTTCATTGACTAGCTACAACCATTATGGTGTGCTAACTACAGTTTGTGGTGCTCGAGCAATAGAATATAAATGTATTGTAGTGTGGAGTATACACTCCTCATCTTAATTGTTGGAAATTATCCAAAGTAATTAAGAAATAGTTGGCTAGATAACTGTGTTGGTACTCTTTTTACTTCCCCGTGGTTAGACTCATCCCTTGTAAAGGAAGTTAGCACTCATTGTAAAATTCACAGGGAACTCACTTTACTAAATCTGCTCATCAGACGGTCACCTACATTGAGATAAGGTAACAAATCGAGTCAGTAGTCTTATCATGTGTACCCATTTATGATGTGATAGGTGTAAATGCACTCACGATTTAGATATTACACGACAATCAGGAATGCGTTGCACAGTAATATTCTTATGTAATCCCCTCTTTTTTTCATCAGATAATCAGGAAGGATCTTCTTCAAACACTTGTCCAGTGCTGACTGGTCAAACCCGTGTGGGAGTGTGCGTGATTGAACTCATCACTTTGCAAAGATGGATTTCCAGCATCGAGCTGGAGGGAAGACGGGGAGCGGCGGGGTGGCATCTGCCTCTGAGAGTAACCGTGACAGGCGAGAGCGGTTACGTCAGCTGGCCCTGGAGACCATCGACATCAACAAGGACCCCTACTTTATGAAGAATCATTTAGGATCTTATGAGTGTAAACTTTGCTTGACACTTCATAACAATGAGGTGAGGAGGCGTGATTAAATTTATTAAATTATGTTACCTGAACTTGATGTTATTTGTTGTTGTTTGACAAACTGCTCTTCTCTGCATTATAGGGCAGCTACTTGGCTCACACACAAGGGAAGAAACATCAGACCAACTTGTAAGTACAATTTGCAATTTTTTATTTATGTTATTTTTTTCTGGGACTGAGTTTTACTCACATTCCCATGACCGATAGTTGTTTCAAACATAACGTGCATGACTTGTGGTGGATCACCAGTTTGTTGTGTCCAATGCATTGACCAACAGTTAAAAATTAAAATATTTTGTTGGTTTCAGAGCGCGGAGAGCTGCCAAAGAGGCAAAAGAAGCTCCTGCTCAGCCAGCTCCAGCAAAAGTGAAAGTTGAGGTCAAGAAGTTTGTCAAAATTGGTCGACCAGGATATAAAGGTAAGCTGGCTATGTGATTGTGAATCAGCGCAGTCATTATTTAGTATAAGCTTCACTGCAAATGTATTCTATTTTAAAATATGGTTCATGTTACCTTTACAGTAACCAAACAGAGGGACCCAGAGACTGGACAACAGTCCTTACTTTTCCAGGTTAGTGTGTTTGTTGGGAATCTTGATGTAAAACTTTTTGTTTTTGCTGTCATTTTGGGAAGAATCTTAAATAAAGCAAATTAAACCATCACTTAAGATAGATGCTATGAAGCTTTCAAATGATAACTTTTGATTGGCTTTTGAGCATGAACTCATTGTGCTACTGACCGTTGAAAACAGGTATGAACAGCTGTTCTGCAAGCTTGTGAGCGTGATCACAGCAGATCGGATGTTGTTGATAGGTTTGGCTTTTCATTCTGCAGTTTGTGTTGATCCTAAAACCAAAGTTAAACTATACTCCTATTTTGTGTGATTTTTTTTTCTTCCTTTTTGTGGCTTAATGTGACAAATAATGTCCTGCTGGTCAAAAGAAGCAGGGCTCAGTAATAAAGGTCGCCCGAGGGTCTGTGGGCAAGTCAAATGTGTCGGGCTAGTAAATCCAGCCATCTAAAAATAAGAGCTGATGATGGAAGGAGCTAAAGAGCAAGCCATATCGTTTTATTCTCATCTCTGCTGGGAGTTTAACAGTTGGAAGTTAACTAGGCTACCGTTTATGAGTTTAGTTGGTGGATGAAACTACAACTCCATGTATTGCTGTTTACCGGAAGTTTGAGAGTATCGTGCATGTCAAGTTTCCATCCAACATCTGTAGAGTAAAAAACAAAACATTTACATTAAATCCTGTGAAAAAAAATTACTATTATGTGTCATTGTGTAATTGTCACAAATGTGAATCATCACTCTGTTTCAAATTAAGGAGTTGCTTACTGCAGAAGTAATCACTTCAATAATGTTGTTTTCTTTTTTGACTGTTAAAGAATAACGAAATGTTCCTCTCTGTTCATCAGATTGACTACCCAGAGATCGCTGAAGGAATTGGACCCCGGCATCGTTTCATGTCTGCGTATGAACAGCGCATCGAGCCCCCTGATCGTCGCTGGCAGTACCTACTTTTGGCTGCTGAACCGTATGAGACTATTGCCTTTAAGGTGAATTGGAGCTGTACCTCTGTTTTTCTGTGTTTTGTTTTTTTTCTGTTAACAACATCAACATATTTGCTCTTTTAGGTTCCCAGTAGAGAAATTGATAAAGCAGAAAACCGCTTCTGGACCCACTGGAATAGAGAAACCAAACAGGTACTGATAAGCTGATTAATATTTGTAACCCCATATCCAGCCTAGTTATTTAAGTGAGAACTGTGGAAATGTGTGTTTTAACCTGTTGACCATGATCTTTTCCCTCACAGTTCTTCTTACAGTTCCACTTCAAAATGGAGAAAGCTCTTCCTCAGTCCAGCGGACCCCCACCTCCTGCAGGTGTGAAGCGCCCCCCTCCTCTCATGAGTGGAGTTGGACCTCATGCACCAAATGAGTCTATGCCCCCTCCTCCACCAGGAGGGATGCCCCCTCTCCCACCTGGTGCTCCAGGCACCCCCCATATGCCCCCTCAGATGCCCATGCCCCCCATGCCAATGAGGCCGCCTCCTCCTGAGGGGCTTATGACTAATAATTGATCCCCTACCAGCATCACAAATGCTTTCTTTCATGGTGTTCTCAAATCAAGTCTACTTTTTGGATTTATGTCAGTGTGTAGGGCCCATATGACCACAATGTTTTGTATAAATACTTGGATTCTGGTTATGGAGCTACGATTGAAAGTAGCTCATCTTTTAAAATTCTGTTTTTGTAATTAAATTCTGTGGAGGAAAATATTAGCATCTTGAAAGTCTGTTTTTACAAGGACATCACTTGATGTATCCCACGATCGACTGAATGGGTTATAGCAGATGAGAAGAGCAACACTGCAGAAGTTCTTGAAATATTGCTGATCAGGATAAAAGGTTCATGTGGAGAAGACCAGGTGGGTGACATTAGTCCCAGTCTTGATCTGTAGTTTGTCATGATCACCACATCCTGGATATGTGCTGTTGATTAACAGTTTATTAAATATGTAGCTCTTTAATGAGAAACAAATGATCATGTGGAGATTTACAATAAAGCAGTCAGCCCATTAATTACATAATTAACTGTCTGAATGGGTAGCTCAAAGCTTCATTACATAAAATCACATCTGTATAGCAAAGCATCAAGAAATGCACATTTTTGAGTCAGTGATGGAATAAGAAACATGACAGAAAATCTATTACTGAATTCAAACTGAACTTTAATGGATGTTATCAAATAAATCCATGTGAGAACTGTTTAGGAAATGAACTGGCGTCAGTAGAAAGAATCACCTCATCCTTTCTGATTCTTCTCTTTCTTTTCCTCCAGCTTCTTACTCCTCTCATACTCTGCCTCCTCGTTTCCTTCATCCTCTACATCTGCTGCTTCTTCAGGTTCCTGCCGTTTATCTCTTTCTTTCTTCTCATTGATTTCTTCATCCCTGGCTTTCCTGGCTCTCCTCTCCTTTAATGTCCCTTCTCTTTGTTTCATGAGTACTGTGTCTGGCAGTGGCTTGTTTCTGAGACCTCTTGATGTTTGTGTCTTCACTCTTCTCTTTGGTTTTACTCTCTTGACTTGTTCCTCATCGTCTTCGTCATCCTCCTCATCCTCTTCATCATCAAGGTCTGGCAACCACCAAAACATGACCTCCCAAAGATTTGTCTTGAGCTACAGAGGTTTGACAATATAAACTGTAAGGACAGTTGTTTATCTTAAGATCAGAGGATAACACTATTGTTGTTGTCTTTACCTCTGCTGGTTGTCCTCTGTGTCTTAATGTGGCTGATCGTCTCACTGTCAGTCCTACTTCCTCTTCCTCTGCTGTCCCCCGACCATGCAGAGTTTCTGTTTTTGTAAAGAGACCTCTCAGTCACAGCAGGGGCATCACATTGTAACTGTGATAAAAACATTTAGTTTACTTGCCATTAAGCCTGTGAAAGCCTGAGGAGAGCACCAGGATAGTAATGGCCACAAACAGGCAGCGATTGAGGGTGATGTTCTCCCACGGCGTCTCAATTTGGGTCAGGTTTTGGATGGGCAAGGCTTTTTGTAAGGGTGCTGAGAAGAGGAAGCATTTATTGTAATCCAGTGAAGTAAACAGTGAACATTAAAGGCATATTCTGGTATTTTTCACTTTAGGCCCTCTTTTGAGGTTGCCTAGGAGTGCTTGACACTGAAATTTTGAAGCTTGGTCCTGTATCTGGTATTTGGGCTCGTTTAGAAATTGGCTGTGCCAGCTAGCCATGAGCCCCTATGGGCCAATGCAAACCTGTCCAAAACAACCCACAAACAATCGTTTTAAAAAATGTGCAACTCACCTAGTGGTTCCTGGTGTTCACTGATGTTCCATATTAAATATTGAAGCGAAATACAGCCTCTGTTGTGTTTTAATAGGATTTTTTTTAAATCCCATTGATTTCGGTCATACCTAATGTCCATGTTTTGGACAGGTTTGCATTGGCCCATAGGGGCTCATGGCACAGCCAATTCTAAACAAGCCCAAATACCAGAGACAGGACCATCCATCCATCCATTATCTACCACTTATCCTCATAGGGTCGCGGGGGGGCTGGAGCCTATCCCAGCTGTCTTAGGGCGGAAGGCAGGGTACACCGTGGACAAGTCGCCACCTCATCACAGGGCACATAGAGACAGACAACCACCCACACTCACATTCACACCTACGGACAATTTAAATTAGCCAATTAACCTAATCCCCATGCATGTTTTTGGATGGTGGGGGGAAGCCGGAGTACCCGGAGAGAACCCACGCAGACACAGGGAGAACATGCAAACTCCACACAGAAAGGCTCTGGGCCTGGGATTCGAACCCGGTACCTTCTTGCTGTGAGGCGACAGTGCTAACCACTACAGACAGGACCAGTCTTCAACAACATGTCAACCACTTGCATCCCAGGCAACCTAGACATAGGGCTTAAAGTGTAAAATACTGGAATATGCCTTTAACAGGATGGGAAAGACTCACTTGTTATGGGGAAGCTGGGTTCCTCAGGTGAAATCTTGGGTTCTGCTCGAGGTTGCTGTGGACATGGAGCCTTTTCCTGTTGGAGAACAACATGTAGCTCAGAGGAAAAGTCTATTATGAATGTGAGCACGGTGAAAAACTCTTCATGATGTTGGTTGTTCTCCGACTAACCTCTCTGACTTTCCTTGTGGCGTACATTTCTGAAACAGACAGATGGAGATTTACCAAGGACTCATAGTAGAATAAATCATAAACAAAAAACAGCCATTCCTTCAATCTGGAATTTATTTATCCACATTAATTTGATGTGTATTCATTATTGTTTTTATTATTTACCTCTCATTTACATAAAATATCCAGTGTACTATGCCAAAGCATTTTTATTGAGGACTCACATAACAGATTAACTTAGAGAATGTACAGCTGTGCTAGCAGCTCTGAGGCTGTGCTTTGAGCTGCATGCTAACATCAGTCTGCTGACATACTCTCAATGCAGATGCTAACATTGTTTACCGGTGTCTCACTTTAGTATGTTTTATTTAGCGAAACACAAACCTACAACTGAGGGTGACATGAATTTCAATATTTTTGCAGGTATTTCTGGCATAAACATTTGTATTGGGCAAAGAGAAGTGGCATCAAATAAAAACCACCACTCATTCAGGTAAAATGAACTGATTATCTCTTCATCGTGGCACTTGGGATATATAGGGCGACAAATGAAGCAGGAAAGATGGGAAAGCATGAGGATTTGAGGGAGTTTGACAATAAGAACCAAACAGTGATGTCTAGAGGACTGGATCAGAGCATCTTCAGATCTGCAGCTCTTGTGGGCTGTTCCTGGTCTGCAGTGTTCAGGATCTATCAAAAGTGGTCAGAGAGAGGTGCCAGAAACTACACCCTCAGGGGTCAGGTCAGGCTGTGTTGCAGCAGAGGGGGAGGTGGTCATAATACTATACCTGATCAGTGTAACTGTACAAAATTATTTCAGTCAGGACTGTGCCGGCAAATCAAAATGGAAATGAAGTTGTTTCTCGTGGTGTTTTTAGATTTTTAATTAAAATCTCTGCCTCACTAGGAGGACTCATGTTTGGACAGTGTGAGGCTAATCACGCCCACCATCTTTCAGCATTATCACTGCCTTGCCTTTGACAAAGGATCATATTTCAGTGGCTCCCTGTGTTGCTGCTACCAAGTATTTATAGAGCTGGACAATGTATGTACAATGGATGAAGGCTTTTATGCCCAGACATTACAGATTTTGTGTGTGTGTGTGTGTGTGTGTCGCCACCTGGTCTGCGGATTTGTCGAACAGGCTTCTGTGGAGGAGGATCTGCTCTTGGTGGCCCTAACTCCTCTTCAAATGTCTCATAGCTTTCTTCCATCCCTTCCCCAAGACAAAGAGAGGGAAGAAGATGGATGTGGCTCAGATCTGAGTGTCCTTTTTTTTTTTTTTTTAAATGGCTCAGCACTTACACGTGTGCATGTTACACAAAGCTTTGCATTTGAACCTGGCTATACTCAGAGGCCTGATGGTGTTTTTTAAAAAAGCCTTCCAGAAACGAGATGACTCAATGGAAATAATGTCTTTACAGCTGCTCTTATGAATATTCTTCACTTTGTAAAAGTTATTTCCATGGTCTCATTGGTGTTCCACGTTGGCTACACAAAAAGATAGATAGATAGATAACCCCCAAGGGAAATTTAAAATACAAGTAGAAGGTCAACTTCAGTTTGTGAAATAAAATTGAAACCATTTTTTGACCTTCACATTTACAGATGAATGTCACAGGGCCCTTATGTCTTACATGACATTTCTACATGGACACTGAGCTAATGTCCTAGCAGCCCTATAAATAGATGAAGCAAAGCCACTGGAAAGACAGATGGATAGACACAGTGAATAATGGCTGATGTTAGCATTATACCACAGGCTACAATCTCCCTGTGATGAGACCTAACCTTTGACCCTGGTTGAAATAAGGACCTACCTTTGGGGTCCCCCCGGGCAGCGTTGGCAAACCTTTGTCACAGAGCCTGTTGTTCCTCGGCAGAGACGGCAGCAGAGTCATGCTCTGAGCTGTCTGACAGCCAAGCACAGGTGCCGCAAAAAAACAAAAAAGAATTGAGTGTCAGTCAGACGTGTTGACTGAGGGAGGGTTGGCATTACCATGAGCCATACAGCTGTCAAATCCAAAGAGAGGGCTGCAGATGAGAAAGAAGGCCATACCTTACACCAAATTTTGAAGAAGCTGAGCCACTGGAGAAAAAAATAAAAATCTGTCGTAGTATTTGGGGCAACTAGGGCAGCACTAAAACCAATAGGAAGAAGAAATAGAGTGTGTGTGTATATGTTAAAGATTTCCCTTTGTCTGAAAATGTGGACATTATATGGACTCTCTTTCATTGTGCCACCAGCAGAGAGCGCCGCTGTACTTGAAAGATGGAGTTTGTGGCTGCTTTGTTCCACTAATAAAGTCTGTCAGACAGTCCGGGCTTCACACAGATCAACAGAAGCACTGACACGACTCCTTTTCATGAGCTGACCATGCACGCTGTGCATCAAACAGTTTATATCCATAAATGGCCATTTTGTCCGTTATATGATATTTGATGTGTTTCTGCACTGTGTAATTATTCTCATACTGTGTGTGATGGAGGCTGCTAACAAGAGGCAGTGTAAACAGATGTAAAGATGACTGGGTTATATCATGGTGAGGTGGTTGCAGGCCACCTTTATGTGGGAGGAGAGAGGAAGTGTTGGTAAACAGACTTGTGGTGATGTGGATGACTCATACCTTTGCTGGGACTCTGCCCGATTCCAGCTGAATCACACATTGCCGTACCCATCAGTCAACACTTTGAAGAGAACATAAGCTCTGTAACCTTTTGCTGCAGGCAGACTGGCCGAGAGAAGGCCGGGGTCTCAAGTGAACTGCATCATATCACGTAATGTCCAAAAACTGACACAACCAATCTGTCAGTTGTGATGACTTATTTAGTTATTTTTTCCTTTCTTTTAATAAAAACTGGGCGGACCCCTACTTTGGAACAAACTGAAATATGCCATCAACTACATTACCATGAAATTGGGTTCAGTTTTTGCTCAGGATGATTGTGAGAACACATTCAGAGCATTAACCCTTTAACACCTGATCCTCTTCATTTCTGTCTAGTCGTTTTTTGCTCATCCAGAAGATCTGGATTATTTATTTAATTTATTATACTATTTATTGTAACAATAGTTTGACATGACTAAAAACAAAAAAAACGGAAATTGATTTCAGAGTTTCATTTGAGAAGAAAATACAATGCAACTGAGCATGAATAACAGATTTGATTTAAAGTTGAAATGTATGAAAGCTATTTACAATACAATTTTGTGAGTCTTTGTCTGTAAATGTGCAAAAATCAGCCATAAAATGAAAACTATACGCAGGCCTTTTCTTAACCACAGGGAACAAAGATGAGAGGCAGTAATGAAATTACAGTAATGATGTCACAGTGGCTGTAAAGCACATCTTAGCTTTCAGAAACTAGCTAGTTGCTAGCCTGCAGTACACATGTATGTTCAGTGAATTTATAATTTATCAACTTTAAGTTCATACTGCTCTTAAAAAATATTTTGTCACCTCAACCAGCCACCAAATTCTTAGCTGTTTATTGCGTTAATTGATGTGTGCAATGCATATGCCAGTATACAGAACACAAGCTGAATATTGTAGCAGCACCATGTGTTCATTCAGTGTTAGTCTTGCTTATAATGTGCTTGTCTGCAGACTTAATTGACCAAGTGCCCACTCTCACCCTGCTGACTTGTCAGCCCTTACGCTGTCGTTCCAACGATGCAGCTTCATCACTCGTTAGAGAGCACCATCTGAGGGAGCGCTTCTAATTGATTTGATTAGGATGAATTAATTAAGTCTCACAACATTAAACTGAGCCCTCAGATTTTCTACTTAATGTCAATAAGTAATCTACTTGTGTTTTATTCTCAGCAGGTGTCGAGGTCAAAAAGTGAAATTCTTTTCTCAGAGAATCTTTCAAGGGCAACACAAGCCCTGTGTGGACACGTCGTGCCTAATAAGATGAGCAAACATTGCTTGAGGACATTTATGTTCAAAATTCAGTTACTCTGGAGAGACTGGAGCTGGGTTAAGCTTTCTGTCCTGTCTTTTGTCCTTACATATTGGGGACTGTGCTCAGAGGACTCACTGACCGTCCAGCAGGCAGCTGCTCCATGCATTCACACGCTGATGCTTTAATCATTGAAAGAAAAATGGTTGGCCTACAGAGACCTGCATCTTGACTTGACTTGGACTTGTCCTAAATAATTTGAGACACGGCACTTGTTCTGACAGAGACTGCCTGTTTCACGCCTTATCAAAATCGACATGAGCAAGAACTGAAGCGTGATCACAAACACTGGAGATGAAAAATGGAAACGAGGCTGCTAACAGATGTAGAAAATGATTCATCTTTCCAGAAATCCTGTTTTTTAATGATGCAGCCATCAGATTTTAATGGAGGGCTACACTTTGTTTTGTTCTCAGCAGCGTCAGCACTTTCAATTTAACTCTTAATTCAAATTACTCACATAGAGGTGACAAGCATACTGCTGTCTGTCTAAACGAAGAATATGTGGAATGCAGTTTATTAACAGTACAGTGTTTCTGCATAATATGTGTTAGTAAAAAATGTGTTGTGGGCATGACAAGTGTTTTTGTGTTCTCTGTGTTGCTGACTCAGCAGTACACCTCCCCTTGTAGACTTCATACTTTTTGTATATGCACATTTATTTTTTGATTCTCATAAACCAGACTTTAAACTGCTCTTATTTGTTTTGCAGAATTTCCTTCATATTTTTTCCATATATATATAAATGAGCTGAATATGCACCAGAGCGCCTCACAGGATAACCTGCCTGCCTTTCAGCACAGATATCTGCCTGTGTGTTAAACATTCTCCCTCTCAGATGTGCTGACAGTGTGAAACCTGTATTTGAAGAGGAATGATCCACAAGGATTCAGTCATGTGTCTCAGTGCTGCTCGCCCTTCACTTTGAATCTCAAACCAAAGCCTTCATGCTCTCATGGAGTCACTGTGGGACTCAGGTGTTTCTCTGTATCTCTTCAGGCAGCTTGTTCAGCCTTTGATCTTTTCGGAGACCACAACGTGTAAGTGACCGGATCGTGAGCTTGAGTCCTCCGGAGGTCTCTGGGGGGAGCGCTCGGCTGTAATCCGGACCGTGGCCCTCAGGCAGATAAATGTTCAGATGTCCAAACAATATGATAAAGTGTCCCTCATTTCCCCTGTGCTGGAAGGGGAAGCAGAGGTGTTACGTCCAGAGAGATATGTCTGAGAGAAAGGAAATGCTGGCCCAGAGGAATACTGGGACGTTGCTGGGCGGATGACTCTAGATGAAGACCAGGCGAATGATTTTCATCATGTGCAGGCTCTGCATTACTCTCATTGATCTTTTTCCTCCAAGTATCTTGAAGCCTTGTTTCATCATTATAGACGAGCGACGAGGAGAAGAAATATGAGGAGCAAAGAGGAGAGAAAAGTAATTGGATAGAAATATTGGATTTCTTAAAAGGAAAAGGAAATCCACTTGATAGTGTTTGATTGTGAACATTAAGTTCAGCTTCATCATTTCCCTGCTACAGAGCCCCGGTGTCTATTTTATGCAACTTTGATGTCAAGGTGTTATGATATCTTTTATTCTAGCCTGCTGCCGCACATAATCTTGCCTTCCTTTTCACCTTTTAAAACTGGTTCAACATTTCTTTTATGTTTGTTCCTCTTGGGAGCCATGACCGAGTGCCTCTTTATTAAGAAATGAACTACTTCTCTTTCACAGTCAAACATCTGAGAGACGCTTGGCCCTAATATGTACACTTTTCTCCCACCTCTCTCTGTCTCTCATTGTGTCTACAGGCCATTTTATTGATGGAGTAATTTGCCCTGAGATTGTATTGCGGTCTCCCGGGTGCTGTGTGTATTAATTACCATCTATTCATCTGAGGCTGTTCAGCCTTTCAGCGAGCAGAGGTTCCAGGCCGATGCCTCGCAGCTTCTGCCACAGCCCTAATGCTCCGGCAGAAGCGTATATGCCTGCGGGAGACAAGTAATGTGCATCCTCATGCACTGAGGAAGAGCACGATAAATCACAGCTGCTCACTGATGATCATGTGAGGCTGGATCGTCTGGAAATTAGGAGCTTTGATGATGTGTTGTCACCGATTATGAGATGCCTTTTGGTTGCACTGAGGTCTTCCTCTTGATGCATGTTAGTTGTACAGGCCTGTTTAATCAATAACTCATTCCAGTGTCAGAGGAATTTGTGAAACCACCAATCCCATTCAGATAAAGCTCTCATTTGCACACGTGAGATGGGAAGATGGAGAGAAAGGGCAGAAAAAGAGGAACAGGGTTTGTTTTGTTCTGAATCGTCTGATGGAAGCACTGATAAAGAAGCAGCTCCACTGCACCAACACAGCTCCTATCAGTGACATGAACACAAGACATGTATATTTAGAAAAACCAAACAGAGCTGATGTTTGTGCTCGACACTCAGCATTCAGACATAGTCATAGTCAGCACAGTTAATCATCCCTCTCGCTCAGTTTGATCTCGCTGAAAAACTCTCTTTTGCTCTTCTATGATGACTGTTAGAGGAATGACTGCTGCATGACAGCATCCTAAATCCTCCTCTTACTCACCCATCAGCCTTCTCCTCTGCCTGATCGAGGAGCTTTATACCTGCAGTGAGTGCCTCTCTGCCATCAGTTGCAGTGCTGAACTTGTGCATTGAGAAAAATATCTTTAAAGGCTTTATGGGCAGTACATTTAGTGTGTTCAAATATGAAAATTCAAGTGCTTAACAATTTTTTTAAAATCTTTCTTTGTCACTGAATTCCCTACGCTTCATCATTTTGAACAGGAGTGAGGAATTTAAACTGAATTCACCTTTTTAGACCCAAACTTGAGCCAGAACACTGAAATTCTCAGAAAAGTCAGAAATTAATCAAGAATAACAAACAACCACGAAATAAAACGTTTCTGTTGAGGAATGCAACTAAATAACTGAAATTTGGCATGTCAATCAAAAAATAGCATTGTGCTTTGCATTTCTTTTATGTTTTTCTTCTGTAAAACACTAAATGTTAAAATCCATGAATAACAACTAATTTTGATTAAAGAGCTTGCACATACTGGTGGATAAACCATGAAAGAAACACAAAAACATATTTTGGTAATCAGCAATATTGTTAATTGTTAAGGCAGCAGTGGCACAAACCTTACACTGGGTGGTGGTCTAATGAATTTAATGAAGGGGAAGTGCCGTTTTTTTTTTTGTTTTTTTTTTTACAAATTGGACCTTATTTCTGGGATAGATTACTGCCATTTACTCACTCGTATCACTTTGGAGACATGTGGCGTGTTTCCAATGATTTTGGATTTGACGATATCCATTTTACAGAAGTGAAGTGGACACTAAAATGTGGCCAGTAAATGACACAAACTTGAACATTTCTCAAATGACAGACGTTTAATAAGATGGGCTACACTATTACAATTCTCATTTGAGTCATCATGCACTGAACTAAAACACTTATTTGTGATGTTGTCACATTCGCATACATGCTTTGTTTTAGTTCAGGCACTGTGAAGGACACATAGATGGGCACTAGGGGTCCTTAGGGGGTCCTATGATACCCAGGAAGTAGAGTCTGTTAACAGGTTGAATTTTCTCAAGTTACGGGCAACTCCAGACTCAAATGAGAATAGTAATAGTGTAGTCCACCAGATAAAGGTCCTATGAGACATAGGAAGTAGTGTCTGTTTAGATTGAATTTTCTCATGTTACAGACAACTCTGGACTCAAATGAGAATAGTAATAGTGAGTCATTTACTGGCTGCATTTCTGTGGCACATTCACTCCCGTTAAATGGATATCATGAAATCCAAAATCGTCGACAATACTCCAAATGTCTCCAAAGTGAAATGGGTGAGTAAAGGACAGTATTTTTTCCCCAGAAATAAGGTCCAATTTGTAAAAAAAAAAAAAAAAAAAAATGGCACTTCCCCTTTAAGCACTGTAGTTGTGTGAAATGTAGCTATATAGATGTAGGTGTTTTTGAGGAGAGACATGAGGTCTTGTAGAGACACGAATTAGTCTTATTGTCATTTGGACTCTGATTAACATTCACATCTGCTGCAGCTTTCATATGTGATCTCAATATTATAAAATGTTTTTCACAACCTTGCCGGCTGTTTCTGAAACCGCCATTGCCACCATTTTCTTTTCTTTGCCAGAGATGTTTTACCCCCCATGCCTCCTCGGCGCCTTTTTCCCTCCGCCCTGTTTGTGTGCAAGCAGCCTTTCAGCCAGCCCCTGGTTGTCAACTGATTGTAGATAATTACAGCTATTTGACTGCAGCTTTCACAGCCAGTCCTTTCTGGAGGCACTTACAGAGAGAGAACATGCCAAGCGGAGGCCCTTAACTACCTCTGTGGATAACTACAGACACAATGGGAGAGAAAATGAATCATATATCTGACCAACGCTGGTGCTGTGAGGTATTCACACAAAAACCTGTCCAGGTTTCTCTTAAAAATCCTCAATATATAAACAGCAACTATGCAATATTATCATTCTCCTGGCTGTAACTTCATTATGTAGAGATAATTTCCTTTTTGAAGCACTTTTCAAGCAGGAATGTCACTGAAATTTAATAAAGTTATCTGTACTCAGAATGAATGTCTCAATTTTATAACAAGGATTAAAATAACTCACAACTAGACATAATTTGGTGGCAGTTTCAGTGGAAATTGAGTTTTTTTTGTCAGTGCAGTTTTGTAGTTTGGCCTGTTCTCTCTCGTATTATGAGACTAATCCTGGTTTGAAAGAATGTAATTGTTCTGGAGCTGTCGTACATTCCTCTCAGCTCAGTGCTATATCCAGAGCAGTAGGAATGAGTCAGACTCTTTATGATGGCAGCCTTCATCTCTTTCTTTCTGTCTCTCACTGCCTGCCTGACACTTTTTCCTCTTCTCCTTCTTTCTCTTTTCTCAGCTCATTGTCTTCTGCTTCTCCCCTCTTCGTTGCCTCCTGCTTACATAAGCTGCGTCTTGTGCAGTGACAGCGGTGACTTGAGGACCCATTTCAGCCCTCACTCAGCAGGAACCCCCTTTCTGTCTGTCTCCTTGTTTCACGGGGAGCCATGACAGCTGCACACTTGACCGCAGGCAAGAGAGGATAATAGCAAGATCAAAGCATGAAAAGACAACACACACACACACACACACACACACACGTGGCTCCTTCATGTGCATCTCTTCCATATACACTCCTGCTCTCTGACTCTCACTTGACATACATGATGAACATTACTTTCAAAGTCGACCCAAAAGTTCAAAGCAATTTTCAAAGCTTTTTTTTATGTTTCATGATTATATTGCCCATGATGAAAGGCAGTGAAGAGTTGCCAGAAGTTGGAGGATGTGCCTGTTGGCAACCAACAGACCCCCTCTGCAGATGTCGTAGTTTAAAGAATTAAGCTAAACGCTAATTAAAGCACTTCTATGTTACATCACTGTTGTGTGAGGACTACAAGAAAATGAGTTATGAAGAACTTAACTTTCAAGCAGAATTAATACACTGACATTGTGCACATCCTCTCAATAGTTGCTCACTACTAACATTGCTGAGTTTATTTTACTGACACTTTAGCCAAATATTGTTCCATTTGCATTACCCCTATAAAAAAAGGTGATATGTTAGTAATCAGAAAACCTGCTGGTGCACTACCAGTCAGTCAGATATTTGAGCAACAGAGCTGCTACATTATGACAGGCTAACAGGAAGATGAACTGGATGCCTTGTTGCGTGGCCTGGTAGGATGTTTCCCTTCTTGCAGCTTTATCACTGGTCTCTGTTTGTATTTATGGGCTGTGAAATGAAGCAGCCAGAGGAGAAGGAGGAGATTAGAAGAACTACGGGGGGAAAGATGGCAGTAAGTGTAAGATTATTGAACTGGCCCTTGTCTCATTCAGACTTGTATCATCCTGGAAGGTGGAGTGCAGATTCAGATGCACACACACACACACACACACACACACACACACAGACGAAAGGACAAGCCTAGCTTTTTGTTTATCTCACCACTGCAGGCTCTCTGATTGATTTCCCATGCAGGCTCACATATGTGACTGTTGAGCCCACTGTGTGTTTGCTGGCACCTGACTGCAGATTTCTTATTGCCTGTCTGTTGAGTGTGTGTGCGCATCGTACATGCCTGTGCTTATATATGTGCAGCAATGGCTATTTTTCCTAAAAACAACATCAATGAGCAATCATTTGCTAGAAAAGGATGCTTTCAGCCAAACGTTCACCCCCTGTCCAGCTGAATGTATTCTTTTGTATGTGTGAATGGCTGCATAGAGAAGTATTCTGCTGCCGCCTCCTGTGATTCATCCCCACTAGCTATTTGCATGATTGTGACCCTGTAGTGCCATCACAGATCATCTAGAAATGTTGGTGATTATACATGTCTGATTTTTGCTTCTCAAGTGCTCTGCAATTGTGCTTTTATCTATGCCGGTTTGGCATTTACAGAGCGCAAGATATACAGCCCAGTTCAACACAGAACTGCAGCAAAAAATAACAATCAATACAGAATCAATACAGGAGGGAGATGTGTGACAGGCTGCTTGTATACTGTATGTATAATGAAACGTCTGCTAAAGTGTGCATTTCTGTCTGTGTGTTTCTGTGGACCTGCAGCTGGTGATAAGACGGTGATCAATGCTTCGTAATAATAGTCCAAGACTGTTTCCATTTCAGCTGTGCGTAGGAGTCCCACGCCAGGTGCCAAAATGAAATAAGATTAGCATTTATTTTCTCAGTGCAGTTAGAGTGCAGTGATTAATGCAAACCTGAGCCTCATTTATCAGTGTTTTCTCTTCTGTATGCATGAAATGCCATGAAGCTTGACCAAGCGCTTGTTAATTTGTTAATATATCACAAGATAATTGGTGTCCACTGTGAAAGTAAACAGAGCCCCGACTACAAGCAAGCCTCTCTGCAGAGGTGATGCATTATAAAACAAACTCTGTGTTTTTTTTCTCCTGTCATTACTTTTGGCAAGACTTGTGCTGAGACAACAATTCACTGTGTATGTGCTCCCTATAACAATGAGGCCTGTATCAGCTGTGTGTTGCCGTGGCCCTGGTCTCAGGTGTTAGGTGGACATGCCAGGCAGAACGCAGCCCAGGCTGCATCAGAGCACATCATCTATCCTCCTCAGTCTCAGTCTCTGCTGGGAGATGGAGCTCTCATCACTCACTCTTCTCCATCAGCCCTGGTGATTGGTTTATTATCAGACTTCAGAGTGGAGCCATGCATCAGTGCACACATCACAACACCTATGAACCCCTGTACGCACACACACACTGACTATACAAACACACAAGGAATATTAAAGGAGAACACCTTTTATTGTGTCTCTGATAGTTGTAATAACCTGATGGCTTGATGTTTTTTGATGGTAAATAGGTACTCCTCCTAGTTATGGTTAGTACTATCAAGCCTTTTGTCCTCTGTGGTTCTGGATGGAGCTTTGTCACACCTGAAAAAATGACCAGAGAAGGTCACAGTGATGATGTCATCAGGGTTATTGTGTTAAGATTGTGTCAAGTTCCATGATAGGAAGTGTAGGACCCAATGTTTTTGGTGCTCGACATGTACTAAGGACTAAAAGCTAAGATATCTCAGCTTCAATTTGTGATATATTCTATATTCTTTTATTAGTCTGTTATGCCGTGAGTCCGCAGAGATCATTGACGTGCAAAACTAAATCGCTTGAGTGGCTGCTTATGTTTTAGAGTGTTATTAATGAATTACAAATCTCCCTGTACATATTCTTATGGAGTCATACATACCGTAGCTGTGTCCTGTGAGGCTGCAGCAGGCTATTTAAAGTAGCAACTATAATGCTGCATTACATCACATCAGTGAGTTCATAGTGCAGTCAAATGTATGCCGACTACTGTTTATGGAAAAGATTTGCTGGCCATACTGTATGCTCACTGGCTGTGCACTTAACGTAGGTCACCATCTAGTATTAGTCTTTTACTCTAAAATCTTTACGTGTATAAAATCATTACCAAAGGGGGAACAACAGTGAGTCAAGTGATGAAGACCTGTGCAGTGTACTGTATGCATCTGCAGCAGAGCGTGTCTCTGTGCTGGAATAATCTCTTTTTTTTCAGGCCTGATTTCACTCCAACCAAAGAAGAGAAATGAAGACAGCGGGAAAGTGTGGCAGCACAAACTCAATGTCCAGAGATCAGCATCCTACCTTGTGTGTGTTTGTGTGTGTGTGTGTCTGAAAAGTGTGACAGAGTGAGAGCTTGCACGTGGGTGTGCTGTTTTGCCGAACAGAGGATATATTTTTCAGTCTGAGGTGAATAGAGGTACCCACGAAAAGCATCAACAGGCTTCCACCTTCCTTCTCCCTTATCCTCTTTGCACAATCCTTTCATTTTCTGGCCTCTCTGCCATCGTGTCTTCAAATGCACTCTAATTCTGTAACCAATTTCATAGTGTATTTCTGCCAAAGCCTCCATCTTGACTTCACTTCTACCCACTCACTTGTCAATCCTCCTCTGCTTCATGCTTTATATATTCTCATTTAGACCTCCCTCTTTCAGGCCAGTTAATCTCTCCCTTTCCTGCTCAAATCCCCACCTTTAACTATCGTCCTTTCCATTTTCCCCTCTTTCTCAGCTCCATCCCTCCATGACCTTCTCCCTGACCTCTTCCAACCTGTCTCTGAGCCTTGCTTCTTTAACCCTGTGAGAGGAAGTACTTGAACACTGTGGATCTGTATCACTTTTTCTGAGGGCTCGGAGAGCTTGAGGGTGTGTGAGGTTTACTATCTTTCTGTGTGTGTGTGCTTCAGAGACTGTCAGGGGAGTTACGACTAGTACCAGTGTTGATTAATGCGCTGTCTTTTCTCCTTTCATGCAGATCGGACATCCTGGGAGGGGAAAGGCAGCACAAGGACAGGAAGTGGGGTAGCAGGGAAGAGGAAGTTGGTTAATGAAAGAAATTGTTTCAGATTATTTCAGTGGAGAAATGTGCTGATTTGTTAGACGGTGCACATCTTGTTAACATTCAGTACATGTGGTTTGTGCGAGCAGAGAAAGGTCCCCCTTATATCCTCAGAGTTAATGCAGGGCAGCAGTGGAGGTGTAAAGGTGAGATACTCCTCACACTGTCTAGAATGTGTGGGTGGCAAAGTGGAGCAAAGAAAACTTGCAGTAATTTCTACTTCAGTGGGCCTGAGCAAAGCTTTCCATGGTCAGCACCAGTTGTCTTGCATTCATGTAGTCTGTCAAATGGCATAGATCTTTTCGAAATAGCTGCTTGTTTCCACAGCTGGTTCACGCGAAGCAAAACACTTTGGTGCAGGCCAGGGAAAGATTTTATGCACTATATAAAACAAGCATGAAGAGACTGAAAAACTGTACAATATGGACACAATTCCTCAGGGGAACATTAGACAGATGATTTTCTCAAAGCAAATTTTGTCATACAGTACCCAAGGTCACTTAAGCAGAACATCAACCATCCATTAAAGGACTACCCACTACTATCTGAGCCACACAGAAGCTTCCCATTGTCATAGTGTTTATTGAGTGACATACTGTACTTTTGATAATGGACATCATTGTAAAAAAGCACTCTAGCCTGCGAATTAAAAGGCTCTCAATTTTGTAGTTAGCCTAATCCGCTAAAATGTATGCATGGTTTTTCAAATTCCAGGTCCTCAAGCCACCAAAACTGAGGGGCGGTAAATGGAGAATTTTGACACATTGAGTAACACTGAGGCGTCACGTTGAAAAAAGTATCTGTGCTCAGCCCTCAATTTCTGGATGAAAGCTTTAAAAGAGAAAACCTGGATGGGTGATTGTGGTTATAAGGTGCGATAAGGGCGTTGGAGAAATAATTGCAATTCTCCTGTCATGGAAGCTTGGGCTTGACTGCAGGTTACATTCTGCCTGCTAGGACTGTAGAGCAGGTGGATGGAAGGAGATATAGGCATTGAAATTAATTAAAATCCTCCCTCTCCTCCCCTTCTTGTTTTATGCATATAATCACTCACTGCTCATGACCACAGGGTGGAGAGCTGCAAAACTAGGAGGAGAGCAGAGAGTGAAAGGTTAGAGCAGAAAGAGACAGAAACCAAGAGAGGTGGAGAGAGGTAGCATAGTGATGAAGGTGAAAGATTAATAACCACCTTGTTCTTTGCTAACAGCCTACTAAATGTAGTTATATCCAGAGCCATGTGTGTTGGCATTCATGGGAGGCTTACTGGGCTTAGATATGACATCTGCTTCATCTTTACACCTGGAAACTGTTCAAAACATGCACTCTCAGCCTCCAGGCTTTGTTTTTGGGAACAGTAACTGCAGTCTTTAGCAGTGCTTTGCTGACTTAATTTGATGGGTGCATAATTACAATATATTCACAATGAAAGAACATTAAAGGCTCTGAAAACATATTTTAGATTTTTATGAACAATGAGATGAATCACCTTTGCAGTTAAATCTTGTCTGCACTGTTTTGACTCCCTGGAATTCAGAATTTAATCATTTCCCGTACTTATGGGGACAACGTGCAGGTCCCCATAATGTAAACTGTTAGATTTTAGGCTGAAGACTTGGAGAACATTTAATGTTACTCTAAGGTTAGACTATGGTTAGGGTTAGGATTACATAGGTAGTGGATATGGTTAGGGTCAAGGGAAGTGTCTAGGAAATACACAGCTGCGTGTGTGTGGTGTGGGGGGGGGGGTTCGGACCTTGATTTTGGGTTAGAGTTAGGTTGAGGTTAGGTTTAGGCTTAGGCAAGTTGTTGTAGTTAGGCTTAGGGTAATTTTTCAGGAAATCAATGTTTGTCCCCAAAAGGAGGGTAAAAATGCCGAAATACACCAAAGGTGACTTAAACCAGTGTGTGTGTGTGTGTGTGTGTGTGTGTGTGTGAAAGCTTTAATTGGGTTTTTAATCAGGGCGTCACGCTCTCAGTTCTGATTAGGTACAGCAGGCAGGGCTCTACAGCCGGCTGCTTCTAAACAACAACGCCCTCTAAAAAGCAGATAATGCTTCGACACTCAGACCCAAAGGAAATCAACAGCTCTCTCTCTCTCTCTTTCTTCTCAACCTCAGTTCAAGTCAGTTCAATGTTGTTGTAAAATGAAACTCCACATTAGCAGGAAGGTGAGAGCAGCCTCAGGTACGAGATGTGTCTTCAGGTGACAAAAACAAAGCAAGACAAGCTAACATGAGGAGCAACCAATGTGATTCAGTGAGGTGTCCTCTGGCCTTCCACATGTCACAAGCCATTTTCAGAGATCATCAGATGCAATGCACAAACACACACAAGCACAGATGCACGGACACAATTGTGTTTTTGTGTTTGCACATCTGCAATAACAATATGTGATTCTCACACTTCATTCCACATGTCAAAAGACATTAGTCTTGTCACATCCCATTAATTACTCATCTTTTTTTCATTTCTTGTCTAGTCGGTGGGAGCAAGGACTTAGCTCCGCTTCTGAACAGAAAAAGGGAAGCAATGAAGATAGAATATGAGTATTAAGGGTGGGCAATATGGGCAAAAAATAATATCTCGATAATTTTGGGGGATTTTGGCAATAACAGTTATCAGTCAATATCCTTTAAAATGTGATTGAAATTGTCTGAGTTAGGGCTTGTGTCCACCAAATGCATTTTTAGCGCTGACATTGCTCGAAAACTCATTTTCCGAGTGCCCAGCGGTGTCTGCCATCACAACGTGCTGCTAAACTGTTGCAAGGAAGATGCTAGTGAGAAGTCATGTGATAACGTCATGAGATCATGTAGACTCATTTGCTGAGTGACTGAATCCTGCCATGCTGCAGAGAGCGATGCTGCACTGTGTAATAAGTGGATGAGAGGAGTTTCCATGTAAGTTTCAATACACTATATTGTCAAAAGTATTCGCTCACATGCCTTGACTCGCATATGAACTTAAGTGACATCCCAAGCCCAGCTCCTGAAAACCATAATCCCCCCCTCCACCAAACTTTACACTTGGCACAATGTAGTAAGTATCGTTCTCCTGGCAACCACCAAACCCAGACCCATCCATCAGATTGCCAGATAGAGAAGCGTGATTCGTCACTTCAGAGAACACGTCTCCACTGCTCCAGAGTCCAGTGGCGGCGTGCTTTACACCACTGCATCCGACGCTTTGCATTGCACTTGGTGATGTATGGCTTGGATGCAGCTGCTCGGCCATTGAAACCCATTCCACGAAGCTCTCTGTGCACTGTTCTTGAGCTAATCTGAAGGACACATGAAGTTTGGAGGTCTGTAGCGATTGACTCTGCAGAAAGTTGGCGACCTCTTTGCACTCCACTGACCCCGCTCCATCAGTTTTCGTGGCCTACCACTTCGTGGCTGAGTTGCTGTCGTTCCCAAACACTTCCATATAATACTTATAATATTATATGGCCAACTGTCATAATACAGCTGACAGTTGGCTGTGGAATATTTAGGAGCGAGGAAATTTCACGACTGGATTTGTTGCACAGGTGGCATCCTATCACAGTTCCACGCTGGAATTCACTGAGCTCCTGAGAGCGACCCATTCTTTCACAAATATTTGTAAAAGCAGTCTGCATGCCTAGGTGTTTGATTTTATACACCTGTGGCCACAGAAGTGATTGGAACACCTGATTCTGATTATTTGGATGGGTGAGCGAACACTTTTGGCAATATAGTGTATTTTTGGCAAAGTAATTTAAATACTCGATAATGGAAATTTGCACCTCGTCAAAACAACAATGACGATATTATCGCAAATGATAATAAAGGTCGCAAACTACCCCTAATGAGCATAAATGATTGTGCCATATGTGGGCCTATTTATGAATAGAAATTAAGTTTAAAATATGTCTCTATGTGGGTATAGCTCTTACAACAGAGGAGAGGGCAACTTTTCCAGAGTGATGATATTCATAATACAATCCAGCACCAGATGATGTTGATGTGTGATGTGCTTGCAATGATTGATTTTTTTTCCAAAATATTTTTGTTTATATTGTTAATATCTGAATGCAGCACAGTAGTGTAGTGGTTAGCACTGTCACTTCACAGCAAGAAGATACTGGGTTCAATTCCCGGCCCGAGGCCTTTCTGTGTGGAGTTTGCATGTTCTCCCCGTGTCTGCGTGGGTTCTCTCCGGGTACTCCGGCTTCCTCCCACCATCCAAAAACATGCATGGGGATTAGGTTAATTGGCTAATTTAAATTGCTCTAATAATAGATATTGTTAAAACACACATTCAGTGGCTGATATAAGCAGCTTTTGTAGCAGTGTGTTGTGTCCTTCGTGACAGATTGTTCATCCATAACTGTCCATTAATTGTGTTTACAGTGCAATAAAATACCCTTGCACCTGGGTGGAAGTTGTCATCATTCAGCCTGTGAGTAACACATCCTCTCCTCTCATCCAGAGTGAGCTGGGACCAGCTCCTCTGTCACCCTGAACACAATAAACAAATACAGGTGATGTATGGCATGTTTATGCTGTGGTGCATCCTCAGCATCATCACATCTGCTGCAATCAAAGCACAGAGAGACAACATCCTGTAATGAAATGCTTGATTAAATACCCAGAATTTGCCAATAACTGGTGCGATTGTATAATCTATGCAACTGTGACAGATGTCCTATTATCGGCTCTGAATGGAAACTGTTGCTTATCAGGGATAATGCCTTCTGCCTACAGTTTTTAGATAATATTAAATCAGCAGGTGATGTGAAGTGATAGACAATCAGTCCTGCTGACCCACTCTCCATGCACACTGGTGTTTTCAGAGTGAATGAGGTGTTACATACCTCAAGCTGGACAATTGAGATGTGAAAGCTCTGATGGACAATAGATCAATCCTCCACGTGTCCTACTGATGACATCCAAACACCCTGCAGGGCCTCTAGTGATTTTCAGGTTTGATAGTTAAGTTTTAATTATCACATAAAAGGCCTCACTGGGCCTTCTATCTGACTCCATTTTCAAGCAAGCATTTCCTTATTTTCAGTGAGATGGCCCGCAGGTCCCCACATGACTCCTGGCTATTAGAGCCAATATGAAAATCAAGAAGCAGCCAAGCTTTTCTTTTTTAAGTCTGAAAATGAATATATCCATTCATTCATAAATATTGCCACTTATATTAGCAGAAAAATACAGAAAAAAATGCCAGGGACATTTACTTTATCCCACAAGTTAATTATATTATATACTCTTCAACAAAGTTCTGTCTGGCTCAGAGCTGTTTCACAGTGATTACCGTAAACACTCGATCATTTGCGCGCTCGAAAAGGAAGAGCAGCTTATTTGACCAGGAATTGCCCATTCTCCATTTTTTCCATTTTCCATTTGTGCATAAAAAATGAAATATGTAAAAAGGGTCATTATTTTTGTTTTGTTTTCATTTTGGTTTTGGGAACAAATATTGAGAAAACAAGTTTTTATTTCATTATTTAATTTTTTTTGTTTTCTTTTTAAAAAAAAGATTCACAGATTTACCTGAATATCAGCCTGCAGGGACTCTAATAAAACAATGCACATCTACATCTACACCAAGTGTTATGGTTACATAAATTAGAGCCATGGACTGTACAGTTTCATTCACTTATGATTAACAGTTGCACTATAGTGTATTTATCACATTGCACTATATTTTATTCACATAATTTTATTGTTCATGTTTTTATTATTACCCCTTTTCATACTTTTCATACTATTCGTACTACTATATGTTTTTGCCATGCATCAGTGCACCAAGTAAAATTCCCTGCATGTACAAACTTACATGCTGATTCTCAATAGAAATTTGTAAAATCATGGTTTTTAGGTTGCAGCTCCATCAGTACATGCTGTGAATCTGTCTGCAGTGTAGGCTTCTCTCAGTCACAATAATCAGTGATCAGTCTGATGGTGTATGGGGCGAAGAGCAAAGACAGGTGGGCTAACTGGTATTTAGGCCATCCAAGGCCCAGTTTAGCCCTGTGTGAGGGTGAAACAGATGCAAATGAGCTTTTAAGCTGTAGCTTGTGAAGCGGCGTTCTCTGGAGCTACCTCATTTATCCCCCTCATCCTCTCCTAAGCTGGGGATCCAGACAGCCGTTGGAGGCTCGTTCCTGAGTTTTTGGAAGCGAGGGAGTCATTTGGGACCGTGACCCAGATGCTGTGATCTTCTGTCCATCAAGCCTCTGTTTCAGGCCTGAAATACACTCATCTTCCAGAAGCCATGCCCATCACTGTCTGGGCTTCTGTCAGGAATTTTCTCATGGTCTGCAGTGGCACTCCTTGTCCGACTGAAAGCTCCTCTCTCCTTGTTATTGAAAAATAATAACGGCAATGTTCATGTGGGGATTCTTAAAGACAGATTTTATTTTCGATATCTGAAACGATATTTGTAATTGCGCTGTCACACTTAATATTATTGGTTCCCTCTGTGCTGGTGGCTGTTGGATTACGGTTGCCATGGTTTCCTCTGTTTTGATCATTCTTATATAATGTTATTGGTGGCTGGTTGCTGTGAAAAATGAACACACACGCTCACAGTTTGTGTCAGTAAATGTTGCTAACCACCCCCACATCCTTGTCCTTCCTCGGAGAGAGCAGCCTGAGGACAAACAACAGCTCCTCTCACATCATCTTGCGCTCTCTTATATTCATCACACCTTCTCTTTCTCTCCCCCTCTTTTTCTCCTTGTCACCCTCTCCTCCCCTCTCTCGCTCCTTCCCATTTGCCTCCTTTACCCTTCTTTCAGCTTTATTGTCTCCCTCCTCCCCTGCCCCACTTCTCCCTCTCCCCACTTTATCTCTCTCCAGTCATAGCTGTATTGATTTTCCTCTCCTGTCATATCTCCATATCTCTTAATTCCCACACTCACTCCATCCTCTCTCCACCTTGCAGGGTTGTTTCCATTTTCACACACAAACACAATCACACAATCTCTCCCTCCTGCTCTATCACTTTTCAATCTCTAGCTATCTCTGTCAGGCACACTCTATCGGTCTTTCCCTTCCAGATATGATTATTCTTAATCTCTTTTTCTACTTTTCTATCCATCTCCTCTAACGTCTCCATCCCCCTTGGCAGTGTCCCACTCATTTTTTTACATTTTTTTGACACTGCTTTTCATCTCCCCTCTCCTCGCCTGTCTTTTTATGGCTGAGCTTTTGTTGTGACTTTGTGTTGGACTTCACACACACTGGTTCTGGCTGCCTGCTGTGGTTTCAGAGCGATGCAGTGTGTGTTTGTAGTGCCTTCAGGGCGGCGTGTTGCTGCACAGCGTTTGTAGGGCAAAACGCTGATAATGCCCTTTTCTTTCCGATTGATGGTATCATTGAGAAAAAAAAAAACACATTGTGCATCTGTGCCATGCTAAAGATTTACATGCTGTTCAGAGAGTCTTGACTGCTTGTTGCTGCAGCACAAGAGAGAAACGACTTACAGCTGCCGCATAGCAGTGAGTTCACAATCCTGAAGGTCTGTGTAAAGTCATGTGTGAAGGATGGAACATGCTTCTTCAAAGGCACTGAATCATTTTTGCACAAGGACAATGCATGTGCACTATAGTCTGACAAATTGGATAGTCGGTAACAGGACACGGCTGAGCATTCTTCGTTTTGTGATTTATTGCTACTTAATAATACTTCATGGCCAAAATAACCTTTTTATGCCTTCTTTATTTCATATAAAATAACTTTTTTAAATCCAATTTGCTTTTATTTTCACAGATGACAGTGAGGTTGACTGGCTGGACACACGGGGCGAAAGCAGTGGCGATGCCTTTACAACAAGACTGGAATGGAAGCAGTGAAGTTACGATTAAAAGGTATACATTTTAGATTATGAGGCAACAGAGACAGCCCTCTATAATGATAAGCTCTATTTCTGTAGCACCTTTCACATACACATATTCACTGACAAGCAAGCAAACCACTGATATGAAGTATCTGGCACTGAGTTGACATGAAAGTGGTACATAGGCTACCACTATGTTGGCAGATAGTTATTGGTAGTTCAAAGTCAAGGTCACTGTAACCTCAGAAAACATGGCCATAACTCAAGAATTTATATGGTAAATATGACAATTTTACATTTTAAATGCCATGGAGGATAAAGTGATGAAAGGTGTTTTTGGACAGACTTGGATCGAAATGATAACTTGACTTGATTAACTTTTTGGAGGCACAGACTCGTGAGGTGGTAACATTATGTATATTATGGCTTCAGGCCAATCCAAACCAACATGGTAATCCTCTGAGCCAAAAATGAGAGCTTAGTGGCATCCGCACACCCTGGAGGCACCTGCAAGGGAGATCAGTCCATCTCAAACCTAATTTCTGCAGCCTGCCTCCCTTTTAGTCCTCCTTTACACCTTTTAGACATCGTCTTCCTCACCCAACTTCTGTCATCTTCCTCCCAGTCCCTCCCTCTGCTCCCTCTTTCCACCCGGATCACGTCTCGTTTGTCCCAGTCTCCCTCCCACTGTCCGTTTTTTTTTTCGTCTTTTATCTCACGTTCTCCTCGTTCACAATGCATTATCCCTTTTTGATATCCTCCATGTGTCTATCGTCCATGGCCACGTCTCTTCCAGCTTCCAGCCTGTTATTTCTTTCCTTATCCTTCAGTTTCACTGTTTTTCTTCCCCCCTCCACATCCTCCTCCTGCTCACCACCCTGCTCACGTCCAGGTCTGCTTCCACTGATAAGACTCTCAGAAACACACACACACACACACACACACAGTGGCAGAGATAACAGGCATTGCCAACATAGTTAGCATCTCAGTTAACTGCTACTCTTCTCTTTCCTAATATCAATGCTAATGAATGTGTCATCTGTGATCTTTCTCTCTGAGCCAAATAGAGGCAGCAAGAACAAGGCTGAGAGAGGAGGAAGGTGAACAAAACAGGACAAAAAAAAATCCATTTTGTTTGGGGTTTGCAAAAAACAGAGTTATTACCTGACATGTCACGGCTCAGGTAGAGAGCGGTGAATAAGCTGCTCCATCTGAGACCACAGGCTGAGCTACAGGTCAGGCACTTTATTGTTGCCATTATCTATCTGAGCCACACAGAGACTTCTCCCACAAGGCATCTTTAACTGAAGCCATTTTGACTTGTAACAGAAAGAAACACACAGGATTAAATAATTTAATTAATGACGGTTGCATTCCATCATTTAGCTGGCTCAGTGTCGCTCTCACTGGAACAGTTGAATGGAACAGAGCCATCATTAGTGTTATCAGTAACATCTGTGTGACACCTGTGCTACTATGACAAGTCAACATGTATGCTATAAGGCCTATCAAGCACCAATAATCACTCTGGCAGTGTCAGTTAATAATACATTAATCTGATTCTTGAGGATAGTGTCACAAACAAATTGTAAACAAGTCTAATTATTCAAAGTGAAAGTGAAAGTGCATTTTTAATTTAGAGCGCTTCAAAAAAAAAAAAAAACAAGGCAGTCTGTCAACAGAATCCTCTCTATCCAAGTCGAGATATTTTTCAGGTTTCCTCTGTTCTTACTGTAAATAATGCTTTTTTTTAGGACTGGTTTGACTTACTTGTATATTTGGTTATATATATGAGCTCCTCAAGGTTTGGACTGAACATGAACAAGTAGGCTACATTAAAAGATTTAATAGTCGCTGTAATTTGTCATCCTATTGTGCCGAGATCCCCTTCAAACATAATTACAATGTCATTTTGACGTTGGACAAAATCCACAGTCCTTGTTCAACTAAAGTAATATGAGGCTAGCATTATCAATTTAACTGATTAGTAGTTTATTTATTATTACTGTCACCCTGCAGCTGTTACTTCCTTCTACTGGACAGAACCGGACCAATTTGGTGCCTTAAGAAAGATTTTAGCTGGTGCCTCTTTAGCATCCTAGCTAATGCTACCAGCGATCATTGTGTTCATACCCACACTATTATGTGCATGGCCCTGTATCTTTGACATTAAGCTGTGCACATCACAGCTAGATGAGGTAGGTATTTAAAGTGGGAGCAACTGAACTTGTTGTTGGCTTTTTTGGTAATGTTTCAAAATACTACTCTGAAAATATGTTTTAAAAATGATTTGGGGTGCACCCCTCATAATTTAGCTTCAGCTAAACTTTAATAAATATATTTTTGAACTGAATACGGACCGGAGGTTTTTCTCCTATCACTTAAACTACATGTAGTCCTGTTGGAAAAGGATCTCTTTATGGCCAGTATAAACCGGAGAGTTATTACAGAAACTTATATACCAAATTGAGACTTGAAAAAATCTGAACCTATTCTTTAATATGACTAAATAACTTAAATCTGTAACATTTAACAGCTTCATGAGTTTTCAGGGTGCCACATCCTCAGTATAGAGTTACTTGATGGGAAATAGCTGAGGTCATATGAGAAGCATGTGGTATTTTTACTAGTGTGTCACGGTCAGGGACCACTTGGCTCTGCCTGACTGTCTGCCTATTGAACAGGCTGAAATGCAGTGAAGTTGCTAAATGCAACAGTAATGAACAAGGTTGCAATCACTTTCTTGACACAGCTGCTGATAGGGAGCATGTAGGCCGGAACAAAAAAGACATCCATAATGTATGCATGTTTAAATCAAATATCCTGTCTCGTCGCTGAGAAGTTGCTCTTATTATGGAATTGATTTGCATATCTTGAGGTACTTAAGGTGACAAGGAACTGTAAGTGTGAGCATGAATCATTACCAAGACTGAAATTAAAACTTCACTTTGATGATAATGAAAAATAGACTCGGTAAAGCCATTTATTGTGCATACTTTCCTCACATTCAGCTCTCTTACACAGGTATGATTTGTACCAGTTAGTTTCCTGCTGTACTCCATCCAAGCCATCTGACACATTTCTGTCTGACCCATGTCCCACGTACGCTCACAACTCAAATGTCATCCTATTCTGTCCTAAATGTCAGTGTGCAAATGAATATCCTCCCAAAAGTATGGCTTGGATTAAGGAGACTGTCACTTGTCTGCTGTGAAAGACCCACTCTGGTATCAAAATCTTACATACATTTGCAGCCATGGTCTTCACGCTGTGTCTGCATCTTCAGCATGCAAGCAAAGCAAATACCAGAATTGCCAGTGGAAATGGAAATTATTCCATGACCTTGAAGTAAAAGGAGATGGGATGCCTATTTCAACAACTCCAGTATGGTTTAGTTTAAATACTGAGACAGAGGTGTTTTTCTAAATCCATACATGTAGTTTAGCAGAGCTTATTAATTTGTTTGTTCTCTGCCTCTCCATTCGATCATTTGTACAGCGGAAAGGTTGTTCATTATGGACACCGCAGCAGAAAAACACCACCTGCTCCTCTGGTATGCCAGTCAGATGGCATACCATCATTAATGTCAAAATAAATCTGAAACAATAACAAATATTGCAGCAAATTCTGTCACAAGCCTTCACAAAATGTCACCCATTTATCTGTTTAGATGCAGAAAAATGGAACCCGCATCTAATCTGCAGGTGAGAAAGTTAAATGTCTGAAACATCTCCACATCTTGAACAGAGTGTGCCAGATGTTCACGACAAATTAAAAGCACAGTGTTTTCACTGTCATCAGATAAGAGCAACCCTAATCCCACTTGGTCATGACAGTAAAAGCTGCAGTGGAGATAAAACACCTCTAATTGACAGGAATCTGATTGTGCCGTTCCGCTGCACCGTTTGTCTGTTTCTCAATGTAAGACAGTGAGGCAAAACTAATCCTAGTGGTAAAATGATAGTGAATGACTTTTTATATTCCTGCTGTTCATGAGGTAAGATGAATCATGAATCAAGGTTATTGGCTTCAAAGGAGGAGGAGGGTTACAAAAGTATCAAGCTTTATCATAAGTACATCTATAAACAACAGGATCATTAGTCTGGAGCAGTGTTAGACAGTGAGGAGGGTGAGGAATCACATTTTTAATTGCATTAACACTCTTGACTCTGAACAAGCTGACCCACTTTGGGAGGTTTGCCAGATGTGTAAGACAGAGCTGCTATCAATTATTTTAGTAATGAAGTATTCTACTGATTAGTCCATTGATCAATTAAGTAATTGGATAAGAAATACTTTTGTTTTATTAATACAGAGTGAGTGTATAAATAAGACAGACAACTACTTGGTTTACTTTTTTAATTTTAGTACTGTCAAAACTGATTTTGTGTATTTGTTATATTACATTTTGAATTTTAAATTAGAAAAATAATGTAAACAAATGAATAAAAGAATGTAGCACTTATGTTGTACTAGTCTAATTTTAACTGATCAAACTGTGATGATGTGTTCAAATTCAAAACTGATATTCATTAATGTTTGGGGATCTGTCTCTTGTTTCTCCTCTCAGTCACAAAGCTGTGGATTAAACAAAGATTCAATACAAAGACGTTGCATCAGTGGTTTTTAATAACAGAGATACTCGAGTTACTTATGGAATTGTTTCAGTTGCAGGATCAGGATGTGTGGAGAGGCAGCTGATGTCTGCCTAAAGAATATCAATATGTCTTCTGGGATCAGTCCAAAGGTAATTTGTTATTACTAAGTCCTGTTGACTTGTTGGATTTACCCTGTCCTGGATGACTGAGGAGCTTCACACAGAAAAAATAATGTAAATCTTTATTCAATTAGAGATATATATTGAGTAATTGACAACATTTTATACTTCCAACAAACCTCCTTGGGCTTTTACCACAGAAAATATGTTGACATGTCACAGGAGGAAAAGCACAGGTGTAAATAATGAAATGTAATGATGGCTGGATTCCATTTAGCTGCTCCTGGTGGCTCCCCATCATGGCTTACTGGGACACTAATAGAACAGAGCTGTCGTTAATGTTACTAGTAACACCCACACTATGAGGAACGAGATGATGAAACTGGTGCATTCGGACATACAGTATTTTGGCAGTGATATGAGTGTTTGGAGCACACTGTCGCAGTGCGGGAATTTCTCCTGCGGTGACAATGATTGGCTCAACAGTGTGATAAGCAGTGTTTTGGCCTTTTTTTATCTGTATTTTAGTTCTGTACGCTTTATTGTTCTGCTATTATTAGTAAGGCCTATATTGTTGTTTTTAATTGGCAAAGATGATACTATTAAAACTAATGAAATACTTGTTTATTGTTAAATGCAGAACACATTAGGGCAATTAGGTGCAACATTTTTTCATTTTTTCTTTGGTTGTGTGTGGTTGTTATGACTGAAGTAATCATGTCAGCACAAGGTAGGTAGAGTAGCCAGTTTGATCTGGATGAAGGAAGGCTGAAGCATGAATGGTCATGTCACTCTGTGACATTTCTCCTCTGTTGTTGTTGTTCAGCACTTGTAGTCCACATTTTGGATGGGATGGTTGATCTTTGTGGTACATTTTTCACCCCTCCTCCAAGTGAATATATACACTGGAGAATTCAATTTTGGTTTGTAGAACAGATCTTTATTGTCATTCAGCTTAGAACAATGAAAATGTAGCAAAATTAATGTAGAATGTATACCAAAACAAACCATAAAACAAGATAATGTGACCTTTACTGGTTAAGTAGCATATATGACTTATATGATCTAATGTGCAATAAGATGGTAAAGTGTGCAGTATGTAATGAGCGTGGGTGGGGTAACTGCAGTCTTCTTCAGCTGTTGGTTGTTGGGGGTGAGCAGAGGTTACAGCTCTCCAGTCTGTGTATTGAGTAATTCTGCAACGAGGCAGAACATTTAAGACATTAGCGGAGACATCAGCGGAGGAAACACATTTGATTTAGTATGTTTGTGTGTGAGACTAGCTCAGAGGTTGGAGTGGTAGGTGTTTGCGAGACACCAGGCGTCATGACATGCCCCATATCTGACCTGAGGGTCACAGGCCTTTTCTTTCCTGTGATGAGCTGTTAACTGACCTCAGGGCTGGTCAGTCAGGCTAGAAGAGTGTGTTTCTGTGTGTGTGTGTGTGTGTGTGTGTGTGTGTGTGTGTGTGTGTGTGTGTGTGTTGAACCTCAGTACCTGTGATCTGATTTAACCTGACAAGGCAACAGGACCGAACAATAAAAATGTCTATTTTCTCCCTCCCGTTCACTCCCTCTCTGTGTGCCTCCGGTGAAATGGGGGATATGATTAAACAGAACAAACCCACTGGAGGAATTGTATTACCCAGAGAGCATTTTTGGGGATTTTAAATCTCCCTTTTGTATGTTATAGTCAATAGTACTTCATTGGGAACAGTTTGATGCCGTTTGCCTCAGCATACTGCATCAAGATCATTCACGAGACCCAACCAAAATGTAAGCATTTCTGCATTGCCTGCATGTGGATATTTAGGATCTTAATAACCTCTGATGGGATTGGCTCCTAGTTTTGGTGTGTCAACACCAGACAGTCACATCAACTCTGAAGAAACCTGCTGCAGTGGATCAGGCAAGCTAGTGCTTTATCGTAGTTTGAACTAATTGCGAGAATGTTTTATTGTTTGTGTTATTTGTTTCTATTAGCCCATATTTGTTTCTTGTGTATTGTTGCTATATTCAAGTCACAGAATTGAGCTTCTGTTTTCCTCAAAGGCAAGCTTAATCCCTGTCGATCTTTGTTAAACCCAGAAGATTTTAAATTGAACAACACTTGTGAAGGTTTTTACAGAATCCTCAAAAGCTTTTTTAACCATCTGGATTAAATATTTTCTCCAGCATGTAACAATCAGGTATGAAATATGAAAAAATAAACAGCTGTTAAGGTAACATTTATTAAATAATTATGAACTTTAATAAAACAGTTTTGATGCTTTAACCCAACCACTGCATTTGCAGGAATGTTTGAATATATTTTTTAAAAATGTTTCTCATCAAGCAGTGCAGTATTTTTACTTTGTTGTCTTATTTCCTTGATAAATTATAGGATCCTTGTTCTTATTAACCAGTGCTGTGTCAGGCGTCTGGATGCTCCCCTTGTTGTTTTTGCACAGCATAAAAACAAAAATAATTATAGAAAAGTAATCCTGAACATCATTATACTGTGTACCGCAGCAGCAACAACACAGTGAAAAACATGACACTAATACTGTATACCTTATTTATATAGCACCTTAAGATCAAAATACTTTACAGAGCAGGTAACAAATAAAAAGAACAAGTCTGCCTAATGTCTAATGGATGGCAGTACCGTAGTGATGCTGTGCAGAAATAGAAATAAAAAGCTGTAAGAACTGTGTGGAAAGGAAGAAGCAGTAAATGGATAACCTATAGCCAGGTTACTGTTGTTTATAAAAGGCAGAACAGTGAGGGAACATTTCATACTTCTGATGCCCATTCACCCCATAGAGATTCATATGCGCCTCTGGCAAATCCCACCATGTATATGAAAATATCTAATAATGCTGTGGCAACTTGGGAAATGGGTTAATAACAAATGTTCACTCTGCAGCGGGACAAAATATTTCAAGATAGACAGTCTCTTAGGATATACAGTAGAGCCATGCTAGCTAGGCTTTGTGCATTTATGGCATTCCAACTTCATTTGTTCAATTTCATAGAATCCAATTTATCTGTGTTTATTCAAATGTAACCTCAAAATTGCTTGCTTTTGTCTTTTGTAAAGCACTTGTTTATTCGTTATTGTTCATTAATATTCCAAATGCAGTTATCTTCCCCGCTCTCCTGAGTCGCTAAGGCTCTCCATTTTTTTGGCTGCCTGGATGTTTAGAGAGACTCCCTTAGCCGTATGCCCAGCAGCTCTCTGAATAGTAAATCCAAACAGCAGCAACAGCAGATAGAGCGGGGAGAGAGCAGGGAGAGAGAGCAGGGAGAGAGAGAGAGAGAGAGAGAGGGAGAGAGGGAGAGAGGGAGAGAGAGAGAACAGGGAGAGATGAAAAGCATGCTAAGCGAGAGAGAGGCGCTCACACTGAAGGAGGCAGAGGCAACAGCTACAGCTCCTTCCCCATCCTCCCTCTCCTCTCTCACAATCCCACATCCACGCCAGGGGAGATGGAGGAAGACCTGACCCACTGAGCAGCTCTGTCTGAAGGAAAGGACAACCTCACATGAGCCCCTCTCCTCCACCTCTGAGTGCCTGGATCACATTTTTGGGACAATAACCAACAAGGAGGTGAAAGGAGTTGTATATACAAACGAGGCTGCCGGCGGGAGGCAGGCAGGGGAGGGAGCAGGAGAGGAGAGAAGGAGGTGAGTGGCAGGTTTGGTACAGCTGCTGATGCCAGGCTCTGAGTGGGAGGTGGGCACGCGTGAAGTGGTGTCGGCAACTTGTGGGCCAAGAGAAGAGGAAAACAGATGAGGAGGCATCAGGGACCTCGCTTCAGTCCTGGGTATGTCCACTACTGCTGCACACTCATACATACTGGCATGTCTGTGTTATCCTCACTGATCGCTGGGTTCTTACCAATAGAGCACAGGAACACTTGAAATGCAACAGTGCGTGTTTGCACATCTTCAGGGTTGACAACTACACACCCTGACAAGTCTTCCTACGAGCACTCAGATACTCGCAGCAATGAGGAGGAGAGATTACTGTGTGTGTGTGTGTGTGTGTGTGTGCGCGTGTGTGTCTGGTCATGCTTTCTTACAATCTACATCCTGTTATAATGTTATTGTATAGCACTGGAGGCATTTCATAATGGGTTTCGTAAGCTGTCAGAGTGATGCATGTAAATAAACCTGCACTGATGAAATGTTGCCATGTTTCCCCTCGCAGGGCAAATTAAACACTCTCATCTCAACACTTGTTCTTCATGGCGGTACCATTACTCAACTTTGTACGTGAGGTCTTTGCGGTCATAAATAACGCACAGTAAAAAGATCAGAAAGGTTTAACTTGTGTGGCTGCAGGGGGGAGGAAATAAAACTGAAGCCAGGACTTGCTTGTGCCTTCTGGTCTGAGACTTGTTTAGCTCTGCTTACCCATGCTTCACTGCAGGACACCATGTGTGGTAACATGACATGCATGACCATGTGTTATGTCACGTTGTGGCATATGGCTGATGACACAAGGTGTATCAGCTCTCTCTCTTACTCTTTTCCACCATCTTCTTCCTTTCTCCGTTTCCAATTATAGGCTGTCACCTCTCTCCATTTCTTGCTGATCCTATCTGCTGTTTCATTCTCCTGCTAAGCAATTACCTTTACCTGACTATGCCCCTCCGGACAGCAAGGCCCTCTAGTTTCCTGTCCACCTTTTCAACAATCAAAGTGAAGGATGACTGGTGATTTCACAGCCATTTTTCTCATGGTTGTCCCCAACCCTGAGCAAAGAGCGACCTCAGCAACTCCTGAACACAACAGGCACTGCATATTATTGCTGCTCTCACAGATCCAGTAAAGATATGTAAATGGTGAATAGCTGTGGGGGCTTTACAGTGTGCAGAAGAATTATGCCTCTAATCATGCAATCAGCTCATTATTTCCTGCTCCTCATTAACTTGTTTGGGTTTCTAACTTTATCGTTCGTCTTCCTGAAAACAAAACAAAACAAAAAAAATCTCACTCAGAGCCAGTGGGCACATCGCTCCCAGCATATGGATGAACTTGCTGCTGGTGTGTGAGAAAGGAAAAGACTTGCCAGAAAGCTCAAACTCCAATTACAACTTTCTTCCCCGCTGTTTCTTTTCGCTCCTTTATGTATTCAAACCTCTGTATATCCAGCTTTCCTATTTCCTTTTCTCTATCCTTTTTCCTTAAACCTCACTGATAATGATCCCACTTCATAACATATTTACTAGAACAATACAACTCCCTCAGAAGTGCACATATTTACATAAAAGCAGGGACACACTGGTATGACCCTTTTAGCACAGCAGTGTGACAGCCAGCTGAAGGATAGCAACACTGTCCCTTCTGCTGCCTGTACGATCGAATGAAAAGACGCTGAAGGAATTAGAGGAATGAAATACAGCATTGCAGCATCATTGACGAGAAGGACATGAGGGAAAGGACATAATTAACAGAAAGAGGAAGATGGGAATAGTGTCATAAAATGAAAGCAGTGATACTGAAATAAGGTGAGCAGTCAAAGGGAGGAAGGGTTGTGACAGCGACTGAACTGTGGGTGAAAATGTTTGGCCTCAGTGTTGACAGGTGCTGATTGCTGATGTATTTTTCCTGTGGATGGACACAGCAGTAAAGTGAGTTTTCAGCCATGCCTGGGGAAAGATGGTGAAGAAAGAGTGAGAGAGAGACCCAGATCGCCACAGGAAGCAGAGGGTGTTTGATTTATTCATAAAAGCATTCTGCTGCTTCTCCTTGAAGGAAAAATCTGCTTTATTATGTTTGTTAAGTTGGATCATTTTTTGTTTTGTTCATTATTTTTGTGATGTGATTGCAGTGACATGACTGATTAGACAATAAGACATGTTGCAAACCACCCAATATGTCAGTAAAATCATCTTAAGTCAGAGGTACTTCTGCAAGTGAGTACACTCATCGTGTTGCTAATAACAGAAGAACTCTTAACAGGTGCAATATTTATTTTACCCTTTTTAATCCTGTTTTTGGGTTGCAGTGTGGCTCTATCCTTGTGATACTGTGAACAGCATTGACAATGAAAGTTCAAGGTCACTGTGTCCTCAAAAGACATGATTTTGGCCATCAAGCATGTATAGTATCATAGGATAAAATCCTGAAGTGATGATGTTTTGGACAGACATAGGTGTAAACTGCATCTTGACAGGTGCTGCTTTGATCAATGTGTTTATATCGGCAATGTTTCTGTCATTCACACTAATGAAGCAACAAGCAGAGAAGGGGTTACTGGCACAGCTTTGCCTACTTCTAATAGGATGCATGGAGAAAAGAAAAAAAAGAGGTCAAAACTCCTGACACACTTGTCAGACCAGAGCATTTCAGCTTGTGACCTTCATCAGGGTCATTTCTTTAGTTTTACAGTCTGAAACTTTACTGTTTTCTTTCGGTTTCACCATCATATCAACCTGCTTTGTAGCTGTTTTCAGCAGAAAAGCTCGAAAAAGCGACAAATAAACACAAGATTCACAATGCCAGAAAGAAAATTTTAAAAAAAAGTAAATAAAATGAGAAAAGTAGACCAACTTGTAACCATACAGAAGAATGTGATTAAAGGTAGCAGATAGTGAGATGAACTGAGTGGTTGTGACCCTCGCCCTCTGTGACTTCTTTCTAGCAGTCTTGAATTATACAGTACTGTTTTACTATAACCAATGATGGTCAAAGCTATGAAAAGACACAGTTTGTATGAAACCAGATTTTCCCTTTTAAGGCTTAAACACCTTGGCATGTGTGAGCAGTTCAGGAGAATGGTTAAGACCTCGAGGGACGAAGATGTGAGCGTGATGAGAGAAGGAGCTACGATTGGCTGCATGGAGAGGATTTGATTGGGAAGGTGACCAGGGTGTGTGGGCGTGTTGAAGGAGCTTTTGATCTGTGTGTGTGTGTGTGTGTGTGTGTGTGTGTGTGTGTGTGTGTGTGTGATGGTTGACCTTGAGAGATGCACTAAGGGTCTTAGAAGATGTGCTGTGAGGAGGATTGCGATTAGATTGCTGGATGGTGATTGAGGTGTGCATAGACACACACAGTACTCACAAAGCACCAGTCTTTATTAAGTTTGAATTACAGTACCGAGCCTTGTGGTTGCATCAGAGGTCACTGACCAAACAGAATTTAATGGTGTTGCTTCATGAGTGTGTCCACAAAGGTTATTGGGTTTGAAGATGTTGTTGCTGTCGCACATGTGCAGTGTGGAATAAAGGCCTGATCCTTGTCAATAATGAAGAAATGTTCTTCTGTCTCAGGGCAAATATCCAGCAGATGGGAACTATGACTCCTCCACAGTATCACCGCTCTATCACGACCTCCTGGCCTTCCTCCCACCTCCTCTTCCTCTCGTCGTTTCTCTTTATTTCGATCCCTCTCGATAAATTATTCTCTCTCTCACTTTCCTTGTTTCCTCATTCTGCCCTTTCACTTTCCATTTCGCTTACTTTAATTTACTTTTTCGGCTGCATTTCCTCCGACATGTTGAGATCCCATTGTTCATTCTTCTGCTCAGCATCTGATAGGAGAGTTTTAAGGTCACCTGGTATCTCTCGCCGAACGCCCATAATATATTAGCATTTAGCTTTGCTTCATTATTCAGTCTGACACAACCCTCCCTGGAGCCATTCTCAATCTCCTTTCAAATAAACTCTCAAATTGAATTCAGTGGTGATTGAATCTTTCCTTTCAAATCTCACCTACTCAGAGAGACAAAGTCCTTCTTGTTTTCCTGTCAAAGAGCTCAACACTGCTGTGACCAGAAACCACTCAGCCAGGTAAAGATTCATTTAGGAAAAAGGGTCTCATTGAACCAATTTTCAACCTGATATATTTATTGTTAGACATGGCTTTGTCTCAGTCATAATTCCTAATATGAATATGGTTTCCTGTTAAACTGTGGAAAGCAGACAAACAGCCACAACATCACATACTGTAACTTCAGTTAATGTTACACTCTGCCAGCAGCCATTATCATCAACCTGCCTCTACTCGGCACAATAAGAAAGTAATAGAAATATACTGGCTTAGAGAAAAATCCAGTTTGGCTCTTAGAGACAACAGAGCAGGCAATTTATTGACCTTCAAGCTAAACCTTGAATGGATGCTGCCATGTTGTTGCTACTGAGCATGACTACTCTATGATTCTCTGTTCAGTCAGTAAATGTAACTTCGATGCCGCAGAAATAAATTGACTGCTAATATTTACACTCTTAACACATAAATGTGACTTTACATGCTGTTTTTGTTCCAACGAGGCCCAGTGTCACAGCCAGACATCTGTCTTCACCCTCATTAAACAGTAAATTGACATCTCAGCATGTCTATCTGTGAATTTCTTCACACATCTAATGATTTTGACCTCTTCCCAGTCTATGCTGTGACCAGCGTTGGTCATTCACAACACGTAATCTCTGTCATTGCTGCAAATAAGATTCATGTAACTTGAAAAATCTCACTTCCCAGCGCAAAATGTGACCTAAATTAGAAGCTTATTAGAGTTTGAGAAACAACCTTCTCGCCTCTTGACATTATCTGTGATTATGGGTGTTGGCACAGTAGGCTGAATGAAAATGTCAGTGTCAACAGAAAAGAGTGTGAGTGTGTTACTATAATCATCAATGCCAGTCACTGGGGGGGGGGGGGTCCAACAACTCTGTGTGTGTGTGTGTGTGTGTGTGTGTGTGTGTGTGTGTGTGTGTGTGTGTCAGACTCATTACCTTCCCCACTTGAATTAAGGGTTCATGTTTTTCAGACTTCATATAGGTCAGAAAGTTTGTGGCATTACTCACCTGTGCTTCCCATCCCTCCACAGATGTTAATGCAGGTCAATGAGATTAGCGTGTGTGTGTACGTGTGTGTGTATGTATGTGTGTGTGTGTGTGTGTGTGTGTGTGTGTGTGTGTGTGTGTGTGTGTGTGCGTGTGCGCACGCACATGTGTGGGTGTCCATATCTGCTACTGTTAATGCAGGTTAAATAGTATCACCTTACATTTTAAACTCAATTAATGACCACACACAGGATGAGTTGTACTTTCCTCATTTGACTGTTACTTTCTTTATTGCCTTCCCTTTCCTGTGTGTGTGTGTGTGTGTGTGTGTGTGTGTGTGTGTGTGATACCAGAGTTTATTATTCTGTATGCTGGTTTGGTCTGAATTGATGTGATAACCTATGGGATCCAACAATCACCAGCTCTGGTTTGGTGGACCATTAATCCTTATAAGCTACTGTAGTTTGAGATTTGAATATACACTTAAATTTGCTGTTAGTTATTTAAATGTCGGTCCTGATGGCTTGTCATGTGCATGTAAATGTGTGTGTATTATTATCTGATGCCATCTGCAGAACAGACCTTTGGGGCAGCGGGGACGTTATTCATTAACTTTAGCTGCATGACTTCTAGGCAGCAGCGCCATGAAAGTGTGTGTGCGCTCTTCAGGTCAATGGCTTCACTTTTGCCGTCCTCTCTCTTGTCTTTTCTCTCCATCGCTCTCTTTCACTCTTTCAGCTGTTATTCTGAGTGGATGAACAGCTTTCTGATCCGTAAGGACTCTGTTAATGAATGCTGTATTACTATTGATTTCTCCTCTGATCCCTCAGTTTGTTCAGATGCTATACAAACCACGTATGTGGAGAGGAGGGCTCAGCTGGTATCTATGATGGAGTGCTGTGACCCAGCCCTGCAAATTGGATTTTAATGATTCAAGTACCATTTTTTGAACACTGCTCTCTGCTCCCGGTAGAAATTAAAATGTGCTGCGCTCTATGAAATATCGAAAGACAAGGTCAAGAAAAGAAATGTTTTAGCATTTCAGCTGAAACGAGGTGAAAATCCATCAATAGGGAACTTTATTACTGTGAAAATGTGTCTTTATTTTGCATTAAAGTTACATCACTTTAATGCTTAAAATGACTCTCAAATGTCCAAAAATATATTTTATTATCTTCTTTTGAAAAATGGGGAGAAATTTGACTTAAATCATACTTAAGTGAATGCTTTAATTTAATGACTGTCAGCGAATTTCTCTCATTTCAATCTGGTTTTATTCCACACTGAACATCCTGTGTTCCTCTGCTGTGGAAATAACTTGTTTGGGTGAATGTAGATGGACAGATTTTCTGTAATGTCCTTCAGCACCGACCCCCCTATTCCACAAACACACGCACACACACACACGCACACACACACACACACACACACACACACACACACACACACACACGCACACACACACACACACACACACACACAAAATGACAGACTCAGACACACACATTTCGCTCTGAGGGAGCACAGATTCAGACATTATTTCTGCCTCACTGCTACACAAACAGGCTTGCAGAAGCCTGAGGACTGTTCACCATTGGTTTGTACACACACACACACACACACACACACACACACACGCACGCACACACACACACACACACACACAGGGACACATGTGCGTCACCCTCCCCTGCAGGACTAGAGACATGTGGAAGTCACTTGGGGATGCCAGCACATATTTGTCCTTTATGTGTGTCATGTATAGCAAATAGGCCAGAAGTTGAGTAACTGTGTAAATATATACAGTATCTGTTAAGGCCCTTGTGGAGCTAAAGGTTACTCGTTTTATGCAGCAAAACTCTCTTGAATCATGTGCTCCATTGGCTGTTAACCTCTTCATCACTCGGTCCGACACTTGTTGCTCTTTAGCAAGGCAGCCAGGGGATTTTTTTTTTTGCTTTTAAATACAAACTGCAGAGAAGAGAGGATGCTTCCTGCTTCACTTGAAATAAAACTGTAACAATGAATGTGCATTCACAGATGTAAGTGGATGAACTTGCGTGACTGATTGTGTGGAGTCGTGCGTCCCCTGACTCAGTTTGTTTCTGCTGCTTGTTAAAGTGGCTGTTGTTGTTTAGAGAGGACAAAGGCCTGTGGCAAGTTGCTTTTCTTCTTTTTCTTCTTGTCTCTCCATCTGTTATTTTCTGGTACCTTGTTTTCTGCGAGCTAACCATATTGACCCAAATATAAGAAAACCCAACTTTTTCTGACATCCTGAAAAGAGATTTTGAAGAACATTTTGTTATGCCAGTCCCTCAAGACACTATCACACCAGGGGAGACAAGTCTTTATTCTTTAAACCTTTCTCCCATACAAGTGCAGAATTTTTAAGTATAATATTTATTCACACACTGTCAGGTTCTTCAAGTGGTCACCAACATTTTCTCTGGGTAGTGGCATTTTTCTGACTATTTTAGTTGTTTTGAGCTCTCATCATGATAGCTGTGATGGTTGATGATTGTTGCTTATTTGACATATTGTTCAGTCTCTCTCTTTGACATTGGGACACACTGTCTTGTTTTCTTTTGTCAGGAAACTCCTGCTGGTTATACAGAAAAAACTGCAAAAAATCTTGCCAAGAATATTTGTCTTATTTCTTGTCAAATTATGTCCATGTACTTAATTTCACTTAGATCAAATTTACACTAGATGGAGGACCTTGTTCTCAGAAATTATGTCTTATTTCAAGAAATTTCAGGAAATTCAAGCATTTTTTTGCTTGAATTCAAGCAAAAAAAATCTGCCAATGGACCAACTGAAAATGTCTTGATAAGGTTTCTTGAAATAAGACATAATTTCTCAGAAACAAGGCCCTCCATCTTAAATTTTGTTCTAAGTGATATTGTCTGAAATTAAGTGCATTGACATAATTTGACTAGAAATAATATTCTTGGTAAGATTTTGATTTTTTGCAGTTTATAAATGGACTTGAAGAAACTTGCTGGCAGTCGCAGTCAACCCATAATGCAACACGCAGAAGCCAGTCACACTCAAAAGAATATATGATGTTGTGAATACGTAAATGTCTAGACCTCGAATATGAATCGTGCCACTACAGTATGCATGAACTTTTGATTCCCTTTCCTCCTCTTTGGTTTTGCTTGCAGCCTGTCAGCTTCTCTCCCAGCTGATCCCAGGTTAATGTGCTGTGTCAGCTGCACTTTCATGTGTGGATTTTTTTTTTTCAGAGAAGCTACTGTAACACATTTATCTCCAAACCTGCACATCCTTTCCAGTCTTTATTCCTCAATCGCCTGTCTCCACTGCCTCTGCTCCCTCCTGTTTCATCCTTGTTTCACACTTCCTGGCACTCTCGACCTGACCCCCTCCCTCCGCTGTTACCCCACTCCTTCCTCCCTCCTCCATCTATTCCTCCTTCCTTTAAACATTGAGTCATGAATTTATTATGCGAATCAAAATAGAGCAATGACTCTTTGTCCCCATCCCTGCATGTCATTGGTCTAGAATGAATAATTCAGCCACTGTGGTTGAAGTCAGGATCAGGGGGAAGAAAGGGAATCATTTTGGAGCCATGCTTTTCGGGCTATTTTCGAACGGCGAGCTGTCAGCGCCTTTCTTTCCTGCAGCGCTCAGTCTTTCTTCTCCCTCTCTACCATTCCTCCCACCAGTTCACTCACTATCACATGAAGATTTCTTCTCTGCCTCTTTGTCCTTGGGAAGGCCTGTGTGCTGAGCAGATGGGATTGGCGTTGTATAGAGTCACTCTCGTTCTTTGTGTACTTCCTAAAGGGTATGAATGTGTGTACGTTTGTTATTCTTTTCCTAGTCTTTACAGTATGTTTGTTGATATGTTTGCGTGTTTTCCAGTTCCAATCCAGCAGTTTGTTTTTCAGTAACTAAGTAGTGATTATGGATGATGTTTTGCAGTTTTCTACTGAATGGCTTTGATGGCATAACATGCAACAGACAGTTTATTTCACCAGCTTTCAGCTCAAAGACAGCCATTGATCTCATTACGGGGAGCTTGCCGCCTCTCTCGCATTCAGTGTTTGCTGTTATAGATGTGGAGTGATACTTATTGAATGCCCCAAAAGGAGCTCCACATGCTCTCAGTACAAAGAGGAAATCACAGGGAGAGGCTAAAGTGCTTATCGCTTCACATCAGATGGCCTGTTTGGGGAGTAAAGTGGTGCTGCAGGGGATCTGAGGACCCTGTGACAGAGGCCACGGAGCGGTCAGCCTCCTACATGTCCTTCATACATGATCTTTACATGGACAGACGCACATGCACACATAAGGTCAATCACACGCCTGGATGCCAGATGCACACTTGGATGATTATTCTCAGCCTCCTGGGGCATCATTGAAACTTTTCAGCCGTGACCTCGCTAAGAGGGAGAGAGCGAGAGGAGCTTTAGTGGGAGCAAAATGAGGCAGTCCTTGAATTTTAACCGGATGCTCCCTAGGGAGAACTCCCATCATCTCTGTGTGTCTTCAGTGCCAGAGACCCACAGCTTCCTTTCAGAGCTCAAGGACCTGACTGCTCTGATATTCTGTCAGCGAGGCTCATCTGCCATCGTTCACTTTCTAGCTGCTTTTTTGGAGAAAAATCATTTGATGAATCTGTAGCAAAGGGTTTCTCTTATCCGGTTTTAGCGCTGGATAATGACATTCCTCCAGCAGTAGCCAATTCTTTCAGAGCAGAGGATGTACCAGAGGATAAATGTCACTATCAGTTATCAGTAATGTGATCAGGGTTCCAACTACATCATCCCTATGGTAGCATGTGTGTTAAAGGGAATGTCTGGTGAGGGTTTATTTTTGCACTTTTATCCATCCTTTATGCCCGTTATGACAACATTGCACTCACCCAGATAATTGATGCAATCTCAGAGCGCCCCAGCAATGTTGTAGAAAATAAAAGCAACAAATTAAACTGTGTAGTATAATTAACAACAAGACTTGAGGCTGTACGAGCTGCTGACAGCACATACTACATGCTTATACATGAAGCAGCATCATGTGTCTGGGTGAAGAGTTGAGCTCTCTGGGGCTCAGTGTCTTTTGTTTTATTTGGGTTTCACACAGACACTATACATAAAGATACTAAAGGGACATTCACTGTCCTTCGAGATCCCAACAAAAAGAGTTGTCCACTATCTTGCAGTTTGAGACTGAAAATTCATCCTTGACCTTGGAAACAGTAGCTGACAAAGCAGTCTAATTAGCAGCAGCTCCGAACTCTCTCCAAACCTCCAAACCTGAGCTTTTCTACCTCTTCTTCCTTGTCTCTTTTATCTCAAGCTCTCATATTTTCCCATCCTTTGTGTTCGACATTTTACCTTCCTCTCACTCCTCCAACATCCCTTATTTGTTCAACCGCTTTTATGACCTTTCTCGAAACTTCCTCCCCTCTCCTCCTCCTCCTCCTCACAATGATCTGTTTCTTATGACCACCTTGCTCTGCAGTGTTTACAAAGCGTTCACAACTATGTCTGTGTACATGCGTGTATATATGGGGGGTTGTGTTTATTCCTCTGGGATCTGTGGTGAGGAGAGGATCCAGGAAATGTGATGATCACCTAATGTCCTGTGAAGCTCCATCTTCCTGCACACACAGCTGCACAGCACCAGCACACACACATATGCTGTGTTGGTGTTCTACATACAACCACAAGCTGTGGTGTAATCAGAGCTCAGGGATTGTCGTCTTTATTTCCTCAGTACAAAGGATTCAGCTCTCTCCTGCTTTCTTTTGTTCTGCATCTCCATCTTTGTCACTCTCCATTTCTCTCACCTCGTCATCCATTCCTGTTTTTTTCCCCATCTTCACCTCTACAGTATTTCTCTGTCCTTTACACCCCCACCCCCTTGTTCTCCCCCTTCATCCCCACGTCTGAATCTGTAGCGACCGCTGCTATTGGTTGCGCCAACAGAATCCAAGAAATAGGCAGCCAATGAGCTTTCGGGCTAACAGGGTCACTATTATCCATGAAGCACTGCAATTACCCTCCCGTCTACATCCCTGTCATGTATGCATTGCAAAGCTTTCCCTGTCCATGTACCTATAATGCATATTTTTATTGTACATGAACATCCTTCTTGGGTATATGCAGCTTGACTAAGAGGTCATTTTATATGCTGGGGCATCGTTTCATGTCAAGCTATTCCATTTTCCACTTTTCTTTTGTGCATTTTAGACCAGATGCAATAGAATGAGAAGCTGCACTAGAGTCTGTTTCCAATTTAAAAGACATTTGCAATCAGTTTATGCATTCAGGTCAAAGCTATGTACATATTCATTGTGAGTTCTCCCCCATTTGAATGCGGTACCATGCTGCTCTTCAAAGACTAGGGATGGAAAGCTGTCACAGTCCTCCCCTCCCCCTTCCTCCCCCAACTCATTGCTTTTTTCACTGTTTACTTGCCACTCAAACAGTCATATATTTGTACCAGTCAGACAGACAGACAGGCTGCTTTCAGCTGTGCAAATTACACAAGTTTTGTTCTTTTCTTCTTTGGTTGGATGTGGCCTTTTCACTCAGTAAAATGCCACTGATGTCTTGTGTTATGAACCAGGGATATTTAAAAAAAAAAAAAAAAAAAATCCTTGCTATGTGTTATTGAGCAACATCAGGCTTCCTCTGCCTCTCCTGGCATCAGACTGAGCATCAAACCTAATTTGCATCATTAGATTCTCTCAACTGTGGAATAGCTTTGACCTTCCTCCATCATTAGTGACAGAGAGAGACAGACTGAGTGCATCCCTCTTACCCCCCCCCTTCATCTTTCATCCATCTTCTTTCCTGTCCTCTGTGTCCATCATCTCCTCTCCTGATACCCAAATCTATCACATGCTCATATCTTGGTCAGATTATTGTTCTTATTTCATAGTATTTGATAGGCCCTGATATAGGTGATGTTGCACTATCCACTTTGTTGCTGTAGCAATGCTAATTTCTTATCTTATCTTATCTTATCTTATCGTATATTATCTTAGCTTAGCTTAGCTTAGCTTATGCATTGCTGCTCTCACTCCTTCCTGAAGTCCTCACATTCTCAGTGTTATTATATTGATGAGGCATTGGCTGTCTTGGCTTTAAATTCCCAGTTTGGCGTTCACCTATCTAATGAGCTGGAGAATTAATTAATTTATTTTCTTCTTGATGCCAAAGGGATATAAAAAAAACACACTCACAAACACACACACTCTGAGCTGTACAGGGTGAAAAAGGGGCCATTGCCTTTCAGGTGAGATGTCTCCAGGGAAATGTTTTCCTTAGCAGCAATCGCCCAGCTATCATCACAATCTGTGGCCGAGAAGGAGACGTGCTTTTACTTCCCAATGACCAACCCTTGGGATTACCCCACCATTTTGTCATCTGGAAATTCATTAGCCTTTAGAAAAGAAATGACACAAGAAATGAACTCCCTTCATATTCTGTCTAGAGCCCCGTAATCAGAACTTTGATGACAATCTCCTGTCTGCTTGAAGGAGAAGTTTGTCTTTTATGGCAACAATATGAGGGTTCATTTATCAGCATGACCCACACGATACTGCACTGACATGTACAAATTAATATTCTGTGAGTATTTCACAAAAGTGAGGAAACACCGTCAAATAAAGCTCCCAGTGGTAATAAAGCTTTTTGGAGGCACGAGTGAGATAATTAATGAGTCATTTCAACCCACACCAGTAATAAGGGCACAGATCCCCAAAGGGTAGAGCTAATTCAAGGCTGTTCAGCCACTTGTCAGACTGTGTGTCACTCAAAATGATTGGAGTCTGCATGTGTGAAAGCGTTTTTTTCTCAGAGAGACAGGTCAAGTTTGATTAAATGATTTTATCTCCCTGCTATTCTTAACTCCTTTGCACTCTAATAATCTGCAATAATCTGTGCACTTGTTGGTTAATTGCACCTCAGGATTAACAATTGCCGCATGAAAATGCTTTTCCTGAATGCACTTTCAAACTGTGTAAACACAGGCTTATTCGCGTGCGCGACAAGGCACAATTTGTGCAGCTTTATGTAGCTTCAGTAGTGCACGTACCGACTTAATGATTTGTAAGTCTTATATCTTCCTACCAGCTGGCGGGTGTCCAAACGTCTGATCTGTGCAGCGCGCTCTTCATCGTTCCTGAAAAGACATTATGGTGCACATATAGCACTGTATCACACAGACCGGCACACTTTTTCAACACAGCTCAGTCAGCAACTCTGCCCGGCTCTGAACCACAAACAAAAAGGAGATTTTGTACATCTTTCGGTGTGATAAAACAGGCTCTGTAGTTGCTCCAACCTGTTCTCTAATGAGGCAAAGTCCCATTCTGGGGACATTTGCAGTGACACTGCCATACTCTAAGCAGGAGGATAACATGTGTAGGCAAGTAAAATACCTCAATTAGGGAGATATTCTTGTACTTTCTGTCCTTGTGAGCCACTTCGCATATATTTCCATCATCTTGTGATAGATGAGTTAGTCAATACATCAGAGCCAGAGCCAGAGTCAGAGCTGTCTGTGACATAAGTGAATGTTGGGGCTTAACCTAAATTTAGTGATAATGTGTGGGTGACTTTTGTTGGGATGTAAACTGATCTGTTCCTCTTTTAGTCTTGGCATTTTGCCAGTGTCTACTGACCAAACTGAAATGGAGATTTATGATAACGACGTAACCCCTGAACCTCCAGATCACAAGACCTTATGAAGAGTGATGTCACACAGTAAAAATGGTGTATGTGGACGCACTTAACTTATAAACGTAACACCCGAGCAGACACCATATGGTTGCAGGCAAGGTTACCCATTTAATGAGCTGAAATCCTGGGCCGCCCTCTGTTGTTTGTTTACTACACTATATGTATGTGCCTGTGTGTCGTTGTGAGTGTCTGTGCTCTCAGCATGTTTAGCCATGTGCTCAGGTTTGAGCCAAAGAAAAGCAGGTCAAAACACTGCAGGGTGTGAGAATAATCAGAATAGTTACTGCTAATTAATCGTGCCAGACCTTTGAGTAAAACAAGAAGATCCATGTTGTGATCTGTTAAATGTAAGCGCTGACTAGAAGGCTCTTTGTTGTCAACACATTATCAGTTTAGACAACCAGAAAAACTATTAACACTTTTAGATCCACTGTGGACTGGGAAGAGACTAAAGTATAACAACAACCATCTGATGAATGAAATTTTGCCCAGCCGTCCGTGAACCCCAGAAGATCAAGACTTTGGTGATCCTCTGACTCTTCCTCTAGCGCCACCATGATGTCCACATTTGTAATTTTTACTGAAACGTCTCAACAATTTCCATCAGCATCAGCTGCACCTTATGCTTAATGCTAGCTAGCAAAGTTAGCATGCTAGTACTGAACTAAGATGGTGAATAACCTGCTAAACATCACAATAGCATCGTCATTTTGAGCAAGTTAGCATATGTAGATGTTAGCATTTAGCTCTAAGCACCACAAAGTATAGCTTCACAGAGCCACTGGCAGACTCTTCATTTTGTTTACTGTCTAGATCAATTACTATAATATAAATGCTCTTGAATTGGTATTATATTAGCAAAAGAAATCTTATTAATAAAAGATAATGCTGATATATTTAACTTTTGGGGGATGAGTAAAGTTAGAGAAAAGTCTGGAGGAGTTTAACTTCAGGTCAGCATCACTCCTATTTTTGACCTGTTCTCTGAATCACTGTGAAATTACAATATATTACAAGATATTTTATTTTTGAGTGTGTAATAATTCTTCCTTCATTTCTGTTTATGTTTATTCCTTAAGGGTCAGTAACACTAGACTGTCACAGAAAGCAACAGATGGGGCACAACAGGGTTATAGATATATTCATAGATGTTTGTTCTCCTTTTGAAGAGAACAAACAGTGTTTGAAGTGACTCACTGGGTCCCTCAGTGTGTATTTATCTCAACTGTCAAACACAAGACTTTCTCCAGCTGTCATATTACACCCAGAAAGAAAAAGAGATAACAAAGACAGAGGGGTAGAGAGTGTGTAGGATTCCAGTTTAATCTATTTTTGGTGCACAGGGGATTTCACATAGGGTTGAAATGCCAAAGATGTGAAAGCTGAGACACTGAAAACTACCCTGCACAGTTTAGTGATCAGGAATACTTTCTACCGATTTTCATTTTTGACAATCATCAGTTATTATTGCAGTCAGACTGACTTGACAGGATCAGCTGCAGCAGAGTCCAGGTCGGTCGTTTTGACAGGTGGATGGTTTAATGGAGCATTCCCAGTGTTTCTCCTTCTGGTCTTGTTTGCTGGGAGCCCAGAGAAAATAATAACTGCAGAAAAAAATGCCACAAGATACAATCACTTCAGAGGACTGAAACATGCCCACACACACACACACACACACACACACACACACACACACACACACACACACACACACTTCATTGATGTTTGTCATGGATTTGATGCTCTGGACTGCACTGTTGCTCATTATGACAGAGAGGAAAATAACAAAGCCAGTATTGAGTGGGAGCAAAATCAAGCAAGGAACAAAGTAACACAAGACATCAAAGAAGTGAAGCAAAAATATTGTATATTTTTCAATTTGCATGTTCTCAGTGACACATTTGATGCAAAAGTGAACGATAGGAACAGCTAGATCTCGATACCATTTAAGTGTACATCAGATACTGGCTTACTGGTTATACTGGTTGAAGAAACCAGTGAGATTCAAATTGAGCAGATTATTCTCTCCAAGTTGCGAGTGTGTACTTTAAATTTTATTAGTTTAATTTTATTATCTATCCTTAGTAAATCGGTCTCACTCAGGACATTGTTCATGTTAATATCCAAGTCATTTATGCATGCAATACAGTCTATATCATTTTCTAGATAGATAAACAGGATTCTGTCTGGGAAATAGCAAAAATGTTGGCCTGAAATGATTCCTGATTTGAAATTTGAATTTGAATCAAACCACTGAATTAAGTTCCCTCAGAAAAAGCTTCTTTTTTTTTTTTTTACATTTTTTTTTCTTTATTGGTTAATCCATCCATTTTCTGTCTTATCCAATACATTTGCCAGCTCCATTCCTCTTTACTTTCATCAGTGATGACTGATTATACGATCATAACACTTGTAATAAATTCCATTCTTGAAAGGTCTCAACATGAACCCTGCAGAAAACCTCTATCTCCAGTTCATTAGTGTTTAAGTGTAGGACAGGGCAGGTATAATATCCCCTATGTGGTTCAGGTAATAACCATTGATTAATTGCTTCTGTATTTTATGGCTCAGCTGTTGGTTGCTAATCACTTTGAGGAACTTCTGCTGCACTGAGTGAAACTGATACAGACCAAAGCTGTCGCTGTTGTGGGATTTGCCAGTCAGACCCCCCGCTGTCCTTGGCGCCCCTCGCTGAGGTCTCAGCGTAGATGAAGTTCAAAGTGAAAACATGTGACAAGTGACACACACACACACACACACACACACACACACACACACACACACAGTCAGGGATGAAACGACCTTTTGGGCTTGTCTCCCTTCTAATCCACTTAGCATTGTCTACCTTCCTCCCACACACCAACCCAGACAGCTCCTGTCTGAATGCAGAGATATTTATAGAGTGCGTGTTGGAGTATTATCCAACAAACAGTCATTCCAGCATAAGTATTTTTAGCATGATGAAGTAGTTTGGTTGGGTGGAGGAGTCGGGTGATGTTTGTTGGAGAAGTCATTTGAGGACTGGGAGGAGTTCTTTCCCCCTTAATGAACAAGCAGCACATAGTTGTTTTTTTTATTGTTTGTCTTGTGGGGTTTTATCGTTGCTTGTTTTAGCCTTTGTTTGTTGTGTTGTTGTTCCTCTGTGGCTGTCAGGCATTGTTCTTGAGGCGTATGTGCATCCATCCGCTGATGTTCACTTTCATTGAGATTCTGGCTCACTTTGAAGCAGTTGGAGAACTGAGGCTGAGAGTTGGGCTTCCTCAGCTAGTGCCAGTTTTCGTTAACTAACTCTCTGTATTGGTGCCATGTCATTTTGCTGTGCTCCTCAGGAAAGATGCAGACAGACAAGCATCAGCTTAGAGAAGTATTTTTGGGATCACCCGGATAGAGAAAGAAAGAGGGAAGCAGTACAGTAGGATGAGTCAGAAAGAGTCTCCTGTTTCTTGAAACATCATACGAGGAGGAAGTCGTCGGCAGAGGGGTGATGGTTCCCCGAAGGATGATGTGAAGTGTGTGTGTGTGTGTGTGTGTGTGTGTGTTTGATTAGGCGTTTTGTGTGTGTGTGTGTGCGCTGTAAGCCTCTTGCTTCACTGCAGACTGAAGTTCTCAAGAGTCTGGGAGAGGATAGACACTGACAGTATGGATGTGTTACCTTGCATCCTCAGTTCAGCAGCACATCTACTCAGAGTACACACATGCAATGACTAGTTGAGAATGTGTGTGTGTGAGTGTTTTTGTGTGATCTGGGCCCAATTAAAATGCTTTGAGGAGCCACTTTGGAGTAAAATATCGATCAGTCAATTTACTCCGACCTGTAAAGAGTGATTTATTATCAGTTTGGAAAGCAGTATTTTTGTGTCTCCCTTTGGTTGAAAGTTTCAGGCTTATTGCATCTGTAACCACACCCAATAGGAATTGTTCGTGGGCATGTGCTTGACTCGTCTGCCAAATGAAACACCACTGCAGCAGTCAAGTCGGAGGTTTGTGTTTTGGGCTCTAATCAGATAAAGGTCAAACCAGGCAGCATGTCAGTCTCAATCAGTTCTCACTCACTGCCTCCATGACTCAGAGCTCTTAGAGGAAGAGGATGCAGCTACAGTAGGATTGCATGGCACTGAGCTGCGTCAAGAGCATCCTCTCTCTTTGCAACTGCAGTATCCTTTATATCACACCCTGTAGGCCACTGAACTGATGTCAGCTTTGAAAATGTTCTGTTTCCTTTGTGAACACTGTCTGGTCACCAGGTGTCTTTGTAATCCATGATGCAGACAAGCGACAGAGGCTTTGCGAACGTTAACCAAGCAGTCTGTTATGTTCATCTTTTCTGTCCCAGTTTGTTTGCCGTCATGCTGTCAACAGCTGGAGGCATCATATTTAATGCTTGTCTGTCTGTTCATTTCAATGGGGGTCAAAGATCAAGGACGCCTGAAGGGAACTTTGATATGTCCAGCGCAAACTTGTTTTTGGTCATAATTCAAGAATTCATATGAATTCTTAGAGGGTAGAGGGTTCAGAAACTTACTCATAATTTGAACTGAAGAAGCCTCTTGGATGAGAGGTGAAATGTCTTCAACCAACCTCAAGCAAGTCCAGTTGACTCTTTTTTGCTCTTTTTGATTAACAAGCTTCTAAGTTTGGGCTCTGTTGTTTTCACGGACTAGATTACAGTGCGGACAATGTGAAAGCTTTCTGAGACTCAAATATTTATTAAAGGAGATGATTTGACTCGCCACAAAAGAAATGTTCACGTTGATTTGGACTAGTTGATCTTGCTTGTAATTTAATGTGACAAAAACTGAGAATTTCCACACTTAATTAAAATCATAAATCTCAGCTTTAAACAAATTGACCACAGGTGTCTTTCCTCTTCTCTCCCCCCATTAAGTGTGTCTGTAGAGAGCTGCTAAACTGTACTCCACACTTGACTTGGGCTTAAAATGGAGTGACTAAGATTCAGCATTAATATTGGACTTATAGCTACTTAGCAATGGAAAGCACAAACTGTCAGCTTTCCTCTGAAAAGTAAAAACTTGTCAAGTTTGCACCTCAGCTGGTTTGCAACAATAAAATGCAGCTCTCTGTTATAACCTGCTGACTGCTTGACTGCACCAACATCACTGACGCTAAAGAGAGGTTTCTATTGTGTGTGTGTGTGTGTGTGTGCGTGTGTGCGTGTGTGTGTGTGATGAGAGAAAGCAAAAAAAGCCAGACAAGCTTAGGAAGGGGGGATACGAGGGTTGAGGAGATCTACGCTCTGCTGGACGAATATAAAGGCTTATAAAGGCTACCAGTCAACATGGATGACCTATTTACAGTCAGACACAGTGCCACACTGCCACACTGCAACACAACAAACAATGACTACAACCTTATTTTCCACCACAGTTTTTAGGGAAAGGTCTTTTCTTAGAAAAACAGTGTTTTAATCAGGCTATCCCGCCTGGTTAAAAGGTGAAACAGACATCTGGTTATGGCCAGTGCAGCAGCAGCCTGATGATGCATGTGTGATCAGGCGTGGATGTTGTTCCCCAACATCTGTTCATTAGGTCAGCTATCTAAAAGTCAGGTTTTTTTTAGCTTCTGGGCAGATTTTCCTCCCATTCTTCTCTGGTCATTCTCCCTGGACAGCTGGCCTGTGGCAGAATCTGTCAGAATAGTTGTTGGATTTGCCACTGTTGCTGCCTTAACATCTGGCAAATATTAATTTACAGTTTGTAATGTGTACTTGGGGACTTCTAGGTTGATTTTTTATGTGTTGGCTGTCCAGACGCAGGAACAAGTGGTAAGACTCACCCTGAGCTCTTCTGAAGCAGAAAAAAAGACTGGCTATTAATTAAACCACCAGCTGCAACAATAGCAGAAGAGCTATGTATTTCTGATCAGTCACATTAAATGCCTTCATTGTCATTGTATTACAATGAATTAAACAAAATGAAGACCGCTGCTCCACTTGGCGCTTTGCAAATTTATACGTGCAATATCTTCACCCAATGTGCAATATAACCTAATTTCTTCTAGTTATTTATTTACTTAGTCTGCAAATATTATACATACAATACAATTCTGCAGTAATTTATAATTCTATTCTATGTGAATGTTCCTTTTGTTTGCAAGCATGCTTGGCACATTAAGCTCTTCTTGATCCTTAATTATTGAATTTTAGATCAAACAGTCATCAATAAATAGAAAACATAAATAATTATGATACAAATGTAGTAAGTGATACTTACAGTTATTAGAGTAAGATGATTCACAGTTATTGCAGTAGTTTGTTGATATTTTCGTTATTGCACAGTTAATTTTATACACAGTTGCTGCATATCATTGTTGTAATAGTTATGGTGTGTGTGTTTTAAAGATCACTGCCTGTCCTTGAGTCCAGTACAAACACAGCCTGTCTCTTAGTTTAGCGTGTTAGCATGCTACCATTTACAAATTGACTATATACCTTAAAAATTTTGACCTGAAGATTTTGCGAGATGGAAGATCAAAGATTTTACAAAACATCTTCAGGATCCTCACATGTATGTCTGCACTACAATTAATGGCAATGGATCTGAATTATCTGAGTATTTCACTCTGTATCTCAGTAATCTCAACTTCATGGTCGCATTGGAGGAAAGGTCAGTTTATCACCAAAGACGACAGGATTCACCCTCTGGGGACGATGATTAGAAAAGTATCATCATGCCACAAAAATGACCTCGGTGGTGCAGGGATGCAGATGCTAGTTTTGGTTGATTTGGTCCTATAAATAGCTCGTTACCTCAGAACATCTGTCTACTTGTGTTTTTCAGTCATCTGTGTTGGTCTCCTGGGCTCTGCTCCATGATTTTGTTGCTGGTTGATCGTTGAAAGGCTGAGTTGCTGCTGAGAAGTGGGTCAGCAGTCACTTTCTTCCCTGCACTTTTTTTTTGTCTCCCAGCAAAAGAAAAAAAAAAAACGTGCCAGATTTCAACCAGATCCTTCAGATATGGAGATATGGGATCTCTAAACAGAGTGTTTTCCACACCTGTCATAGAAATTGTGAGACTAATCCACCCTGAGGCTTAGAAGATGAGACACAATCTCTGTGGATTTTACTGCTGTTTTGTGTGTGCGGTCATGTATGAACAGTAGTGTTGTGCATGTGTGTGAGGAATTTATGCCTGCCATCATTTAAATTTAGCTTAAATCCCATTTCATCCCATTTGAGCCAACTGATGCCAACAAACTGAAACAGTCAGATATGATTAGGCGTTTAAGAGGCTGTTTTCCAAATCCAACTTATTAGAAGGAGACTTGAGGCGAAGCCCAGCAAAGAGAGAGAGGCAACTAACTCTTTTAACCCTCTGATCACTGCCCATTTAGCACAGACTGATTCATATTTTATTAATCTGTTTGGCTCTGCCAGCATCAGAGTGCATTTTAACATGATACTCCCTGGTGATCATGATATATTCTCTCTTATTTCCACTTCATCTGACAACAAAAACAAACAAAAGATACCTAACAAAACAATAAAAAGACAAACGAATAGTGAAGAGTTTAACATTTTGGGTTTCTGGTAAGCATTTCTAGCAGGGGAGCAAAACACTTCACTCACTTCTTTACTCAAGTCCAGAAATATTCCTTACTGTTAGATGGACTGAGCTGTGCTGCTGATCTAGTGCCATGTGCTCTTTGACTGTCTCTGTATTGAAAGCAGTGTGTGGGAGAGATGACAGGTTGCCTTAAGGAAAGTTAAAGCTTGAGTGATTCATCTCTGCTCAGCACAAGGAGGACCAAAACGATTTTTAATTCATACCCAGCAAAATGCCATGTCCCACGCATATATGCATCAGCACATACCTGATCAAACAGGCAATGTGACTTGAGCACACAGTGATTCCCCTCCCCCTTCACATTTCACGCCGTGTGTAGCTGCCAGCCATAATGTATGAATGTTGATGAGCTCAGTCTGTGTTTATGAGTGGTGATAATAAATTCATTGTGTGTCAAAATGGAGCAGACGGTCTCAGTGCTGCAAGGAGAGATGAGGAGATGCAACATGCATGAATCCAGCTGAAGCAAGAAGCTTCAAGTGTCCCAGTTCTCTAGCCGAAACCATAGATGAATTAGTGAAAAGACAAATTATCTTAAATATCTTACACAGACCCGTGTTCCCGTAATGGGGTCCCATCAGTTATATTTTAAAGCTGTATCATATGTCTCAAATCTCCACAGCTTTGGCACAATATTACTTAAACTGGAGGAAACGGATAATTCACAGCTTGGTGGATGTAATTTTTATGACCCTGGGACATGATCCTTTTCAGTCTTCTCATATTTTCTTTCTGTCTCCACTCTCTCTTTGCTTCTGTCCTGGTCCTGTCCTCCCTCTGTCTCATCTTACAGGTGTATGGTGCACTGACCCTGCCTGCGACAGGCGAGGAGTCAGAGGACCAGGGCCATGGCTGGCTCTCCTGGCCCTGGTGGCCGTGCCTTAGTGCTATGGCCGAGGGTGTGGCGATGGGTCCTGGCTGCTTCTTTGGTTGCCATGATAACCATTACGCTGCCAGGAAGTATCCAGGCCTGTCCGCCACGGTGCGAGTGCTCGGCTCAGCTAAGGTCAGTGTCATGCCAGCGGCGGCGGCTCACCAACATCCCAGAGGGCATCCCCACGGAGACACGACTTCTGGACCTCAGCAAGAACCGGCTCCGCTGGGTGCAGGCAGGTGACCTGGCACCGTACCCACGGCTGGAAGAAGTGGATCTCAGTGAGAACCTCATCGCCACATTAGAGCCCAATGCCTTCGCCACCCTGCAGAGTCTTAAAGTGCTGAAGTTAAGAGGTAACCAGCTGAAGCTAGTGCCCATGGGGGCTTTCGCCAAGCTGGGCAACCTGACCAGTCTGGACCTGAGTGAGAACAAGATGGTGATTTTACTGGACTACACCTTCCAGGATCTGAGGAGTCTGAAACATTTGGAGGTTGGAGACAACGACCTGGTTTATATCTCCCACAAGGTGAGTTCTTCATCTGTATCACTGTGTTACTAATAAATGGATGGATGAGCAGTATCTTATCTTTACAAGTCCCAGGAGATTAGATTCATGCATATAGTTAAATATGTCAAATATATATTATTTCAGGTTTTCATAGGGTTTTTTATTCTCTTTGTTGTCCTGATTCCCAGGCATTTTCAGGGCTGCTGGGGCTGGAGGATCTCACAATAGAGCGCTGTAACCTGACATCCATCTCTGGCCAGACGCTGTCTTACCTGCGCAGCCTGGTCACCCTTCACCTCCGTCACCTCAGCATCATTGCCCTGGAGGACCAGAACTTCCGCAAGCTCTCCAACCTACGAGGTCTGGACATCGATCACTGGCCGTATCTGGAGTACATCTCCCGTCTAAGTTTCCAGGGCCTGGACCTCCACTGGCTTTCCATCACCAACACCAACATCACCTCTGTCCCCTCGGCTTCCTTCAAGAACATGGTGCACCTCACCCACCTCAACTTGTCCTACAATCCCATCACCACCCTAGAGCCCTGGGCCTTCAAGGACCTGCTGAGGCTGAAGGAGCTTATCATGGTTAGCACGGGGCTGATGACAGTGGAGCTCCATGCGCTTGGAGGCCTTCGACAGATCCGGGTCCTCAACTTCTCCTCCAACGACCTGCAGACTCTTGAAGAGGGCTCCTTCCACTCTGTCAACAGTCTGGAGACCCTCAGAGTGGACGGGAACCCCCTGATGTGTGACTGCCGTCTGTTGTGGATCCTGCAAAGACGCAAGACCCTCAACTTTGACGGCAGAGTGCCGGTGTGTGCGGGGCCGGTGGAGGTGCAAGGGGTCAGCCTCAGCACTTTCACCGATTCTGCACTCTTTGATCACTTTACATGCCAGAAACCTAAGATACGCAACCGTAAGCTGCAGCAGGTAATGAAGATGAAATAAACATAGATTAAATATAGGTTGAATATGTGGCAAAACATCAATAAATGTTTATGGTTTCATTACTGAGATTACTATAATTGCTTTTGCAAGCACAAAACATATTTTTGTAATACTGCCAGATTTTGTTTACATATTCCACTGTCTTTTTTTCTGATGCTTTTGCATTTATTAGTCTGTGCACTCCTTTCCTTCACCTCCTGCAGGTAATCGCTCGCGAGGGCCAACCCGTGAGTTTTCTGTGTCGAGCTGAAGGAGAGCCTACACCTGCTATTATCTGGATTTCCCCACAGCGCAGACGGATCACAGCCAAGAGTTCAGGGCGTATTACTGTTCTCCCCAGCGGCACCCTAGAGATACGCTACGCCCAGCTCACTGACAGCGGGACGTATATCTGCATCGCCAGTAACGCCGGAGGCAACGACACCTACTTCGCTACGCTCACAGTGCGTGGCCAGCCGCTAGATGCTGCCTCAGCCTTCTTTCTCAACCGCTCGCTGTACAGTGGTGAGTTCTTCAACGACACAAATCTGAACAACACACGTGTTTTCCTCAAGGTCACCTTGGACCTGACCACCATCTTGGTCTCCACGGCAATGGGTTGCATCACTTTCCTGGGGGTGGTCCTCTTCTGTTTCCTGCTGTTGTTCGTGTGGAGCCGGGGACGCGGCCAACGCAAGAACAACTTCACAGTGGAGTACTCCTTCCGGAAATCTGAACCCGCCACCACTGGCTCCTCGGGAGGGACCAGGAAGTTCAATATGAAGATGATATGAAACAACGCAGCCAGGGGTCCCTCGGGGGAGGCATGAGCACGTCCCAAAAACGTGTTTGATTCACACAAACGCACACAGCCACTGACTCGCAAAGAAGTTTGAAAGCACAAAACAAGCTCCTGTCTATTGGCTCTATTCAAAATTGAGCACCCACATCAAAACAGGAGCTATGACACGATTTGGTTTGTTATTGAAAACAAAATGACCCTGATCTCTCTGCCTCTCAGTGGTTTTCTTCAGCTTCTTTAAATGATACTGTAAAGAACTACAGTATTGATAGATTTGAAAGAACTACTTATCATTCATGTTTGATAAGAATAAGAGAGTTAAGCATTAGAGGAGATAAGATTTTGAAATTGGCATGATTACTGAACTGTGGGATACTGGTAGCCCCGCTTCTTTGTTACATTAATGAGATAATGAAAACGATTTTGTCTTTCATTTAAATCTCCTTTTGCTGCAATCTGTGCAGTCTGGGATTTAAAAAGGAATGTCATAGCGGCTACCATCTATTCATACTCTTCTAAAGTCTGCCTTGTTAAGAATCATGCATGTAGAAATGCATTTGAGAGTTAAGTTGTAAGTTCGTAACACCAAATAAAACAAATTGTTTTAAAAGACAGTTTGAATATGTTTTTCTATAAAGCATATAAGAGCCACGGCTGAACAGCGAGGAGGGTTCTTCATTCATATTTTGATCTGATAATAATTTCTTGATGTGGACCTTTCACAAAAATATCAAACAGACAAAAGATTTGGCCTTTTCTTCTTTGTAAGATTTTGCGACAACTTTAGCTGTGTGAGTTTGGGACGAGCGCACTGGCCGAGAGCTGCTGTGGTTGCCCGTGGCCCGATGGGTTTGGTTAGGAAGTCAAGCCCACCGGTCACAGGCAGCCACAGTAACCATAGCAACCAATGCAATAGAGAGCAAATGGGACCGGGCTGGTGACTGTAGAGGTCCATGCATCACAAGCCCTGTTGATGCTCTTTTGTCAACAGGAAGGGGTCAAACTGTTGGCCTCCACCCAGCGTCCCTGCCCTCTGCTGCACTGGTGGACGCTTGACCTTTGTAGTGCTGCCAGGGGGGAGCAGCCCGAAGAGTTGGGTCATACTCAGAGGCAGACAGAGGACACACAGTAACACCGTCGGGGTCTTCAAATAGGCACTCATCACAGACACACAAAGTGACATAGGCACAGCACCTTTTCTCAGGAAAAGTGAAACAACTAGCCAACAGAGTGAGTGTCACCACACATACATGCTCTGTCAAAATATAACATTCCAGCAATTCTGTATATGTAGAGCCATAAAGCCAACATTCATTCTCTAAGAGAGAACTGATGTAAATGTTTGCGTGACGAATCAAAGCCATAGTGTGTGTAGATTGTCTTTTTTATATACAGTAGTGTGTGCATGATTCAGTTATATAATAATAATTATTGCTACTGCCACCTTACAAGCTGGTATGATGAACACAAGACTGCTGTCACTAGGCTTGCATAGTTGCATAAGTTGCACCCCATAACACACACACACACACACACACACACACACACAGAGAACATCATCAAGGTTAGCTGGATTGATAGGTACAACAATCACAGTTACACATGAATGCACATACAGATTGATGAAGCACCACAGCACTGACTGCTCTCTCTCTGTCTCTGAGACGGTCGGTGTGTGAATGTCTCTGCCCCCCTAACCCAGTGCATCCCCCCTCCTCACCCCTGCCCCACCACACACACACCCCCACTGGGTCCTCCTTTGGGAGGGGTCCCTGGCTGGAGACCGAGGATTCAAAATGTAAATGAAGTCGTGTTAACCCTACTCACGCCATGTGCATCGTATCGTGGAGAGTAGTACTGTGGTTAAAAAAAAAAACAACAACAACAAAAAACTTCCTTTGAAATGTTCTGTTGCTTCTTGTTTGTCCTCCATTTTTATTTCCTCGGTTGTTGTTCTCTGTGAGCTTTTTGGCTGTTAACCGTTAGCGTTCTCGTCCTCAGTGTAGGACTGTTCTGTTCTCAACACCAACAAATGAGACATGGCAAAAAAGAGTCTGAAATTCAAATAAAAGTCACCAGATTTTATCAGATTACCAGTTTGACCAGAAAGAAGAACTAAATTAGATGATTGACTTTCAACTGAATTTATTGATCGATTAATCTAACTCTTCTTTAGTCTAAATACACCAGTTTTTCATTGAAGAAGTTAAAATGCACCCTACATTAAAAGTATTTATCTACTAAAGATTTTATGTACTGATTAATTTGTTGATATTATTTATTGCATTAACTTGGTTACCACACACAAACTAGCTCTTACACTGACATTAGCTGTTAATATTTATATTTACACACCATAACAGCCTCATAGCATTCATAATGAAGAGTTGAAGAGAAAATGGAATATGACTGACATGACCTGGCACTTGCTTCAAAATACAAACATCAGGCTCATAATATAACATTAGCATCATCAAATATCTCAACTCAATACTGACTCTGAAACTCTAAACATCAGCAGTGCAACCATGCAGAACAATAATTGTTTTGCAGGTTTTTTTTTTATTGCAGCTGGGCCTTTTTCTGAATAACTTGTCAGCGATAATGCTGATATTTATGTATATATCACCATCCAACTTTGGCATGGTGGTGGTCTCTGTCCGTCTGACAGAGGCGACCACTCTACCAACTGAGCCACCCCACAAAATCGCTGCACCTGTGGTCAGTCACAACCATGTTACAGTGCTGTTTGACACAAAATCACACCATTAACATACAGTTAAGTTTTAATATATTGTTTGGCATTTTGAAACTAGCCAGCAGTTAATAAGAAATTATGAAGAACTTCACACACAGACTTGGATTTAACAGCTTCAATAGCTATTAAACTCATTGATGTGTGCAAAATGTCATGTCATTTCCTCACTTGCAGGTGTTATACGGTAGCCAACACTATGAAGACAAATTGACCATTTAGAAATAACTTGCCCAGGTAAGATAGAATCTCAAGCTCTCCAAACTGTTGCAAAATAAATCCTGGCAAACTGAATTTGTGTCCCTTGTGAGGGATGATGAAACCACGGCTTCTGTGTCAAGATGAATAACTCAGCAGCTGTTAAAGATTCATGAGGCCGAATGAGAATAGAGAACAAATTGGCCTTTTTCATACACTGCTAACAGTGTCAGCGGCCATTTTTGTGTTGAGAACAGGACGTCGCCTTCACGGACGTCACCTCTCCCTGAGCTGACCCTTTTGTGTTTCCATTCCCCAGTATTTAACTAGGTTTAGAAGACAGTGAGAATGTCTTTAGTGATTGTCAATGGCGTTATTGTGCAAACATCAATCACAACTGTAGGCATAGATGAGGGTGTGTTTCGTTTTATTCTGTCCTTCTCCCCCTCTTTACCGTCCTCCTCCCCTCTTCCTCTTCCCTGTCTTCTTAACATCAGCCCTCGTTGTCCCTGTTCACAGTATTAGGCTGGATTATGGTTGTGTGGTAGTAGACACGTGTTCTGTGTGGTCGGTGAGTCAGTGTTGTTGTGTTGTGATTTGTTGCTCCTTGTGATGCCATCGAACACGGAGCAGTGATTGGATCAGCGGAGACAAAAGACGAAAGGGGTGACCCAGGTTCCCTTAAAAAAAGAACATTGGTTCCCATTTCACGCCCTGCTCATTCCTGAAAAAGCACTTCTGGAACTTTCCCCCTCTGCACAGTGACGCCACTCTGGCATCTTTCTCTGGATATGAAATCCCACGGACTGTACTGTATGTATTTTCTCTGATGATATCTTGTCATGCTTACAAATGTAGAAAGGCGGGTTGGATTGTTTTAATGCTGTGACCATGAGCTTACACTCACTTCCTGCCTAATGTGGGAGTCATTTAGTCAAGGAAGCAGCCCACTGAAAGCACACTTCTTCTTCTTGTTGATTCGGCTTGAAAACAAATCCTTGCATCTATTGAATCCACAAGTCCTTGAAAACTAGAGGAGGCTTCTCTCCTGTTTCCTCCTGCTGAAAGTCTTTGATCCATTATTGAAGACTTTAGAAATATGTTAAACCCTTTAATTGACAGATGTTTTTCCAAACAGTTGTTCAGCTGCACTCTCTGTTTTTTTGAGACAGTAACCAGTGCACACCATTGCCCCAGTGGCTGACAGACTCTGTGTTTGTAGCTTGAACTTGATTCATCTCCTCCACTGTGATTCTTGAGAAAGTAGGCTGAGCGGTCTCCTCCCTCGGTTCACCCTTGCCTGGGGTTGGTGTACTGTTCGTCTAGACGCCCCACTTACAGCAGCAGCCTCACTGTTAGGAAACCTTCCAATGGGGAACTATTCAAAGACGCAGACCAAAATAAGATAAGCCCTCAGACACTAATAAACATGGCATCATTATGAGATGAACATGAATTATTCTGGATTTTTTTTCTGTTTCTGTTGTATCTCTTGATGAAGGAACCAGCCTTAGTCTGTTTTTTCACTATATTTGACCAAGGATACTGTATTTCCACATGCATTTCCTGTGCTCCCTGTCATTTCTTACTCCACATTAGATCTAAATGAATCCATCTCCTGCTCCAGATCCTACAGCTGCTGCTTCCATTGGATTAGACTTGAGCTGAATTATCAGAGCTGAGAGGAGCAGTAATGGGATGACGGAGAAGTGAGCTTGGCTGATTGGGTGATCACGTGGCTTATTAGTATCATTTCCATAACTGACCTCTCATAGCAGTGTTATACAAATACTGGAGACTGAATTCATTGTGTTATTCTAGCTTCTTTTTTTACACATCTGTAAAATATTACATACGGTAGTTTCCTCTGATTGGACAAAGAGATGGTAGCACAGAGCAGCTATTGTTAACTGACAGTGAGGTTGGGCATGTGGCAGAGCATCGCTGAAGGATTGTTTAAAGCACCTTGAACAGTCGCCTGCTTCATCTTAACCTTGACCACATGATTACGACCACCCCCCTTTCTATGTGGCAATACTGAACCCAAGTGGTTGATGTGAGTAACAGCAACAAACCATGCCGGTGATGCTGATACAGTATGTGGTGGGGAAATAAATCACAGCTCTGGGTCTCATACAGTGAAACACTAAAGAGAACAAATTGACTGTTAGATTTATAAGTCAGTGCTTTGCTGATTATTTTTCTTATAGCCATAGTGTGACTTCCTCTCTGCTGTGGATATCCTGTGAGGAAAGGCCTCTCATCTGACCGAACGCAACAGTCCTGACCTGGTTTGCTGGGACTCAGTCTGTAGATCAGAAACAGGCTCTCTGACGCTCTCACCACCTTCAAAACAAACAGTAACTCCACGATAAAAACGTCACATCATCATTCTTTCTCTGAGCTGATCGGCAAATCGGTTGATCGGTTCCTTTCTTGAGAAAAAAATAAACCTTTCTTTCTTGTGGTCTTAGCAGGTTTGATCTATGCATGCCTTTTGTATACAGTGATTGGTCTTGCCAAACTCTTGCCTACACTTGTACGGAGAGCTGTGGGTGCCATTGTTGTTGGCCATGGGACTGGTTGAAACAGACCTACTTCAAGAGCAGGTGGGACCATTAAAGTGTTATAAATCTGATACAAATCAAAGCCAGCATTGCACCCGCGCTCACGATTATTTAAAGAAGTGTGCATCTTACAAAAAGAAGACTTTGTTTACTCGGGATGATTGTACTTTTACACATGTCTATCCACACACAGGGGATGTGTAAGCTGTAGATAAAATGATTGATATTCCAAGCAGGATGGTGGGACTGATCAATGCAGTATGGGGATAGGATTATTAATGGCGTACTTTCATTGATCAATCTTGAACCTTGCCACGCTCCCAGAATCCCTCTGAAGCAGGAGGAGGCATACAGAGCTCCTCCAGACCTGGTTGGCACTCATTCCTAGGTTTCTGCATTACGTTTTACAATGTTTTTTTCCTTTTTTAAGAACGAGATGGTGCCAGATTTTGACTTTTTTCTCCCAGGTCTGAACCAATGTAATGCTCTCTTACCTCCCCCACTCTTCAGAGGTAGCTGTCACTATGGTGTAGCTCTGTATTTGTTGGAGTCCTCTAATTGAAAATATAATTTATTTCTCAAATTTGGCTGGGGTGAAGGTATTCTCTCATCTCTCTCTGTCTGTCTGTCTCTCTTCTCTCTCTCTCTCTGTCTTCTCTCCCTGCCTATCAACTTGGCACCAAGCTCGTTAAACATTTCAGAACATTTTTCATCCATCACTTTTAGTTTTTACACTAATGCATATTTATTCCTCTCTGACATGGTCGTTACTGACTTCTGAAACCTAGGAATGGGTGCTGGGTGCTCCAATTAAATGCAGAGCTAACATAAAGACAAGTTGTTTAGCTTGTCAGATTGATTGGTGTCAGCCGTTCAATCATTAGAGCATATGACTCACTCATAATAGAGGCTGTTATGTGTTAAGAATCAAATTTGGATTTACATCCTCCCTGGCTGCAAGAACATCTGACTGTACCTGAATTATGACATTTAAATTTTGCACCGTGATGCATTGATCCTTGGATGTGAAGAACAGAATCTGTACATATTAGATCTATTAGCCATATCACGTCATCAAATCTGTAGACCTCCTTGCCATGTCTGACAGAGGAAAATGACTGTTGAACTGTAAATAGTGTAGGTATAGTGATATAGGATTTAACTGCTGCTTCTTTTCTCCAGGGATCCATGTTTTGCTCAGTCCCATGGCTGCTTGGTTTTAAAGGGAAGGATGAAACAATAATGTACTTATCTATAAAACACATACGAGTTCTTTTTTTATTTAAATGTATGTTTTATATACAGTCTGTCTTGTAAATGAACTCCTTTTCGTCATAAAAGCATGATGTGACTCTGGCAAAAGTGTCCTTTGTCGCTTCTCATTACTTTCAAAAAGCAATGAAACACAACACAATCTCCACTGTTACTGTTTATCATTAATTATTAAGCATTGATTAATCTAGCTATAAAAGTATTTACTCTTCTGGAAGGTTTCCCATAAGATTTTAGGGCCTGACGCAAGGATTCACTTCCAATCATCTGGCAGGCATCAGTGCTGGGTCCAAGTATGATAGCAAAGATATAAGACATTAGATTTTTAGGCTTTGGCTAATCATTTCTTGCAGGTTTAATATTTCTCACAACAATGAGATATAATGCTTTAAACCCATATATAATATATATAATGTATATATCGTATATAATATGACATGCTATTTATAAAAAAATAATAATTTATTATAGGCCATTTTACATTTCATTAAAGCACTAGTCTCAACACAGATTCATACCATAATGCCAGTTTTCATCACAGTGTGAGTGACTGGACAACATCATATAACTCTTGTACCTTTATGATGACAAGTAAAACACAGTGTAAAACTCTGGTCTGGGTCTGATGAAGTGAAGCCCTTAATTTTCCACTCTTTCTAATATCCAGCAGGGGGCGACTCCTCTGGTTGCAAAAACACTCGGATTGTATAGATTTTCACTTGATTTATTAACTCACTAAGCATTGAGATTATGGTCTCAATCACTAGTTTTGAGTCTTCTTCGATACAGCATTGTTCATGTAGTAATTTGTGGACCCATTTAGAGTCAAATAGACAATAAAGCAGCTTTATGCTTTAGACCAGGATTAACTTGTGATGAGACGCCCAGAATACTGAACCGGAGCCTTCAAAATGACAGCTCACAAACCAGCAGTGAGTCCCTGGTGACTGCATCCACTTCTTATTATGCTTATTCTATGGTAACAAAGACCTTTTCCACAACATATATTTACATCATGTGTCATTTATGTAGAAACTGGTTCTGAGCTCTGAGATGTTTTTTAGTATTCACTGTGTTCATAAAACTGAAAGCACTAATTAGTCTGTGGTATGGATTTGGGACACAACTCTACTTACTTATACCATTAATGACAGCTCTGTTGTTTAAGTGTTCCAATAAATCATGAGAATGTAACAACCATCATTAATTTAATTATTCACAACCAGTCTCCTACTGAGACCTGTCAGAAATATACACTATATGCACATGGCCTTACATTGAGGTCATGTCTGTGTATTTTGGTTTTTTAACCACATAAGAATGAAGAATAAACTGGCTGGTGTTTATAGGCAGAGTCAGCTATTTTAGACTGAATGTATTTGCATGTCATTTCACATTTTTAGGCTGACACATCCAGAACAAGAACAGAACGAGTACTTCACCATAATTTTGTTTCTATGGGTGTGCAAGACGTTGATATTAACAAATAATAAGTAACCATGGTAAACAAAAATGGTAGTGATTATTACATTTAACCACACAGTTAACTAATCCATATTAAAAAAAGAACAAAAATGACTTATTTTCTTTTTGAGTTTGATCCACAGCAAGGTGCCCTGATGCTGTACTTTTATTTTACCCCACCAGATGGCAACAGAAGCACCACAATAAAAGAAACCACCACACAGAAAACAAAGTAAATCAGCCAGTTTGTTCGTTTCTTTATTTGTTTTAGTCAAAACACACAATTTAACCATACCGGTTTTCATTTGGTGTATTATTTGTTCCAGTTATTACTCGAGTCTCCCTCCACAGGCTGAAGGCAGACCATCGTGACTGACAGACTCGCTGCGTTTCCCGGAGACGAGGATCAGAAGAAAGGCTCTCTGGGTGATGAGAGAGTGTGTGTGTGTGTGTGTGTGTGTGTGTGTGTGTGTGTGTGTGTGTGTGTGTGTGTGTGTGCGCGCGTGTGTGTGTGCGCGTGTGTGTGTGCAGGCATTTGATCAACATCTTCGATTAGATGTCCACTTAACAAGTCAGATCCCACCACCACCTCCATGGAGGCCAGGGGAGGGTCCAGGGTGCCTCAGCCCCCACCATAAAGGTCACTCTGCAGAGGTCAAAGGTGACCCCACACACACACACACACTCACTGAGAGCCATCCTTCCTCCTCTCCTCTCATTTCTCCTGTCCAGTCGTTTCCTCTGCCCTCCTCCATCACTCTCTTTATCTCTCCCTCCTTCTTTTTTTGTCTCTGCTCGATTTGAAATTGATTGTCTTCTACCATCACAAAGACACTTGGTTCTGATTGATTGATTGGTAAGGGAAGAGGGAGAGAACATCGACACTGGGGCTTCCAGAGCTCTGAGGTCTGTCAGAAAGAAAAAGAAAATGACGCCATTTTGATGCACTGGAAGAAGCCCGTATTTCAGCAGCCCAGCTGTCTATTTGTTTAAGCTTCTCCTAAAGCGGATAAACACCCAGGCCGATCAAATTTAGGTTAAATATGGATGGGCTGAAATACAGGAACAAAACAACGACACCCACATTCACACCTGTGTGATGAGACCAAGGGTAGATACAGATAAAGCCATGGAAGCGTGGAGACTATTTCCACACAATGGGAAGGGTCACAACAGGAGGACAGACAAACAGCGATGAAGCTGATACATGTACAAATACACCTTTTTTTTTATAAAATGCACAAACAGCACATGAAAGACACAGCTAAAAATAATGTACTCAGAAACCAAAACCCAGTTGCTTTTCCCTGTTTCTCCCCCTCTCCTCCACCTGTAGAGGTACAGTTCATCCTGCAGTTTATATACACTTATATAGTATCCATGCATAAAAGAATTGTTCATCATCTTTTTTTAATATGGGAATCACTTTAACACACAGAGGAGACAATCATCAAACACAAAATAAGCCAAAGATTGATGCGAAACAGAAATTTGTGCGTCCTTCATTTCGACGTTTTCACCTTGATCTTTGGCAATTTTCTAATTTTTTTTTACATCTGACTTTGTATTCATAATCACTGATTTCTTCCTGTTTTCCTGTACCACTGTATCATCATATATTATGTCCTTAACTATTACTAATTACTTGTTCTTCTCCTGTTAGTGTTTCTCCCAAAAAAAGGACAACGTGCAAACCTACAAACAATAAATTAACCAACTCAGAAAGATGTCAAAGCATAAGACAGCTTATACTGCACACGCTCCTTCAAAGAAATTAAAAAAGAACAATCATTTTGCAGTGACTTTAATGTCACACTCATTGCTAAACATTGTCATTATTGTTTCACTACATTAACCTTTACAATAAAGATTTGAGGTATATCAAGATGAATTGTCTACACATGCCTGCCTTGTTGTGATGCTACCCTGGACGGAGGGACCAGCAAAGAGGGTTTGAATGGGCGGAGGGGTCACCAGCAGGCGTCGTGTGTCTTTTTGGAGCTGAAAGGTCTCAGCGTTTCTGTACTGATTGATCACCGGTTGGTTGTTACAAAGGTTAAAATTTCAGATGCTAATGAAAGAGTGGGATCAGGGGGCTTTGTAAACAGTCACACACACACACACACACACACACCTACACTCGGTTTACAAATTACACAAAAATATCTCTCTGGTGGGAGTGTGTGTGCATGTGTGTATCATGGAGAGGACCCAGTGAGATGCCATCATCATCTCACCAGCATGTATAAAACAAAATGGCGGCGGCAAATTTCTTCCCCGTGTTTTGTGAAAAAAGTGCTCTTTCAATTCAAATAAAGGTGTTTTTTTTTATGTCATGAGGACACCCTCCTTCCCCTTCACCCAGTGTGTGCCCCTCTTCAGTGTGTGTGTGTGCGCCGAGCAGTCCATCCCCTGGTTGAAGAAAAAAGGCACTCAACTCTTCCCACATAACAAACACCTCTGCGTATTTGCCATGCAGCACGACTGCTCTGTGGAAGTGTGTATGTGCACATCTGTGTGTGTTTGCATGTGTGTGCACGTCCCAGGTCCAGCGTGAACACGACAGGCTTGAAGTATCTTTGGTATCAATGGTTGCACCACAGTCCACTCTATTCTGTGAGGTAGCCACACACACACACACACACACAACCGTTCCCATCATTAACTCTCGGCTTTTGGGTCTGAGCCTCAAACATCTGCACTGAAAAGCTTCAGCTTTCCCTCTCTGGACCACAGGAGGCATCTGAAGTGAGACCTTCTCCGACAGGGAATCTGCGATAGTGCACGACCAGAAGCCAAACTGTGGAGGAATGTCTCTTAAATGTTTCCTTCCAGGCTGATGATGGGCCTCTGATGCTCCTGCTCCTCCCTCCTGTCTGCGTCTCCTCTCTAATGTGATTATCTCCCGCTAGAAGATGCTACACAACAAGTGGCTTCGCCCACAAAAAAATAATACTTAAAAAAGACACAAAGAAATGAGGCGGTTCTCATGGTAACCAAAAGACACCATCAGCAGAGGAATGCAGTGACAGTTCAAAGGGCTCAAAGTTCAGAGAGATCAGGGAAGAGGTCCTTCCATCACACATACTCACGAATATGCACAGTTCATATCCCTTCATCCTCTGTGCATAACTTCAGTCTGTTTTTTTTCATCTTTTTACATTTTCTCAACAAGGTGCTTCTTTACATATAGTTTTAGCACAACATAGCACAATAGTCATGAGAGAGAAACCATGTGTCTATGGTACTATTATTACCCGCATCAGTAGTCAAGGAGGGAGGAATGAAAGAAAGACACAACAGAGGGGAGTAGCAAGAGAGTAGATAAATAGAGAATAGATAAGACAGAGAGAAAGATCAAATTAAATATTATTTACAGTCATCTTCATTGTGTTTCATGTTGATCACATCAATGTTTTTTCTGAGGTATGGAATAGGCAACATGCCCGCGTAGTGCTCGCAGTTTGACGGTTGTAATGACACAGGCTAGACACAGCGGGGTGCATGGCGACGGGGTGAGCTGCACCTGTTCTCTGATTATCATAAAGAGGCAAACATCATTGGCACTCAGGATCCTGTATTGTGACATTTGACCTCTGCGTTTGGCCACTAGAACAGAGCAGACCTCCCGTCCCTCACTCCCTACACTTGGGAATGACACTTTTTGCTTTTTAAACATGGGGAGTGTCATCCCTGTTTGATTGTTCTCCTTTTGTAACCTGAAAATAACCTCTCAAGCGGCTACACGGTCTGTGGCCATGTCGCCGTACGACGAGACGAGAGTCTTAAGAAATGAATGTTCGAATGTGTATCAAAGGGGTTTGTGAGAAATAATTTTGTCTCGACTTGTTTGGTGTTCGCAGGGCTACACTTCTGCCTCTATGGAGTATTGGTATCTTTATCCTAATCTATATTAATGCTCACAACGTGTGGTTTAAATGGACAGCAGGCGGCACTGTTCCTCTGACGCAGAGAAGGAAGGCCGAATCACTGCAGAGGAATTACACCCCAGCAGCATCGCAGTGATGCAGAGCAGTGAGGTGGTGTGTGTGGTTAGCAGGTCAAAGGACCTGCAGAGAGCTTTTCGCAGACACTTGACACACTGATGTGCCTCTCAATCAGCCTCAGTGTCTGTTGCTGAAATGAGGAGTGTTTGACCGAGGCTCAGCAGACACTTCCACCGTCTGATTTCTGGCTGATTTGTGAAGACCAACGTGCTGCTTGAGATTTCCTGTCAGAAGCTACGTGTTCCCTGTCATGAGTGATTCTTTGGTGTGTTTACATCCTGACAACCAGCAGAGGTTCCTAAAGCAAAACCCCCTTTTACAAGGCTTCAGCACAGACCCACCATGTGGTTTGGTGTGGTAGGATTTTCTTTGGTTTTTCAGGTTGATTTCCAAAGAGCCACATGTGGTTATGAGGGCATCGCTCTCTGGATCTTTGGTTGGAAGAGACACTATTTGAAAAGAGTAACATTCATATTAAATGAAAACACACAGAGCACTGAGAGGATCTGATTCATCTGCACAAGTCATCAGCACAGTGAGCCGATGAATCAGAAGTCTGAAGCTACACACCCTGTAGTTCTGCAGGATTGTTGGAGTGCTTTAGTGGAAAAAACGTCCCTCCCCCCTCCATCCTCCATCCATCTGTTCAGCCGTCACTGTCAGGCCTTAGAGAAAGTGGCTGCAGAGGAGGTACCGGGTTGCATCGGTGACAAGTTGTTGTTGCTGTTTCCATGAGGAGTGTGCATGTGACCGTGCCCGTGCACGCCGTGACTGTGCTCCTCTGTGTCCCAGCGGTCTGTACAGCGGCGGCGTGAGTTCATGAAGAAGTTGGAGACGGTGGAGAGCTCCAGGCCCAGCTGCTGGGAGATGGTGATCTGCATCTCCTTGGAGGGCCGGCGGTTCTCTCTGAAGATGGCTACCAAGGTGCGACGCTGCAGGTCGGTGAAGACCAGTCGCTGCTTCTTTGGCACCTGGTTGCGCTCTCGTCCTCGGTCCTCCTCCTTACGTTTGCATGCTGGAGAGAGGAAGGGAGGGGACAGAGGAAAGGAGGGGGAGGACAGAACAAAAGGAAGGGGGTTTTATTGCCATCAAAGGATTTGAGGATCCTTAAAATTTAATGAATACCAAGCACAGAACTGGCTGAACAAACAATACATCATATGATAAGTTTGGGATGTCTGATGATGACATAAAGGGGGAAGGCAAAAAATGTGATAAACCAGATGATAAAAAAAATGGATAAACCAGATGTTAAATTAAAAGGACAAAATGGACCAGTGCAGCTGTTTATGTGCATGCATGAATGTTTTTGTGTAATTCTTGTTGTAAAGTTCCAGTTAAAGGTGTTTGGCTTGATGTTAGACTGTGAATATACATCACAACTTCATGATACACAAAATAACAAATGACAAAGTAGTGGAGGGTAATAGGAGGGTATGCAGGGTACAAAAGAGAGAATGAAAACATGGAAAAGCAGAGAGGAAAACCAGCAAGGCAGTGAGTCGACACCAAGACCAAATGAAAACATCTCTGATTTTTAGATTGTGAAAGTAAAAGAGAGACAAGTGATCGTGGTGCCACTTTAAAAAGACATTCAATATCGCCTAAATCAGCCTTTTCCAAGCTGAGCACCAAACCACCCATGAGATCCTTTAATGGCCATAAATGTGGCTTCAAAATTGCAAAAAAAGTTGCATATCTTATATTATTGGTAAAGCACACTAAAGGTTTTTGGATTGATTTCTTACCTTCCAGTAGCCTTTGTTTTCCATTTATTTCATTGTGGTGTGACAATCAACTTGAGGAGATCTGAAACTTGCTTGGCAGCTAACAGTTGTCTTAATGCTCTTATTAAAGTCAAACAGTAGCCGCACAGGTACTTTTTTAAAAAAACTAATGTATGCGTATTTGTATTCATTATATAACTTATTTATTTATTTATTTATTTATTTATTTAAAAGGATCCCCATTAGCTGATGCCAGTGGCACCAACTGATCTTCATGTGGTTGTGAATGCAAATAACTTCACTGCAAATTATTTGGTTCTAAGATGACAAAAAAAAAAACCTGTTAATAATCTATCTTGTTTTAAGGGTTCAACTTTACACTATAATCTTAAATCAAGCACAACCTTATCTTTTTGTCTCAAATAGGCAGGAAATCTAAAAATGAGGTAAATAACTATTAAAATAAGATAAATTAGATCTCTCCCCCAAAGTCTCATCAAATAAATCTTGTTTTAAGATTCAGTAAAAAACTTAAGGTGATTGAGTCACACAACAAATATCTGCAAGTATATTCTGCTTATTTTCTGCTTGAATTTAGTATATTTCAAGTAATTTGGATCTGTAAAAAAATACATTTTATGTAATCTCATCTTAAAACCAGCATTTTTTTGCTTATTTTGTTGTATATTTAGTCTATTTTGCTTACTTTGGGTCTGTAATAAGTCAGATTTTGATTAATCATCACAAGGGGTTGCTGGAGTTAAGTTGGTAGAGTGGTCATTCCTGAACCCCAAGGTCACAGGTTCAAAGCAGATTATTATTATAAAACCAGCTTTTTTTTAAAGCTAAATACATCTTATTTCTAGATTTAACATCTTAATTTGAGAAATCTGAAATTATCAAACAAGTGAAATTATCTCGCTACATGGACAGATAATTTCACTTGTTTGATAATTTCAGATTTCTCAAATTAAGATGTTAAATCTAGAAATAAGATCTGCTTTGAACCTGTGACCTTGGGGTTCAGGAATGACCACTCTACCAACCTAACTCCAGCAACCCCTTATGATGATTAATCAAAATCTGACTTATTACAGACCCAAAGTAAGCAAAATAGACTAAATATACAACAAAATAAGCTAATAAATGCTGGTTTTAAGATGAGATTACATAAAATGTATTTTTTACAGATCCATTCACTTGTTTTGAGTCCATTTTTCCTTAGCTTTAGTGTTTCTATCTTGTTTTTACACACCCCGTTTTTGCAGTGTTCCCATCACCTGAGTGTCAGCACCCAGGTGTCCAACTCCCCTTAAATGCCACACAAATGTCAGTTTAGTGCTTACATCTGCAGGGAGACACAATGAAGCAATAGCATAAAAAACAAACATTAATGAGACTAATTGTTCATCGGGATGGATTCCCTATTTCAAGCAAGTTTCAAATATCTACGCGTTGATTTTCAGAGTGCAGTGAAATGAAGTGAAACCAGCTGGAGGAGAGGAAATCAATCTAAAAACTCACAGAGGGCTAAAAATGGTCATCAGGGCTGTGGTGAGGGTTTGTGGGTGATGGGTCTCCAAAACAGTGGCTAAATGAGAGTTTAATTGTTATTATGCTATGGGAATGGCTAGGTTTCCTTTTATTCTCCTGGTCTTCTGAGGTTATGCTGGATAAATAGTCTAGTTTACATTGTGGTGTGTGTGTGTGTGTGTGTGTGTGTGTGTGTGGCTGTGTGTGTGTGTGTGTGTGTGTGTGTGTGTGTGTGTGTGTGTGTGTGTGTGTGTGTGTGTGTGTGTGTGTGTGTGTGTGTGTGTGTGTGTGTGTGTGTGTGTCTTGTTGAAACTAGAGAAGCGTGATGTGAAATGCTGACAAAGAGGCGGTGTGCCTGGATGGACCGTCAGTGGGCCTGGCTGGAGCTGAGGAGACTGAAGGGAGTCTGTTCTGTTCTGCTGCCCTAAAAAGCTGCAATGATCGATTTTCCGCGGTTTTCTCCTGAACACGTGGTCCAGTAATCAGGGCTCCCTTCCCCACCGGATCGATCCCCATCGATCTGCGAGACCGAGGTGTGTGTGTGTGTGTGTGTGTAGGGCGCTCGCACCGGGGAGTATGCAGCTCGGGAGCGCGCTTTGTGACAGACAGATGCAGAAGAAATTGTTTATCTGTGGGAGAACAAAGAGTGGAAAAAAGAGTGGCAGTCATCCAGTCTGAGAGCTCAGGATGAGGACAAAGGAATGTCTCTCATAATAGGTCACTCATTATTATTTTATTTTAAAAAGAGAGAGAGAGAGAGAGAGAAACGCACGCGCGCATTTCTCTCTGATGACGCGCGTGAAAGAGAAAGACGTAAACAAAGTGAGAGATTATATTCATCCCAGTCTCGAGGTGTTTGTGTGGGAGAGGAAGGGAGGAAAGAAACTGGGAGGATGGAGGCTGCAGCGTGGAGGTGGTGTATGCAAATGATTGATGACTTTACAGCAGCTTTAGACAACAGCAGTAAACAGATTTGACTGTGAGGGAGGAGATCAATATGAATGTGCACATGTGTATGCATGTGTGTGAGCAATGTCCATGCTTTCTTACTGCAAACCAAGCATAATTAAGATATTTTCCAGAGTGTGTAGGGCTGTATATATGTGTTTGGTCCCTGCACTCCGCCTCCACACATACCTCCTGGATTCCTTCAACTGTTTCCCTCTTGTTATTTTTCTCAATTGTTTTAATTTGCCCTCAGATTGATAGCCCCCATATTGATTGATCCGCACTTCAGAACCATTTCATGGAACGTTTATTCAATTGGTTCAGGCCCAGCCATGCCAGAACCTCCTCGCGGCTCTCTAAGTGCTGTCTCAAACCAAACTCAATACTCCCTAATGTAATGACTGAATGCTGGTGCTAATATAGTGATAATTTAATATGTAATGCCTGTTTTCGAACAACTTGTGCTACCGGCCATTTTACAATGCCAACACCACTCTGGTTCTCCTCTGTCAGCTCAAATGCAACCGCCTGCAGAGCAACCAAGTAAAACCGAGAAGTTAGCACAAGGCCCGGTCAGTCCATATTTCAAATAATCAATAGATCCATTTCAAATGAGGCCCCTGGACATCCCCTTCTACAGCAATGAATAGGACCATAGGGAAGCCAAAGAGGGAGGTGCTCATTAAAAGGACCTCTCTTGAAACAAGAACCTCAGCGTTGTGGGCTATCTTTAGTTGCCTCATTACCAAATGGGCTTTTGTGAAGAGACAAGCCGTGGTGCTCAGTGGTCTCAAGTGGTACTCGCTAGTGTCATCTCTTTGATATGTGTGAATGAAGCTGAAGCTCAACCTAATCCAGAGATTAAATCACTGCATGTGCACCATGTTAAGCTGCACTTGTGCCTCCTTTAAGAGTCGTTCTGCTGTGTCACTTAAGTGGTTGCTGTTTGACTTTCAGCATCTAGAAGATGTGCACTTATGAAGATGTAAAGAGCAGCAGCAGGATGATGGCTGACTTGTGTCTGTTAGTGCAGCACATGTGATGGTGAAGCTGCAGCCGAAAGCGGCTCACCAAAATCACTGCACAACAATCCATCATATTCAGTCAATTTCTAGGACAAAAACCTTATACTCCTTCACAGGACATGCAAACATGTATAACATGTTTGTACAAAATGCAAACTGACCCACTGGCTCTGTAGGCTCAAGTGAACACAGACAAACATTTCCTCCTTCAGCAGATGAAGGAGCTCAAACATCCAAGAGAATTAACGAAAAAATATGTTTTTGAGTGTAGGGAGCCTTTAAAAGGCCTCCTTCATCACATGACAAAGACAGATGTGTTACAGGCAAACAGTGAAAGGACAGAGCTACACTATTAATGACACTCACAGCCTCAGCCACTAATCCTCATCCATCTATCTACCTACCTATCTATCTATCTATCTATTTATTATGAATCTATCTATCTATCTATCTATCTATTATGAATCTATCTATCATGAATCTATCTATCTATCTATCTATCTATCTATTATGAATCTATCTATCATGAATCTATCTATCTATCTATTATGAATCTATCTATCTATCTATCTATCTATCTATTATGAATCTATCTATCTATCTATCTATCGATCATCTATCTATCTATTATGAATCTATCTATCTATCTATCTATCGATCATCTATCTATCTATTATGAATCTATCTATCTATCTATCGATCATCTATCTATCTATTATGAATCTATCTATCATGAATCTATCTATCTATCTATTATGAATCTATCTATCTATCTATCTGTTATGAATCTATCTATCTATCTATCTATCTATTATGAATCTATCTATCTATCTATCTATCTATTATGAATCTATCTATCTATCTATCTATCTATCTAGATCATAGATCTATATGTGATGTGGTGAAATGATGAAACCACAGTGATATTCTGTACTATGTGTGTGTTGTGTATACAGTGTGTACTGTGTGTGTGTGTGTGTGTGTGTGTGTGTGTGTGTGTGTGTGTGTGTGTGTGTGTGCGTGTGCGTGTGTGTGGGCAGATGGGGGCATGGTGGGCAGACGGTGAACTAACCGCACCGTGCTGCTGCTAGTCGACGGCTGGACGGACGGATGAGACCGGGCTTTGTGTCCGGTGAGACGGGCCCTCTCTCGCCCTGGACGGACTACTGCGGGCGAGAAACAGTTTGGCGTCAATCACTCTCTGTCACACCTCTCAGATGTACGCTTATTGATTGTATTGATCATATTATAGGCTATTCATTGCTGGGAAAGTAAAACGCCATCAACCCCACCCGCCATTGACACACAGCAGCGGTGAAACCAAAAGCAAACCGTCTTAAAAGAAAATACCCTCAGTTGATTGGGATTGGATTATTTGAAAGCTTTCGTATATTTGTCAATGTGAAGCCAGTGTTGTCCTGCAGAGACCAGCGATCGGCCGCTTTACTGCCTCGCAGATATCGGCTTGTAGTCTATAAACCGTGCTTAGTGCCTCTCATTTTCCGAAACCACTCTGAATAAAAACTGAATTGAATCCAGAGATTTATAAATCAAGCAAAGACTTGATTTATTATCTGCTGCTCAAGCGAGAATAAAACGAGACACGTGAAAAGTCTGCAGCATTCAATTCATATGTCCAGTCTTTAAAGAAGGCTATAATAGTTATTATGGCTATTATAAAATATATAATAAAATATATTAAAAATACATAATTTTCTATTGGTGATGACAAGTTTTGTAATGATAATTATTATTTTTTAATAAGATTGTTTGATAATTTCTGCTTTTAATTTGATGAGAGCCAGAACAGCATTAAATACAAAACCATTACATCGACATATTAGTTCAAGGACTAATAGTGTGGAAAGTTATAGACTCCAAAAAAAAAGAAAGAAAAAAATAAACGAAAAAAGAAATTAAATATTGGAGAGTATGTTTACTCCAGGGTTAATTAAGAATATATTTAATAGTGTTTTTCTCCAGGTAGAAATTTGAATACATTAAATTGGCTAAATGGGAAAAAATGCAGCCAGATGTGAGGTCTGTAAATGATGCTCTGCTCAGATATAAACACACAGTCACAGAGAGACTAATGCTGAAACACCTTCCTGTGTGATAAATTTCTCCTTGGGGACAATAAAGTTAAAGTAGTAATTGAATCCTGACTAATCAGACAAATCGGCACTTTAAAGGTTTTATTTGCACATTTAAGAGCAGCCTGCTGCTTTTTCCAAACTGGCATGAGGCACTTAATGAAGAGTTTACCAGTCTGTGGTTCAAATGACCAAATAACTACAAATTAAGATTGTTATTTTCTGCTGGTTTACATATTTATATTAATATTTAATGGGATTTATATTCAATAACAGGCAATATGGAGGGGTGTAATCATATATTTCAACCACTTGGCCTCATTACAAATTACTGTTAACTGCATCATATTTGCATGTAGTTTGGTTATGTTAGAATAATGACATACAGTATGACTGATTATAATGTGGACATAGCTAATATGTACTTATAAAAAAAATACCTAATTTCATCATTTTAAATATTTGTCTTGCAGCTTTTCTACATTATACGGTGCTATATTGTATTGTTTTCACTGTTCGCTGTCATTCATATTGAATGTCAAAATATTTCACTCCAGTGTGCCAAAGTGAGTGCTGTCTGTTACAGAGAGAGATGACCAGAGAGCAGAAATGAAATGAGGGTGGAAGGCAAAGGATCTGCTTTGCTGATGCTGGTACAGAGGCAGAAGAGAGAGAGTGGGGGAGGAAGGAGAGAGAGAGAGAGAGAAGAAGAGAGCAGAGGAGAGGAAATCAATACCGATTCAGAGTGAGTCAGATAAGCCTGAACAATGTATAGTGCAGACACACTCTATAACCCAATCACACACACACACGCGCACACACACACACACACGTGCATGTAGAAGCACTCACACACCCACTGACACTGGGTGAAATGTGCACACATGCCTCCATAAAGGCGCATTACAAACCCCATAAAGCATTGCAACCTTTAAAATCAAATGACATCACAACCTTGGATTGCTTTGAGGATTCGCTGACATGAGCAGATAGCGCTCATTACTACGACTCGATAGGCAACTGGACGCTCTGATGCTCTTTGTCTACTGTGGGATGCTCTTATAGGCGCTCATCTTTTTATGTTTGGATGTGTTCAACCGCCGGCCGGCCTGTTCCTGATTTCAGATGTTGCAGTTGCAAATTGCCAGAGAGGCTTTCTTTTCCAGAAATATCTATATTTTGCTTCTCAGCACTGGAAGTCTACACCATTCTTGTCTGATCTGTGCTGTTGATGTTTCACAGGATGTTTTGGGGTGTAAACAGCGCTCTTCCAAACCACTTACACACTCTCTGCCGTGGTGGTCCACAGCTGTTAACCACAGATTTGACTTTGCTTACCTAGGAGATGTTGTTACAAGCGGCAACACCACACCGCTCTCTGCCTCTCTCTTTCTTCCCCCTAGTCTCCCTTATGCTTATCAATTATTAAGGTGGGTATTGATCCTTTCACTACCCTGCCTCTATCTGGCTGTTCACACAAAGCCCAAACCTGACTGCCCTCACTCAATCAATGGCATCTCCCCGCTCTTTCTCCACATGTCAGTTTTGCTTTTCTCGCTTTTGCACTTATGCCCAGGTAGAGCCGGAGTTTTGCACGTCCCAATTTAGTCCTTGGATAAAATACTAGAAAGAGCAGAATGATATTAATCTTTCATGCCAAGAGCAAGTTTGATGGGCATTGAGAGATGGGCTGGGAGGGTGGAAAAATGGCTATGTGCATTGTTTGACTTTAGCTCTAATTCATCCTCGTCCTCCAGTCAGTGCTTTTGTTTTGTTTTGTTCTGAGGCACCGATCTGCTGAAGCCGAACAACCTGCCTGTTGCCAGGTTAACCAGTGGGAAATTAGTGATATTATTGTCAAATACTGCAGAGAAGGAGGGGGAGAGAAACACACAGAGAGAAGCAGAGGGAGAGTACCATGGGAGTGAGAGAGGAGGGGGTTGGAAAGGGGAAACAGCCTTATTGATCTCCTATGTGCAAAGCCAGGCAAACACTGAAAGGACAGAGCTACACTATTAATGACACTCACAGCCTCAGCCACTAATCCTCATCTATCTATCTATCTATCTATCTATCTATCTATCTATCTATCTATATCTGTCTCTCTGGTCAATGTTCTTTTCTGTTGATCAGTGTCCAAAAACACACCAAACCCTCTCACATTAATGGCAATTATTTAAAAACCTGCTCTATTTATCTCTTATGTAAAGATTCTGCTAAATTGAATTGTTGTCCATAAAGTGTGATGGATTTCCATGTGGAAAAGAAGGGCATCAACGGTGCTGCATTTTACTGAGATAACACCACTGGATGGGTATATATTCTTATTGAAACCAACAGTGCTGCTTTATTGTTATGCTGCCTTTGTTGTTATTTTTCCAGAATCAAAAGCTCTCTCTATATATGCCTGATATGTTCTTGCTCGTCCCTCTTAGCATTCTCCATCCCAGTTGCAATCAATATTTCATCAGAACAGTTTAAGCTCATGGTTGCCTTGAAATAGATCTGGGGATCATGTTGGAAACTACAGACTTTCAGTAGTTTAAGCCTTGTTTTAAAGTTCTGTAATGACATGGAGTGTGTCCAGAGTGAAGTGTGATGATGTTCATGGTGTCATGCTCATCACTGTGGATGAAGTGTACGTGAAACACGCCTGTCTATGTTCCAAACTTAGAGTGTTTACAACAGTGGGATACAAAAGCCAGAGAGGCCGTGCGGCTACTGCGTCTTTCAGCTCCGATACGAGCATCGATCCGTGTGCCACATTTAAAAGGGAGAGTGGGAACTGGCGTATTGATCAGGCAGCCTGGGGTCACCCCGCTTCTCCAGCGCAACTAGTTGGCCCAGTAACCCCACCAGCACCACTGTGTTTATAGTAGGCCAGAGAGAGGGAGGGGGAAGGGGAGGGCAACTTTTCAAGGTTTATTGTGAATCAATGGCGATTTGCTATGTGCCGATCAAAAATATAGACGTGCAAATTTAGTCTACAACAGCCGGTGTAAACGCAAAAGTACACGCCCAGAACAACCACTAACATATTTATCTTATGGAGCTGCAGTTCGACTTTTGTCTTTTCTGTAACATTTCATATTTGTTTCAGCTTTTATGAGGCGCGCTGTGTTTGAGCAGGGTGAACTGTCCGTGGTGCTGAACCTGTCAGGCCTGCAGGAGGTCGGTGTGTCTGATACTGATAATAAAATAACGGTGGAAGGTGATTTTAAGATAAGTTTTAATGTGAAGTATACAGGGAGGACGGTGTCTTACCGGCTAGTCGCAGAGCAGACATCCGTTGAAACTCGGGCTCCTGCAGCCACTTCCACATCCTCCTGAAGGTCTCCCGGCCTGACTTGAGCTTACTCCAGGGTTTGGGGTTCCGTAGCAGGTCTGACAGGGTCCCCTGCGACCGGCTCAGGATCCTCTGGGCGAATATGGCCTGTGGGATGGAGTACCGCTTTAACTCGGCCGTTATCCGCTGAGCCACTTCCTTCGTGTTGATTTCCTCCCCCTGCATGCCCGACCCTGTTACTCCCTGTCCGGCTCCGTGGCCGTGCCTCTCGCGGTCTGCCAGCATTACCGCGCCGTTCGCCTGGGAGTGGAGGTGACTGTGCGGATGATGGTGCATGCCGTTGAGGTTGGAGATCATACCGTGGCCGTGGCCCCCTAAACTCCTAGCTAGGTGCTCTTGGTCGCTTCGGGACAGCATGGAGGCGTGAGACTCGAAGCCGGACACCGGAGAGAGCATCTTGGCGTCGGCGGAGAGATGCGCGCTCGGACCGTAGGCTGACAGCGGCTGCTGGGAGTTGTGCAAAGAGCCCAGTCCGCTGGACAGCGGCGAGAGTGAGCCGTGGCCCATGCCGGACACAGACATCTCTTTCGGGTAGTGGCTGTACAGATTGCCCATGGAGGCGAGCCCCCGGTGGTCGTCCCGCATCAGCGTGAAGCTGCCGCTGACGTTTCCGGCGGAGAGTCGCTGATGGGCGGCAGCATGGTGGTGCGAGTGCGGGTGGTGGAATTTATCCGAGACGGTGGATATCGGAGGTAGATGCTGCAGGGGGGTCAGGGTGGTGTACGTGTTGCTCAGGCTCATCCCGGTCTCGCACATGCTTATGGACGGGTGCAGGTGTCCGGACAGCGCGGACGGGTCTGTCCGGTAGTCCCCGCTGGAGCCCTCCAGGAGAGATGCCATGCCGGACACCATGGCTGACCGCGCGCCTGGAGCGTGAGAGACCAGGTTCCGGGGAGCGGAACTTGGGGACGGCGACGGACGCGCGTGCGGAGAGCTCATGATGTCTCCCGCCTGGGAGTGTGAGGAGACGCTGTGGAGGTTCTCCATGGTGAGCTCCATGGCTGAAAGCATATAGGTCCCCTGGTCCACCCTCCCCACCCTCTCCCACTGCCTCTTCCTCTCGTTCCTGTCTGTCGCGCTCGCTCAGGGACGCGCCTCCCGTAGATATAAAACTACCAAACCGTTTGAATCCATCTTAGTCGAAGCGCTTCGGTCAATCCAGATAAGTTCTGATGGTCGGAGGAAGGCACAGAACCGAGTGGCGCCGGAGCGCTTTACGCATTCATTTGGAGCTCTCCGGGACTGAATCTCATCTCTGGTCAGACAGCGCTTCCTCTCTGAGCTGCTGAGCCGCGTGTCAGAGAGATGGGAGCGCGCATCTGTGTATTTAAAATATGGGGCGGGTACGAGCAGAGTTTCTTTAATGGTCTTCCTACCTGGGATGGAGACCGTACGCTGAAAACACAATGTCTCACACCGGAAACATCCCACTATTTAAAATGAGCAAGCCTATAATTTAGTTTAGAGAAGTTGTTACTGTTTCAAATAACGCCTCTGCGTGCAGCTCGCGTGCACATAAACCAGTCGGACATGTGACGTGAAATATGAGCAGAATTCAGTCAGGAGCAGTTTCTGGCCACAGGAGTTCCATACAGATAAACTTTGTTTTCCCACGGACTGTATGGTTTTGCATTTATGCGCTTAGCGATAAACCTGATCGAAGTATTGATTGACAGAGATTAATGACGTGGCGCAGGGCGGTGGGGGTGGGGAGTGAGGGAGGTCACAAAGTGAGTCAGGTTAGGATCCCAACACAATGAGAGATAGGCCGCTGGTTTGGGTTTGTGCAAAGTTTCACCAAGTCTGGAGATGAAGTTCAAGAATGCGATTTTATCTGCGTGGAACAACAACTCTCTAAAATAACTAGGCTATATCCCAAACGGACTTCAGCTTTAATAGAGGTCAGTTTAAAATAAAACAGCAGATAGATGGCAAACACAACAGTGGAGACCTATAGATAAATAAGTAGCCTCGCAGTTATTTTGCAGATTGTGACTTTATGTCACATCAATAGCTTGGATCATAAAAAAATGTAATAGCGTAACATGACTAAAAATGTAACTGCAATTATGTGTAATAACTGTGTAATTTCATAATAGCAATAATAATGAAAGTCCAGATTTATTTTTTTCCACGGTGTACTGTGTATGAAACATTATTTGACATTTTTTTATGTTCAGTGTGTCTGCTGTCTGATCATCAGGAACTAAGAGAAATAAATGAACAGTCGGTCATCAGGAGCACATCTGATGGATCATCCGCTTCTTCAACCACCACCGATATGCAGGTGCTGACCGTTTTGTCCGACTGTCCGTGTTTAACTAAACAGTTTAGTGAGGGAATTAATTCTGCTTATTCTGTTCTGTCAGTGCTTTCTGTTTAAAACTTGTTCTCAGTGATTTAGAATTTAGAGAAAACATCGAACTGAAAGATATTGTAGGCTTAGGTCCCAAGAATATTTATAGCCACTTCCCTTCCTATAATTAAGTTTGCTCATTAAAGATTAACAGAGAGAAGGCAGCGTGTTTTTAATTCAACCGTGACAATGGTCAACCAGAGTAAATAAAGCTAAATAAAAAAGGATGTTTTACAACTCAGTCAATGCTTTGAATTAATTTAAACAAGTTAATTAAATATTTGCTATCGGATGCTGAGCTCCAAATCTAAAATAAACCTAAATATAACCGATCAATAGCTTAATATTTAATTATTCTTTATTTATTTTATTTATTAATTTATTCTTTATTTTTAAGCATTGAGAGCATAACTGCTCATAAACGCACAGTTTTTTTGGTGTGTGTGTGTGTGTGTGTGTGAGAGAGAGAGAGAGAGAGAGAGAGAGAGAGAGCTACAGGCCTCCTGTCCTGCGATCCAAAATAAACCTAAAGTATAAAGACTGAGCTGAAGCTTATTAATGCATCACTTTTATATGTCAGCTTTTTTTTTCATCACTAATATATATTTTTAAGAGATATGAGATAAATAATAATTAGAGAAAAAAAATAATAGAACTGTCTGTAAATTAAAGCAGGTCCTCACTACAGGCTATTCCTATAAAGCTTCGTCGTTAAGCTGTTTCCCCTGAAGTTCAGAAATTGATCGCCTCGGTCGATATATTGATCATCGATCGCCTCAATCTCGCTCGGCGTTGTTTCCTAAACACAGAGGCATTTAATGTGTGAGATGGCCTCAGTGGTTAAAGGCGTTGACCTGTAGCACATGAATGAAGGAATATGTTGGGGGGGAAAAATAAATGTCAGCTGTGTTGTTTTATTATCTTATTGAGCAAAAGGCCAAACGTCTGTTTCCTCCTCCTTTCAATAAGGTTAATAATGATATCCGCGTGGGTCTGTAATTCAGCTCCTCGTGCTGACGTGGTTTTATCTCAAGAATAAGAATCATATTTTTGTTGTATCGAAAATGTGTTTTATTCGTTGAAGATCCAGACTGTTACAGGAACAAAACAAATCATATGAGTGTGTTATTTTCTGTTTGTCTTAACACATTTCTCTACACATAATAATAATAATAATAATAATAATAATAATATGGTCTTCTCACAGCGATACGCGTGTATAAACGTAGAATATAGATTCAATGTAAAAGTTTTATTTTATTTTATTATTTATTTGCAGATTTAATTTCAATCTCGGCAGAATGACAGGGCAGTTTTAGTGCGTAAAAAACTTTCAGTAGTCCCTATATGCCACCATTTATATGAATAATATCGTCAGTATTTTTCATAATTTATAGTCAGACTGTCGGCTGAATTCACCAGGTGTGCATGTCAGAGAGAGAACGATGAGATGTTGCAAAAGAAAATTATTAAGGTCTTACAGTCCCATTGAAAAATATTCCGGATGTCGCCTCTTGGTCGTTAAAATGTGCTGAAGTGCTCTGCCTGCATCATTAGAGGACACTGCAGCTTATTTATGTGCAAATGCAAAGAGTCTCATCTGCTTATCTGCTGTCTAGCCAACATAACATATTGGATTGATTGCATGTTTTACAAAGACAATAACAAAAATATATCGTTGTGTTTCTGTGAGATGACTAAGCCACAGTTAAATAAGGATACTGGAATTTAAAAAATGCTAATGTTGTCTTAAAAGACAAATGTTCACAGGACGAAATGGAAACATCAGTATGAGATAAAAAACAGGCATTTTCTGCACACCGACTGAACACCTCAGAAAAGTAAATAAAGTTTTATCTTATCAGTAGATCGAAAAATAATTATTAAAAAAAGAGACTTCTGTCACCTTAGTAATCTTTTGTTCTGTTAGAGCTGCACCCCCTCAGTGGTAGAAAGAGGTGACGTTTCTTTTTATTATTAATGTTGTCAAAGCTAAATATATATTTTTTTTATTTTCAAGAATATGAGAAATAATTGTGAAGCTGAAATGCATCAGAGTGAAATCTACCTCTCAGTGCAGCAAACGAGTTTGTGTATAAAACTATAATTTAACATATTTTACTGCAACAAGTGCATCATTTAATATATATATAAAAAAAACAATATAAGATATTATAGATTTATAAAGCAGCATCTGACTGTGGACATTGCATTGCATATTCTGGCATCCCCTGTTACATAATTTAGAAAAACTAAACATTGTGCGTCCATAAAATGAGAACTCTGATACAGTCTATCAACTTTCTCATGATGAAAGAAGGAACTCTCATTAAAATAAAATAAGACGGAGTAAAAAGAAAATTAAATTATATCACAGAGAATATAAATACAGCATCAAGAGTGTCTGTGAAATAATAAAAATGCACACACAACATTGTTGATAGTAAATATTGTTGCTTTTTTTGTCAGTTTTACCTACACAAAGTAGATTTGATATGTTACAATTAACAACTGAATAAATTATGTTGGTTAAAAAATGCAACAACTTCATCCACTCACTCAATTGGTGAAATACTGAAATACCAAATTACGATTTTCTTCTCACTGATACTAGCTGGAGCATTGTAAATCCATAATTTAGACACAGTTTACAACAAGAGCCAAAAGAATGTATTTCCTCTTTTATTTCAGTGTCATATTTTTTTCACTGCATGGTGACGGTGACATTTTCATTAATCATATCTCCTTATCAGCTGAAAATGCACAGGAGTACAACTTCTCCAGCATCCATATCCTTTCAGGCACCGGTTGCTAAGTAACAGAAGGAGAGATGTATTGAGACAGAATAGTCAATCAATTCTCCTGTGAGGTGTGTGTGTGTGTGTGTGTGTGTGTGTGGTGTTTGTACAACCTGCAGCTGGCTCAAAGCCTGGGAGAAGATATGTATGTTTTCCAAATGTAAATATTTGAAATATTATTTCACCATCAGCTGTTGAGAGATTATGATATAAATGTCGGATCACAGCTTCCAGGATGGTGTCCCTCAAAGGTCAAAGGTCACCGGGCTTCTCCTCCAGGGATTATCTGCTTTTCATCACGTCACTCAGAGCAGTTTGAGGCTTTTATAAGAGGAAACTCTTATCTTCACCATACAGAGGCAACAGATTATTAGTGAGCTGGACTACTGGAAGACCTTATGCTGCCTTTACCCTAAAGGGATGCATTGGACATCATTCAGATCGAAAACAGCAGCCAAAAATACAATCCTGACCTCTCTGGAGGTTGTTGTTCTTGAACAGTTGTTGAACTGTTGAATTGTTCAACTGGGAAATTTGAGATATTTGAGAAACATTTCTTCAAATCTATTTTTTCTCCTCTCCAATTTGTTGTGCAGACTGCGCTGCACTTTAAGACAAACTAGTGATTTTTGAGTATATAAATAAAACAAGTTGAGTCTGGTTTATGCCTGTGAAGGTCACAGTTGATGTGGAAATGGCAAATCAAGACAAACTACTCTCTCTGAAAACACTTCTATAGGTTTTCTAACTCTCCAACAGATTTTCGATCTTTAAGCTTTTACCAGCTGAGTGCTTAAAAGACTGACACAGTATAACCCCCCAAAAAAGACAAGTTAATGTACAGATTTTCTTTAAACCACCTTAAGTGTGTCTGTTTCCTTCAGGTCTCCTACAGCAGCAGGCAGAGAAATATGCTGGTTTCATACACTGCATCGATTTTGCCCTCGAACAAAGACAGACAGAGAGAGATGGAGGCAGGAAGCGGAGGAGAGGAGGAGTGAGAGAAATGAGAGATGGATGAAGAGGACTCGCCACAATGGTAAAATTTCTTGTTTCATCTAACGCACATAGATTCTGTCCGATTATTGGCAACTGGAAAGGGAGACACAAGGAAGGGCATTTAATATTGGTACAATTTAAATGTTGCGTGTGTGTGTGTTTACTTCAGTGGGTGATACACTCATAAAGCTGCCTTCAGGCTGCAAATGAAGAGAAAAAGAAGTGGCGTTAACTCTGAGTGTGACAGAGCAACAGAGCAAGGGAAGGAGATGGAGAGCAACAGGGAAGACGAAGAGAAGGAAGAAAGAGAGTTGGGCTGGTGTTAAGGTGATTAGTCTGGTGGGTTGGCGATAGAGAGAGTTGATCAATAACCTATCGATCTCCCATTGCGAGTGTCAGGGGGGTAGTGGGAAAGAGAGGGAGGGTGAGAGAAAGGATAGGGAGGGAGTCGGTCCTGACTTGACTTTTAAAAATCCTTTACTCTGCAGATGACAAATAACCCATTAGATTGCAAGAGAGATGAAAAATCTGGAAATCCTTCCCACTGCACACACACACACACACACACACACACACCTGTAAATTTTTAATGTTAATACAAATATTTCTCACTCTCATAAAAGCGTGGCACACACGATTTTTCAACTATGGATGCATGCAAAAGAAAAATCATTTCTGTAAGTAGTGTGGAGGAACTATTGAGCTCAATGCAGTGAAGTTACTTAGCAGACCATTACCTCAAAGAATTCCTCTAGGCAGAAATATTCACTGAAGCAAGTCCCATTCGATACTCACCCTGAAGCCTTTTGAAATGTTCTGCAATAAGTCTATTCGAAACAGGTGACGAATTTGAACACAAACAAAAGCAGAAAAGCAACAAAGCTGCCGAGTGCCACTTTTTTTTCTTGTGAATTTTGCAATCCAAAAATGTGTCGGTTAACATTCTCAATTCAGGGCATTAAACGGCGAGATGATGAATGTCATCAGATGACGACAAACATGGCTATCGAGCACCTGGTCCCTCAGGCCTCCTCACACTGAGAGCTGCAGTTAGAGTCTGAAAAACGAATACTGAGAAGGAATCTTTACGGAAGCAACACTGTGAGATGATGTAGTGAAGTTAACGCAAAGATTAGGACACCATGTATTTCCGTGCAGGTGTGTTTATAAGTGTGTTGCCAGGAAAGAGGTCATGGTGTTACATGGTTTGTCGGTACCTGGAGTAATCTGCACCATGCAGGGTGGGGGTCAGAGTGAGGGGGTGAGAGGTGAAGGCTCACGCTGGTTTCCTATAAAAATACCACATAGCCCGATGGATGGATGTCAGAGTAATAGAGGAGAGGATGGTTATCGAGCAAGCCATCATTTTTACTGTCAGCTCCCACAGACCAGACGTCTTTCACCATTGCAGGTGGAGTGGAGTCAGGACTGGGTACAGGTGGAATGATATGTCTCCATCGAAGTAAAAACACAACTCTTCTCCTCTCATGAATCACCGCTGTGCTCCGTGCTGTCTTTACAGAGGTTTGGAGATTTGATGTTGGAGAATGATGGATTCTCCCACACATTGCTGCTCAGCTCTCAAACCACCATCATCATTACGGATCCTGCTGACTTCAGTGCTCATTTGGACAAATGGAGAGGGCTTCTGATATTTGAAGGAAGCCATGTATGAGAATGGTTAATGGGAAAAACACAACCTCTTTGTCTGGGCCTCGCTTTCTCACCCACACTCGGCTCTCCCATCCTTCATCCCACTTCCATTTCCTCATTTTACTCTCGTTTCTCCTCCTCCGCCTGGCTCTCTCCTTCTGATGCCCTTGTCTTCCACTACACCACCCCCATGCCTTTTCTCTATACCTGCTCCGAGAGCCCCTCCCCCACCCCCAGTTTTTCTGCTGCCATGCAGCCTCTCAAATTAATGTAGATATTGACAAGTGATGGGCCTCGGAGGCATACATCATCAGGAGGGAGAGGAGGAGAAAAGATGGCTGGGGTGTGGCAATGCCAAGCGGATGGACTGGTTTCCTTATTATCCACCATTTATACAGCAGCTTGCTCTCTGCGGCTGCCCAGCAAACACCCACCAGCTTCACAAAGTTGTCGACAACACAAAGTCCTCCATTAGTTCACAGTACAGGTGAAGAAGAAGAGGCAAACGCACCTAAAGAAGTGACCAGGCATGTAAATATCACTACACTGCACTTCATCCTGTGTAAACTGGATAAGGTGCTACTAACAATGTGCAAAGGGCCAGTTTGTCGATATGCCAATTACATAGACGAGGGTACGGAGAGGGCAAATGATGGCCAATCATTGAAGTGCTTTTACTGTCCTCTAGCAAGAGCTGACCCCCCGACCCCATCTCATGACCCTCAGGCCAAAGGTCCCCTCTCCGGGGGTCAGAGGGCATCACTGTGCTCCGGCCAGAGAGGTGTTGCCATGGTAACAGCAGTGGCCGAAGAACGGTGTTATATGGCGTTCCAGAGGAGAGAGGTCACTGTGGATGGACCGAGCGGTCACCTGATGTTACTCTGCTTGTTGAAGCTGGAGAAGACGTCTTCAGGTGCTGCTATCCAACCTCCAGTTTCTGTAACCGTCCCAACATGATTTCATGCAGACTGCACGACTTCTAACGCACACAAACCACCTCAGCCCATTTAAAAAGTGCTTCACTAATTTCATTCCTTATTTGATGTCATGCAAAATAAAAACAATAAGGAAGCTTCATGTCAAGACACTGAACACCAAAGTTTGAGAAATAACTTTTAGGGTTTTTAGATTTTTATATAATTGTTTTTTAAAAGTACACCTTTGTGGTACTTCACTTGAATATTCCCATTTAATGCTTTTCCTTCACTACATTTTGAAGAGAAATATTGTGCTTTACTTTCCAGATTGATATTTAGAATTTAACAAGTTGAGAGCCACTGGACTAAATAACCTAAGTGTATATAAATCAGTTAAAACTAGCTCCAGCCATGACAGTTAAGAACTACTAATTGTATTTAATAACATATCAGTCACTGGAGACAGTTTTCTGCATAACGAATACTGCTGATTGTGAAAAGTTTGACTTTCTCTCTTCTCACTCAGCCCCATTTCCCAAAATGTACAGTGTAGATAAAATGACATTTAGGCTACTGCAGTAGGAGGAGCAGAAACAGGAGTTTTATTTTGTTTGGTTTTCTTTTTCTTTATTTAATTTAGATTTATTGAAATTCCTTGGTAAAGTTATTTCCCTTTATTTCAATATTTTTTTGTTAATAAATGTTGTTTTTTCATTACTCCTGTTCATCATCCTGGATCCTAAAAATCCCCATTTAGTGTTTTTAGGTATTGAACCACCTCATCTTTCCTTTGATAAGCTGTGACTGCACTACTTTTACTGGGTATTTTGAATGCAGGACTTGTACTGCTGGGTTGTGTATGTATAGTTTCTGAAGCACTTTTGTGTCGGTGCCTCACTGACTATTTCATGCTGTATTGCACCATCTTGTGGTGGCTATACACACAGCTACAGTGATCTGTTCTATATTGTGCCTGTTTCCTGTTAGTTTTAGTGTAATCCAAAAGAAAAACAACATTTATTCTCACAGATTTGTGCTCCACCCTATGGTCCTCTGTTTTCTGCCTGAATTAACTTGCATACAAAATATTGTTTTGACTGCCAACATTGCTGGAGTCACACGGTGCTGTTTAATATTTTCAGTCTGTCCGTTTCACCTGACTTACCCAACTCAGCATTTCATGCAGTTCCCTTCTGACACGATAATAATAATAATATCTGAATCTGAATAATCTGAACTCAAGAACCACTTACTAACTTTTCAACCTCATCTCATGATCATCATCATTTTCTTGGGACATGTTGTGAAAAGTGAAATCTATTCCTTCTCAAACACAAAAGGAGACATCAAACTGGGAAGTTCTCTGTGATCCACATAGGGAGGGCATAGATGACATGACTGACTGCATCACAGAGTACATCAGATTCTGTGAGGACACCACCATGCCAACAAGGACTGCACACTGCTTCCCCAACAACAAGCCCTGGATCACCAATGACCTGAAAACTCTAAGCTCTCCTGAACAAGACGAATACATGTCCTTGCATGGAAGAAGCTGGAGGCAAAACTCCACTCCAGTGATGAAGAACATCACTGGAGTGAAGGGGAAAGACAGGCAGACATCAGATAGCGAGCAAACCAGTTCAGCCTGTTCTTCAACAGGTTTAACTAGCCTTCTGTCATCCCCCGTCTTCGACCTCCAACCCCCCACTCACACTCACACATTCCCAAGTGGTTCTGCTCAAGCCTGGGTCGTTAAGTGTGAACACCTCAAAAGCCCCTTTCACACTGCACGAAAATCTTGGGTCAACCCGGGTCGACCCAGGTCAACGTGGCATTTTCGTGTAGTGTGAAAGGGTTGATGCAGAATTTTGACCCTCCAATCAACCTGGGAGTTTATGAGCTCAGCTCAGCTGCAGTGTGAAAGGTGACACGCTAATTTACTCGTTGATGTCTGCTGCATTCTACTTTAGTCACTGAGCAGCCTGTCAGGATGCGCCAGAGCTGCAGAGCTGCTCACTCATATGATCAGTCTTCCTGTTGATCTTCCAGAGACCGATCTCTGAAGGACAGAGATTTTATTCAGTCAAACAAATCAAATGTGTAGCTACATCATCTTTAACAGGAGCGCACATGTGATTTAGTCTTACATCATTCTGAACTATGTAACAGTGTTTATATACAGCTTGTACAGAGATCTGCCACACCTTTTTTTATTGATCATGGCAGTATGCATTAGTATCAGTATTAGTATACACTTTGTAATAGGGACAAATTGCAACGCAATGAACAACAACATTAACATGAAAATTTTAACAACAAACTTTTCATTGGAGGCATCCATCTTGGTTTTCCGACTTTGTTTACTCGAAAGCTGTCAACTCGGTGCCGTCATTCTCAAATCCGAATCCCGACTTCTGATACAACACGAACGCAGCATAAATATCCAGTTGAGTTGTGCTGACTAAAAAGAGCCACAGCCATTGAGAGCAGACACCGGGGTTGCTGCGAAATGCAGAAGTGAAAAGGAGCAGCAACAACAACAAAATCTTTTCTCTTTTTGTTCTTTCACATAAAATAACAATGCAGTCGTAACTAATGATCACGTGCTGATAACATTAAATTAACCATTTTTTTTGATCTGTCCAAACTTCTCCTGTAATTCTGCAAATAATCCAACAAAGAGCATTGTTAAAGTAGGCTATAAGTAAGTATAGTTAAGGATTTGCAACGTGAAATGAACGAAAGTAAAAGCGAAAATCCATGCTGAATCCGCACTTTTAGATGTTTACATTTACCTGAGTTGAAGGTATCTTAACTTCTGATAGGTTAGTTTGATCACATGAATTATCCGTCTCCATCCTGCTGTTTCTCCGTCTTAGAAGAGGTCCACCCACCACATATTGAACCCCCAAGTTACACATGTTTTTTGTAATTGTCCTTTCACTGTCGTACTTTATCGTCTTGTCAAAGACACTTTGTGATCTGCAGACTGATTACTAACAGCACAGCAGAACTAGTATTGTTTGAACCGGTTTTATGTGGTTCGCCTGGTCACGTGTCCACAATTTGCGGGTATAACTTGTTGCTCCTGCGGTGCAAAGCAGCATCGCTGGCAAACATGGGTGACATGAAGGACTTCGATGATCTCACGTCTTTTCTGGGCTCCTACGGCTTCTTCCAGATCCTGATGATACTTCTGCTCAGCTCCAGCGCAATACTGTCTGGGTATTCGATAATGCTCTCTGTCTTCGTCTCGGATACACCCGAGCACCGCTGCAGAGTATCGATGGATAACTCAACGCTCAGCGGCACAGATGTGACAGATGTGCAGGTTTCCTTCAGCGAGAAGAGCCGCTGGATCGGACCAGACAGCTGCTCCCGGTACACACGGAACGGAAACTGGACAGCGGGACCCGGCAATGACACGGAGCCGTGTGCAGATGGATGGGTCTTCAGCACCGAGATATACACCAGCACTATTGTGTCTGAGGTATGAACCGTGATGTTTATACGTAAGTCTGTTACACGTTAACATAAACTGCCTGGCTGAATTCAGAGCATGTTCTCTTAGTGTTTCTCTTAGTGTGCACACTTTGCGCCTTGGCGCATGCAGACTTTTTTCAGCACCTGAGGTCAGGGGTTAGATGAGGTCTTATTTGCATTTTAACATAATATTTCTGGAAACTTGCCACACAAAAATGTCTGGCTTACTGTCGGTAGTCAAATGTGTTTTATCAGGATATAGTTTAGTGCTGTATCTTGGTGGGAGCTGAACGTGTTTCCCTGTTCTTTTCAGTGGGGTCTGGTGTGTGACGATGCATGGAAGGTCCCTTTTTCCACCTCCTTGTACTTTGTTGGAGTCCTGATAGGATCCTTGTGTTGTGGTCAGCTCTCAGACCGGTAAGTCCTGTTGCAGGTGTGAACTATAATAATAAGGAGTATAACAGTAATATGTGCCGCCGTGCTGGCAAGGACGACGTGCAGACACATAGTAATAATTATTATTATCATAATAGTTGAGGGTGGCACGGTGGTGCAGTGGTTAGCACTGTCACCTCACAATGCATGGGGATTAGGTCAATTGGCCAATCTCAATTGCCCATAGGTGTGAATGTGAGTGAATGGTTGTCTCGATGACAATAATGTAACATACTATAAAGGCAAATGTTCAGAACTTTCCTTATAATGTTGTCAGTGTCCATGGAGGAATATTAAATATTATATGTAATATAAGTTTGCATGTTCTCCCAGTGACTGCGGGTTCTCTCCAGTACTCCAGCTTCCTCCCACCATCCAAAAACATGCATGGGATTAGGTTAATTGGCTAATTTAAATTCTCTGTAGGTGTGAATGTGAGTGTGAGTGGTTGTCTGTCTCTATATGTCCTGTGATGAACTGGAGACTTGCACAGGGTGTACCCTGCCTTTCACCCTAAGACTGAGCTCATCCCTACCACCCTATGTGAGGATAAGCAGTATGATGGATGGATGGATGGATGAATGGATAATAGTTGATATTTTTTATACTATTTGGTGCTCACCTGACACTAATTGGTGCTGATTTGATACTATTTGGTGCTGATTTGATACTATTTGGTGCTGATTTGATACTATTTGGTGCTCATTTTATAATATTTGGTGCTCACCTGATAATATTTGGTGCTCCAGATATATCGGATGCACCCTGGAACACACTATCTATGAAAATGACTCAGGAGGAGTTAGTTCAGTATAATTTGACCTTAGGTGCAGTGGTTAGCACTGTTGTAGTGGTTAGCACTGTCGCCTCACAGCAAGAAGGTACGGGGTTCGAATCCTGGGCCCGGGGCCTTTCTGTGTGGTTTGCATGTTCTCCCCGTGTCTGCGTGGGTTCTCTCCGGGTACTCCGGCTTCCTCCCACCATCCAAAAACATGCATGGGGATTAGGTTAATTGGCTAATTTAAATTGTCCGTAGGTGTGAATGTGAGTGTGAATGGTTGTCTGTCTCTATGTGCCCTGCGATGAGGTGGCGACTTGTCCAGGGTGTACCCTGCCTTCTGCCCTAAGACAGCTGGGATAGGCTGAAGCCCCCCCGCGACCCTATGAGGATAAGCGGTAGATAATGGATGGATGGATGTCCCATCAGGTTATTTAGAATTATTCTCAACAGTTGGATTATTAGAGATAAGCCAATAAATACAGTTTATTGTATGTTTTAAAAGTTGATATATGCATATACCAAACTGTTTATATTCAAACAAGAGTGAATAAACACACTCAGCATCACTAGTCAACTCTTTCGTTGCATGTCGGTTACAAAGTGAGATTCTAAATAGACACCCCAGGTGTGAAAGATATTATCTGCTCCAACACAACACATCTTGGAACAACAGCAGAATACCAGTGTGTTTCAAGAAGTTCAGCTGGTTGTTCAAACCACACCACACCTTTCTATATCAAGATCCAGCATGACAACAAACTTTGCCATAATAACCTTCCACACCCATGATCATTCTGTCTTCAATTTTCTTCCATGAGCCAGATAAAAAAATGCAAAAGTTAAGCAGGAACATGTTGCATGGAATTAATGTTGAATGTCATCCAACATTATTTTGCACAATTTTGCCTGGAACAGTCTGTGCAGCTTGCCAACTAAGATCTCATCAACATGAAGAGATAGAAAAATGAGCAGAAAGTAAGTGCTAATATGAAAAAAATACAACCAACCATAAATGCAATATGCCTCCAGTGAATTGAAATAATGTCTAAATGCAATTTTATCTTAAAACACATATTTTTTAGTTGTATCAGTTAAGGTTACTCTTCTTTATTTGTTTATTACTATTCTGTGGGTTGTGTAAATTTGTCTTTGTTGATGTGACAAAACTCTAACGTTCAAAAAGTATGTGATTTTTGTTAATAGTTTTAATAGGCTTCAGTTAGTGATTTGTTTCACTATTTATTGATGTGCAGATTATTTCCTCTATTTAATTTAATTATTCTTCAGTGTACATGTTTTGTCTGTCCAAAACCCCAAAATATTAAAATATTATGATATACAACAAGCAAAAACAGTCAACCAGACAATGTTTGGTATTTTTGCTTGAAAGAAAACTTAAAATGTAAAATTAAGTTTGAAAAAAAAAAATAGTTTGACCTCTAATGATATAATTATACATTTCTGAACTGTTGCTTTATAGCTCACTAGTAGTTTTCACTATTTGTGAAATAATGTCTGTGGTGTTGGCAGCAAAAATGAAACAGCAGTCAGAAAATGTTGGTGTACGCTCACAGGATTGTGAACAATGCTGTGTTCATTTCATATTTCATGTTTATCAGTGCGGCGATTTGCAAGCAAGAAGTTCGGCCTGTTCTGCCTGTTCTTCACTAAGCAAGAAGGTACCAAGTTCGAATCCTGGCGCGGGGCCTTCCTGTGTGGAGTTTTCATGTTCTCCCCATGTCTGCGTGGGTTCTCTCTGGGTACTCCGGCTTCCTCCCACCATCCAAAAACATGCATAGGGATTAGGTTAATTGGCTAATTTAAATTCTCTGTAGGTGTGAATGTGAGTGTGAGTGGTTGTCTGTCTCTATATGTCCTGTGATGAACTGGCGACTTGTCCAGGGTGTACCCTGCCTTTCACACTAAGACAGCTGGGATAGGCTCCAGCCCCCCCGCGATGAGGATAAGCAGTAGATTATGGATGGATGGATGGATGTTTATCTGTGCATTGTCTTTCAGGTTTGGCAGAAAGCCTGTGTTCTTTTTCATCATGGCTGTACAGACAGTCACTGTCTTGATCCAGGCTGCTTCCGTCAACTGGCTCATGTTCTGTGTCCTCAACTGCCTGAGAGGAGTTGGCCAGACAGCCTACGTCATTTCAGTCATACTGGGTGAGAAACTAGCAAGCATCTTGTAGCTTTCTTGTGCATCTGCAGTTTTCCCATGAGGCCGTTGAAGGATGCAATCATCTCAACAGGACTACAGACATTTTTGTTGTGTTCAGTTAATACTTGTTGTCATGTTGTCTCTCCTCATATGCCATGCTCCTGGTCCTTTTCTTGGTCAGGGTCTGAGATGCTGAGCAAGGCTGCCAGGTTGAGCTTTAGTCTGCTCGGCCACTGTCTGGGTTTTGGCTTGGGATACGCCTTGTTGCCGCTTTTTGCCTACTTCATACGAGACTGGAGAATGCTGCAGGTTGCTTGTGCCATCCCTGGCTTCCTATTTATTCCTACATGGTGGTAAGTCTGATGAACGTGAGCGTTCAGCGCTATGGCCTATGTCAGGACTAGAGTGTATATTCCCCTCTTAACTGTTTTAAATTGTGCTGTGTCTCATTATATATAACTACTTTTCATCAAAAAATACACTTTTTTAGCACACTTTTCCAGAAAAAAATAAACTAAAAAACAGATTCAACACAGGAGATTGGAGGACATCTCAGTCCTAAAAGTGCATGCATACTTCTCTGTAGGGTGGCAACTAATGATTAATTTAAAAATTATTAATTGATTATTTTTTCGATTCATCGATGAATCGGATAAAAAAGGCATTTTTTAAAATTTCCATCCCTGTAGTAAAAAACAGGACATTATCTCAAATTGACAGTGTAGAAAAGTGCACAAACAACAGGTTGCTGCACGAACATCCCAAAGTTCTTAAAGTAAATAAATTAATAATTAAAAGAAGAAAAAAAAAAACAACTAAATGTTGATGTCAAAAAGGTTGTGAAATGGGTGCTTGAGGGAAGCGTGTAACCACAGTTCAAGGTTTAGAGCACTGTAGTGAAGGCGTCATCTTCAACCATCGATAAAGGCCTCATGTCAGTGATGAGCTCGAGTGTGTCCTTCTCGAGTGTCTCAAGGTTGCTATCCGTCATGCTGTATTTCTCATCAAGAAGCCTCTCATTGTTTGTCGTTTTTTTTCTGGAATCAGAGACAAGCTGCTTTCGCACCGAACGCACAAGGTGCAGCGCAGGGGTGGAGTTTGCACTTTTGTGCGCTGCACCCAAGTTGAAATATTTTCAACTTGGGTGCAGCACGCTGTTACATCAAGGATGGAGGAAAGCCTGATTCTTGCCGTATAGCAATTTGGCGAGCTGTGGGACACAAGACTGTACCTCCTGGATGAGCCGAAACTCTCCCTCATCCTGCCTCCCCTCGAAGTAGCATGTGCCCAAACTCTTCGTCATGCTCCTCCTCCTTATCATCATCACCTTTAGTATAAATAAAATTCCCTCTGAACCATAACCTAGCAACTTGGTAGTGGTGCGGCCCTGCTTTGCACTCACTTGTGCCCTACCCCACGCAGTGCGCCACATTTTCCATGTCTGATTTTTATGGGCATGCTCAATAACTTATACATTATGACGTTGCGTCCCCAAATTCAGTTCAGACACATCTCACCTCATGTTACTGATACTATATACTATAAGTGATTTTATGTATTGTATTGTTATGAATTATTTAAGTGGTAGAGTTAAATAAACTTTGTTTAATAATAGACATAGTGTTAAATGACTGTTTTTCCAGTCATATATTTTGTCATTTTAGTTGTCTTCAATGTGGAAATATTGTCTCGTCTCGTTCTTGTGAACCCAATATCGTCTATCATCTCATCTCATCTCATGAGCTGAGTGTATTGTCACACCCCTAATATGAGTATATACACACATTTGTTTAAATCAACTTAGCACATGCCTTGTTGTGTCAGTGCCTAGTTATGCAAAGTTAAGTAAGCCAAAGGGCAATTACAGACAAGAACTGGTTAATACAGAGATGAATTTATTGCACCTACTCAACTAGTAGATAATTTTTTGGGGTAATTGTACCTGCTGTCCCACTGTCGTTAACAGCTAACGCTAACATTAGTTCAATGAATTTGACATACTTGTACAGCTGGATGATGAGTAGGCTAGACACCCAGCACCATCACTGTGCTGCTCCTGAGCCACGTCAGCTCGCTTTCTAGCATTATGTAGAGTGAAATGCTCCCACACTTTAGACAACTTCAGTGAAACCATTTTCACCTTTTTTCACCTCATTGTGTGTAAAAAAAACAAAACAAAAACAAACAAAAAAACAACAACACTGCTTTCTGCTCTTCTTATATTTATCGCGCGACACAGTGATAAAGAAGTTTATTGCCAACACTTTTCACTTCACCGTTGTTGCAGCCCTGCTGTTCTGTTCTCTGTGTTGTGACATGTTCTGATTGTATGAACTGAATATAGTCTGTTACCAAATGCAAATACTCCTTTCAATTTCTGTTAATTAACCTCCAAAAATAAATGAGCTTCCCTCTATCTCTGTTCAGGGTGATTCCTGAGTCTCCCCGCTGGCTTTTGCAGAAAGGTCGAGTGGAAGAGGCTGAATTTGTCATACGTGTTGCTGCCAGAAGGAACAGAGTCCTTCCTCCAGACGTCATATTCAGGCCTAATGAGTGCTTGGAACTCATGGTATTTATTCCACACTTATACTATGCCAGTTATTGTGCTCCAGCAATATAACATAGCTCAAACTGAATGCAATGTAACAGCTTTTTCTTTTTATATATGTCTAATTCAGCATGGTGAAGAGGAGCAGACATACACATATCTGGACCTGATACGTACCCGTAACATAAGGAATATTACAATTCTGAGTGTTTTTATTTGGTAACATTACTTCTTCATAGTACTACTTTTCTCTGTTCTTAACATTCTTGAACACATATTTCTTCTATACCAATGAAACTTACTTCTGTCATTTGTAGTTAAAAATGCCTCTCCCAGCTGTCTTAGGGCGGAAGGCAGTCACATTCATACTCACATTCATACCTATTTAAATTAGCCTATTAACCTAATCCCCATGCATGTTTTTGGATGGTGGGAGGAAGCCGGAGTACCCGGAGAGAACCCACACAGACACGGGGAGAACATGCAAACCACACAGAAAGGCCCCGGGCCCGGGATTCAAACCCAGTACCTTCTTGCTGTGAGGCAACAGCCTCACTGCACCACCGTGGCGCCCTTGACAAAAACAAATCAAGGGATATAAAATTGTCACTTTAAAGGAGCAGTCTGTAACATTTTGGGGATCTATAAGAAGACATGGAATACATTATGCACAAGTATGGTGTGGTGTATAATCACATGACATTAAGAATTGCTGAGTTTTCGTTAACTTAGAATCCTACATATCTAGGGAGTAGGGTCCACAATGTTGCTGCACCTTGTTTCTACAGTGACATAAAATTAACAAATTAAACTCGGGCTCTAGACAGAGCCTTACATTTTCTTATCTAACCTGAAGCGAAGCGAAAGCCCTTACAACTGTTTGCACTCTGCAGCCCACAGTACTGAAGACCTGGAACGGTACTCAGCTGGTTGCAACCTGCAACCATCGCTACTAGATGTCACCAAATTCTACGCACTGCACCTTAAATTATTAAACCAAAACAAATTTAAACTGTAGCATCTTCAAAGCAACTTCTTGTCAGTCTGAGCTAGAGCACAATATGGCACCTTCAAAGTAAAAAACACTATTGAGATCAATGTGTTATTTAAACACACTGCCTTCCATCTTGATCCAGTCTTCATTTTGTATCTCTGCAGGTTGTCCACCTCCATGGTCTTCTATGGTCTCTCTCTCAGTACTAATAACCTGAATGGAGACAGCTACCTCAACTGCTTCATTTCAGCAGCCATTGACATTGTGGTGTATGTAGCCACATGGGGGCTGGCTAAATATATGCCACGACCCACACTCCTCTTCTCTATGCTGTTGTTCTGTGGCATCACGCTTCTGGTTATCAAGCTGATTCCTGGCGGTATGTTTAGTACAATATCAACTTTACTGTGCTTAAATGACTTGTCTAATAATCCTTCTCTATTTTTTTTCTCAGACATGTATGTCATGTTGCAGGTGTTTGCCTTATTGGGAAAGGTTGGTGTGTCTGCTGCATACAGCATTATCTTTGTGTTTTTCACTGAGCTGAACCCCACCGTGGTCAGGAACATGGGTTTAGGGATCGCTTCAACAGCTGGACGTGTGGGTGGCATCATTGCTCCCTTCGTGATCTATGTGGGCAAGTGTTTTTCTTTGTTCTTTTTGTTGTAGTTGTACATTGTTAAAATCAAAGTACTTTGAGAGGGAGCAAGAAAGTGGAATGACTCACTGCAGACCAGTCATTGACAAAGACTGATGCACAGGTTGGTCGCCGGACATTTTATTAGGGTCACCAAATAGGATCACATTGTCTTTTATTCAACATTTATATCTGCAGTAGACCTTTAAGTCACATAAGGAAGCCTGGATGTTCACAATGGTCTGATAATTGCTTTTAACATTTAATCTCATCTGAAAAGCTGGTGTACATTCTGTCTGGTTTAATGATGAGAGGAAAAAACACGGGCCTGGTGACTCCACCTAAAATTATTCATTTGTTTGTATTTATTAAGTATTTAATGTGATATATTTAACACATGCACAAATAAAAAAGTTGCTATTTGATCTAAGCTCTAAGTGCCCATATGTCGTGTTTGCAGGGGTATACAGCAAGATACTGCCCTACATTGTTTTTGGCACAATCAGCGTCATGGCTGCTGCTGTCACCATGTTGCTGCCAGACACAAGAAACAGCAAACTTCCTGGCCACATCAGCGAGACAAAACCCATCAGAGGGTATGTTACTGTATATATATTTACCAGCTGCAACATTTAAGTGTTAAACGCATTAATAGATCAATAAATATACCATCCATTATCAACCACTTATCCTATGTTGGGATAAGTGGTTGTAAAGCAGGGTATTTCTGCACTGTGACAGTACTAGTTTTACTTACGTAAAAGTTCTGAATACTTCTTACACTACTGCTTTATTACTGCTAGTATTGCATGATTTCAAATAAATAGTGTTTATCAGAAACAAAAACAAACTGATTGTCAGCTTTATCTCTTGTTAATGATGATGTGCATTCTAACAGATCTTCTCTCTCTGTTTCATCTGTCATTGTTTCTTTCTGTATCTTAAAGCTGCTACTCTCAAAGGAACCAACTACAACTGGAAAAGGTGTAAAGACATGAGCAGGAGCGCCCTCTGCTGAAAGAAAGTTACACATACAGAGTGGCGTGATCACAAACCAATCTAAGCTCTGTGTTGGGCAGACATTAATGTTGTTTATGGGAGAGAGTTTATGATCTTCTCAGGTGTTTTCATACACTATGCAAAATAAACTAAATCAGTTCCATTTATGTAGCCTTGAAACAATTTGTAACCATAGCTGGGTTGCAGAGCCAGAGCCTCCATGGGACCCTCAGCAAAATTTGCTACATACTGTATATACACTCAGAAATAATTGTAAATAAAATATGAGTAACTGTAAGTTTATGTCATATTATTTTGTCAGTATTATGATTAGTTTAGGGGCTTCTCTGAATCTAGAATCCATCCATCCATTTTAACCGCTTATCCTCATAGGGTCACAGGGGGCTGGAGCCTATCCCAGCTGTTTTAGGGCGAAAGGCAGGGTACACCCTGGATAAGTCCCAAGTTCATCCCAGGGCACATAGAGACAGACAACCATTCACACTCACATTCACACTTGAATCTAGAATCCGTCTCCTGATTCTTTCAATTCTCCCCTTTTTTTAAGCGCTCTTGGGAACCTCTAAGAGGCCAGGGGGCCCTAAACAGGTGCATAGTTTGCTGCCTTGGGCCAACTGAGTTGTGTTCATTGGGAGAAATAAAGGTGTTTAGCTTTTTTTTCCACATAGACTAACTGTTATTAAAAAATATTTAGAAGTATCTTTTAATTTGTTGGGACCTCCCACCAACTAATTATAAGCAAAATAAAATATTATGAATAAAAAAACCCTACATTCAAGCTATATTTTGACACAGGAGTGCCCACCATGGTTTTTGTTGCTTACATCTATCCTGATTATTTTTTTTGTCCCGACAGCATTTCGTTATGACACCCTGTGTTGTACAATGGCAGTAAAAGTAATACAGTATTGGCAGAAATATCCTGAGTGTATGTACAGTATGTATACATTCGTAAATGCTAAAAAAGTTAAAATTTTGCTAAGGGCCTCTTGGAGGCTTAGACCGGCTCTGACACAACTTACATTTAAACAGAATTTATCACAAAAAATAAACACTTGAAGTGACAAAAACTTAAACACTCTGTGCTAAACATACAGAAGGGAGCACAATACAGAAAAGACAAAGAAGAAAGTAAATTATTTTAGTTTAAGGCTGGATGGATAAAGATCTTCATGAAGAATTATTAACACAAGCTGTTGTGTTTTTTTTGTTTTTAGACATTGTTGAATTGAAACAATTGTATTTTTTTTATCTCTAAATCTATATTCATGTATATGACATTTATCCATAACAACAATTATATTAATCATGCACAGTGTTTTTGTTTCTTATTCTAAGCGTCACGTGTGTGTGTGTGTGTGTGTGAGAAACAATAAACAAACAGTTCCTGGGTTTTCCTCCAAACTTTCCTGAGGTCTCAAGCAGTCCAAAAGCATCCCTCCTCTCGGTCTTGCCATCAACTCTCTCCTTCTATCGTTCACTTTACTCCTCTTGCAAACTTCACTGTTGACTGTCGCAAACAGTCCCTCCTGGCTGACAAAAGAAAAGGAAATACTTAATGTATAGGTGCCCAATTTCACTCATTATGCAACAAGCACATTTACCTGGAGACCAAACAACGCATCCTCCAAAGCAGTACAAAACTCTAATGTCAGTGATAAAAACACAAATGAGCAATGCCAAGATATACGCACACAGTTTCTGCCATAACAAAAAAAAAAAACTACAGTAAGAGTTGGGTCGTACATAACTCTACAATATATGTATTCTACTGAATACAGCGAGATTAGAAAAAGAGTTAAGCACAAGAGTTAGTTCGTGCATATTTGTTCGCATGTAATTGTCAATGCACATGAAATCTAAATATTGTATGAAATTGAGCTGTTTCGTACTCTAAATACTCTATTCTAATTATGACTGCACAGCATGCTGCACAGCTGACCGTCAGTTTGAAATATCGCGAGAGACTAACTGAGCAGACCGCGCATGCGTGGTATCCCTCTAATGTGACGCGTTGGCGTGCTGACGTCTCCTCTTTTAACCCTAGTGGGTAAAAATGTAACGCCGCTGACAGACGTGCTTCACTGCGCCGCCCCCAATCTCTGCTGCTGATACCGGGACCGGTGTCTGTCCGTCCGCAGTGACGGAACACCTGCCAGCCGAACAGACGAACACTACAGTTAAACAGAACGTTGAAGGGGTAGCTTGTTACTCGCTAGCATTAAATGTGGTGAAGTATGATCAAACAACAGCTTACTAGCTAATAGAAGAAGCACGCTAGCTAACGCTGCTAGTGATGGCTCTGGAAATATTTGGTTTGCCGTTATGTGGTCGCTAGTCTGAGGTAGATCCATTCACTATCCACATATTGCACGTTAACACAGTGATCATAATGCTAGCTATCGTGCTAACAAGTGTAAGTCAAATTACGTCTCATTTTAAACAGCTAGCTAATATATATAACATACATTAGCGTAACGTAACTGTAGCGTTAGGGTGTCCCACTTTTTTTTCAAAAATAATAATAATTATTTCCATTGAATCGTAAAACCGTGAGGGATCATTTAAGCAAAGTCTGAACCCAGTACTAAGATGGGTCATATTTAACTAGGTTACCCAATAACAAGACATTTCACTGACAGGAAACACAAAGTTTATAGATAGCCAGTGCACATAGCAGCTACAAGGAGACAACTGTTTTGCTCTTAATCTCGTTCAACTAAACCAGAGCATGGCTCATAAAAGGAGACCAGTGCCTTTAAATATTGCTCCTGTTGGTGATGGGATATCCACCTCCACCAATCCTGATGTTGCATCTGAGTAAGTCAAAGCATTATTACTATATAAACCAAATATGTCAGCCATTTACGTCTTCTGAACGAGGCTTTATTCCTATCCTGTATTGTTTTTCTCAGGGCCAATTTAGAGGCACTTAAAAGGATATTGGAAGAGCTGGACCTAGATGAACAACAGAAGAAAAGACTAGAAGCTTTTCTCACCCAGAAGGCCAAGGTGGGCGAGTTGAGAGATGATGACTTCCAACGTGTTTGTGAGCTGGGTGCAGGCAACGGAGGGGTCGTCAATAAGGAATGCCACAAGCCTTCAGGAATAATCATGGCCAGAAAGGTGAGCCACACATGAACACTAATGATGAACATGAGGACATGTTGATTCTGTTCCTGTACAAAAAGTCAAACAGAACCTGGTGATTAAAAGTTGTACAGGTTGTAGCTGTTCAATTGGTCATACCATAAACACCTTTAGGACTGCAGATAAGTATTACTTTCATTATTTATCAGTCAGTTGATTGTTTTCTCAAATTTATCTATCAGTTCTTCAGTCTATAAAATATCAGAAAATTGTGAAAAATGGTGATCAGTGTTTTTCAGAGTCCAAGATGATGATGTCCTCAAATTTCTGTTTTTGTTTTCTCTGTTCAGCTCATTCATCTTGAAATTAAACCTGCTATCAGGAACCAGATCATCCGGGAGCTTCAGGTGCTGCATGAGTGCAACTCTCCCTACATTGTTGGCTTCTATGGAGCATTTTACAACGATGGAGAGATTAGCATCTGCATGGAACACATGGTGAGAAAATCAGACGGAGTGACTGTGTGGGTAGCATGTTTAGGTATTAGGGTATATCTGTATTGATCAATTAATAGAATGCTGATCTTACATTCTCCTTGATCTACTGTGGAAAATATGAAAAAGAAAAAAATGTGGTAATCATGGCCTAAAACTATCAGACGTGTGTGTTCCATGGAAGAAATGTGCTCATTCAGTAAGTCAGTGCACATTTGAATAATGGGAAATATTTGAGCTTTGAAATTGCATTTTCGACAGAATAGAATAGAATAGGTTTTTACTGTCATTGTAACATTCCACATGTACAATGGAAATTTAAAATGTTGATCAGTTCAAGGTGCACAGTCATACATGCATTCAACAATATAAACAATAGGAGTTATAAATATAAAATGACTTTCAACGATATAAAAAAAAATACTAAGTAGTATAAAAACATAAAAGAGAAAAAAACTGTACTAGATAACAGAAATAAATTAAAGCGAGTTAACACAACCCACCCTCATACATACTTGCCACCTATTTCACATTGCTGTGTAAACAGCTTTCTAGTGAGTGAAGTTATGGTTGTTGATTGCAGTTATGGTTGTGGGATAAAAACTGTTTTTCAGTCTGTTTGTCCGTGCTCTGATTGTTCTCTATCGCCATCCTGATGGAACAGTTAGGGTTAGGGTTAAACAGAGTGTCTGGGGTGTGTTCCTGATGATGTGTTGGCCTTTCTTGAGACAGTGGGAACTGTGTAGTTCTTCCAGTGTTGAGAGTGGGCAGCCGACAATCTTCTGGGCCGTTTTTATGACCCTCTGGAGCGCTTTTCTCTGTGCTGCTGGTGAACCATCCACTGATGCAGTGTCAGGATGCCCTCTATGCAGCAGTGGTAGAAGGACAGCAAGAGTCTCTGAGTAATGTTATTCTTCCTCAGCACCCTGAAGAAGTAGTCTCTGCTGGGCCTTTTTCAGTAGTTCATAGGTGTTTGTGTTCCAGGTCAGGCCTTCCTCGATCTGGATTCCCAGGAACCAGGATGAGCTGTTTAGTTTCTGGTATTTCAAACAGTGTCTCACTTTATTTTGCAGGACGGTGGATCTCTAGACCAGGTGCTGAAAGAAGCAAAGAGGATCCCTGAAGAGATTCTGGGCAAAGTCAGCATCGCTGTAAGTGTACTGTATATTAGTGTTGGGCAGTAACATGTTACTAGTTATGCTGTTACTTTTGACAGCCACTAATACTCTAACACATTACTTTTAAAATAAATAAACACAGTCACGTTACAAAATCGTGCATTTGTCCATTACTTGGTAAATGATTTTCTGACGCACCGCTAGGGTGGAATTGTTGGCTAGGAATTTCCAACTTCAAGTCAGAATTTAAATATGAATACCCGTGAAGTCGGATCTCCAATTCGGAAAGTTGGATTAACCAACCTGACATAGAATTCATGCTATCTGCTACTTACATAAACAGTAGTTACATGTTTTGTTGTACGTCTGTAAGGCTGGAAGAGCTGGGAGCACTAAACTTTGAGGTTATGTTGGTCTGAGCTCCAAGTTCTGACTTCCAGTGAACACATCATAAGGCAAACTCTCATTCCCCAGGGTCCTAAAGAGGAACTAAAAAGTTTTGTTTCACGGCAAGGCATTACTTTCAGATGTAAGTAATCAACAAAGTAATTGAGTTAGTTTTTGAATGAAGTAACTAGTAACTGTAACTAGTTACTATTTTTCAGTAACTAGCACAACACTGTTGTTATGTGCTGTTACAGTATTGGTAAGAAGTGGTAAGTTTAAATTGTTCTGTTTGGATCACAGTAGTTCATCAAGGCTTAAAGATGTTGTGTCATAGCACTCTTTTTATATTGTGTCTTTATTATGTAAACACACACACACACCATGACCCTGGTTGGATTTATGCTTGTTTCACAGTTGTTTTCACATTATTGTCATTTAGAGTAATTGACTTGTGTTATTTTTCCTTTCCTTTTTTTTTTGGAGCAGGTTCTGAGAGGCCTTGCGTACCTGAGAGAAAAACATCAAATCATGCATAGAGGTATTCGTTTTTTTATGAGGTTAATTACTTATTCTTACATTTCATCTGCAATGTATAGGTGTTCCTACATGTGGTCACATGCCATTTATAGTGCAAATTTATATTTTATGTTTTATGTTAATATTGGGGTTATAGGGTAATGTTTGTTAAAAGTCCCCTTTCACTCTATGGCATAGTTGTTCTGTGGGATAAAGGAATATTTTTCCCCCCAGATGTGAAGCCTTCAAACATACTGGTGAACTCTCGTGGGGAGATCAAGTTGTGCGACTTTGGTGTCAGCGGGCAGCTCATCGACTCTATGGCCAATTCCTTTGTTGGGACAAGATCCTATATGTCGGTATGTTGATCCCTCTCTGAATTACACTGTGAAAAGATCAGCTCAGTTCCTCCACATTACTGAGATCTGTTGCCTTTGTATTTAACTGTTTGTTCTGGCATTCAAATGCAATATTACCATCCTTTATTGTTTTGTGTATACCATTTATGACCATTAACATATTGTTAACTATTTTCAATCGATTTCCCAATTTAAAAGAAATAAATTTCTTAGGGGCGGCACAGTGGTGTAGTGGTTAGCACTGTCGCCTTACAGCAAGAAGGTTACCGGGTTCGATTCCCGGCCTTTCTGTGTGGAGTTTGTATGTTCTCCCCGTGTCTGCGTGGGTTCTCTCCGGGTACTCCGGCTTCCTCCCACCATCCAAAAACATGGATTAGGTTAATTGGCTAATTTAAATTGACCATAGATGTGAGTGTGGGTGGTTGTCTGTCTCTATGTGCCCTGCGATGAGGTGGCGACTTGTCCAGGGTGTACCCTGCCTTCCCCCCTAAGACAGCTGGGATAGGCTCCAGTCCCCCCCCCCACGGCCCTTTGAGGATAAGCGGTAGAAAATGGATGGATGGATAAATATCTTAGCCATTTGTTTTCAGATCATTTAATACATGCTTGTTGCATTTGGATGATCGGTTGTAAGGTTTGAGTAATTCCAGCTTCTTAAATGTGAATATTTTTTGGTTTCTTTAGTCCCCTGTGACAGTGAACTGAATTTGAGTCATGGACAAAACAAGACATTTGGACTTAGGGAAACACTGATCACTGCTTTCCCTGTTTTCTGATATTTTATAGACCAAACAACTGATTGAATGATTGAGAAACTGATCATCAGTTGCACCCTTGACTGCTTGTGTAGGGAGTTCCTTATGTTTATTTGATATAATATTAATCGTTGATTTTGTTGTTCTATGTGTTTTTCATGTTTGTTATGTAGCCTGAGAGGTTGCAGGGAACCCACTATTCTGTGCAGTCGGATGTGTGGAGTATGGGGCTGTCGCTTGTGGAGCTGTCAATCGGCCGCTACCCCATCCCTCCACCGGATGCTAGAGAACTAGAGGCCATATTTGGACGTCCCATCTTGGGTGAAGGAGAGACACTCAGCACCTCACCCAGACCTAGACCACCAGGTCGACCTGTCAGCGGTGAGGTCACAGCTGTGTTAAATAGAGACTTTTTCACTGGCAGGAACATTTTCATGTATTTTTATTTATCACTTCCTTTTAGAAGAAAATATACATGCCATTGAGATCTAAATTATTACAAAATAAGATGAAACAGTCATTTGCTGAATGGCAGTTAGGATTTTCTTACTTTTCCGTGTAATTTAATTTTGTGTAAGAAATTATCATTTAGCCCTCAGAGTTGATGTTAGAAGCAGGAAAATGTTCCAGCATCAGGATTTGAGTGAGTTTGACAAGAACCAAACAGTGATGTCTAGAGGACTGGATCAGATCATTTCCAGAACTGCAGCTCTGGTGTTGTGTTCCTGGTCTGCAGTGGTCAGGATCTATCAAAAGTGGTCCAAGAAAGGACCAGTGGTGAACTAGAGACAGGGTCATGAGAGGACAAGGATCACTGATGTAGGTGGGGAGTGAAGACTGGTCCTGGTGGTCTGGTCCAACAGACCAGAGAAGCTAATGCTGCTGAAGATAGAAAGGATTCAGGGTACACAGAGCAAAGCAGTTTCTTCCATATGGGTCTGTTTTGGCACTATAAAAATATGAGGCAGGTGGTCATAATGCTATGCCTGATTTGAGCTATTCAGTGTTTTCAGATACATGGTGCAAAATATTCTGTGGGTCTAGCAATATGACTCAAAATGGGCAAAAAACACTTGCACAAGGCACTTTTGATTTTAAAATAACAGCTGGCACTCAAAGAGTTAATATGTATTAGCCTTCCTTGAAATATTGAATCTAAAACACAGTTTGCTCTGGCTTTTTATTCAGGTCACGGCCCTGCAATGGCCATCTTTGAACTACTAGACTACATTGTAAATGAGGTAAGATCTTGTCTAAAGAACAACTTAATATGACCCTCTGGTTCCAAGTATTTACTGTCAGGAAGGTGATCAGATGTTCATTCAACTTTCTGCTGTATCTCAGCCCCCTCCCAAACTACCACACGGCATCTTCACTTCTGATTTCCAGGACTTTGTGACAAAATGGTGAGACATTTATTTATATGTTTACTCTAGAAACATTGTTCAGTTTCATATCCACATCACCTTTTTCCCTTTGTGAATTAAATGTTCTCTCTGAAAGATTCCTCTCTGTCATTTTCAGTCTGATCAAAAATCCAGCAGACAGAGCTGACTTAAAAATGTTGATGGTGAGTGTCCTCAGTTGACTTGAATTTATGCTCCCACCTTTCTCTTTGAACAGGCACAATATATAAAAGGTTGAAGATCTATACTTCACAAACTAGGCTCATATTACAGCAAAAGGCTAGAGGTCAAACTGATGCTTGACACTGCAAGTGTTGTTGAGCTGGTCTCAGCTTTGTTCACACAATGAAGCATCAACCAGTTCTGTGTTTTTATTTCACCATGTATCATTACATGGTTCTACATGCTTCCTCTGCTATTTAGCAACACTTCAACAGCGCCTCGCTAGCACAGCATTAAATTCAGAATCAGCAGCAGAAAGCTTTGTTTCGTTATATGATTGAGTTTTTAATGTCCAGTATCTGACTGTTATGCTTGTTTGTTTTGTTGCAGAACCATATCTTTATCAAGCGGTCTGAGGTGGAGGAGGTAGACTTTGCTGGCTGGCTTTGTAAAACCATGGGGCTGAAGCAACCTAGCACTCCCACACGCACCACAGACTGAACACATACATGCACACAGTATGTACATGTAAACACATGGCTGCTGGCTGAAACCTTTCGCCCTCATACACACCCTGTTTGCCACGTCCTCCCTCAGGTGAACCTCTGAAGTCTCCATCTATCAAATGAACTCTACTGATATGTAAACTGGGAAAGATAATCTACAGCACAGGTGTGTTAATCCCAGCTATTACAATCATGGTTATGCATCTGTACACATGTACAGCTAGATAGCTATATGGAGTTGTTATGCAAATAATTTAGAAATGTAAGAATATGTTTATTTTACTAAACAGGTTGGGTTATGACCTCAGATATCTGTTTCCAAGAGATGATTTGAGTCAAGGATTTTTTTTTGCATTTGTTGATATGACTGATCTCTATGAATTTTGTCTGGAGGGTGAAGCACAATGTTTCCAACATTTAAGCGTCACCCTAATGTCAACGAAGATACAAAAAATACAACCTTAAATGCACTCTCTGCTCCCTCAGGGTTGTTAACTTAAGGAACATCCTCAGCTTGCTATGTTACCATTAGCTTCAGATTAGCCACACTGGGGCAGAGGCTGCCTTTGAAAATCTTGTGAGCAAGCTGCAGCATAACTCACTTAGCATTTGCTGTAATGTAAAAAAAAAAAATAGGATATGGATTTTCCACTGAAGTGCATCCTTTGTTGCGGAAAGATTATTGATTTTGCTCCTTTGTTTGGTTCTACTTGTGTACGTCCTCCTTTAAGTGACAGTATAGATGTTTTTTCTTATGGTAAAATCATCACAAGCTTTGTCTTTATCGAGTCAAAGTTGACAATAAATGGTATGTATTGTAACATGATACTTCATTTGACAGACTATCTTCACTGTTTTATACTGATTTCACCAGAAGGGGGAAGCACTCCGGTGCAATACACTGAGAACTAATGGTACAATTACCGGTACTAACAAAAGTACACTACCAAACAGAATTATCATACCAGTATATTCGGCACTGTGTGGGTGGTATGTTGTGCCTGCATTACTGCAACTAAGTTATGTCATGTGGAAACGGACCAAAATGAAGAGCAGCAATTAAAACACTGCTGAAATAAATCAGTCCTCCATTTAAATCACAAGCACAATGATTCATCTGTTAGACTCATGTCTGGAGTGATAATGAAATGTATTCCCTTGAATGTCTGTCAAATTCAGGCTGAAAATATTGGGCCTTGAGCTCAGAGAAAGACGTGGTGTTGCAGTGTGTCGGGTGGCTAAGTCTGAGCATTGTTGATGGGAGGGGAACTACTGCAGCAGAAAAACAGCAAAGTCTGCAGTCATTAATATGCAAATATGCAAATGAGGGGGTAATTAAGATTGGGCGTTTGTCAGTGGCTCTTTGATTGCTAATGAATTCAAATCTGCAAGAAAGGGGGAGGGGATGATGAGCTAAAAACGAGGAAAAGAACAGGACGCTATTGTGCTTTTTCTTGCAAAAAAATTAGAGTGAGTGAGTGGTCTATAGAATGTAAAGAGACTATTGAACAGAAGGAAACACTGAACATTGCTACTTTTAGACTCACGTCATTTTAAAAAGACGACAATGCTCAACCAAAAGTGTCAAAAGAAAAAAGAATTGCAGGTATGACGAAAATGCACTATATCTTAGAATTTATGTTAGAAAAGCCACAGCATAAAAGAGGAATACTGGGTTATGAATTTGTGCCAAAATGATTAACCGTGAACACCTTCAGCATGGAGGAAGAGAGATTTGTGCCCATTAAGAGTGATGTGGCTGACCCCTGTTGAGAGAGACACTCAGGTATCTTGGCAGGGGGTTGGGCAGCACAAACTGTTATTTTCATATTTCTGGCAAACGGAGGCCTACAGTTCACACATGAGCACACACCGCTGTTATCGCCGTTTCAGTGGTCCCTTGACACTTGTACATCTTCCTCCCTCCCTGGCATGTGAAATGAGAATATGTATACAAGGAATAAAAACAAATTAAATGCTTATGTGTGGGGAAAATGGGGCAAAAACAGCTGCTCTCGTCACCTTATAGCATAATGACTTTGGGTATTTCACAGGGGCGAACACTCGCCACAACATTGTCAACGTCTACACCCATTCAAAAATACTCTACCAATAGATTAGATTGAGTCTCCTTGGGAATAATCTTAAAAAAAAGAAAGCATGTCCCTGTATCTATATATTTATATTTTGAAGACATTCCCAAATATTTGAGCCTGGATGATACAAACTAATATTTGGAATGAACAGTTGATCCCAGGCCTGCTCTATATGACAAGTTTGGAGTATGCACGATCTGATATCACCAAGTAATTACGAGTCCAGGGCCAATGTTAACCCTCACCCTAACATTGGCCCTGGACTCTTAAGTACTTGGTGATATCTGATAGTGCTTTGGAGTACATGAGTGTGTTTGCACTGTATGAGTGAGAGAGGGGGGCTGTATTTTTCACAGGAAACAGGAAACCAGAAGTCATAACAGGATGCCCCAGGTCTTCATACTGTACCTGATGCGTGGGTGGCTGCATGGGAGTAACCCATTTACAAAGCAATGCCGCTTGTCTAGAAGAAGAGAGAGCCCAGGAAAGAGTGGGTGGAGAGGAGGGCACACACTCAGGGGTTAGGAAAATGGAGTTTCACTCTATATATAGCTTTTTACGAGTGCAACTTATCATACAACCTTGATGCTGTTTTTCCTCCATGCTGTGTGTCCTACTTTTTAAAAGGCAACAAACCAAAGATTGTTTGATGTTTTGTATCTGGAGCTGCGATATGATCGCTTCCATGGTGAATGCGTGCAGCGTGTTTCCCCAGGTGTACTGTAGGAGCTCCTCAAGTGAATCTGTGACACAAGACCAGTTTTGTCATAATGAGGTTGATCTACTCACAGTTAGTGAACGCTTCTTACTCTGTTGGAAAAACACAGAGCTGCATTTAACTGCGCCTATCTGTAATGCAGCAATAAAGCATACAGTGACTGTTCCTGCGGCCAAGTAAACATATACTGTTGTACATTTTTATACATTTATATAGTCCTGAAAGGATAAGACGGTAACCAGTCTTTAGTCCCACTGTTAATGATATACAGGTGCTTGAGTTGCATGTGTGCAAAGCATGCCGAGCATGTGTGTGTGCATGTTTACGAACCACAAAGTGCATGGCTGAGTTTTCTCGTAAAGGCCAGCACAGATGTTATTTAGGTTGTTTCCCCTCAAACCAGTTGAGGTTTTCTTTAGAAAGTCTCGAAACAAAGGCTGACATTAACTGCAGCCTTGTTTACATAACCACCAAAGTACAACTCATGAGAAAACAGCAGCCAGGCCCATTTACTGTGAGTTAGATGCTGCCTCATGCAAACTCATTTGACTCCAGCTTGGCTAAAGGAAGTGGCTACCTTTTTTTTTTCTCTTTATCACACATAAAAACAGCTGAAAACACACTTTCGCATTCACGTTGCACTCATTTTCTAACCACACATAAGCTAAAACTATTGGACAAATATTTTAATAAATGATCATACAGGCGAGTGTGAAAGTTGGATGTATTTATGACATTATGTAATTACATCTTTCTCCCACACCACATGACTACGCTAAAGCTAACTGACAAAGAGGGCATTGTGAATACATGATGACAGTTAACATTGCAGGATTTTACGTTAGCTATTTTTAAACCTTTGTGGGATGTTTTTATAGCAGGGTTACTCCAAAAAAACGATTTCAGTCATGAATTTAGACACCATGATCAATGACAATACACCTTTCTTCTGCGTGTCATACATGCGTGAGCAGAGTGGACTCCCATCGCTCTTTGACACACACACAGGCCGGGCACTTTCGTGAAGCTGCTTGAGAACAAAATTAAAACGCAGGCACCCCGTAGGCAACTTGAGACTGCCCTAAAGGTTGTTGCTGGTATATGGTTGGCTGTCGCACCTGCCAATCACATTTTCGTGGCATCCCATTGGTCCTCCTCTCATATTATCATTCCATCTTCTACTGGTTGAGGCTGTTGGGCTTTCCGCTGTCCTCATCCGCCAGTCGACATAGGTCCCGCGAATTGCTAGCTCGATCATTTTGTGTCGTGTTTACTGCCACATAACAGTGACGCTCTGGGGTATTTAAGCAAATTGTCATGCAAATACAAATATCCTCAAAGGCTGCCTCATTGGGTATGTCTTTTTGAACCTAGATTGGACATCGCTGATGTTTAAGCGTCCATGTCCCCCGTAGGTTTGCTGCGGAGTGATACATTTCGTTAGAACCGACAATGTGGAGGCTGTTAAAATGTCTACTTGGAAAATGAAACGGTTACATTTTCTCTAACAGTAAGGAAACTGAGTCGCGTAAGAGTTATGGTTCGTGTTAGAAACGTGTTTTCACTGTCGTGACGAGGACAGCGTTCAGACGAGGCGACGGAGGAGCGGTTTATATTGTCTTTCCTCATTTCCATCAAGCCTACAGTCCGGACCACGGGGGAAGGATCCTATCCCTAACTTTGTTTTTCTCTCTACTGTGGCCGTCGATTTCCCCGTGTTGGATGCCATACAATTGAATCCAGGTAAATGCGTGGATACATACACATTCATAACATGCATATGCACGTCAAACAGAAGTCGTCCGTAGCGTTGTTACCGGAGTAATAATCAAGTTTTAAGCGCATATTTCAAGTTGTGACTGAGTGCCTCAGCCGAGAGAGCGGGGTCTGGGATTTTCGTTCCTTTGGCCTCGGCGAGCTTGCAGCGTTATTACGATTACGAGTATTAGTAGCTTATGTGTGGTGGAAAAGGTTTCTTTGTTCACTTCAGTGGGCTATAATGTTACAGCACACTAGCATAGCACCGGACTGGATTATTAGCCGCTTCGTGGTTTTGTTGTCTGTACTGCCTTTATGTTGTTTTTCTGAAAACTAACGCATGAACATTGTCCGTTAAACGTTAACATAGCCAAAAGCTGTTGATTTGTTTAAGCTAACGGTGCTATATTCCTGATTGTGGCTACAATTGCAAGCTGTTCTATCTGGTATCGTGATTTAAGAGTTTCACGTATGAAGCCCAGATCACTGTAATTATATGTATAAACACGCAGAATTTGTGTAATCATAATAAAATCCTGGTTGAAACTGAGGTATCATTTTTTTCCTCACCTCCACCATCGACAAACCATCACTACTCTATAACCAGTACGAAAAATCCATCTAAAGCCTCATTTGTTGAATCTGAAAACACATTTCGAACATTCATTCGAAATTAAGTTCGACTTTTCTGGTCGTTTTGTTGGGTTTTGACCGTTCAACTGAAACTTTGCTGGTCTGAGTCTTTGTGTTCATTAGTGCCCCATTCTCCTGCTCGACGAGAGGGGCAGGCAACAGGTTTTAAGGCCCTTTTAAACGTCCCGCAGGCTTCAAACTCATCGATGAGCCCTGAAAACACATGTCATTGATTGCACATTGTTTTATAATTGACGCCAAGTATGGGATGTTGCGTATTTTATGTCTTAAAAGTTTTCGCCAAATGGGAAGGCCGGAGGTGGGGGTGCTCAAGACAAGCGTATGCAACTTCCATTTGTTAGGAGGGGCTAAACACTTCTCCCCCATTTTGACCTCAGCTCACGGAGAGGCAGAAATGACTAGATCATGTAGTGCCAGAGTGTTTTGACTTGTCATCTAACACATTTCTCACGCGTCCTTACTCTCTCATACATCGTTCATTACTTGTTGCACCATTGTTTACAATGTTGTTTGTGTCAGACGAGATTATCAGTGTTGTCATGGTTTTATAAACAAAGTAAAGAGATTACTGCCAATATTTTCAGACTCACAGGCAGGTGACACGCCTAAAGTCATACAACAATGGCATAAAGTCAGATAGTTTAATGTGATATTGTAGTTGCAGGGGACACCTCATATCACTGAGACTAAGGGGATTTATTTCTGTTTCTAGTGTGTCATTTTAGACCAAAAGTGAATCTTTGGTCATGCCCTGAAAATGATACTGATCTAGTCAAGTGGTAGAAGTGAAATCATCACAGGAGTGTGTTATAAATGTAGCCTAATAGCTCATATTTTTCAGATACAGTGTGCTTGTTGTATTTGTCATTTGGGCTTTTTGTTTCCTTCTTACTTCGCTGAATTAACTACTTGCAACAAAACAAAACACGGGACGAATTTGGAGCTGTGGTCAGCTTTTGTAGATTGACTGTTAAAATTGCCAAATCAGTGTTACAGTTGTTAATTATCACATTATGTGGCTTTATGTTATTGTTGGTGTCAGCTCTCTGCACCCACTGTTCTCCTTTTGATTTTACGTATTATTCTGCAGCCTTAGCAGGTGCAACTGTTCAGAAAATATTACTGGTGTAAACATAATAAAGTAAATAGGTTGCATCAACATCAGGAGATCTGAAAAAAACATCAACAGAGGTAGCATCAAACACTTTACAAGTAAAAGTAAAAGATGCTTAATTGTATATTTGCTTGACAGCCTCACAATCTGCAGCCTCAAAATTGAACTCTGAATTTAATTAACACCTCTGAGTACAAACTACATCATAACATTATGATTTCCACCAGCTGGTGTTTACTGCGGTGCTTTTGTATTGTAAAATTTGTATTGGATGAAATTATACTTATTAAGATGTTTTGCACACATGGGCTGAATTTACATTTGATACAGGCTGGTCATTCAGTGCATTTATCATTTGAGAGTTCAGCATGTTGTGTTATTACTCAAAGTTCAAAAGAGCAGATTGGTTTTTGAGGTAGAGGAAGCTGCTGGAGTCCAGGGCCCCAATAACAAGTGCAGAGTGGTTGAACCATGGTCACCCATGTTAGATGTGACCTTGAAGGGAAACTCTTAGAACTGAGTAGTTGTTCAGTCTCATAAGAACGTGCTACAAGATGATGGGGGCTCAACAATGCAGGTATAAAACAACAAGTATTTAGCTAAACTATTTAATCTGAACCACATAGGCAATGATGGGTAAGACACCTAGTGTCCAGTTGTACCTGGTGTTATATAATGCTATTACCTGCACCACTGTTGTAAACAAAAGTGAAAATATTTTACTTTAAAGGCTGCAAAGTAGCAATTAAAAAATGCAGTTATCTATATATCTATCTTGTATATTATCTATAAATCTTATACATTTTGTGGACTTTTCCAGGTACATGGAAAAAAAGCAGTAACTGTATTTTATAGTCTATATAACCACATTTTTTTACTGAAAACCTTTGTTTTTAGAAAGCACCTATATGCTATTGTCACATTACTGAGAGTTGGAAAAACACTGGGTTAATCGACTTTGGGTATCTCTAACTCTACTCCTACTTAAATCTGCTGGTTAGAATAAATAACCATTTATCAAATGGGCAAAAATATAGTCGTATTCTACTTGTTTTTGCTTGCAGTCACTTGCTGAGACTGAACGGGCCAAGTGAACAGTGGCAGAGAATGGCTGCAGTGGAAACAGACAAGGAGCTCAACGACTTGCTGGATTTTAGCGCGGTAAGTTTTCTTGAATTCAATGTGCATCCTTTACAGTTGATTCTATGCTTGCAGACAAGTCACCTCTTTGAGTGCCATTGACGGCTTTCACGGTCATTTAAACTCCAACTCTTGAATACAAAGTGTTCTCTGGGTCTAGAAAAATCACTCAAACTCTGCAAAAACACTGGCACAAGGCACTTTTGGTTTTAAAAAACGGCTGGAACTTAATGAGTTAATTGAAGTCCAGCTGACTAGTTGGTTGAAATGTGAATAAGTATCAGTTCATCCATGAATGGGCCAGGGTTTGAAGGGTTGCAGCGTATACATTTGCCAAATGTATTCCCGCCTAATAATAACCTGGAATAATAGGTCTTAAGCCTAATTTCTACTGGATGCGGAATGAAGCCGACGTCCGTCAGTACATACCAGATCCGCCTGCTCTGGGTCCGCCAGACAGCGGGAATGACAAGAACGAGATCTTGCAAATTCACGTATAATCGCGTGATATAGTGGGGTCATAGCAAAGCGTCAGTGAAAGAGAACCACCCTGTGTCCACTGGATAGAAGGAAATCGATTATACGATCCGCCGCGAACAGGGATTATTTTATTTTGAAAATAAACCGGATGTTTTATTTTGTGTCTGTACACGACTTCCTGTCGACGTCTGACAAAAATAGATGCTCTGTAGATTTGTTTTGGCAGGCGTCGGCGGCGTTCCGCGTTCAGTGGAAACTGACACATTGATTTGAATGGAGATGTATCAGGTCCGACAAAACGGCGTCGTTCTGCATCCAGTAGAAATTAGGTATTCTATGGGCTGTAGTTTACAGTGTAATTTCTCATTGCAGATGTTTGAGCCTCCAGTTTCAAACGGCAAGAACCGGCCGACAACTCTTGCCAGCAGCCAGTTTGGAGGTTCAGGTAAGACATTTTTAATTGTTCTTCTTTTGTGGTTTACATTGATTTCATAATTTGTTTACCTCTCAAATAAATTAAATGTTCTTGTTCTTGATTTTACTCTCTTGATTTGAAAGAGAATATTAGTAAAATATTATGACAAAGAAAACAATTTCATTTTCCTCCTTCCTCTCACCTACAGACAGTGTTATAATATTGTTTAGTATATGTCCTGGCTGTAAAGCATGACAGTAATGGGCTATTAAAGGGGCTGTTCTTGTCATCTCACTGCTCCACCCAACATTCATTCATGGTAATAGAAAAGAAAATTGTTCCTGTTCTCCACTTGTTCTCACGAATAGTGCGTCGGATCAGAGATTATTGGAAGGAATCCCTGGAAAGGTTGCCAGGTTATTTCATGTTATGTAGATCAAGCGTCATCTCCTCAACACTTCCTCATCCTCCCCTTGCAGGTGTCCCTTCCCTCACCTTCTCAGCTGTTGCCATTCAATCACTTTCAGACACAAAGGCAGAGAGTGGGGGTTGATGGGAACAATCTCCTCTTTTTATTTAGTGATTACATCCATGTTTTTATTTTAAAACAAGTGCTGCTGACACTGTTTTCATTTGAAAACTTCACGTTCACTTCTTAATCAGGTTTTATCAATCACAATCATGCCCCTGTCACAACACTTGGGGAAGAAAACAAGCCTTGAATTCTATGCATCTGCCAGTGGTTGATTTAATGTGAATGACAAATTAAATGCACTGTTTACCTGGTTACCATGCACTTAAATTCAGCATTTTATTATGCTATTATTTTTGTGATTTTCATGTGACCTGTCCAGCAGCGATGTCAACCCTATGGAGCGGTTGGGATTTGCATTATGGATGACTTTACTTTTGTCATCTATGTTTACAGCTGCAGAATAGACAATCTGCATTGGTGTTTACACCGGCACGCACATGCCCAGTGTGTGAACATGCCAATGTGATATGTGTTTTCATGCAGTAGCATGGACGAAGAACACATTAGTGTGTATGTTATTGTTTTTTTTTTCTTGTTCTATAATCTAGCAACCTATTTTTTCTCTTCACCTAACTTGTTTTCACTTAGATTCATGATCCATCCTCATCATCAGCCTTGGTATTAAGTCAGTTTTAAGACATGTATGCAGGTTACTAATGGCACTAGAGATACCCATGGCCTTTTGTATTGCTGTCACACACAAAAAGTGGTTACCTGGCTGTAAAATGTCCTTGTATATCCAGTGTGGGAGTCATTTAGGCTGGGGCTAGAAATGAAACAGGATCTTGAAGCTAAGATGAAAGACAAAACTTGTGTTGGCTGGGTGGGGTATAGGGCCTTTATTTCTTTCATTCACTTGAGGACCACTTACATGTTCTTTTGTCAGAGCAAGGTGTGCGCTTACGAAAAAAAGACACATTGATGTTATCAATCCAACGGCCGCTCATAACATTGTCTGTTGGCCTGAAAATTATACTCCACCCACGCTATCCTTTTCGTATCACTATTCGTAAACACTCACCCTTTCTGACTAATAAATAAATACATGCTTCTTCAGGAAGAACAACCACTGTATGTGCCATAATACATAATACTAAGAGGACAGGATATGATACCACACTTTGTCAAAACAGTGATATGCTTAGGCATATAAATGACCTGTAGAGAAGGAATAATAGTACTGAGAAGTGCTATAGAAGTTTTCTTTGGGCATTTTTGAAAAACTTCTTTCATCGCTGTGGAAATTCATCCCCATCTTTCTCGTTTTAAAGTAAAGTTATTTATTATTTTCTCTGAGGGAGATTTTCTTTATGAGGCTGAGGCCAGGAAGTCATTCGTTTAGCTTAGCATCTAGACTGGAAGTAGGTGTAATGTCAAAAACATGCCTGCCAATATTTCTTAAGTTAATCAATTAATAATTTTTTTTTTTTTTTACTTTGTTTATTGTTGGCTGGATGTAGTGACTGTCTGACGTCTTGTCGTCACAGTGTACAGAGGCCTGTCCTTAAAGCTGTGCTTGCTGATTGTACCTGTGCTGCAGGCACAGATCGATACTGTTCAATAGCCATCTTGTGTACAATCCACATCTGTCTATATGCAGTACAGCTGCTCATTTAAATGTTTTTTCTCTTGTTATCTAAAGCTGTGCCATCATATGAAGGGTTTCTACTAACTGTATTCCTGCTTTTTGAGGTGCAGCTGCTGCATGTTTTCCTTATAGAGTCAGTTGGGGTTATGTGGACATTTAACATATGTTGCTATGGGGAACCTCCCTTGTTGAGCCTGGTCATCATATATCTGCTCTGGGTTTCTGTGCCTTTTCAATCCCTTTCACTTGTCAGTTAAAGTAGTGTCAGTACACTTTAGTCTTTTTTGGAGTCTCTGGAAACTGAGAATGCTAAAATGTATTTTTAAACTTGGGTATGGGCTGAAATGCAGAAGGAAAAGTTTAAGATTTGCATAAATGTCAACATTTTCAAACAGGTGTGTTCCTGAATCGCAAAGAATAAAGGATGATAGTTAGCTGTTGAATATTGTTGAAATGTTTCATACAGTGTTAGACCTAAAATATAAGCTGTATTTTTAGTGGGTTAACACATGCTGTTGTTATTGTACATTATTCAGTATTTAATTTACTGTGTTCACTCTCTTGCGGTTTGACCTGACATCATGCTTTGTGTCTGTGTGACTCATTTTGCCAAGGGAAGGAAGAAGGTGTGTAGACAATACGACACACTAAGGTGCCTGGGGCAGTGTTCATATAAAAGCCAAGACCTGTCTGCAAGTTTGGTCAGTGCATGTGCTCATGAAGCCTGTGACTCAGGCTGGCTGTCTGTTTCCAGTATCTCTTCCTGTGTAATTATAGACTAGCCATGCTTAAAGGGGCGTTACATGCTGGGAGGAGAAGTGCATTGGGGTTCACCAGAGAATTTGTTTGATGTTACTCACAGCTTTCTTCAGTTTTCTCTATCCAGCCCTGGTCGTCTGTGTAGTGCACTACTCATGGTTTGGACAGTTCTGGTGTTGCAAATGGAAGTTGTTGGTAGTGGTACAGGATCCTCAGGAATAAACAACACATTGCAAACTGAAAAGATAACTTAAAGTAACAATCAGATACCTCTAGCAAAATATCTGATTCAAAGAAACCCTGCTGAAGATGGTGAGGAAGAGAAAACAAACAAATCCAACACCAGTTCTGACAAAAAAAAACACTGCTTGTTAAGAACATAACTAATTCAGTTTCCAACATGTTTCTAAACATCATACCATTATTTTATAACTCTGTCATTATAGGGAGGGTTATGGGGCCTGAAATAATTTGGATTTGGAGGTGAAAACTAGGATTTTCACTAAATGGCCAGGACAAGTAGACTGTGTCGTTTTCACATGAATGCTTCGCAGGTAGTTCAACCTGATGTACAATCAACTTAAAGTGCCTCCTTGCTACTGAATGCAACACAGTTATTAATTTGAGAATGCTGACATGGTGCCCAATTAAAACTGGGTCATATTGTTCATTCCAATAATGAGTCGGACAGCATTGTGGTAGGTGGCGTGTAAACCTACATTATAACACTGTCACGCTTCAGATCTCATGTTTAGAAGTATGCAGTGTACATACACATATGCTGGCAAGTTATTTCTATTATTTTACTCCTGTAATTGAAACCAGAAGCTAGATTTCTGTGTAGATGGTCTTGATAAATTATTATTCCAGTATATTGATTAAGATACACAAATAGTGACCACAATAATGGAACCTGCTGTTTCAGTTGTTAGGGGTTAATGTCATCATAGAGGAGTCATTCTGATGAAATTTCTAATTAATTAAAGGGCGTTCGCCTTGTTACAGTATGTCCATCTACCTATCGTCAGATCAATTAATAAGACAAAATTGACATTGTAATTTTCTTTATTAGTCTCTTAATTGACGTTATCACCACTTTTCTTAAACATGTATTCAATAATTCCATTCCTTCAGGTATGAATATGTACAGTAATCCTCCCACCATTTCCTCCACACAATCCATTAATTCCATTAAACGTGATCCCAAATACATGCATAACACCTGTTAACCCAACACTCGAACGCCTTGAGAAAGGTGTTATAATACTGGAGGGGTTGTGAGTTTGTTTTTTGCCAAGTGCTGTGTGCACCCTGCTATTTATGGAATGAAAGGTGACAGTTCATGTTTCTTTTTCTAGAGCCTCAGTTCTTCTAAAGAGAGTATGAGAGTATGGTATAAAATACCATGTTTGGTGTCTTGCTAATTAGCTCTGCATCTTTTTTCAGACTGGTCTAATATGATACATGGGTCTGAATACATGGTAGTAATGCTGGTGTGTTGCAGGTGTAATGTGGCCCCAAAGCTTGTTCCACTTGTCTATACATTTTATTTGTAAATACTCGGCAACTAGCATACTTAACAAACTGTCAAGAAAAGTCGAATGCCGTCTTGAACACAAAACCATGAATTGGAGCCTTTTCTTGTCTGGAGCTTCAGGCTCTGATGCGGAAACGAATGGCTCATGCATTTTCCTTATCGTCTTTGAGTGACGTGGAGAGTGACAGCCAGCCATAGAGAGAGGACAAGACATTGTCTCCTTCATCTCTTATTCTGCTGGTGTCGTGCGTATAGATCACAGTTGTCACGGCAATCTAGCTGCTCTCAGCGCTGTGGACCCATCAGTCTGTTCTACTGCTGATCCTGTCATGATTCTAGCCCACCTCTACCCCCCTCCCCTCTCTCCTCTCCGCTTTTTAATTAGACAACAAAACAAAAAATATGAATATTCATAGAGCCAAACTTCATTAATATGCACAATTATGCAAATCAGTACGCAATTAAGCTTCAGCTTTCCCCCAGAGATGCTGTGTTGCAGTATGAGAGGAGATTGAGAGAAAGGGGACGGGCAGGAATTTCTGCTTCACCAGTCTTAAAATCACTCTCTATTTCAAAGGCGTTCACCTCTCTGTAAGCTGAAGTAGTCCGGCCAGGGAAAACGTGTGTCAACTGTGTGAGATTGAGACCTTCAGCATGCGCCTGTGTTAAGGCGACAGTGTAGGCCAAACGTGAGAGAATAGATGGGGGGGGGGGGGCGAGTGACTGTTGCCATGGAAAATGTAAAGGAGTGGAGTGGGAGAATGAAGAATGTCGAGGATGGTTCTGGGAGCCTCATACTGGGTGTTAATTATTCAAACTTCCTACAGCTCATATCCACGCTATGTGACAGCACTGTCACTATACTGTCTCTGTGTGAGCTGTGAATTGAAGCTCTTTAATTGAGGTTTCTTTGAACAGCCTGTATCAAACCTGTATCAAAGCAGAAGCGGTTAGACTTAGTTTTGCAAAGTCTAAGTAAAAATCCTCATTAAAAATGTGTCTGCAGTCTTGTGGTTAATGGGCCTAACCCAGTTCTTTGTCTTACAGGTATAGATGAGAGGAGTGGGTCCAGTCCCTGGGGACCAGGAGAACAGAACAGTCCATCTTTCAACCAGGGAAGGGTACGCTTTATCCTCACTTACTACATAGTATCTGGCCTGGCTATTGATTGAAACGTGTTTGTGAGTGAGATAATGTATATAACACTCAAATATAATGTGTGTATATATATGATACACAGTTGACCTGGTTCCATCTTTAGTTAGCTAGAAGGCACAGTCACCCTGAGCTCATGAAATAATGGTACATCACACATTACACAATATTATGAAGATCATCTTTTGAGAGGGAAGCCATGCACAACCGCTGTCACAACCACTGTCTCATTAATCTCTATATCTATCATAGATTCTTACTAATGTCAAACAGGTTTGTCATTTATTGGAGCAGCAGAGTTAATATGTCACCTCTACACCACCCAAATTAGCAGATATTCAGAATTTAACACTGCTACTAACAAGGCCAGACGGGACCATATTTCTACTTGGATATTTAGATCAGGTGGATATCTGGAGTTTTCTGGCAGTCTACCTGTCCACACTTAAATCTTTCCACACATTCCTTTACATTAAAGTATCTGTTTTTATTTTATCCAAATGCAGAATGAGAATATTGCCAAATGGGCTTTTGGGATTTTTGTAGGACTGTAGGATTGATCTTACAGTAACAGCTTTGGTGTGAAAGGCTGTATTTATTTTTTGTTTCTTCTTATAGCCTTAACGTCTCTGCTGTCTTTCCCTCAGGGTTATGGAGAACAAGGCCTTTACAGTGAGCAGGAGGCTATTGCCTCTGCCCCCATGTATGGATCAGGGATTGTTGGTAAGAAGGTTTAAATTAATCTGCTGAAGCACAGACACCACAACTTTCACATTTTGTTTTATTTTTTTCAACTAAGGAGAATCAATGAATTTTGTGTGTAGTATTTCTAGTAATAACCCCTAATGACAGAAGAGTGTCCTGTTTATAGCAATGGACTTTGGACTGAACCAACACAATAAGTTTTTTGTTTGAGAGAGCAGTCGTTCATAGGTTAGACACTAATGTACATCTTTAGGGCAAGCCATATTTATGCTTAAGTGGCAATGGATGAAGGGAGCAGGGTAATCAGGGAGGATGTGGAGGAGGGGTTTCTCATGTGTTGTTGTTGCAGTTTGTGTGTTCAGGGCTGGAGGGGGTAGTGGGGTGTAAAGGGCACCCATGCACAAACAAGGCTCTCCCTTGGGACTGTGGTAGCCTATAGCTCTTTTCTGTTAAACTGTCAGGGGAGGGGACAGGTTTGGCACAATTGCCCCTGAACCACTTATAATGGGCCAATTTGTTGTTGTTTTGCTGTCCGCAGCCATGAATACCACACATCATCATATACACTCGCACAGCAGATGGGAGACACCCAAATGGAGAAAGGGGAATGGCCAGATTGTGATTTTAATATTGACATAAAAGTCCAATTTTCACAATCGTGACCTGATTTTATATTCCTTTCTCCTAACAGGGAAGGCTGAGCGCGGGCCATACTCGTCATTTGGAACACAGGTAAATCAGTCAGAAGTATGACCCATCTTTTAGGGAAGTTCAGTCCTCAAGGTGGTTTTCTTTTTCTGTAACATTCTGAATTTACTGCCACAGTGGTTTCCTTCTACACTACATGAGCTTGTGTTTTTTTTTTTTTTCCCCTAGCCGGGCTTTATGCCCAGTGAGATGCCCATGCCCAGTCCTGATGCCCTCTCCCCGTCTGGCCTGAAGTCCAACTCCCAGTTTTATTCCTCCTATGAGGGAAGCAACTCTCGCAGGAGACCCTCACAGGAGCCCATTGGTAAGATAGTTTCCAGCACAGTGTTGAACACAGTCATAACATTTCATCTCAGTGAAAAAAGGGTTCTTTGTTCTGATTTATTTTTAACTTTGTGTGTATCATCACTTCTCCTGCTGAGGTTTTTAAAAGTGCTTGAGAAATCTCACTTCTGCTTAGTTAAAGAAAGTGAAATATCAGTGAGCAAAGTCATAGAATAACACCAGACTAGCATATCTTTTGATGAGGCATTAATGAATGGTCACAAGACAGATGGATAAGTGGAAGGGAGGGCTGCATGAATGAACCCCTACATTGGTGGTTGTATCGTCACTTAAGATTTTTGTGTGACTGTGCTTATGTGACCAACCACTGTTTTCCTCCTCTCAGGACCACAAACAAAAAAGATCAGGAAGGTGCCTCCTGGCCTGCCGTCCTCGGTGAGTACTAGCTTCAAGAAATGTCACAGCCCCGAACCTGATCTCAGTTTTTGTAGTCAGTCCATGGGAGCTCATGTTGTCATGTTTTATGCCCCTTTTCACATTCCGGTCGGCATCTTAAGCCTCTCCTTGGCTTGTGAAGCAGGAGGATGGCTGCAATACAGGACATCCAGCTCTTACAGCTGTGTATCTGCACCACCACCAAGTAAAAAAGGGGGAGCAGCCACTCATTTGCAGCATGTATTTATAGTGTGTTGTGTTTGTAGGCCCTTTACTTTACAGCCACATTTCTTCCCCTCTGCCAAGTATACCCATAGGATCACTGAAGGGAATTCATACTGGGGTTTGATGGTTCGTACTCCACCTCATTTTTTTTTCCCTCCCACTCTCTCTCTCTCCAGGCACCCTATTTCCTCCTCTTCTTTTTTTCTTCCTTCCCCATCCCCCCTCCTCTCAATCCCACGCCACCTCCCTCTCCTTCCTGCTGCCTCCCTCCCCTTTCTCTCTCTCTCTCTCTCCCTCTCCCTCCCCCATCCCTCTATCCCAGCTGCCAGTGGAGTTGGCTGCCATCCAGCATTCGGCAGATGGTTCAGTAATTAGGAGTGCATCTCTCCGTTCCTTCTTCTCCTCTCCCCTCTTTTTCCTCTCCTTTTTCTCTCTGTTTAATCATATTACAGAAGAAAACTTCAGTCCATTTGGATTTGACTTTTGCAGACATAGTTTGATACTTGCTTTTCATCTGGAATAGTCTTAATTGAGAATGCTGTGGTGGTTCAGAACATTGGTTCCTTAATACCTATTATTCCATGTACCAAATCTGTGTCTCCCATTGTGTGGTCACATGTCACTGTGTTAAAGATGTGATTGATGTATCTGTGAAACATTCTCAGTGTGTTTCTCTTTAACAAGATAAAATGTAAAAGACTTCCAGAGATGGAAGACGGCCCCAAAAAATGCACTGACACTGCACATTTGATACATAAAGCTCAGTGCTCCAGTCTGCAGAAATGTTGCAACAGCCTGTTTATTGAATTAAGTAGTAAAACCAGACCGTAAAATAGATTCTAGCCCAGTAAGAATCGCATTCTTTTAAGGGGTGTGTTTAATCAGATATTTAATGCATATTTTGAGAAGTGACAGAATTACAAAAACTGTATTCGTGGGGAAATTAATTTGTGGTCACCCCTCTATGCACAAGGACACTTATGGATTAGTATCTCAAAAACATATGCCATACATAGTGTCTACTGCATGTCGTTCATGCAACAAGTTACTGTACGGTTTGTATGCAACAATATTGTGATTTATTACAAAGTTAAAGCACTGAGCTGACCGCTCTGACTCTTTTTTTCCTCCTTCATTTTTTTTTATCCATCGTAGGTTTATGCATCAGCCTCAGGAGAGGATTTTAACAGGGACAGTGCTGGCTACACAGCCTCCAAGGCAGGAAATGTCTACCCACCACCATTCTACATGCAAGGTCAGCCCAAATATGATTCGCCTTCAGAGCCTCCCCTTGTTCATTTTGTTGTGCTGAAAAGTTCAGTCTAATCAAGACACTTGTTATTAATGCAGAAAATGTATCAGCCACCTATAAAGATAATAATGACCTGGAATATTCCTCTCTAGCCAGTATGGTTGTGAGATTAGCTTCCCATAATGTCCTCTTGGAAGCCTGTATGAATGTAGGTGCTGTAGCTATATGCTGGTGAACACCCTGTGGTGCCTGGCTGCTGAATAGTGCATCACAGTTGAATGAAGTCATCACAGTAATGTGACATGTCTCGCATGTGGCCTTCATTGTCTTCTCGTCTCCTGTGGCTGGTTGTCCCTCGCCGTTCTTGCTCCCCCTCCTCCTCCGCTGGATGCACCATACAGAAGGCCTCCACCCGCCCTCTGATCCATGGGGCTCTGCCAGGCCAATGGTTCAACCCGGTTATTCTGCCATGCTGGGCAACTCCCCCCATCTGAGCCAGCATGCTCCCTTCACTGCCATCAACCCACAAGACAGACTGGTGAGTTGTGTCTTCTCACTTTGGCCTTGTTTTCTGTGAAGGCATAATGAGGTCTTTGACACTTTTGACTCCATCATCGAGGGCTTCTGCCTGCTTGTGCATTTATATAATTTTTGTGTCTTTGCTTCCCAGAAACGGCAGCCACTGCCCCACTCTCCCCAAAACTACCCAATGCATGGTAGTGAGGTGAACGGGGCTCACCCAGCTGGCTTCCACTCTGGCCCCGGCAGCTTTGGAGTCCCCAGCCACACACCCCCAATGGCTGACACCATTATGGGTAAATCCTTGAATGTCTGCTCTTTGCTCTTTATGTTTTCATGCACTCTTGTCACATAGCAGAGTATTTATCAAGTATACGATAACTGAAATGTTTTATTCTTCCCCAAAAGCCAATAGAGGAGCAGTATCAGGAAGTTCAGGTGATGAGATTGGAAAAGCCCTGGCATCTGTAAGTAATAAAACACCTGAACTGTTACTACTTGATATTGTAATATTTCTAGAACATTACAAATAAAGAAAGAAGTTTCATTCTGTTTAGTTAAACACTCTTCCTCTGTCTAGATCTACCCATCAGACCCACACAATAATGCCTTCCCTCCATCTCCATCTACTCCCTCTGGATCTCCCCAGGCTGTGTCAGGTGAGGGTGTAGTTCTGCTCATGTTTTCCTGAGGCTTCAAGGAGCTAGTTGTTTTGTAGTTTTGTTGATTTAACAAATGGTCTTTGCTGTTGTGTAAAGCAATGATAAAAATCTTAAAAATAGCATTGTTGTTGTTTCAAAGCCTGAATGGTTCTTCATGACAAAGCAGCCCCATCTATTGGGTTAAAGGTGCAAGTTAGATGTGTTCAAATTCTTAATTTTTGTGTCTTGAGAGATTTTTATTTTCTCATGTGAATATTCCATCATATCCAATATGCATCTATCTTTCAATCTACTGATCATTTTCTTTCACCTGTGTCAGTGAGTTCAGTCACACAAACACACACACACACACACACACACACACACACACACACACACAACATCCAAATATACATGATAAGAGAGGAAGGGAAAATACAGTTTGAAAAAAGAGTGGGTCACTTCTCCATTTGTCTCTGTCCATGGCAGAGCTCATCACACAGTTCATACATCAAATGCTGCTGCTGGCACAAGGTGAGAGAAGAAAAAATGAGGGAAGATGATAATCGTGAACCCAATAAAGAATGAAACTGGGAAATGCCTTATTTTGAAATTGTGGATTTGATTTATACAAATTTATGTTTCATCTAATGTTAGTTCCACATGCTCAGAAGGTGATGTTAAAAACAGAATTTCTGTCATCTGTCATCAACATTTAACAACTGTGTACTGCACTGGGTGATGCAATATAGTGGTACAGTAAAATGAAATATTAGTATGTCAATAGTACACATTATAATCATGTAAACACTCTAGCACCTCTGTAGTATTTTTTTAAAAGCATATTTCCAGGTGTGCCTCTGGTTGAGCGACTCAACACTCACATCTTCCACAGCAAGGGAAAATACAGAGATAAATGGACTATCATTAAATATCCACTACTGACTGAGTGTGGGGTGTTGTGCCAACTTGTCAACGTGAGTTAGGAGCATAAGCTCAGCTGATACTGTAAACAAGAGCAAATGCAGTTAGCAAAACCATGTGACCTTTTTTCTAGGCTCTGCATCACAGTGGACTCGATCCTCTGGCCAGGCCACACCTTCACCCAACTTTGAGAGTGGAATTCAATCCATGGTGAGTCAACATGTTTCCTTTTATTTCTTTTTTTGATGGGGGGATGCAACAAAAGCAAAGAGGCAGAATATTCATGCATTCCCCTCTGCCGTCTCCACATCCACCACTGCTTCGTTGTCTGTAGCCGAGTAAAATGGAGGACCGCCTGGATGAAGCCATCAATGTTCTTCAGCGTCATGCCAGCGGACAAGGAGTGCCAGGCATGGCTGAGATGCACAGTCTGCTCTCTTCTGGCTTAGGGTTACCTCCAGCTTTCACCAGTGCAGCACTTGGATTGGCCAATCGCCTGCCTGGACTGGTGAGAATGAATTCATCCACAAATGACTTAATGGTATTTTAAATGACATTAAATTAAAAGTCAACAGTGAGATTGGCATAGCTCTTTTGTTGCTCTTCTGCTAGTACTATAAACCTCTTACAGGGTAATTAAAACACTGTGAAATTGTCCTCCTGAAGATGCCTGGTCACCATGAGGACTCTGCTGGTCTGCCCTCTAGTGGAGGACTCATGCATGGTCACCACGGCCCTGCATCAGTCCAGCCAGGCTCCCAGCCTGAAGGTTTTACCGGTGAGACTTTTTGTTGTTCCATGCTCTACTACTTATTTTTCATGTCAGAATGGGTAGTTATACTTTCCATCATTGGATGTAAAGGGCTATGTTTGTTGGATATGAATCTTATTTTTGTTTCCTTGTCTATCATCTGGGTGCAGGCCTGTCTGGTAGCTTAAATCGTTCCAGCGGTTCTGATATCAAACGAGAGGACAAGGAGGACGATGAAAACTGCTCCATCACCGACAGGTCAGAGGACGAGAAGAAAGACGGGAAGGCCCATGTTGGAACAAGGTGCCTAAAACCTTTTTTTCCCACAACATTTATAATGATAATGCTACTGTAGTTCAGGTGTTATGTGTCAGGAAACTTTAAACATTAGATTACTAGTCATTAATTTCATGTTTAATTCAATAAGAGACTTAAAAGCATTAGTGTATTTAGGTCAAACAGGCAATGATTCATTTTGAGAGGACTTCAGTTGTGCCCTGGCCCTTTCTTGAATGGTAATAGTTATTATATTACATTATTATTATTATTATTATTATTATTATATTATATTCTAGTTTCCTGATAATGTAATTAGTTGCAATCCAAATCCAAGAACAGTTATCTGTGAGACAAAACAGAACTTTTCTAAATCTGACCCCCAATAGGTGTAAAAACATCTGTATCAAATATAGCAGAAAGTTCCTAATCTAGTTGTACAGATTGTATAAGTACACATGAAAGATCTAACAATGTCAATACCTCATGACATGGGACTTAAATCACAATTATAAACACTGCTACAGTTGCTGATCACATCTTACACGCTATTGTTTGTCAGTCATTTACAGCTTAGCCACTGTTCCTCATTGTTGATGCCACTTATTTCTGTATGGAATATGTTCTTGATTCTTTACCGGCATTACAACCACAGGACCAAGGTCAGATTTAGATTTATGGGCTTTGTTCAGACATTACGTCCCACATGAAACTATTAGTTTTTAGACTTTAGCCATCATGGTTAGCTACGGCCAACCCTTTACCCATTTTGGTAGCAGTGTTTGTAATTGTCATTGAGTCACTCCAGAATTTAATATCTCTCTGTATGGTGTTGATACATTAGGGAAACTTATTGCGCACCATAATTTGGAGGTTAATATCAGTGAACTGTACCCATACTGTTGTTTCATTCCCTCCTCATCTGCCATTGGCTTTTTGCTAGCCTGGATGAGGAAGACGATGAAGATGTACCAGTGGAGATTAAGGCTGAGCGGGAGAAAGTGAGGAGGATGGCAAACAACACCCGTGAGCGACTACGTGTGCGGGACATCAACGAGGCTTTTAAGGAGCTGGGCCGCATGTGTCAGCTCCATCTGAGCCATGAGAAACCGCAGACCAAATTGATCGTACTGCAACAGGCCGTTAACGTTATACTCAACCTGGAGCAGCAAGTTCGAGGTCAGTGGGTGTCCAAGGAGGAAGGAAAAGGAGGGGAAGGGCCTCTTTACAAAATAAAATTCCCACACGGCTTCACTTCCCAGCTCCTGGCATGTCCTGCTAGTTTAAAGTCTTTTTAAAGCTACTTGTGTCAATTCATTGGACTGCACTTGTGATAAACGCATTTTGCCTGCATGATACCAGAGATTTCAAGCACTTTTTGTGGTCCATCCTAAAAATAAGCAACAAAGTGAGGCCATGGGACAAGGAAATGAAGCTCTGTGTCTGTTTTAAGACCATTCTCCAGTTCATCTTCTCAGGATTTCAACCTCTGGTAACACATACAGGACTGCTGTTTGTCCCGATGCAGTATGTGTTGCCTTGTCTTACAATTGGCCATCTGCTTCCACCTTGAAAATGCTTAAATGCGCTCTCCGCCTCACCCATCTACTGCATTAACACACCTTTTTATTCTCATTTGCTTTTTCCACTGTTGCCTCATTAAGCTTTTATTAAACTACTGTCATTTTAATTTATTTCACATTATTTCAGCATTATGATGTTTTTTTTTCTTTAACCCTCCCCTGATAGTTTTCCAGCCTGTTCACTGGCTGCCCAGCTAGCATGAAAGCAGGGTTGTCATGTGTATTAACAGTCTTCAGCTTTGTTGCAGTGTCTCTGTCCTGCATGTCCCAGCCTTTCAAGAATTAACCCTTTCATTTTACTGCCCCGTTTTCGAGACACATTTCCATTTCTCCATTCATGCCACTGTGCTCTGTCATTTTCTTTTTACAGATATCAACAGTGACCTTCTCTTCCTCACATTCAAATAAATACATCTCCTACTGCTGATGTATTTAACACGATGCTCTTAGCCTCTACTCTTGGCTTTTCTCTGTGGCTCTTTCTTTGTTGGCAGAAGGTGTTGCTTCCTCTCTCTCCCTTTCTCTCTCCCTCTTCACGACTTCTCTCATTCTGCTGGATAAGAAAGTCACCATATCCCCTCAACTTCCATCCTGGACCCCAGTGACCAAAAGAAATTACTGGTTGGTTAGTCTTAAGGACTGATTAACTAAACCTGGTCGTTCAGGTCGACTGTTAGATATTTATCTCTGATTTATATTTGATCTTTGCTGGAGAGAGAATTTTTTAGTGTTGCATTTGCTCAACCCACAACACTTAGAGTTGTGACTGATTTGATATTATTTATTATTTGGTGTGCACCCATCCGAATTGGATACTGGACGTGTCTTTATTATTTTTGATTGAGATAACAGCCATTGCTTTTTAAAAACATGTATTATTACCATTTACATACTGTAGAAGTACGGAGAACTGTTCCCACCTCTCCGCTCCCTCTCCTGCGAACCAGCCCCACTCCACTGGGATCTTCTTCAGCCATTCCTCTGGTCTCAGCATCATAGAAAATAAATAAAACATTTAGAAAATATGATCATGAAACATTTCCCAACAACTGAAGGATTCTGAGGAGGAGTAATGGCTAGTTAAAATTAGTATTATGAGTTTAGAGTTAGCAAAAAGAACATAATTTACTAACTGCAGTTTCAGTGAGAATGTCTAGCTCACATTGAGCGAGGGCTGTGATTTGGGTTTGTTAACGGGCCCCTCCAACCCCCAATTCTCCTCCTGGCTGCAGTGTTGTCTCAGTGACCGATGAGAACATGACGGCCGAGGAGAAGGAACAGAGGGAGCGTGAGCGCCGGCACGCTAACAACACTAGGGAGAGGGTGCGAGTGCGCGACATTAACGAAGCCTTCAGAGAGCTGGGCAGGATGTGTCAGGTCCACCTGCAGAGCGACAAGGCCCAGACCAAGCTTATCATCCTGCAGCAGGCTGTCCAGGTCATAATGGGCCTGGAGAAGCAGGTGCGAGGTAGGTCAGCCAATACAGGAAGGTCTGATCCACATAGCCAACCATCTCTTATCATAGCTGGAAATGTTGCCAGTCATTCACCTGTAGGCAAATCTTCTTTCATCTTGTTCTCGCTTGCTCTGTGGCAATCACTTTGGCTTCCTCTTTGCTATTTGCTCGTATCACTTTGAAACATGAAGACAAATGGAGAAGAAAGGGAGTGGATTTGAGGAACAACATCCCTGCTTTTTTGCCAACTGTCTACTATTCTCATCTTACTTTCCATTTTCCTGTCTTGCTTTTCTTAATTTCCGTCTCTCCATTTATTATTATGTTCAATCTCTGCTTTAATGTCTTAAAAGATTCCTGGGGCTGAAGCATAATGAGGTGGTCTCTGGGATTTCCATAGTTCCTCCCTCATTGTTCTTAATCTGTGTGTTGGTCCTATTTCAAAGAGCGTAATTTGAACCCAAAGGCTGCCTGCCTCAAGAGGAGAGAGGAGGAGAAAGTTTCAGGCGTGGACACCCAGATGCTTGGCGGGGGTCACCCTGGTCTTGGAGGAGATGGACATATGTAATTCTCAGGTCAGTCTACAGAGTTTATACAGTGTTTGCCTGCAAGATGATATGACAAAGAATAGCTTGTTTGGGTTTTTTTTTGGAAAACATATTTATTAACTTTTCTCCTTTCTTTTCCAGTTCCTGTTGATTGTACAGCCCTTAGAACACGTGGCCTTAATCTATCATTGTCATGCATCTCAGTGTGTGCGAATCAACTTTTGGAAAGCACACACGCACACACCTCATCACTGACAAAGCAGGTGGCCACATTCCTAACTACGAATACAACAGTAACAAGCACACTCTTACAGAAAGAGGGAAATGTATTAATCTTAACAAGACAACACTTTGAACCGAGGACACCGGTTTGGAGATGGTGGAAGGTGGACATAAGGACATTCTTATGATCATGTTTTTCTAAGACGTTTTGAAAACTTGCTTTGTTGGGAGCAAAAACTTGTTTGGATCAAATGAAACTTTGGATCAACTGCTTGTGTGAGCAGAGTTTTGGGGATTTGTATTGTTGGATAATTTTTGGCATTCCCATCTGAGAAGCAGGTCTTACATTGTTCACAGGCAAAGAGGGACATCCAGGTTTATAGCTTACGATTGAACAAAACCTGTTGAAATGTGCCCGAAAAAAGCCTAATGCATAGTGTTTGATTCAGATAAAATAGCCATCGTTCTTATCATCTTATGTAATGACTGAATTTCAGAGGTAGGTTTGGAGATATTCAGCATTCAGAGAGCTGGCATCCTTTTTGGTATTTCCTGATGTTTTTTTTTTTACATACATACATATATATATATATATATATATATATATGTATACACACACACATACACATTTCTTGATTTGGCTGAAAAGTTGCCACAGACACTGACTTGTTGATTTTTATTTTTTTTTTTTTTTTTTTTAACTGTGGATCCCAGAGTCTTATCTCTTTAAGTCCTATACATCTGATATGGTCACTGCCATGCAAGTGGAACATAAAGACTGCCCTCCACCGACAAACAAACACGAGCAAAGACTCGGTACACATCCAGGAATCCACGAGTGATGTTGACTCAAATGTGCACGTGCACATGCACATCCCAACTGGCTGGACTCAAGCGGACAGATGTCATCCTCCTTTACTGTCATGAAGTCAGTCTCTCTCAGCCATGTGGTCAGTCAGTTTCAGCCTGCCCCTGTCAAATCATGCCTAAAGACTCTGTTCAGCGTGGTGAACTTACTAAACTTAAGTCTCAGAGCAATTTGTATTGTGGTAAATTACATTTTGCTAGGAGACAGAAATAAATGAGTATTGAAAGGGATCATGAGTGTTCCTGCTGCCCTGTAGAGAATTTACTCGCTATTGATGGACTTTTTTTGGTTGTTGCTGTGTTGAGCATTTGGTGTTTTGTTTTTTTCCCCTTTGAACAATTGCAAAGTTGTAAGGATCTTCCTTTTGTAGAATTGATTTGTCATTGTTGTTTTTTTTTTTTATTGTATCATTTTTTACTTTGTAAGATAGTTGTATGAGTTTTGTTTTTATCATCTGGAATGCTCTTTCTTTTTTTGTTTACATTGTTTAAATGTAAGGCAACTCTCAATTTAGATTCCAGGAACAAAGTGAGGTGTTTTCTTTTGTGCCAGATGCTTAGAAATGTTAGAAATGACAAAGTTATCTGGCTGTAACATCACATGTTGTGATATTTCTCTCTTTAAACAAAATAGGTGTCTAACACAAATGTATCAGGCCAGTTGTAATTGGATTTTTCTGGTGTTTAAGACAGTTTTTCCTAAATGAATTTTTTTCTTCAGCATACACACCTCTCCTCTCCCTGATGTCCAGCTCTCTGGCGAGCTTGTTGATTAGTTTGAGGAAGGGGCAGTAGGGGCGGTCCGCACAATCTGCAACATAATTCACAGTTTCATCATGATATGAAGCATAAAATGAATCAAAAGGGTGGCCTTAGTCATTTCCCTGACTTTGGAAGTTTTGATAATGGTTACTCACCAGTGCCTGAATACTTCTCTGCTACATGGTGGATGATGTTGCATTTGAGGATTTATAGGTTGTACCTTTTTATAATACAGATGTATAAAAACATATACTTCAGTAACATCTGACAGTGTCTCAGAACATCTAAATGAAGAATCTCACTCGTTGACGCAGACCGCTTCAGTGTCCATTTGTTAAAATGTGACTAATAACCTGGTCTTCGACTCTGACACTGAAAACTACTTAACATTTTTCATCATTTTTTTTATTTACTGATTTTGTTAAGTATAATTTTATCATTGACTGGCATGTGCATTGATATGTATGTACAGCTGTATGATATGTCAGCTTAATCATTGTAAGCTGATGCTGATATGTAACAGTATTTGGTTTTCTACCTGTCATTTTATCACAGTCCTTGCCCCATGGACTAGCCCCAAACATTGTTTTCTTTATCAGTTACTTTCTTCAGAAAAATGTGGTGTTGTGGTATGAAAAATCTCTACTGAAGACTTATAATTTTATTTCTTTACCTGAAATATGTGTCTGCAGTATCCAAGGATCAATATATGTACCTGATATTCTCTGTTCACAGGCCCTTGCTGTCCTCCACAACAGATGACCTGCTACAAATCTCTCTGTCACTCATGTTTGGGGACAACATCTACGTAGGCTATGTCCTCAAAGTGCCTCCAGTTTCCTATTTTTTATATATAAAGTAGATATAGAGAACTGTTGTGTATATAACAGTAATGTAGCAATAAATGTGCCATTTTAATAACAAACGCTGTGTTTATCCATTGTCTTTTTATTTCATAAATACAAGAACATAATTGCAGTTTGCGAATTTTGCCTGTCAGTATTTTATTTGTGAAATGAGTTCATCTGGGACAGACCAGTTAGGTAGTGATGATTTCATGGCTAGATGTACCATAAATTTATTTAGCCCTTATTGGGCAAAAACAAGCTGTATTGTCATTTCTCATTGCCAGTTAAGTACACTGCACTCAGTTTAATATTTCTGTATGACTACTACTTTTTCTGTGTGTAAATTAGCATAGCACAGATCGATTAATAATGTAATATGCATCATGTAAATTTAATTGAAATCCAAACTGAAATAAGAAAGATGAAGTAAATTGACTTTGCCACCAAGTTGTGACACAGGGTATGTTCCTTGGTTCATGCGAGGAGATGAATCAGTTTTCGAGCTGTTGTTCTGGGCTTTTATTTTTGCGAGTAACCGGAAGTACTCCACGTACATGCGCACTAGACTCAGCCAACCAAAGCCGGAAGTTCTTCTTAAGCATTTAAAGCAACTCGTCCCGCGTTAGGAGAATTTATTTCATCCAAAATGATCAGTAAAGTAGTCGGTACGAAGTATGTGGCCATTGCCAAATCATGGTAAGACCTTATTTTATATCTTAGCAGTGGTAAAAGCGTTAAAAAGTCAGACTTAAGGTTAACAGAATCTCGATGTGTCCTTAGCTAACATTAGCTTTTAGCTTAGCTGAGGTCATTGCTTTGGGGACATGCTGACTTTGGCTCTTGTCAGCTAAACACCCAATTGCTGAACTAAAAGACGTCTAAACTTACCGTCATGAAGTAAATGCAAAGTAGGAGATACTGTCTTGATATTTTCTTCCAGCAAAATGTGGTTTCCGTGCCTGTATTACCCTGATTTAAACTGCTAAGTTTAAATTAACCTGCTGGGTAGCCGACTGATCTTACCTGATGGGCAGATGGGCTGGAGCTTTTATTTTCTTTATTCAGAAAGTCCATTAAGTGCCAAATTAATGTCCATGCAGCTGTTGCTATTTTTGACATGCATTACTCCAACATTTTTGTGTGGTCAGCTTAAGGTTTGCTTTGGTGTTTGTCCAAAGATCATTATTATTATGGGTGTCGCTACTTAAATGGAAGAACAACTGGTTAAATCTTGACAATATTTTCTACCCCACAGGATCCCGACACTGGCTATATGGGGCACAGCTGGAGGTGTAGCTCTGGTCCACTTCACAGACTGGCGGTTGTTTTTGGATTATGTCCCCTACATCAGCGGCAAATTCAAGAGAGACGAGTAGTGGCAAGCAGGTTAGTCTCTGGGAATGACAAAGATATTTTTACAGAAATAAGTGAGGAGGGGATAACAGTGTGTGGTGAATAAGCTGAAGCATTTTTTCAGCATCATTATTACTGCACCTATTAAATCTTTTAAAGCCAGAAAGGAGTGCCTATGGGCCTGCTCAGTTTCAACCCCCCTGAACTGACTTCTAAAACTGTTCAGACTCAAATTTCTTACATTTTGTGTTTTTGTCCTCAGAAAAATGCTCCCCAAGTATCTGTTTCCATTACTGTGGACCTAAATGTCAGATATTGTCTAAGCAAACACATTTGGAGGTATTTGCAAATTAGTAAACTGTTAATACAGTTAACCAATTTTTATAATATTATATATATTTATTTGTAGACCCTTTGCTCTAATATGACATATTGATTAACTTATGCATTCTTTTTCCACTTATGGGTTTGATTTTATTATGGTGTTTATTATAGTGGCAGCACCGCAAGAGAACAACCGCAAAATGATAGTCTACAGCCTAATATAAGCTTATTTCTCACACTGGTAACTATTGTATATTATCATCTATAAACACAGGTCACAGCCAAATAGTTGCATCGGGTGACATCATTGTGAAAAACTAATTGTAATTGTGAAATAACCTTGAAACTGAAGGCATAACTGTATACACAGGGATGTATCTTCCTCATGTTTTGCTGGTTTATAAACTGAGAATCAAAGAAAGGTGTATTCTTGTGTAGTTCAGGGGTTTTAGGAGAACAGAAACAGTGCTAGACAGTGCTATATTTAAGACTACATTTAGTAGGTTCTATTTACACAGGAATGCCTTTAAAAAACTGAATCACTCTGCAGCTTAATTATTTGGCTTATAATTTTGAAAGTTGATTACAGTTTAACCCACAAATCCAAGAAGGTGTGAACGGTGTTCTATGTTGAGTGAGTTGGACAGTGTTTTCAAAAAGAAAATCGTCTTCAAAAAAGTGCACGATTTATGAACAAAAAGACTAATCTTCTTTTAAGAAGCAAAGACATCGTGGTTCCGCTGGACTTGCTGATTTTTCCATCCAGCTTTGATGGCCTGTCACAGCAAAACCACCACTGTTCAAATTAATGACTTTGTTTTCTCCTGTCAGGTCGGTGTTGTTTTTGTACACAGAGACTTAAATATTGAACGAGAAATGCTGCAGCCTGTACATTGCCTGCCAGACCACTGGAAGCCATCATCTTCAACATTGAGCTGTTAGCCATCAACATCCTCTGAAATGCACCAGAGTTCGTCATTTCAACGTTCTTCAACCAGTGACAACATGGATGAAAAGAACATGAAAACACAGATGATAAATGGACTTTTGGTATCTTTTCCCACTTAGTTTAGGTGTCAGGTATTTATTTTAATCATCAGCCTCCTGTGCATCAAACCTTATTGACAAGTGGAAAAATCTGTCCTTCAGATCATAGAGTACTGTAATTGTTTTGAAGAGAAGAAGTAAAGTATGTGAGATGTATCTATGGTGTGGTTTTGTATAATTATTTCACTTGCAATAATTTAATGATTCAATAGCAAGTCAAATTAAAAGTGCATTTATATCCTGACTGCAGCCCTGTCAGTGTAGCCGGCTACAGTTTGCCTGGACTTCAGATCAAGGTCATAATTTGATTTGTTGTTTTATCCCTAAAGAATATGGCCTAGTACAATAAAGAAAATATTGGCTGTGTTAACAGACATCAGTGATAAAAAGAAACCCTTGGAAGCCTCAGAACACATTGAATTAAAAGAGCAGCCAAAACATTTGGGAGAGATGATTGTTTATATCCTGAATTTTGATTTTTAGATGGTGAAGCTGATCTCATCTGTGTTTAAAAAAATGTTTCTCTGTGTACAGACCTGATCATAACAAACTAAAGCTTGTCATGAGCTTGTTATAGAATAATTGTCAATCTTATAATTACAGCAGATGCACAACGATCCTTTAAATATAATACAATGACATAAAACAACTCTCTGGTATTAGTCCTAGAATTATGTACATAGTTGTGCTGTGACAAACTGTAATCTACCAATTCTACTATACTCAGTAACATTTAGAAATACATCATTATCTGAGTTTTATGAATTACACAATATTTTTACAATAAAGTATAGAAAATAAAATGAGAAACTTTTATTTAGAATAGAATAGTTTTATTTATCCCCCATTGGGGGAAATTCACCCACCACAGCAGCATAGACAAAATCACAGACAAATTGCAGTAGTTAGAAAAGATACAACAGAAATCAGCAGTAACAATAATCATATTAATAAATAATAAAATATTTACAATATGTACTAAATACAATGACATAAATATGAACTGTTAATAAAACAATTATCAGATGAATAAAAAGCGTTTTATTTTTTATTTGTCCAACCAATGGAGAAATTTACATTGTTACAGTGTCAAAATGGATAATGCAATGACAATATACAATAATAATAAGCAGTGACATAACAAGTAGAATAAATAGGGAAAAACTACAAGTGGGTATAAAGTATTTAAATGTAGTGAAGCAGGAGTTCAAAAGGTTCCTCAGAATTGTACACGTGCGTTACCCGAGTAAAGAGTAGAGTGTGAGTAGTTGGACTAACCTGTGGAGGGCAGTAATACGCCGTGGAGCGTCGAAACTGCCAAGAAACAAAAGAAGAAGAAGAAGTCTGAGCCGTTCATTTCGATATCTGCCAGTGAACAAATAATGTGAGATCTGGCGCGGACTATTTTTACAGGAGTGTGGCGGATGTCTTCCGCTCATTGTGTCGTAAGGCCGGCTGGCGGAGTGATCTACAGTTGTGAAGCTGCTGACTGGAGACAGACAGCGGGGATCGATAACAAACCAGAGACTCGTTGAAAAATTATGTCCGCAACAATAGGCAGCTAGCTGGCTTCTTGTCCTCTGTGAGCCAGGACCACGGGCGAGCAAATCAAGACAGCCAGGACCATGGAAAGAAAAGGGTGAGACTCTAAAACATCCAGTCGAAGGAGTTGTTAAATGAAAGTTTCTCTGCAGGAAATGCACGCATGCATACATGTGTTCTGCAGTTGAGAACAACATTTGGCAAATTGTCAACTCTGCGTTATTTTCACTTTTGCTACGTTAGCTCAAGGTTGGCTTTAGACAGTTACGAGTTTATTACGTTTGTAAACTTCCAACCTGCGAACAGTAGTATTGATACGCTGTTTGTTGGTACGTTGACGTTACCGACGTCGCTAGCTTGATTAGCTAGCTGAGTTTCATTGTTTACACACGCTTGACTTGCGGCGCGTCACAGCTACATCAGTACGATGAGTGTACGTTATGAAATATCAGCTGCAGCCCTGCTGTCTTATTAAAACTTGGGAGATGAAGGATGTGTTGCCTCGTGTGTAGTTGACCGCAGATTTTGCCGTTTGCAAGTCCTTCCCTCCCGACACGGCGGTCAGTTTGAACAGGCAGCCTGTCTTTTGTGTTACAGTTTACAGTTGAGGACAATGAAAGCTGCAGTGGTGCACCTACCTCAAACATCCACTTACACCACATGTGGGCGTGTACAGATGTGCTTGACTGACACTTCCCTGACTAGTTATAATTACAGCTATTAGGGCGGGACAAGCCACACCTGTGAAGGTGTGTGCAATCTGGTGACACATCTTTTAACTGAAGTCCAGAGCCATAACTACTTTGTTGTGATGATGCTTCTTCTGTTTTATCTTTTAGTGTACCTGTTAAGCGTATTCTCAACAAGCCCCAGATAGTCCGCAGTCTGGGCAACAACCACCACACAGACGTGAACACCAGCCACTCTCGAGCTGGATGGTCACTCCTGACCAAAGTGCAGCGCAGCAGGCACAAGCATCTCTCTGACATCAACCATCAAATCAGGGTGAGACTATTTTTGGTTTTGGTCTTCATGAGGCATAACTGTGCAGTGCAGTTTAAAGAGGAAATATACCCTTTTTCCGTGATCTCTAGTCTTTCACGTTGAAGCGAACAAAGTGGTCAGTCGAGGCCCATCTGGCAGTAATTTCAGTCTTGAGTTTATATGAAAAGGGTTGTGTCCGCTTCGTACATTGTGACGCTGCAGTCTTCTTATCAAAACTGCTCAAGCCCAGGCTATAAGCCACAAATTTTGGATTGACCTAGGCACACCTGGAAGCATTTCTTTGAACACCCAAAAAATTGTGTTTACTATAACTAGCATGGCCAAAAAGCTTTTTTTTTGACCTAAGAACATCTACTTCTTCCACTTTGTTTCATTGACATGCTCATGCTTTCTGGCAAACACTAGTTGGTTTAACAGTGGCTTTTCATTTGCCATAAAGTCGCAACTGAATCTGGGAAACAGTCGTGGAGCGCACAGTTATTATGACTCACATAATAAAGACTAAATACTCTAGTGAGCTGTATGTCTGGATTTCCTCCTTCCACCGTGGTGTCAGTAATCATGCTCACTGTCTCTCTGGTTTATATTTGAATTTTCACACCAAATATAGTGTACTACCACTGGTAGAAACATATCTTCCTCAGCAGTGAGTCCCTCTAGCTATATAAGAGTTGCCATGACTGTTTTGTTGCCTCCTCTGTTGGTAATCCTCTCCTATAGACACTGTTTTATGATTTACTGATGATAGGCTTTTATCTCTACTGTTTTTTTTTTCTATTCTAACTAGAAAAGCACTCAGAGAGCACAGACGGCCGCCAAGGAGGTTATGTTTTCACCGGGGCTTGTTTGTTTGTTGGTTGGCAAAGTAACTCAAAAAGTTATGGACAGTTTTTGATGAAATTTTCAGCACCACCAAAAATTAATCAGTTTTACATTAGGCCACTTCTGACCAACCTAGAAAATTTTGTTAAAATCTGTCCACAACTTTTTGAGTTATTTTTCAAACCAACAAATAAACCCTGGTGAAAACATAACCTCCTTGGCGGAGGTAGTGATCATCCCATTGCACTGTAATGTTAATGATGTCTCTTCACACTACATGGAATTGAATAGGGGATGCAACAGTACCCCTTTTTGGAATGCAGTAACTTTGCACAAATGTCATACTCTAAAAGGATTTCATCATGTTGTTTTCCTTTTATTTTTTTTAAAGGTCAAGCCTGACCTAAACACAACATTACCTGTCCGACAGACGGCATCCATCTTCAAACAACCAGTTACCAAGGTGACAAATCATCCCAACAACAAGGTGAAGACTGACCCACAGAGAGCTGTGGACCAACCAAAACAAGTGAGTAAGAGGGCAGAAAACAGGAGCATTTCAGTCCATTTAGACTTTCTTTAGACTACTTTTCAGTGTTTTCAGGACACTGTAACATCACCATTAAAACCACAGAATATACAGGAGAATTAGTGAATTGAAATTGCTGTGTGACCAATCTAAAACAAGTGTTCTGTTGGGTCTGTCTCTGGAGTGCGCTGAAGGGTTGGTTCAACTTTTTTCAGTATCCTCATGCCCAAAACATTAAATATTTTTTTTGTTTTGCTTCAATATTTAGCTGTTCTGGGAGAGGAAGTTGAGCGGGTTAAATGCATTTGACATCGCAGAGGAGCTGGTGAAAACGATGGATCTTCCCAAAGGCTTGCAGGGTGAGGGTGACCAAAGCAAACATGACAACCATTGATGTAATTCAAAGCTGGAATTATTGTTATTTTTTTTTCTTCCTTGTTGTCCTCTGCCTAGGTGTTGGACCTGCCTGTTCAGATAAAACATTGCTTTCTGCCATCGCCAGCGCTCTGCACACCAGCCCCTCACCTGTCACTGGGCAGCTCACTGCTGCTGTGGAGAAAAATCCTGGAGTCTGGCTCAACACAGCACAGCCTCTCTGCAAAGCCTTTGTAGTGACTGATGATGACATCAGGTAAGGGGATCACACAAGCGACACAGCTGTAGTTTCCCCACTGTAGATAGTATATTAGGTTATTGGGTCGGTATTAGTCATTCAGTTGATCAGTATCATAAATACACTGGAAATTGGCAGGAGGCCGGTGAATCACAGTTCATTGTGACACATTCACCTGTTAATAGTGTTACGTGTTGTGTGTGCTCCTGTTAAGTTACTGAACTAAACTCTTTTATTGGTGTTACTGGATAGTTTGTTTTATTTTCATCCCTCTGTTCTCTTAACATGTCAAGTTTTTTTGACACATTACTTCTTTTACAACTAAAGGTAGTCTGTTATTGTTTTGATCTGTCTGTGCTATGTGATGAATTAGACAAACTGTACATTAGGGCTGAATGATTTATCGTTTTCTGATTGAAATTGCGATTGCTCATGGACAGATTATGCTAACCAATCAGTGTTAACCTGCTCCTCCTGCTTTGTAAAATGTGTTTTGAAATGGCTTCAGCTGATCCAGAAGCAAAGTTAGAGGATTTCATTTACAAGTCAAACAGCACAGCCAGTCATTTGGGAGTATTTGGGGTTTGAGGCTACAGATGTGCACCAGTGTGCAAAACCTGTCGTGTTAAAGTAGTAACATCCAACGGAAACAAAACCAGCTTTTACCGGCACTTGAAAAATCACCGCATTTATGAGGAGTGCATGACAAAAATCCGGTAAAAAGTCTAGTGGAAATGATTCATGTGCTCAGATGTCACTGGAGACGGTGGGGACATGTCCCCTTCAGATTCATAGTGACTCTGATCCGTACCCCCACTTTCCCAGCATAAGGTGACAAACATCGCTGTTAAAACAGCATTTATGTCATTGCAGTAGCATTGGGAGCTCGGCGTTTGTGTTTAGCCCAATAGCGCCTTCCAGAATGTCATCATTTCCATGCTCCAAGTCCGAATTTAAATCAGAACCCACCGTGAATTCGGATCTCCAACTCAGAAACTCAGATTAATCTCACTAACCCAACATAGAATTCATGCTATCTGCTTCTGATGTTAACAGTAGCTACATGTTTTGCTGTACGTCTGTAAAGCTGGAAGAACTGGGAGCACTAAACTTTGAGGTTACGTTGATCTGAGAGCCAAGTTCCGACTTCCAGTGAACACACCATAGGGCAAACTCATTCCCCAGGGTCATAAAGAGGAACTGAAAGCAGCCTGTGCCTGTTGATCATCATCATCATCAGACTGTTGTCGAGTATGTCTACTGTGATAAAGACCAAATAACCTACTGAGATGTAATCATAAAATAATAATAACAAATACTAAGGACATTAGTTCAATGTCAGGAAATACAATACATTGTTGACATTACTGTTTAAAATCCATTTCCAATAAAATGGGTTTTGCCAAAACCGGTCATCATCTTTATGTTGAGGCGGTGATGGGTGTCATCGGCAGCTGCTGAATAAAACTAATAAAGTAACCTGTAATCTAACTTAGTTACTTTTAAAATCAAGTTATCTGTTAAGTAACTAGGTTACTTTTTAAAGGCGTAATCAGATTACTTTTGGTAACACTCTCAAGGATACATTTGGAAGAAATTCTTACCTTTGGTTTTCATCCTTGCATTAGAGTAACAGGTTTTAATGGTGCAGTGTAATTTTCTGTGTAATGAATATTGCAACGAAGCTTCATTTGAAGAAAATCGTGAATCAAATTGAAATTGCAATATCTGCCAGAAAAATCGCAGTTCAGTCTTTTCCTAAAATCATTCGGCCTTGCTGTACATGTACACATTAATCACTCTGCTGTGTTTGTTTTTTTTTACACATTGACAATAATCTATTCAAAAGATATTTCAGCAGGACTGTCTTTGATTATAGAAGGTTATAGTCAATGAACACTCATACAATTTTAGTTGTATTAGTCGATTTAATCAAACAATCTGTAAAAATATTTTTTATAAAACACAAGCACCAGTGTGTCTTTACCAAAGAGGTGCTCACAAGTTTTTTTTGGAAGTCATTCAGCATGAAAAAGCTTGAAAAATAGACTAAGACAAAAATAACTAATTACCGACAGTGGCAGTTTATAGGGCTGAGTGATTTAGAAAAGAAAATATCTTATTGCGATTAGTTTCACTGATTTTTTTTTTTCCATCATTATTCCCATTTTCATAGTAAATGTTATTATGGTGTGATTTTTTTTCTTTGCAGGCATCTGTACCAAACAAAGATGTTTCGTTAGGGGGTGTGTATGTCATCACTTCTCTGCAGCAGGACTACAGTATTTAATTTAAAATGGTTCTCTGGTTGAGATTCTGACATGTCATCACAACACTACTGGACTGATGTTGTGTTGTTTTGCTGTGTGGCTCAGTCTGTGATGAGTGCAGAGACGAGACTCACTCAGGCCAAAACTGTTGAGGCCGAAATTGCACCTCACTGTTTTAGTGACCATCACATTTTAATGACTGAACAACTGCTACACATGTTCCAGTACTTGTGAAAACCTGTACTTCATTGTCATTGAGTCTTTGCCGAGAAAGTTTTTTCATTCGTGCAATCTCTCTATGATGCTTCTGCTCCCAGTTTTGGTGCTTTCCCATTACAACTGAGTATCTCATAGTACCTCCTCGGTGTGGGCGGGGTCGTCATACGGCAGCGTGAAACTGTCATGGCCTCATTTACATGAACACATAAAACTGGAAAGAAGAGCAACAACACTACTATCACAAACAATGGATGACACCGAACGATCATATTTTTGTTGCTCACTCTGTGGATTTTTGTCGTTGACCGACTATGCCTTTGTTTTTTGCTATGCCATTTTCTCGGCCAACAATAATGAAGCTGCTTTTAAAAATGGTGGGGTCGAGCTGTGTTTAGCTTTTACAGTATAGTGGGACGTCACGCATCCACTGACGACACTCGCAGGCCAATCAGTGGAAGTCAGTCGGCTGATGTCATGTTTTAGTATCGCTTCTGCTCGCTTGGAACCAGGGCTGAGGAGGTACGGGAAAAAGTATCTAGTACAAGGTACTAGTGGAAAAGAGCCACAACCGTGTAGAACTGTGCCGTACCGTATTGTACCACGCCTGTGGGAAAGCACCATTTAACTCAAGAATTTGACTAAAAAATTAGATTTTAGCAGTTGCTGCCACTGTGACCTCAAAAAAACACACTCAAGAATTCATATGCTAATTAAGCCAATTTTCCCTAAACATCTTCATTCTTCTAGTTTGTTTGCCCATGTGTCACACAGGAAGCAGGAGGACCTGGTGCAGAATGTGCGGAGGCGCCTCGAGGAAGCCCTCACTGCTGATATGTTGGCTCATATAGAGGACACCGCTGCAGACACAGTAGCCAGCAAAGTGGAGGAGAAGGTTGAGCTGGAGGACAAGGAGGAATTATAGCAAAGGTACACGTGTTGCTGATTGCATTCATCTGACATTGTGATGAACTGCAGTACCTGTAACTTGTCCCTTTCTCATCTCTCCCACAGATTTGTTTGACATGAAGTTTGCTGGTAATCTCCTTTCATTTTCAAATAATTGGCTCCATGAAGATGTTTTATACACTTTCAACTGATCCTAAATGCAGACATTCTGTAGATTTTGTTTACCTAAACAAAGACTGTTTTCTTTATTTGTATTTTTTTTTTTTTTTACATGTGACAGTGTAATCCTAGAAGGGTGCTTTGGGTTTTCAGTTCATTTTTTTTTTACCTCTACTAATGTATGTATCTTTCTTAAGACTCGTTATACTGTTTGATGTTTTAAGGAAACCACGACATCACTGTTTCACCAGTGATACTATAGGAAGTCAAAGGAAAGTACTGTTGATCTAAGTGGTGTAAGTAGTACTTTTAAGGCAGTTTACGGCAGTTGTTGATGATGCTCTCCATAATGCAGTGTTACGTTTAGTAAACAGCTGTTCAAGCTCAAAGTTAAAAACACAAACCTGTGTGACTGATGTGTGTTGTTGAATGTTATCAGTTCATATTGACGTTTCAAGTGTATTTCTTTTAAACATATTGCTCATTTATATTTTACTGTGGCACTGCAGGTAGTGCGTCGGATGTTTGGAAGCATGGAAAGGTTGCAGTATGTTTACATGCACACAGCACTCTGTGTGTCTGAAAACTCACATTTAGTTCTTTTGAGTCAAACAATTCAAAGTGTTATTTCTCAGAATAACCTGAGTTTACACGGTTTTGAAGTTTGAAGTATGTAAGTATTTGTATTTACAAAATAATTGTCAGTACTGTTTCGCCAGGAATATTTTTAATTTAATCCATAACATAAAGTCTGTAATTTTCAGAAAAAAAAAACAAATACAACATTGATGTACCTCGTAACAAGATGTTCCATACCTCATTATAGATTCATTATTTGTCTCCATACCACCGTATCACTGTTAAATAAATGCAGCTCTTTCATGGCTGGTGTTTTTTTTTTTTTTTTTTTTTTTTGCATCATCATTCTTAAAGCTGGGAGGTTGTGGTAGGTGGGCATATTTTACATTTTGTGATTAATGTAGTGGTGCTTTCTAGTTTTAAGTTGGAGTTCACCTGTTAAAGTTTCTTAAAACTATACTGGCATGCCTATATGTACAGTATAGTGATGGTCCTCCAAAGTCCACAGCCTGTGTTGAGCCAAAGAAAGCAAATATGAATTGATCGAATGAAGTGGGCATCATCCAAATTTATCTAAATGTCAAATGATAGTAGTTCTCTAGTATGTGGACTCCCATCTTTTTACTTTGTGTTTTTCTGTCCAGCACCTAGAGACTTTAATCTGGATGTGCATGCTTTTGTTGATATTTTTCTGTATCTCCCAGAGTCACCATCTTTTTAGTATTCTATTCCCTTTTTGCTCCGGTTTCGCTAAGGAAACACTGAGGGGATTTGACAGTAAAAACAACTTAGGAGGGACATCCAGCATGAGCGGTTACAGTGATCAATCATTCTTGTGAACCTGTCCTTTCAGTTCATGTCATAAGAACACAGTGGTGCCTCGAAAAGTGATTATTTTGTATTATACTCATTACACAGAGAGCACAAATAAACGCAGGCATAACATGAGCACCATTCAACGTTGTTGTCGGACAAACCCAAACACCTCATTGGTAGCCATGATGAACACACCCAATATGATCACACTTAAAAAAAAACGTCAACGATAACAGTCAAGTTGCAAAATATGCATCAACAAAAGGTGAAATAAAATAGTGCCCTGCAGCCTGACAGACAGACACAATGGCAGTGACAGCAGCGGCTCGCCGTTGATGCTCCTCTTTGCTGCATGTGGCCTTTGAACCCATTGTTGTGTCGCGGGTGACGTCAGTGCCGTGTGAGGGAGACGGAGCGGCGTGCGCCTGGCGAGACAAAGGCGGCGGACCGACCGGGGTCAGGCAGCAGCAGCAGCAGCGGAGAAGAACCGAGGAACACTGCTTTTCATCTAAACGGTAACTGCTAACCTTTGGGTTTTTAGCTGCCGTCTTCCTGACGCCGCGTAGGATGACGACCCAGTGACACTCCCAGGAACATGCTCTGACTCTCCGGAGAGACAAAAACAACAGTGGTCTCTTCGTTTTGAAACGTTTTTTCCTCCTACGCCCCCCATTTAGCGTGCTAGTCAGCTAGCCCGCTAGCTCCACAGCACATCGCTGGTCTCCTCCTCCTCTTGGCTGCTTCTCATCTTTCCTTCAACAAAAAAAATCTGGGCGACAGGCGAAGACAGGACCGCGTCGACTACGAGAGGATAAAGTAAGTTATCGTGTTTTTTTTGCACTTGTTTTATTTTTTTTTTTCAAAAATCCCGACGGCTGCTTTTGAGAATGAGCACAAGTTGGACTGTCAGAGCGGCGCTAACCAGCTAGTAGTGGTGCTCCCAAACAAAGGGGTCGACAACGTGACTGAGTGCCGACTATGTGCAGCTAGCATGTTAGCTTTGGCTGTTGGCGCTAGCAACAGCTTATATCACTGCTTTGTATTTAATTTTTAAGTCGACTCGCACAAATTCGAGTGTGTGGAGTTGTCGCCACGCCGATTCTTTGTATCTGTGCAGGGGAAACACTTTGTTCACTCGTGTTGAGCGGACATGCTCTGTCCTGACAAAACAAGCAGCCTCTTGGATGGTTTCAGTTGTCAGACGAGAAGCAACAACAGACAAAGCAAGGCGCCCAAATCAACACTGCGAGTGCTGCTGATGTTTGTGGATGATCAGTGGCCCCACTCAGCTCATCTTCACCCCCTTTTTTGAGTGTTTAATAGTAAACAAACCCTTGACTCATTTGGTTATTTCATTTTTTTTGTTATTTATTTCAGGAGAGGGTGAGCTCACTCCCAACCAAACAGGCATCCGTGATCTGATGTGAGATCCACGGAGAGACTATGCCTAGCCCTTTATTCCACCCCGAGATTATGGACCACGACGTGGTGATCAGCAGCCAGCACAACGGGGTCGGTCTGCCCCGGGAGACGGATCAGGAGGCTCGGGAAGAGGACCACCAAGAGGCGCTCCGCTTCGCCCTGGACCAGCTGTCACTTATGGCCCTGGAGAAGGTGGACTGTGGGGGCGGTGGTGGTAGCGGGCTGGTCGACTCTCTGGATGGGACCCAGGGTCCGGGCTCCGACGGCTGCAACGGTGTGGGCGGAGGAGGCTACGTGGATCTACAGATGCTGGAGCACCCCAACGGGTCCCGGGACTCTCCGACGTCCTGCTCTCCATCCCCGGAGTACTACGGCTCAGGCGGGTACCACATGGCCGGCTCGCACTCCATGCTCCACGGGGAACAAAGCTCCGTCCTCTGCAGCAGGAAAAGAAGTGTCAACATGACTGAATGTGTGCCTGTCCCCAGCTCTGAACATGTGGCTGAAATAGTGGGGAGACAAGGTAAGAGCACCAGTGTGTGTGTATGTGATGCTGCTTAGTTAGTGGGGGATTATTTTGTGTTTATGTACACCTCGTTCAGGCAGCATGCAGCCTGCTTGTCCTTTGTTTGGGTGGCAGTGTGGAGAGAGGATGGTCTCTGAACTTTTACAGGCTCAGCCTGGTCGGGTTGCTTTCACTGTTTGGGTGTTTAATATCAGCACAATGCGGGTACCCCATTAAAAAGCCATATACTCTGTATTTATATCTCTATTTTAACAGTACCTAGACAATGCCTTGACATGGAGAGATGTGGTTGATGAGTAGGAGGGAGGGGGAGGGGTGGAACAGGGTCAGACAAAGCGGCAGATTGTCGGGAGTCTGGATATGTCTAGCAGTCTGCACCAAACAAAGGAAATATGGTGGTTATATCAAACCCGGGTCAGAAGATGCAGCTTTGGGCACTGAACTCACATGTCTAACTCATGTGTATGCTTATAATAGACTATTATGGTCTCTGCTGAGCAGATTTTTAGTTGAAATGGAGCAGCAGGCGCACAAACACGGGACTGGGCGGTGTTACGCCCTGCACCCAGCTCTGTCTGCCGATGCTGCTGCCACCAAACGAGCCGCTCCGCGTCGCACTTTTCATTTTTCTTTTTCGTTTTTATCAGCAAATGTCTTCCACTTTAAATAGATTCGGGTTGTGCGTTTGGGAAGCCCGTCGCAGCCGCGGCAGCCTTACGGCATTGTTCTCTTTGTTTGAAAAAGCCATGCTTTCTGCTTCCCAGGATGACATCACAGCCTGTGAGCCCGATTGGTCGCCCAGAATGAAGCGTCCATATTTAAAGAAACAGTAGCAGTTGAGACAAGCAGAACAGCAGCCACTGGCCTCATGTTTGGGCAGACTGGAGCCTTATGCTGCCTTTGCTACAACCTCATGTTATGATGCGAAACATGCTCAGACAGTGAATTAATAAATCATTTAAGTGATCAAGATTCAAGTGTTTATTGGAGTGTGAACAGTAAGGAAATGTTTCAAACTGTAAAAACGGATATACGAAGTGAAGATGGATAAGAGGCACAAAAGTCAGCAATTTAAAAAAGCAATATATAAATGTATATATTGTGTTTTCACAATGCTGCCTTGTGGCCAAACTGCAAAGAGGCACCCAGTGTAAAGAATATTAAATGTGCTGTCGATAAGTAGGTGTCACATTTTGTTAGAAGTTGGAACTAAACAGAGAAAACCTTGAATAAATGTGAATTTGAATGGTTTTTTTTTTAGCAATGGCAATGTTTAGAGCTGAAACAAGTAATCTATTTGTTATCCATTAATAAATAAGTAATTTTTCAGGTTTCTTAGTCATCAGTGACAGTAAACTGATTATCAACTAATCATCAAAAATGAACTAATGGGTGATGATTTAATCAATAATAATAAACAACAAACTAGTCAACAGTTTAAAATTATCATTGGTTGCAGCCACAGCTATGATTTTGCTGATGTAGTACACAACCTGGGATTAACTAATAAATAAATTAAATATGACCACCTTGAGTGGTTGAACTTTTGTGATCATTTGCAGGCTGAATTGAGTTAAGAGCTATTTCTAATATTTAAATCAAGAACAGCAGCTAAACGCTAGAGTTAGAAACAACAGTGCAGCAACCAAAGTGTCCAAAATCACATGTAAAATGTGCAAACAGAGTGTGAATGTAAGATCATGTGTAAATGATGTTTGTGTGTTTCTACGGCTTTCAGGTTGTAAGATTAAGGCCCTGCGTGCCAAAACAAATACCTATATAAAGACTCCAGTCCGAGGTGAGGAGCCAGTGTTCATTGTGACGGGACGCAGGGAGGATGTGGAAATGGCCAAGCGTGAAATTGTCTCTGCGGCGGAGCATTTCTCTATGATCCGGGCGTCACGCTGTAAAGCTGGAGGGCCCGGAGGAGGGGGAAGCAACAGCAACGGTAGCTCTCTTCCTGGACCGCCACACTTGCCTGGACAGACCACCATACAGGTAAAGAAACCTCAGTGGCTGCTTATACCTTTTTCACATCAATGACCAAGGTTTTCTGAACCTTGGTTAACCATTTCAGACTCAAACTACTCTGTTCAACCCTGGTTAAGCCCTAGGTGTGAAAAAGTTATTAGTCACAAAAGTGTTTTATGCCACCTGATAACAAAGAGATAAATGCATAACAGACGTGGTATAACATCTGTTGTTTCTCCTGTAGTAGCATTAAAGTCTGTCTCTTGTCACTGATCCAGGTGAGGGTGCCCTACAGAGTGGTTGGTTTAGTTGTTGGACCAAAGGGAGCAACTATCAAGCGCATCCAACAGCAGACTCACACCTACATTGTGACACCCAGTCGAGAGAAAGACCCAGTGTTCGAAGTAACTGGCATGCCGGAGAACGTGGACCGAGCCAGAGAGGAGATCGAAACCCACATCACCCTGCGAACTGGAACCTTTGTAGACCTGCAGGGAGACAATGACTTCCACTCCAACGGCACTGATGTCAGTCTCGAAGGTCTGGGCGCCCTGAGTGGAGGGCTAGGATCATCTCTGTGGTCCAGGGCTAGTGGCCACCATTCTGCCCCCCCGCCTCCCTCCACCTCCCCTCCTCCTCCCATTCCCATGTCCATGCACCACTCCTCCAGCCGGAAGATGTCCTCCTCAGTAGCCTATCACACGCACAACGGTGGGATGAGCTCAGACAGCTTCAGCGCCACTCGCAAGGCCAATGAAGGAGGCAGCCCCACCAGCCCTTTTAGCACAGGCTCCAGCAGTGCTGGAGGGGGATTCACTTTCGGGGGTGACTCCACCCCAGGGCTGCCCTCCTCTGATGAACTGGGCTTTGAGTTCAGTGCTGCCAACATCTGGGCACCTTTCGTCAACGGTGGAACAGGCAATAAGACGGGTGGCTCCTCCCAGCAGCAGCCTCTACGACGCAACAGCAGCGGTCTCAGCGGTGGCGCCATCACTCCGCGGTTGTCTCCGACTCTGCCTCAGGACACGGGCGTTGGCTCCCTAGATCATCCATTAGCCCGTCGCGCACAGAGCGACCCCCTCAGCACTCTTTCCTGGCTTCAGTCTGGCAGTACAGGTGGTGGCTCCTTCTCCGGAGCATCTAGCTCCAGCTCTGGCGGTTCATCGACCGGTTACTCCTCCTGCTCTGCCTCCTCTCTGCCTGGAGGCTCGCCCACTGACTCCGAGGGAGGAAACAGCGGCGTGGGCCTCAGCTCTGGGATGCTGAGTCGGCTGAAAGGCGGCTCCGGCCCCGGGGTCGCAGGTCTGGTAGGCGTCGGCCCTGGGATCAACAGGGACTGCTTTGTGTGTTTCGAAAGCGAGGTGACAGCAGCCCTGGTGCCTTGTGGCCACAACCTGTTCTGCATGGAGTGCGCCGGGCAAATCTGCCAGTCAGCTGAGCCAGAGTGCCCCGTCTGCCACACCCCCACCACACAGTGCATCCGCATCTTCTCCTAATGCCCACGCTGATGGGGGTGGGGTGAGGGGGTAAAATATGGGGATGGTTGGGGGGGTGGACAGAGTGGGGCACCAGCTGTGATGGAGGAGATGGAAGGATTCACACTAATAACTTTCACATCCACATGATGGACCATAATTAATGCATAACTAGAGATGATACTATACGGATGTTGATTTATTGCTGATAACCTTCAAGATTAATAATAACAGTAATAATAATAATTGCAATGACTTATTTTCAGAGTGAAGTTGATTGAAACTGGTCTGCAAGCAGTTGAGGCCCAGACAGTCTCTCAGTGGTGAACCTACAGAAGGAAACTAGTGTCTTATCTCTCTTCAGGCCTTCATTTTGACCCGGAGCAGCCAGCACTGCTGGCTGGCGGTCTGTCTCGACATTTCTTCATTCTGGCTTCTTCAAATCTCTGCCTGCTTTCTCTCTCTCACAGCCTTTCCTTTTGACACTTTTGTACTTAACAGATATTTTTCGATGAAGCTGTCAATGAGACCTGCACTTTTCTACTCCTTATTTTAATGTTCTTGATGGGACACAAACCGCTCCAACAAACCCCCTTGCTCTCTCCTCTTGCTCTCACTCGTGCTGTTTGTGACAGGAAGCGGTGGGGTTGCTATTTTTCTGCAAGCTTGGAACTTTTTAAAAACATCCACATGTAGTCACACACACACACCCAGAGGGACCTCTTAAGGATGACGTCCTGTTTCTCGTTGCCACGCAAAAATTAGCCAAATGCCAAATGAATGCTATTACTATAAGTCTCTTGATTCTTGATCAAATTGGATAAAATGTTGAATGAATTTGGATGCCCCACATTTCAAATGTGACCGATGCATTAATTCACCTTAATTATCCTTTTTGTATGTGAGAAACGTATCTAGTAGGAATGTGTCTGAGGTCAGTTCTTTAGGTTTGGGCTGCCTGACAATCCCTTTACATTTCTCACTCTCTCTCTCTGTTGTGCGTATGTATGTATGTGTGTGTGCGTGTGTGTGATTAATTCCCTCTCATACAGTTTTCACGTGGCCATAAGACGGTCTGGTTTCTGTCCCGCTGTCCCGCTCCTTTACTTCACTCTCAGTCTTACAGGAAGGCTTTGCTCTGATCCAGCTACACCAGGACATTTTTCCTTTCACATCCTGTCTGTTACACTCCGTTTGGCCCATTTAGCATTTTCTACTAGTTTTTGACTCGTGACTGTAAAAGTGTGTGGCTCGCAGACATATTTTGAACTCTAGATAAGATAGGGCTTTTTTTGATGTCACACATGAATGTTGGTTATGGAGAGGCGGCTTCTCACCCACATGAAACAATAACAAGGGGCTCAATTGAACTTTTTCTTTTCCATGCACTGTAACTCCCAGCCCCTCTAAATAAGTAAAGAAAACAACTCTTACTGTTGTTTTGGTAGTGTTGGTCTTCCACCCCACTCTCACAGCAAAGCTGTAAGGCACTCTCTCAGATGACACACTGTCACACCCATATAGCGCTGTGCTCCAGGCCAAATTTGGTGCACTATACGGTTAGTTGTTTGAGCTTTGTCCTATGTTTTCATAGCATTACTGAGTAACTGCCAATGAGGCGGTTGCATCCTGTTTTGTGTTGGTGGTTTTAAAGCATTCAGTGTGAGTTTGCAGTAACTGCCTTCTATAGTGTTAATACTGTACGTATGATTTGTTGTTGCGATGGTACATGGTTGCTGTTAGTGGCCCTTTTTGAACATGCATAGAATCAGCTTATAGAATGAGACAAGCCATGACAACAGAATTAAAATGACACACCTAATTCTCAAGGGCTTCCTCTGACTGCACAGACACATGGTCACATTTGCAGGCTCACTCGCAGTAGGTAGAACTTATCCTTTATGGCAGCTAGTAGCTAGGTCATCCAGGGCTTCCAGACACTTTTTGTGTTCAAATCCCAGCAGCTGCAGAATGTTTTCTTGTTTTGTTTTTTTTAAATTATATTTTTTTCAAACTGTCCCGACTCAGTCATCTCATTCAGATCCTGTCAGAAGAGCTTAGGACATTGCAGTCACAGTGTGTCCTCCTCTCTAGACCAAGTCTCAGATCAGGACAGGTTTTAGTGTTTTAATATCAAGGGAAAAAAAGGGTAACTCTACTTGAGTAAAAAATTGGCGAGAATGGGCAGTTGCTGCTGTGCTTTGGTGCTCCAGCCAGTATGATATTAAACTTATTTGCAATCTGGCTGTTTGTTTGCTACTTTAGGTGACAAGGGCAGCAGCTGCACAGAGGAGTCTAATAAGCCGCTGTCTTGGTTGAGCGCAGCAATGCACTAATTCATGTGTCCACATATGTAGGAAAAATCTGCCCAGATCTCCCAGGAGCTAAACCAGTAGTCTTTGTTAAGACTATCCCATGGTGCTTTGGTGCAACTCCCTACTGAACAAACCCAGTGGGTCATGAGAGGCCTCATAGTTCTCAGCCTAACTTCTGCAGTGTACTGTAGACCTGTTATCATTCCCGTCGAAGCTGGCAACCCACCCTCTCGTCGGGCTCTGATGTCAAAACGTTGGATTACTTGTGCGCACTGGGAACAGATTCAGGGCCATGAACGTGTCCGACTGAAAAGAGCAGTTGTGTCTGTTGAGGTCAATCTTGAAGCTGTTCTTTCAAACTGTCCAACTTGACATGTCAAAGAAATTAATGGTGTTGTATTTGCCAGATGGGTTCTAATGTAAATCCCGGTGTTGCACTGGGATATCTCTGGCCAATGAGAGAATGCTAGGGTCTATGGTTTAATGTACAGTAGTTTCATTGTTAAAAAAGAGGTACAAAGTTTTTCAGATTGACTGCTGTTTTTTTTTTTTTTTTTTTTTAGCCAAACTCATCCCTTCCCCCATTTCCTTCCTACAGGTTTGAAAACAGGGTTTCCTGAGGCATGCTAGCCAGTGACCTCTGACCTTTTTTGTGATTAGAGGGGGGGATGCAAAGAGAGCCATGCCAGTAAGGGGTGACAGACACCCCTCAAGCCGCCGCTCTCCTATTTTTTTGCTTTAATTCTCTTCGTATGCAGAACCAAAATGTAAACTGTTGGCAAACTAGGTTTCAAGCCTGACCTGTGTATATACCCTGAATACAATCATTGGGATCTTGTTTTCAAGCGGTAAATGACTTAATTGAAGATAAGTGTAGTTTCTAAAGAACATGTATCATTATTTGTAAGTTAACCATCTGCATGTCTTTAAGCCACCTGGCGTTAGCTAATAATTTTTAAGATTTAAAAAAAAAAGACTTTTTACACATTTTATTTTTTACAATTTATTTGCTTACCTAAATATCCCAGACAATAATGTGACCCTTTTTATTACTTCAAATTTATTTTTATTTTCCATTTTTTATTTTCCTTATTTCTTGTGTACTACATATAGGCAATTTATAACAAAATGAGAAAATTATTGAAGAAATTGAAATATATTTTATTTGAAAGTTTATGGACCTTTTAACCGTGAGCTGGAAAAAATTATATAATCTTATAATTTTAACTGACTTGACGGTTATGAGAAATGTATCAAGAGTTTTATTTTTTATGCTTCTTTAATAAAGTCTTGTTTTTGGTTTCATTTTTTTACTGTAAAATAAGCGCTTGCGTCTGGTGTCTTTATTTCTGTCCAGGGTGGGTTGAGCAGCAGACTGGAGCTGCTACATTTCTCCACATGGTGGCAGCACAGACAATGACACACTGCAGCAGACGGTGGGATGTGTCTTACATCAACTGCAGTCAGGTCACATCAGATCACCTGTGAGCACATGAAGCTGAGAACTATTGAGTTCTGCGATTTAGATGTACAATTTGAGCTGGAGCTGCGTACAATGATTGATAATATTTCATATTGTCAGTGTGGTGGTGTAGTGGTTAGCACTGTCACCACACAGCAAGAAGGTACTGGGTTCAATTCCCGGCCCCGGGCCTTTCTGTGTGGAGTTTGCATGTTCTCCCTGTGTCTGCGTGGTTTCTCTCCGGGTACTCCGGCTTCCTCCCATCATCCAACAACGAGGAATTAGGTTAACAGGCTAATCTACTTTGCCCATAGATGTGAATGTGAGTGTCTCTATGTGCTCTGTAATGAACTAGAAACATGTCCAGGGTGTACACCCCCCATGGAAAATGGTTGGATGTCTGCCCAGCTTTAGACTGTCTACTGGACATTTTTAAAAGCTAAACTGAAACATTTATTAACTATTTTTGACACTATAGTCCAACTGAGAAGTGGTACAATAATGGCACAAACACCACCCTGGCGCTGCGCTCACCTTGGTGCAGACTGCTGTGTTTCTGTCACCCACAGGTCACTAATAGAAGCTTTGAAAGCTCAGTTGAAAGTTTTTTTTCTGCCCTGGTCTCGCGAGACATCTTTTCATTAAAAGAGAAATATTGTCACGATTTTGTCTCGTCACACCCCTACTAGTTATCAAAAGTAGGCTCACCAGCAGAAGATACTTTACACCAGGGCTCGAGAGGTTTTTAGAAATGCTTAAGTCTTGACTCACCAAGAAATTACCACTCTCTGACTTGAAAAGTTGTACAGCCTTTCTTCCACACCGGTTTGAATTTTTTCCCTGGCATATGGTAAGAAATAGCCGGTTTCCCTCTGTTGAGCCAGGCCATTAGGTGGCTATCTCAGCGCTAATAGCCCTGTGCCACAAGCCCCATGCCTTGAAACCATTTGTGTTCACACTGTCGGGCTACCAGCCCCTCCGGTTTACGTCCCCATTTGTGAAAACTTCACTGATACAACCCATTATCAAACAGGACAGGTTTGAGAAAGAAAGAAAAAAGCTGTTATGGAGGCTACGTGCAGTACGACGGCAAAGAGCAATCAAATTACAACAGTACAACAGGCATTTACAATCTCACAATGCATACTGGCATGACATACCTTCACATTCTCTATAGAAGATAGCTCACTAACTGATAGGCTATTTGTTTACATCGATAGTAGTAGGCTATGCAGCTAACAGCAAACAGGACAAACTTGCCGTTACTGCTTTACTTGGCATGGAACTGAAGTAGCTTTAACATCGGTGAAATGTCTGTTCTGTTTTCATGTAACTTTTCACTGTTGACAGTTCTTCTTTCAGATTATCATCTGTTTTTAATTTACACCATGTCCTTTCTGTCGTCACATATAACAAATTGGTGGTGATGTTTGATGGTTTCTCCAGGTTTCCTAATGGAACAAAGTACATAGTCATGAAAAATTGCAATTATAATTGTCTGCGGTTTTGGTTTGATTTGAAGTTTACACATTTTTATTGAAAACCCGTAATGCAAACTACTCCCTTTTTGACCACGCAACATGCTGTAAGAAGGCATTTCCAGCACTTTTTATGACATGGATTTTTTTTTTACATTTTTTTACTTTTTCGGCACACCGCAGTATGATGATTTAATCAATTTTTTGACATCCTAAAAAATGGCTTTTTCAGCACTTTTTTCGCCAGACATCACCATGAATTTACTCAACATGTTGTAAGAAAGCATTTTCAGCACTTTTTATGACATTAAATTTTTTTGACTTTTTTTACTTTTTTGCCATATCGTGGTAAGACGACCCCTCCTTGAGCCATCACCTTATCGTGGTGGAGGGGCTTGTGTGTCCCAATGAACCTAGGAGCTATGTTGTCGGGGGCTTTATGCCTCTGGTAGGGTCACCCAAGGCAGACAGGTCCTAGGTGAGGGACCAGACAAAGCACGGGTCAAGACCCCCTACGGTGAAAAAGATCAAGTACAAACGTTTTCCCTTGCCCGGACGCGGGTTACCGGGGCCCCCCTCTGAAGCCAGACTTGGAGGTGGGGCCCGTGGGCGAGCGCCTGGTGGCCGGGCCTACACCCATGGGGCCTGGCCGGGCACAGCCCGAAAAGGCAACGTGGGTCACCCTTCCCAGCAGAGCTGTCAACCGATCACCACCTGATGGTGAGTTGGCTTCGATGGTGGTGGAAGATGCCGGTTCGATCTGGCAGACCAAAACGTATTGTGAGGGTCTGCTGGGAGCGTCTGGCAGAGTCCCCCTGGCAGAGAGATGGGAGTCCCCCCTGGCAGAGAGATGGGAGTTTCAACTCCCATCTCCGGCAGAACTTCGACCACATCCCGAGGGAGGTGGGGGACATTGAGTCCGAATGGGTCATGTTCCGTGCCTTCATTATTGAGGCAGCCGACCAGAGCTGTGGCCGTAAGGTGGTTGGTGCCTGTCGTGGCGGCAATCCCCGAACCCGTTGGTGGACATCTACGGTAAGGGATGCCGTCAAGCTGAAGAAGGAGTCCTATCAGGCCTTTTTGGCCTGTGGGACTCTGGAGGCAGCTGACAGATACCGGCTGACCAAGCGGAATGTGGCTTTGGCGGTCGCCGAGGCAAAAACTCGGGTGTGGGAGGAGTTCGGTGAGGCCATGGAGAATGACTTCCGGACGGCTTCGAGGAGATTCTGGTCCACCGTCCGGCGTCTCAGGAGGGGGAAGCAGTGCACCACCAACACTGTGTATAGTGGGGATGGTGCGCTGCTGACCTCGACTTGGGACGTTGTGAATTGGTGGGGAAAATACTCCGAGGACCTCCTCAATCCCACCGACACGCCTTCCTATGAGGAAGCAGAGACTGGGGACTCTGGGACGGGCTCTCCTATCTCTGGGGTTGAGGTCGCCGAGGTGGTTAAAAAGCTCCTCGGTGGCAGGGCCCCGGGGGTGGATAAGATCCACCTGGAGTTCCTAAAGGCTCTGGATGCTGTGGGCGTGTCGTGGCTGACATGTCTGTGCAGCATCGCATGGACATCGGGGACAGTACCTTTGGATTGGCAGACCGGGGTGGTGGTTCCCCTCTTTAAGAAGGGGGATCGGAGGGTGTGCTCCAACTATAGGGGGATCACACTCCTCAGCCTCCCTGGTAAAGTCTATTCAGGGGTTCTGGAGAGGAGGGTCCGTCGGGAAGTCGAATCTCGGATTCAGGAGGAGCAATGTGGTTTTCGTCCCGGCCGTGGAACAGTGGACCAGCTCTACACCCTCAGCAGGATCCTGGAGGGTGCATGGGAGTTTGCCCAACCAGTCTACATGTGTTTTGTGGGCTTGGAGAAGGTGTTCGACCGTGTCCCTCGGGGAGTCCTGTGGGGGGTGCTCCGGGAGTACGGGGTACCGGACCCCCTGGTACGGGCAGTTCGGTCCGCATTGCCGGCAGTAAGTCGGATTTGTTTCCAGTGAAGGTTGGACTCCGCCAAGGCTGCCCTTTGCTACCTATTCTGTTCATAATTTTTATGGACAGAATTTCTAGGCGCAGCCAAGGCATTGAGGGGGTCCGGTTTGGTGACCTTAGTATCACGTCGCTGCTTTTCGCAGATGATGTGGTTCTGTTGGCTTCATCAGGCCGTGATCTTCAGCTCTCACTGGAGCGGTTCGTAGCCGAGTGTGAAGCGGCTGGGATGAAAGTCAGCACCTCCAAATCCGAGGTATGACGGTATGACGATTTTTTCAAATATTTGACATCCTAAAAAATGGCTTTTTCACCACTTTTTTCGCCAGACATCACCATGAATTCACTCAACATGCTGTAAGAAGGCATTTCCTGCACTTTTTATGACATTCAATTTTTTTGACTTTTTTTTTAAATTTTTTGGCATACCGCAGTATGATTTGTTCAATTTTTTGACATCCTAAAAAATGGCTTTTTCACCGCTTTTTTCGCCAGACATCATCATGAATTCACTCAACATGCTGTAAGAAGGCATTTCCTGCACTTTTTATGACATCACATTTTTTTGACATTTTTGGACTTTTTTGGTATACCGCGGTATGACGATTTTTTCAAATTTTTGACATCATCACCATGAATTCACTCAACATGCTGTAAGAAGGCATTTCCTGCACTTTTTATGACATTAAATTTTTTTGACATTTTTTGACTTTTTTGGCATAACGCGGTATGAAGATTTGTTCAAATTTTTGACATCCTTAAAAATGGCTGTTTCACCACTTTTTTCGCCAGACATCACCATGAATTCACTCAACATGCTGTAAATAGGCATTTCCTACACTTTTTATGACATCAAATTTTTTTGACATTTTTGGACTTTGTTGGCATACCGCGGTATGACGATTTGTTAAAATTTTTGACATCCTAAAAAATGGCTTTTTCACCACTTTTTTCGCCAGACATCACCATGAATTCACTCAACATGCTGTAAGAAGGCATTTCCTGCACTTTTTATGACATTAAAATTTTTTGACATTTTTGGACTTTTTTGGCATAACGCGGTATGAAGATTTGTTCAAATTTTTGACATCCTTAAAAATGGCTTTTTCACCACTTTTTTCGCCAGACATCACCATGAATTCACTCAACATGCTGTAAATAGGCATTTCTTGCACTTTTTATGACATCAAATTTTTTTGACATTTTTGGACTTTTTTGGCATACCGCGGTATGACGATTTGTTCAAATTTTTGACATCCTAAAAAATGGCTTTTTCACCACTTTTTTCGCCAGACATCACCATGAATTCACTCAACATGCTGTAAGAAGGCATATTCTGCAATTTTTATGACATTAACTTTTTTTGACATTTTTGGACTTTTTTGGCATACCGCGGTATGACGATTTGTTCAAATTTTTGACATCCTTAAAAATGGCTTTTTCACCACTTTTTTCGTCAGACATCACCATGAATTCACTCGTCATGCTGTAAGAAGGCATTTCCTGTACTTTTTATGACATTAAATTTTTTTGACATTTTTGGACTTTTTTGGCATACCGCGGTATGACGATATCTTCAAATTTTTGACAGCCTAAAAAATTGCTTTTTCACCACTTTTTTCGCCAGACATCACCATGAACTCACTCAACATGCTGTAAATAGGCATTTCCTGCACTTTTTATGGCATTAAATTTTTTTGACATTTTTGGACTTTTTTGGCATACCGCGGTATGACGATTTGTTCAAATTTTTGACATCCTTAAAAATGGGTTTTTCACCACTTTTTTCGCCAGACATCACCATGAATTCACTCAACATGCTGTTGGAAGGCATTTCCTGCACTTTTTATGACATTACATTTTCTTGACATTTTTGGACTTTTTTGGCATACCGCGGTATGACAATTTGTTCAAATTTTTGACATCCTAAAAAATGGCTTTTTCACCACTTTTTTCGCCAGACATCACCATGAATTCACTCAACATGCTGTAAATAGGCATTTCCTGCACTTTTTATGACATCAAATTTTTTTGACTTTTTTTTAACTTTTTTGGCATACCGCGGAATGACGATTTGTTCAAATTTTTGACATCCTAATGGATTTTTCACCACTTTTTTCACCACACATCACCATGAATTCACTCAACAAGCTGTAAGAAGCCATTTCCTACACTTTTTATGACATTAAAATTTGTTGACATTTTTGGACTTTTTGGCCATACGATTTGTTCGTATGACGATTTGTTCAAATTTTTGACATCCTAAAAAATGGTTTTTTCACCACTTTTTTCGCCAGACATCACCATGAATTCAGTCAACATGCTGTAAGAAGGCATTTCCTGCACTTTTTATGACATTAAAATTTTTTGACATTTTTGGACTTTTTTGGCATACCGTGGTATGACGATTTGTTCAAATTTTTGACATCCTAAAAAATGGCTTTTTCACCACTTTTTTCGCCAGACATCACCATGAATTCACTCAACATGCTGTAAATAGGCATTTCCTGCACTTTTTATGACATCAAATTTTTTTTACATTTTTGGACTTTTTTGGCATACCGCGGTATGACGATTTGTTCAAATATTTGACATCCTAAAAAATGTTTTTTTCACCACTTTTTTCGCCAGACATCACCATGAATTCACTCAACATGCTGTAAGAAGGCATTTCCTGTACTTTTTATGACATTAAATATTTTTGACATCTTTGGACTTTTTTGGCATACCGCGGTATGACGATTTGTTCAAATTTTTGACATCCTTAAAAATGGCTTTTTCACCACTTTTTTCGTCAGACATCACCATGAATTCACTCAACATGCTGTAAATAGGCATTTACTGCACTTTTTATGGCATTAAATTTTTTTGACATTTTTGGACTTTTTTGGCATACCGCGGTATGACGATTTGTTCAAATTTTTGACAGCCTAAAAAATTGCTTTTTCACCACTTTTTTCGCCAGACATCACCATGAACTCACTCAACATGCTGTAAATAGGCATTTACTGCACTTTTTATGGCATTAAATTTTTTTGACATTTTTGGACTTTTTTGGCATACCGCGGTATGACGATTTGTTCAAATTTTTGACAGCCTAAAAAATGGCTTTTTCACCACTTTTTTCGCCAGACATCACCATGAATTCACTCAACATGCTGTTGGAAGGCATTTCCTGCACTTTTTATGACATCACATTTTTTTGACATTTTTGGACTTTTTTAATATACCGCAGTATGACGATTTGTTCAAATTTTTGACATCCTAAAAAATGGGTTTTTCACCACTTTTTTCGCCAGACATCACCATGAATTCACTCAACATGCTGTAAGAAGGCATTTCCTGCACTTTTTATGACATTAAAATTTTTTGACATTTTTGGACTTTTTTGGCATACCGTGGTATGACGATTTGTTCAAATTTTTGACATCCTAAAAAATGGCTTTTTCACCACTTTTTTCGCCAGACATCACCATGAATTCACTCAACATGCTGTAAATAGGCATTTCCTGCACTTTTTATGACATCAAATTTTTTTTACATTTTTGGACTTTTTTGGCATACCGCGGTATGACGATTTGTTCAAATTTTTGACATCCTAAAAAATGGCTTTTTCACCACTTTTTTCGCCAGACATCACCATGAATTCACTCAACATGCTGTAAGAAGGCATTTCCTGTACTTTTTATGACGTTAAATGTTTTTGACATTTTTGGACTTTTTTGGCATACCGCGGTATGACGATTTGTTCAAATTTTTGACATCCTTAAAAATGGGTTTTTCACCACTTTTTTCGCCAGACATCACCATGAATTCACTCAACATGCTGTAAGAAGGCATTTCCTGCACTTTTTATGACATTAAAATTTTTTGACATTTTTGGACTTTTTTGGCATAACGCGGTATGAAGATTTTTTGACATCCTTAAAAATGGCTGTTTCACCACTTTTTTCGCCAGACATCACCATGAATTCACTCAACATGCTGTAAATAGGCATTTCCTGCACTTTTTATGACATCAAATTTTTTTGACATTTTTGGACTTTTTTGGCATACCGCGGTATGACGATTTGTTCAAATTTTTGACATCCTTAAAAATGGCTTTTTCACCACTTTTTTCGCCAGACATCACCATGAACTCACTCAACATGCTGTAAATAGGCATTTCCTGCACTTTTTATGGCATTAAATTTTTTTGACATTTTTGGACTTTTTTTGCATACCGCGGTATGACGATTTGTTCAAATTTTTGACATCCTAAAAAATGGCTTTTTCACCACTTTTTTCGCCAGACATCACCATGAATTCACTCAACATGCTGTTGGAAGGCATTTCCTGCACTTTTTATGACATCACATTTTTTTGACATTTTTGGACTTTTTTGGCATACCGCGGTATGACAATTTGTTCAAATTTTTGACATCCTTAAAAATGGCTTTTTCACCACTTTTTTCGCCAGACATCACCATGAATTCACTCATCATGCTGTAAATAGGAATTTCCTGCACTTTTTATGACATCAAATTTTTTTTGACACTTTCTGACTTTTTTGGCATACCGCGGTATGATGATTTGTTCAAATTTTTGACATCCTAAAAAATGGCTTTTTCACCACTTTTTTCGCCAGACATCACCATGAATTCACTCAACATGCTGTTGGAAGGCATTTCCTGCACTTTTTATGACATTAAATTTTTTTGACATTTTTGGACTTTTTTGGCATACCGCGGTATGACGATTTGTTCAAATTTTTGACATCCTGAAAAATGGCTTTTTCACCACTTTTTTCGCCAGACATCACCATGAATTTACTTAACATGCTGTAAGAAGGCATTTCCTGCACTTTTTATGACATTAAATGTTTTTGACATCTTTGGACTTTTTTGGCATACCGCGGTATGACGATATCTTCAAATTTTTGACAGCCTAAAAAATGGCTTTTTCACCACTTTTTTAACCAGACATCACCATGAACTCAATCAACATGCTGTAAATAGGCATTTCCTGCACTTTTTATGGCATTAAATTTTTTTGACATTTTTGGACTTTTTTGGCATACCGCGGCATGACGATTTGTTCAAATTTTTGACGTCCTAAAAAATGGCTGTTTCACCACTTTTTTCGCCAGACATCACCATGAATTCACTCAACATGCTGTAAGAAGGCATTTCCTGCACTTTTTATGACATCAAATTTTTTTGACATTTTTGGACTTATTTGGTTAATCGCGGTATGACGATTTGTTCAAATTTTTGACATCCTAAAAAATGGCCTTTTCACCACTTTTTTCGTCAGACATCACCATGAATTCACTCAACATGCTATAAGAAGGCATTTCCTGTACTTTTTATGACATTAACTTTTTTTTGACATTTTTGGACTTTTTTGGCATACCGCGGTATGAAGATTTGTTCAAATTTTTGACATCCTAAAAAATGGCTTTTTCACCACTTTTTTTGCCAGACATCACCATGAATTCACTCAACATGCTGTAAATAGGCATTTCCTGCACTTTTTATGACATCAAATTTTTTTGACATTTTTGGACTTATTTGGCATGACGATTTGTTCAAATTTTTGACATCCTAAAAAATGGGTTTTTCACCACTTTTTTCGCCAGACATCACCATGAATTCACTCAACATGCCGTTGGAAGGCAATTCCTGCACTTTTTATGACATTACATTTTTTTTGACATTTTTGGTCTTTTTTGGCATGACGATTTGTTCAAATTTTTGACATCCTAAAAAATGGGTTTTTCACCACTTTTTTCGCCAGACATCACCATGAATTCACTCAACATGCTGTAAGAAGGCATTTCCTGTACTTTTTAATGACATTAAATTTTTTTGACATTTTTGGCCTTTTTTTCATACCGCGGTATGACCATTTGTTCAAATTTTTGACATCCTAAAAAATGGCTTTTTCACCACTTTTTTCGCCAGACATCACCATGAATTCACTCAACATGCTGTAAGAAGGCATATTCTGCAATTTTTATGACATTAACTTTTTTTTGACATTTTTGGACTTTTTTGTCATACCGCGGTATGACGATTTGTTCAAATTTTTGACATCCTAAAAAATGACTTTTTCACTACTTTTTTCGCCAGACATCACCATGAACTCACTCAACATGCTGTAAATAGGCATTTCCTTCGCTGTTTATGACATTAAATTTTTTTGACATTTTTGGACTTTTTTGGCATACCGCGGTATGACGATTTGTTCAAATTTTTGACAACCTAAAAAATGGCTTTTTCACCACTTTTTTCGCCGGACATCACCATGAATTCACTCAACATGCTGTAAGAAGGCATTTCCTGCACTTTTTATGACATTAAATGTTTTTGACATCTTTGGACTTTTTTGGCATACCGCGGTATGACGATATCTTCAAATTTTTGACAGCCTAAAAAATGGCTTTTTCACCACTTTTTTAACCAGACATCACCATGAACTCAATCAACATGCTGTAAATAGGCATTTCCTGCACTTTTTATGGCATTAAATTTTTTTGACAGTTTTGGACTTTTTTGGCATACCGCGGCATGACGATTTGTTCAAATTTTTGACGTCCTAAAAAATCGCTGTTTCACCACTTTTTTCGCCAGACATCACCATGAATTCACTCAACATGCTGTAAATAGGCATTTCCTGCACTTTTTATGACATCAAATTTTTTTGACATTTTTGTAATTTTGTGGCATACCGCGGTATGATGATTTGTTCAAATTTTTGACATCCTAAAAAATGGCTTTTTCACCACTTTTTTCGCCAGACATCACCATGAATTCACTCAACATGCTGTAAGAAGGCATATTCTGCAATTTTGATGACATTAACTTTTTTTGACATTTTTGGACTTTTTTGGCATACCGTGGTATGATGATTTGTTCAAATTTTTGAAATCCTTAAAAATGGCTTTTTCACCACTTTTTTCGCCAGACATCACCATGAATTCACTCAACATGCTGTTGGAAGACATTTCCTGCACTTTTTATGACATCAAATTTTTTTGACATTTTTGGACTTTTTTGGCATACCGCGGTATGACGATTTGTTCAAATTTTTGACATCCTTAAAAATGGCTTTTTCACCACTTTTTTCGCCAGACATCACCATGAATTCACTCAACATGCTGTAAGAAGGCATATTCTGCAATTTTTATGACATTAACTTTTTTTGACATTTTTGGACTTTTTTGGCATACCGTGGTATGATGATTTGTTCAAATTTTTGACATCCTTAAAAATGGCTTTTTCACCACTTTTTTCGCCAGACATCACCATGAATTCACTCAACATGCTGTAAGAAGGCATTTCCTGTACTTTTTATGACGTTAAATGTTTTTGACATTTTTGGACTTTTTTGGCATACCGCGGTATGACGATTTGTTCAAATTTTTGACATCCTTAAAAATGGGTTTTTCACCACTTTTTTCGCCAGACATCACCATGAATTCACTCAACATGCTGTAAGAAGGCATTTCCTGCACTTTTTATGACATCAAATTTTTTTGACATTTTTGGACTTTTTTGGCATAACGCGGTATGACGATTTGTTCAAATTTTTGACATCCTTAAAAATGGCTTTTTCACCACTTTTTTCGTCAGACATCACCATGAATTCACTCAACATGCTGTAAGAAGGCATTTCCTGCACTTTTTATGACATCAATTTTTTTTGACATTTTTGGACTTTTTTGGCATACCGCGATATGACGATATCTTCAAATTTTTGACATCCTAAAAAATGGCTTTTTCACCACTTTTTTCGTCAGACATCACCATGAATTCCCTAAACTTGCTGTTGGAAGGCATTTTCTGCACTTTTTATGACATCACATCTTTTTGACATTTTTGGACTTTTTTGGCATACCGCGGTATGACAATTTGTTCAAATTTTTGACATCCTAAAAAATGGCTTTTTCACCACTTTTTTCGCCAGACATCACCAAGAATTCACTCAACATGCTGTAAATAGGCATTTCCTGCACTTTTTATGACATCACATTTTTTTGACATTTTTGGACTTTTTTGGCCTACCGCGGTATGACGATTTGTCCAAATTTTTGACATCCTAAAAAATGGCTTTTTCACCACTTTTTTCGCCAGACATCACCATGAATTCACTCAACATGCTGTAAGAAGGCATTTCCTGTACTTTTTATGACGTTAAATGTTTTTGACATCTTTGGACTTTTTTGGCATACCGCGGTATGAGGATTTGTTCAAATTTTAGACATCCTAAAAAATGGCTTTTTCACCACTTTTTTCGCCAGTCATCACCATGAATTCACTCAACATGCTGTTGGAAGGCATTTCCTGCACTTTTTATGACATCACATTTTTTTGACATTTTTGGACTTTTTTGACATACCGCGGTATGACGATTTGTTCAAATGTTTGACATCCTAAAAAATGGCTTTTTCACCACTTTTTTCGCCGGACATCACCATGAATTTACTCAACATGCTGTAAGAAGGCATTTCCTGCACTTTTTATGACATTAAATGTTTTTGACATCTTTGGACTTTTTTGGCATACCGCGGTATGACGATATCTTCAAATTTTTGACAGCCTAAAAAATGGCTTTTTCACCACTTTTTTCGCCAGACATCACCATGAATTCACTCAACATGCTGTAAGAAGGCATTTCTTGTACTTTTTATGACATTAAATGTTTTTGACATCTTTGGACTTTTTTGTCATACCGCGGTATGACGATTTGTTCAAATTTTTGACATCCTTAAAAATGGGTTTTTCACCACTTTTTTCGCCAGACATCACCATGAATTCACTCAACATGCTGTTGGAAGGCATTTCCTGCACTTTTTATGACATTACATTTTTTTGACATTTTTGGACTTTTTGTCATACCGCGATATGACGATTTGTTCAAATTTTTGACATCCTAAAAAATGGCTTTTTCACCACTTTTTTTGCCAGACATCACCATGAATTCACTCAACAAGCTGTTGGAAGGGATTTCCTGCACTTTTTATGACATTAAATTTTTTTGACATTTTTTGACTTTTTTGGCATACCGCAGTGTGACGATTTGTTCAAATTTTTGACAGCCTAAAAAATGGCTTTTTCACCACTTTTTTTGCCAGACATCACCATGAATTCACTCAACATGCTGTAAATAGGCATTTCCTGCACTTTTTATGGCATTCAATTTTTTTGACATTTTTGGACTTTTTTGGCATACCGCGGTATGACGATTTGTTCAAATTTTTGACATCCTAAAAAATGGCTTTTTCACCACACATCACCATGAATTCACTCAACATGCTGTTGGAAGGCATTTCCTGCACATTTTATGGTATTAAATTTTTTTGACATTTTTGGACTTTTTTGGCATACAGCGGTATGACGATTTGTTCAAATTTTTGACATCCTAAAAAATGGCTTTTTCACCACTTTTTTTGCCAGACATCACCATGAATTCACTCAACATGCTGTTGGAAGGGATTTCCTGCACTTTTTATGACATTAAATTTTTTTCACATTTTTGGACTTTTTTGGCATACTGCGGTATAACGATTTGTTCAAATTTTTGACATCCTAAAAAATGGATTTTTCACCACTTTTTTCGCCAGACATCACCATGAATTCACTCAACATGCTGTTGGAAGGCATTTCCTGCACTTTTTATGACATTACATTTTTTTTGACATTTTTGGACTTCTTTGGCATACTGCGGTATGACGATTTCTTCAAATTTTTGACATCCTAAAAAATGGCTTTTTCACCACTTTTTTCGCCAGTCATCACCATGAATTCACTCAACATGCTGTTGGAAGGCATTTCCTGCACTTTTTATGACATCACATTTTTTTGACATTTTTGGACTTTTTTGACATACCGCGGTATGACGATTTGTTCAAATGTTTGACATCCTAAAAAATGGCTTTTTCACCACTTTTTTGCCAGACATCACCATGAATTCACTCAACATGCTGTAAATAGGCATTTCCTGCACTTTTTATGACATCACATTTTTTTGACATTTTTGGACTTTTTTGGCCTACCGCGGTATGACGATATCTTCAAATTTTTGACAGCCTAAAAAATGGCTTTTTCACCACTTTTTTCGCCAGACATCACCATGAATTCACTCAACATGCTGTAAGAAGGCATTTCTTGTACTTTTTATGACATTAAATTTTTTTTGACATTTTTGGACTTTTTTGGCATACATTAAATTTTTTTTGACATTTTTGGACTTTTTTGGCATACTGCGGTATGACGATTTGTCCAAATCTTTGATAACCTAAAAAATGGCTTTTTCACCACTTTTTTCGCCAGACATCACCATGAATTCAGTCAACATGCTGTAAGAAGGCATATTCTGCACTTTTTATGACATTAACTTTTTTTGACATTTTTGGACTTTTTTGTCATACCGCGGTCTGACGATTTGTTGAAATTTTTGACATCCTAAAAAATGGCTTTTTCACCACTTTTTTTGCCAGACATCACCATGAATTCACTCAACATGCTTTTGGAAGGCATTTCCTGCACTTTTTATGACATTATATTTTTTTGACATTTTTGGACTTATTTGTCATACCGCGGTATGACGATTTGTTCAAATTTTTGACATCCTAAAAAATGGCTTTTTCACCACTTTTTCTGCCAGACATGACCATGAATTCACTCAACATGCTATAAATAGGCATTTCCTGTTCTTTTTATGACATTAATTTTTTTTGACATTTTTGGACTTTTTTGGCATACTGCGGTATGACGATTTGTCCAAATCTTTGATAACCTAAAAAATGGCTTTTTCACCACTTTTTTCGCCAGACATCACCATGAATTCACTCAACATGCTGTAAATAGGCATTTCCTGCACTTTTTATGGCATAACATTTTTTTTGGACATTTTTGGACTTTTTTGGCATACCGCGGTATGACGATTTGTTCAAATTTTTGACATCCTAAAAAATGGCTTTTTCACCACTTTTCTCGCCAGACATCACCATGAATTCACTCAACATGCTTTAAGAAGGCATTACCTGTACTTTTTATGACATTAATTTTTTTTGACATTTTTGGACCTTTTTGGCATACCGCGGTATGATGATTTGTTCAAATTTTTGACATCCTTAAAAATGGCTTTTTCACCACTTTTTTCTCCAGACATCACCATGAATTCACTCAACATGCTGTAAATAGGCATTTTCTGCAGTTTTTATAACATTAATTTTTTTTGACATTTTTGGACCTTCTTGGCATACCGCGGTATGACGATTTGTTCAAATTTTTGACATCCTAAAAAATGGCTTTTTCACCGCTTTTTTTTTCCAGACATCACCATGAATTCACTCAACATGCTGTAAATAGGCATTTCCTGCACTTTTTATGGCATTACATTTTTTTTGACATTTTTGGACTTTTTTGGCATACCTCGGTATGACGATTTTTTCAACTTTTTGACATCCTAAAAAATGGGTTTTTCACCAATTTTTCTGCCAGACATGACCATGAATTCACTCAACATGCTGTGAGAAGACATTTTCTGTACTTTTTATGACATTAATTTTTTTTTACATTTTTGGACTTTTTTGGCATACTGCGGTATGACGATTTGTTCAAATTTTTGACATCCTAAAAAATGGCTATTTCACCACTTTTTTCGCCAGACATCACCATGAATTCACTCAACATGCTGTAAGAAGGCATTTCCTGCACTTTTTATGACATGAAATTTTTTTGAAATTTTTGGACTTTTTTGGCATTTGGTTCAAATTTTTGATATCCTAAAAAATGGCTTTTTCACCACTTTTTTCGCCAGACATCACCATGAATGCAGTCAACATGCTGTTGGAAGGCATTTCCTGCACTTTTTATGAAATTAAATTTTTTTTGACATTTTTGGACTTCTTTGGCATACCGCGGTATGACGATTTGTTCAAATTTTTGACATCCTAAAAAATGGCTTTTTCACCACTTTTTTCGCCAGACATCACCATGAATTCAGTCAACATGCTGTAAGAAGGCATATTCTGCACTTTTTATGACATTAAGTTTTTTTGACATTTTTGGACTTTTTTGTCATACCGCGGTATGACGATTTGTTCAAATTTTTGACATCCTTAAAAATGGCTTTTTCACCACTTTTTTCGCCAGACATCACCATGAATTCACTCAACATGCTGTAAGAAGGCATTTCCTGCACTTTTTATGACATGAAATTTTTTTGAAATTTTTGGACTTTTTTGGCAGACCGCGGTATGACGATTTGTTCAAATTTTTGATAGCCTAAAAAATGGCTTTTTCACCACTTTTTTCGCCAGACATCACCATGAATGCAGTCAACATGCTGTTGGAAGGCATTTCCTGCACTTTTTATGAAATTAAATTTTTTTGACATTTTTGGACTTCTTTGGCATACCGCGGTATGACGATTTGTCATAATTTTTGACATCCTTAAAAATGGCTTTTTCACCACTTTTTTCGCCAGACATCACCATGAATTCAGTCAACATGCTGTAAGAAGGCATATTCTGCACTTTTTATGACATTAAGTTTTTTTGACATTTTTGGACTTTTTTGTCATACCGCGGTATGACGATTTGTCATAATTTTTGACATCCTTAAAAATGGCTTTTTCACCACTTTTTTCGCCAGACATCACCATGAATTCACTCAACATGCTGTAAATAGGCATTAATTTTTAATTAATTTACATTAATTTTTTTTGACATTTTTGGACTTTTTTGTCATACCGCGGTATGACGATTTGTTCAAATTTTTGACATCCTTAAAAATGGCTTTTTCACCACTTTTTTCGCCAGACATCACCATGAATTCACTCAACATGCTGTAAATAGGCATTAATTTTTAATTAATTTACATTAATTTTTTTTTGACATTTTTGGACTTTTTTGGCATACCGCGGTATGACGATTTGTTCAAATTTTTGACATCCTAAAAATTGGCTTTTTCACCACTTTTTTCGCCAGACATCACCATGAATTCAGTCAACATGCTGTTGGAAGGCATTTCCTGCACTTTTTATGACATTAATTTTTTTTGACATTTTTGGACCTTTTTGGCATACCGCGGTATGACGATTTGTTCAAATTTTTGACATCCTAAAAAATGGCTTTTTCACCACTTTTTTTGCCAGACATCACCATGAATTCACTCAACATGCTGTAAATAGGCATTTCCTGCACTTTTTATGGCATTACATTTTTTTTGACATTTTTGGACTTTTTTGGCATACCGCGGTATGACGATTTGTTCAAATTTTTGACATCCTAAAAAATGGGTTTTTCACCACTTTTTCTGCCAGACATGACCATGAATTCACTCAACATGCTGTGAGAAGGCATTTCCTGTACTTTTTATGACATTAATTTTTTTTGACATTGTTGGACTTTTTTGGCATACCGCGGTATGACGATTTGTCCAAATTTTTGATAACCTAGAAAATGGCTTTTTCACCACTTTTTTTCGCCAGACATCACCATGAATTCACTCAACATGCTGTAAATAGGCATTTCCTGCACTTTTTATGACATTACATTTTTTTTTGACATTTTTGGACTTTTTTGGCATACCGCGGTATGACGATTTGTTCAAATTTTTGACATCCTAAAAAATGGCTTTTTCACCACTTTTTTCGCCAGACATCACCATGAATTCACTCAACATGCTGTTGGAAGGGATTTCCTGCACTTTTTATGAAATTAAATTTTTTTGACATTTTTGGACTTCTTTGGCATACCGCGGTATGACGATTTGTTCAAATTTTTGACATCCGAAAAAATGGCTTTTTCACCACTTTTTTCGCCAGACATCACCATGAATTCAGTCAACATGCTGTAAGAAGGCATATTCTGCACTTTTTATGACATTAACTTTTTTTGACATTTTTGGACTTTTTTGGCATACCACGGTATGACGATTTGTTCAAATTTTTGACATCCTTAAAAATGGCTTTTTCACCACTTTTTTCGCCAGACATCACCATGAATTCACTCAACATGCTGTAAGAAGGCATTTCCTGCAGTGTTTATAACATTAATTTTTTTTGACATTTTTGGACTTTTTTGGCATACCGCGGTATAACGATTTGTTCAAATTTTTGACAACCTAAAAAATGGCTTTTTCACCACTTTTTTCGCCAGACATCACCATGAATTCACTCAACATGCTGTAAATAGGCGTTTCCTGCAGTTTTTATAACATTAATTTTTTTGACATTTTTGGACTTTTTTGGCATACCGCGGTATGACGATTTGTTCAAATTTTTGACATCCTAAAAAATGGCTTTTTCACCACTTTTTTTGCCAGACATCACCATGAATTCACTCAACATGCTTTTGGAAGGCATTTCCTGCACTTTTTATGACATTATATTTTTTTGACATTTTTGGACTTTTTTGGCATACCGCGCTCTGACGATTTGTTGAAATTTTTGACATCCTAAAAAATGGCTATTTCACCACTTTTTTCGCCAGACATCACCATGAATTCACTCAACATGCTGTAAGAAGGCATTTCCTGCACTTTTTATGACATGAAATTTTTTTGAAATTTTTGGACTTTTTTGGCAGACCGCGGTATGACGATTTGTTCAAATTTTTGATATCCTAAAAAATGGCTTTTTCACCACTTTTTTCGCCAGACATCACCATGAATGCAGTCAACATGCTGTTGGAAGGCATTTCCTGCACTTTTTATGAAATTAAATTTTTTTGACATTTTTGGACTTCTTTGGCATACCGCGGTATGACGATTTGTTCAAATTTTTGACATCCTAAAAAATGGTTTTTTCACCACTTTTTTCGCCAGACATCACCATGAATTCAGTCAACATGCTGTAAGAAGGCATATTCTGCACTTTTTATGACATTAAGTTTTTTTGACATTTTTGGACTTTTTTGTCATACCGCGGTATGACGATTTGTTCAAATTTTTGACATCCTTAAAAATGGCTTTTTCACCACTTTTTTCGCCAGACATCACCATGAATTCACTCAACATGCTGTAAATAGGCATTAATTTTTAATTAATTTACAGTAATTTTTTTTGACATTTTTGGACTTTTTTGTCATACCGCGGTATGACGATTTGTTCAAATTTTTGACATCCGAAAAAATGGCTTTTTCACCACTTTTTTCGCCAGACATCACCATGAATTCAGTCAACATGCTGTAAGAAGGCATATTCTGCACTTTTTATGACATTAACTTTTTTTGACATTTTTGGACTTTTTTGTCATACCACGGTATGACGATTTGTTCAAATTTTTGACATCCTTAAAAATGGCTTTTTCACCACTTTTTTCGCCAGACATCACCATGAATTCACTCAACATGCTGTAAGAAGGCATTTCCTGCAGTGTTTATAACATTAATTTTCTTTGAAATTTTTGGACTTTTTTGGCATACCGCGGTATAACGATTTGTTCAAATTTTTGACATCCTAAAAAATGGCTTTTTCACCACTTTTTTCGCCAGACATCACCATGAATTCACTCAACATGCTTTTGGAAGGCATTTCCTGCACTTTTTATGACATTATATTTTTTTGACATTTTTGGACTTTTTTGGCATACCGCGGTCTGACGATTTGTTGAAATTTTTGACATCCTAAAAAATGGCTTTTTCACCACTTTTTTTGCCAGACATCACCATGAATTCACTCAACATGCTGTAAATAGGCATTTCCTGCACTTTTTATGGCATTAAATTTTTTGACATTTTGGACTTTTTTTGGCGTACCACGGTATGACGATTTGTTCAAATTTTTGACATCCTAAAAAATGGCTTTTTCGCCAGACATCACCATGAATTCACTCAACATGCTGTTGGAAGGCATTTCCTGCGCTTTTTATGTCATCACATTTTTTTACATTTTTGGACTTTTTTGGCATACCGCGGTATGACGATTTGTTGAAATTTTTGACATCCTAAAAAATGGCTTTTTCACCACTTTTTCTGCAGGACATCACCATGAATTCACTCAACATGCTGTAAGAAGGCATATTCTGCACTTTTTATGACATTAACTTTTTTGACATTTTTGGACTTTTTTGTCATACCGCGGTATGACGATTTGTTCAAATTTTTGACATCCTTAAAAATGGCTTTTTCACCACTTTTTTCGCCAGACATCACCATGAATTCACTCAACATGCTGTAAATAGGCATTTCCTGTAGTTTTTATAACATTACATTTTTTTTGACATTTTTGGACCTTTTTGGCATACCGCGGTATGACGATTTGTTCAAATTTTTGACATCCTAAAAATTGGCTTTTTCACCACTTTTTCTGCCAGACATGACCATGAATTCACTCAACATGCTGTAAGAAGGAATTTTCTGTACTTTTTATGACATTAATTTTTTTTGACATTTTTGGACTTTTTTGGCATACTGCGGTATGACGATTTGTCCAAATTTTTGATAACCTAAAAAATGGCTTTTTCACCACTTTTTTCGCCAGACATCACCATGAATTCACTCAACATGCTGTAAGAAGGCATATTCTGCACTTTTGATGACTTTAAATTTTTTTTACATTTGTGGACTTTTTTGGCATACCGCGGTATGACGATTTGTTCAAATTTTTGACATCCTAAAAAATGGCTTTTTCACCACTTTTTTTGCCAGACATCACCATGAATTCACTCAACATGCTGTAAATAGCCATTTCCTGCACTTTTTATGACATTACATTTTTGGACTTTTTTGGCATACCGCGGTATGACGATTTGTTCAAATTTTTGACATCCTAAAAAATGGCTTTTTCACCACTTTTTTCGCCAGACATCACCATGAATTCAGTCAACATGCTGTTGGAAGGCATTTCCTGCACTTTTTATCACATTACATTTTTTTTGACATTTTTGGACTTTTTTGGCATACCGCGGTATGACGATTTGTTCAAATTTTTGACATCCTAAAAAATGGCTTTTTCACCACTTTTCTCGCCAGACATCACCATGAATTCACTCAACATGCTTTTGGATGGCATTGCCTGCACTTTTGATGACACCATATTTTCTTGACATTTTTGGACTTTTTTGGCATACCGCGGTATGACGATTTGTTCAAATTTTTGACATCCTAAAAAATGGCTTTTTCACCACTTTTTTTGCCAGACATCACCATGAATTCACTCAACATGCTGTAAATAGGCATTTCCTGCACTTTTTATTGCATTACTTTTTTTTTGACATTTTTGGACTTTTTTGGCATACCGCGGCATGACGATTTGTTCAAATTTTTGACATCCTAAAAAATGGCTTTTTCACCACTTTTTTTGCCAGACATCACCATGAATTCACTCAACATGCTGTAAATAGGCATTTCCTGCACTTTTTATGACATTACATTTTTGGACTTTTTTGGCATACCGCGGTATGACGATTTGTTCAAATTTTTGACATCCTAAAAAATGGCTTTTTCACCACTTTTTTTGCCAGACATCACCATGAATTCACTCAACATGCTGTAAATAGCCATTTCCTGCACTTTTTATGACATTACATTTTTGGACTTTTTTGGCATACCGCGGTATGACGATTTGTTCAAATTTTTGACATCCTAAAAAATGGCTTTTTCACCACTTTTTTCGCCAGACATCACCATGAATTCAGTCAACATGCTGTTGGAAGGCATTTCCTGCACTTTTTATCACATTACATTTTTTTTGACATTTTTGGACTTTTTTGGCATACCGCGGTATGACGATTTGTTCAAATTTTTGACATCCTAAAAAATGGCTTTTTCACCACTTTTCTCGCCAGACATCACCATGAATTCACTCAACATGCTTTTGGAAGGCATTTCCTGCACTTTTTATGACACTATATTTTTTTGACATTTTTGGACTTTTTTGGCATACCGCGGTATGACGATTTGTTCAAATTTTTGACATCCTAAAAAATGGCTTTTTCACCACTTTTTTTGCCAGACATCACCATGAATTCACTCAACATGCTGTAAATAGGCATTTCCTGCACTTTTTATGGCATTACTTTTTTTTTGACATTTTTGGACTTTTTTGGCATACCGCGGCATGACGATTTGTTCAAATTTTTGACATCCTAAAAAATGGGTTTTTCACCACTTTTTCTGCCAGACATGACCATGAATTCACTCAACATGCTGTGAGAAGGCATTTCCTGTACTTTTATGACATTAATTTTTTTGACATTGTTGGACTTTTTTGGCATACCGCGGTATGACGATTAGTCCAAAGTTTTGATAACCTATAAAATGGCTTTTTCACCACTTTTTTTCGCCAGACATCACCATGAATTCACTCAACATGCTGTACATGGGCATTTCCTGCACTTTTTATGACATTACATTTTTTTTTGACATTTTTGGACTTTTTGGCATACCGCGGTATGACGATTTGTTCAAATTTTTGACATCCTAAAAATGGCTTTTTCACCACTTTTTCGCCAGACATCACCATGAATTCACTCAACATGCTGTTGGAAGGATTTCCTGCACTTTTATGAAATTAAATTTTTGACATTTTTGGACTTCTTTGGCATACCGCGGTATGACGATTTGTTCAAATTTTGACATCCTAAAAATGGCTTTTTCACCACTTTTTCGCCAGACATCACCATGAATTCAGTCAACATGCTGTAAGAAGGCATATTCTGCACTTTTTATGACATTAACTTTTTTGACATTTTGGACTTTTTTGGCATACCACGGTATGACGATTTGTTCAAATTTTTGACATCCTTAAAAATGGCTTTTTCACCACTTTTTCGCCAGACATCACCATGAATTCACTCAACATGCTGTAAGAAGGCATTTCCTGCAGTGTTTATAACATTAATTTTTTTGACATTTTGGACTTTTTGGCATACCGCGGTATAACGATTTGTTCAAATTTTTGACAACCTAAAAATGGCTTTTTCACCACTTTTTCGCCAGACATCACCATGAATTCACTCAACATGCTGTAAATAGGCGTTTCCTGCAGTTTTATAACATTAATTTTTGACATTTTTGGACTTTTTTGGCATACCGCGGTATGACGATTTGTTCAAATTTTTGACATCCTAAAAAATGGCTTTTTCACCACTTTTTGCCAGACATCACCATGAATTCACTCAACATGCTTTTGGAAGGCATTTCCTGCACTTTTTATGACATTATATTTTTTGACATTTTTGGACTTTTTGGCATACCGCTCTGACGATTTGTTGAAATTTTTGACATCCTAAAAAATGGCTATTTCACCACTTTTTTCGCCAGACATCACCATGAATTCACTCAACATGCTGTAAGAAGGCATTTCCTGCACTTTTTATGACATGAAATTTTTTTGAAATTTTTGGACTTTTTTGGCAGACCGCGGTATGACGATTTGTTCAAATTTTTGACATCCTAAAAAATGGTTTTTTCACCACTTTTTTCGCCAGACATCACCATGAATGCAGTCAACATGCTGTTGGAAGGCATTTCCTGCACTTTTATGAAATTAAATTTTTGACATTTTGGACTTCTTTGGCATACCGCGGTATGACGATTTGTTCAAATTTTTGACATCCTAAAAAATGGTTTTTTCACCACTTTTTTCGCCAGACATCACCATGAATTCAGTCAACATGCTGTAAGAAGGCATATTCTGCAGTTTTTATGACATTAAGTTTTTGACATTTTGGACTTTTTGTCATACCGCGGTATGACGATTTGTTCAAATTTTTGACATCCTTAAAAATGGCTTTTTCACCACTTTTTTCGCCAGACATCACCATGAATTCACTCAACATGCTGTAAATAGGCATTAATTAATTTACAGTAATTTTTTTTGACATTTTTGGACTTTTTTGTCATACCGCGGTATGACGATTTGTTCAAATTTTGACATCCGAAAAATGTCTTTTTCACCACTTTTTTCGCCAGACATCACCATGAATTCAGTCAACATGCTGTAAGAAGGCATATTCTGCACTTTTTATGACATTAACTTTTTTTGACATTTTTGGACTTTTTTGTCATACCACGGTATGACGATTTGTTCAAATTTTTGACATCCTTAAAAATGGCTTTTTCACCACTTTTTTCGCCAGACATCACCATGAATTCACTCAACATGCTGTAAGAAGGCATTTCCTGCAGTGTTTATAACATTAATTTTCTTTGAAATTTTTGGACTTTTTTGGCATACCGCGGTATAACGATTTGTTCAAATTTTTGACATCCTAAAAAATGGCTTTTTCACCACTTTTTTCGCCAGACATCACCATGAATTCACTCAACATGCTTTTGGAAGGCATTTCCTGCACTTTTTATGACATTATATTTTTTTGACATTTTTGGACTTTTTTGGCATACCGCGGTCTGACGATTTGTTGAAATTTTTGACATCCTAAAAAATGGCTTTTTCACCACTTTTTTTGCCAGACATCACCATGAATTCACTCAACATGCTGTAAATAGGCATTTCCTGCACTTTTTATGGCATTAAATTTTTTTGACATTTTTGGACTTTTTTTGGCGTACCACGGTATGACGATTTGTTCAAATTTTTGACATCCTAAAAAATGGCTTTTTCGCCAGACATCACCATGAATTCACTCAACATGCTGTTGGAAGGCATTTCCTGCGCTTTTTATGTCATCACATTTTTTTACATTTTTGGACTTTTTTGGCATACCGCGGTATGACGATTTGTTGAAATTTTTGACATCCTAAAAAATGGCTTTTTCACCACTTTTTCTGCAGGACATCACCATGAATTCACTCAACATGCTGTAAGAAGGCATATTCTGCACTTTTTATGACATTAACTTTTTTTGACATTTTTGGACTTTTTTGTCATACCGCGGTATGACGATTTGTTCAAATTTTTGACATCCTTAAAAATGGCTTTTTCACCACTTTTTTCGCCAGACATCACCATGAATTCACTCAACATGCTGTAAATAGGCATTTCCTGTAGTTTTTATAACATTACATTTTTTTTGACATTTTTGGACCTTTTTGGCATACCGCGGTATGACGATTTGTTCAAATTTTTGACATCCTAAAAATTGGCTTTTTCACCACTTTTTCTGCCAGACATGACCATGAATTCACTCAACATGCTGTAAGAAGGAATTTTCTGTACTTTTTATGACATTAATTTTTTTTGACATTTTTGGACTTTTTTGGCATACTGCGGTATGACGATTTGTTCAAATTTTTGACATCCTAAAAAATGGCTTTTTCACCACTTTTTTTGCCAGACATCACCATGAATTCACTCAACATGCTGTAAATAGCCATTTCCTGCACTTTTTATGACATTAAATTTTTTTACATTTGTGGACTTTTGGGATACCGCGGTATGACGATTTGTTCAAATTTTTGACATCCTAAAAAATGGCTTTTTCACCACTTTTTTCGCCAGACATCACCATGAATTCAGTCAACATGCTGTTGGAAGGCATTTCCTGCACTTTTTATCACATTACATTTTTTTTGACATTTTTGGACTTTTTTGGCATACCGCGGTATGACGATTTGTTCAAATTTTTGACATCCTAAAAAATGGCTTTTTCACCACTTTTCTCGCCAGACATCACCATGAATTCACTCAACATGCTTTTGGAAGGCATTTCCTGCACTTTTTATGACACTATATTTTTTTGACATTTTTGGACTTTTTTGGCATACCGCGGTATGACGATTTGTTCAAATTTTTGACATCCTAAAAAATGGCTTTTTCACCACTTTTTTTGCCAGACATCACCATGAATTCACTCAACATGCTGTAAATAGGCATTTCCTGCACTTTTTATTGCATTACTTTTTTTTTGACATTTTTGGACTTTTTTGGCATACCGCGGCATGACGATTTGTTCAAATTTTTGACATCCTAAAAAATGGCTTTTTCACCACTTTTTTTGCCAGACATCACCATGAATTCACTCAACATGCTGTAAATAGGCATTTCCTGCACTTTTTATGACATTACATTTTTGGACTTTTTTGGCATACCGCGGTATGACGATTTGTTCAAATTTTTGACATCCTAAAAAATGGCTTTTTCACCACTTTTTTTGCCAGACATCACCATGAATTCACTCAACATGCTGTAAATAGCCATTTCCTGCACTTTTTATGACATTACATTTTTGGACTTTTTTGGCATACCGCGGTATGACGATTTGTTCAAATTTTTGACATCCTAAAAAATGGCTTTTTCACCACTTTTTTCGCCAGACATCACCATGAATTCAGTCAACATGCTGTTGGAAGGCATTTCCTGCACTTTTTATCACATTACATTTTTTTTGACATTTTTGGACTTTTTTGGCATACCGCGGTATGACGATTTGTTCAAATTTTTGACATCCTAAAAAATGGCTTTTTCACCACTTTTCTCGCCAGACATCACCATGAATTCACTCAACATGCTTTTGGAAGGCATTTCCTGCACTTTTTATGACACTATATTTTTTTGACATTTTTGGACTTTTTTGGCATACCGCGGTATGACGATTTGTTCAAATTTTTGACATCCTAAAAAATGGCTTTTTCACCACTTTTTTTGCCAGACATCACCATGAATTCACTCAACATGCTGTAAATAGGCATTTCCTGCACTTTTTATGGCATTACTTTTTTTTTGACATTTTTGGACTTTTTTGGCATACCGCGGCATGACGATTTGTTCAAATTTTTGACATCCTAAAAAATGGCTTTTTCACCACTTTTTTTGCCAGACATCACCATGAATTCACTCAACATGCTGTAAATAGGCATTTCCTGCACTTTTTATGGCATTACATTTTTTTTGACATTTTTGGACTTTTTTGGCATACCGCGGTATGACGATTTGTTCAAATTTTTGACATCCTAAAAAATGGCTTTTTCACCACTTTTTTCGCCAGACATCACCATGAATTCAGTCAACATGCTGTTGGAAGGCATTTCCTGCACTTTTTATGACATTACATTTTTTTTGACATTTTTGGACTTTTTTGGCATACCACGGTATGACGATTTGTTAAAATTTTTGACATCTTAAAAAATGGCTTTTTCACCACTTTTCTCGCCAGACATCACCATGAATTCACTCAACATGCTGTAAGAAGGCATTACCTGTACTTTTTATGACATTAATTTTTTTTGACATTTTTGGACCTTTTTGGCATACCGCGGTATGATGATTTGTTCAAATTTTTGACATCCTTAAAAATGGCTTTTTCACCACTTTTTTCGCCAGACATCACCATGAATTCACTCAACATGCTGTAAATAGGCGTTTCCTGCAGTTTTTATAACATTAATTTTTTTGACATTTTTGGACTTTTTTGGCATACCGCGGTATGACGATTTGTTCAAATTTTTGACATCCTAAAAAATGGCTTTTTCACCACTTTTTTTGCCAGACATCACCATGAATTCACTCAACATGCTTTTGGAAGGCATTTCCTGCACTTTTTATGACAATATATTTTTTTGACATTTTTGGACTTTTTTGGCATACCGCTCTCTGACGATTTGTTGAAATTTTTGACATCCTAAAAAATGGCTATTTCACCACTTTTTTCGCCAGACATCACCATGAATTCACTCAACATGCTGTAAGAAGGCATTTCCTGCACTTTTTATGACATGAAATTTTTTTGAAATTTTTGGACTTTTTTGGCATACCGCGGTATGACGATTTGTTCAAATTTTTGATATCCTAAAAAGTGGCTTTTTCACCACTTTTTTCGCCAGACATCACCATGAATTCACTCAACATGCTGTTGGAAGGGATTTCCTGCACTTTTTATGAAATTAAATTTTTTTGACATTTTTGGACTTCTTTGGCATACCGCGGTATGACGATTTGTTCAAATTTTTGACATCCGAAAAAATGGCTTTTTCACCACTTTTTTCGCCAGACATCACCATGAATTTAGTCAACATGCTGTAAGAAGGCATATTCTGCACTTTTTATGACATTAACTTTTTTTGACATTTTTGGACTTTTTTGTCATACCACGGTATGACGATTTGTTCAAATTTTTGACATCCTTAAAAATGGCTTTTTCACCACTTTTTTCGCCAGACATCACCATGAATTCACTCAACATGCTGTAAGAAGGCATTTCCTGCAGTGTTTATAACATTAATTTTTTTTGACATTTTTGGACTTTTTTGGCATACCGCGGTATAACGATTTGTTCAAATTTTTGACAACCTAAAAAATGGCTTTTTCACCACTTTTTTCGCCAGACATCACCATGAATTCACTCAACATGCTGTAAATTGGCGTTTCCTGCAGTTTTTATAACATTAATTTTTTTTGACATTTTTGGACCTTTTTGGCATACCGCGGTATGATGATTTGTTCAAATTTTTGACATCCTTAAAAATGGCTTTTTCACCACTTTTTTTCGCCAGACATCACCATGAATTCACTCAACATGCTGTAAATAGGCATTTCCTGCACTTGTTATGGCATTAAATTTTTTTGACATTTTTGGACTTTTTTGGCATACCGCGGTATGACGATTTGTTCAAATTTTTGACATCCTAAAAAATGGCTTTTTCACCACTTTTTTTGCCAGACATCACCATGAATTCACTCAACATGCTTTTGGAAGGCATTTCCTGCACTTTTTATGACATTATATTTTTTTGACATTTTTGGACTTTTTTGGCATACGGTCTGGCGGTCTGACGATTTGTTGAAATTTTTGACATCCTAAAAAATGGCTTTTTCACCACTTTTTTTGCCAGACATCACCATGAATTCACTCAACATGCTGTAAATAGGCATTTCCTGCACTTTTTATGACATTAACTTTTTTTGACATTTTTGGACTTTTTTGTCATACCGCGGTATGACGATTTGTTGAAATTTTTGACATCCTAAAAAATGGCTTTTTCACCACTTTTTCTGCCAGACATCACCATGAATTCACTCAACATGCTGTAAGAAGGCATATTCTGCACTTTTTATGACATTAACTTTTTTTGACATTTTTGGACTTTTTTGTCATACCGCGGTATGACGATTTGTTCAAATTTTTGACATCCTTAAAAATGGCTTTTTCACCACTTTTTTCGCCAGACATCACCATGAATTCACTCAACATGCTGTAAATAGGCATTTCCTGCAGTTTTTATAACATTAATTTTTTTGGACATTTTTGGACCTTTTTGGCATACCGCGGTATGATGATTTGTTCAAATTTTTTGACATCCTTAAAAATAGATTTTTCACCACTTTTTTCGCCAGACATCACCATGAATTCACTCAACATGCTGTAAATAGGCATTTCCTGCATTTGTTATGGCATTACATTTTTTTTTGACATTTTTGGACTTTTTTGGCATACCGCGGTATGACGATTTGTTCAAATTTTTGACATCCTAAAAAATGGCTTTTTCACCACTTTTTTCGCCAGACATCACCATGAATTCACTCAACATGCTGTAAGAAGGCATTACCTGTACTTTTTATGACATTAATTTTTTTTGACATTTTTGGACCTTTTTGGCATACCGCGGTATGATGATTTGTTCAAATTTTTGACATCCTTAAAAATAGATTTTTCACCACTTTTTTCGCCAGACATCACCATGAATTCACTCAACATGCTGTAAATAGGCATTTCCTGCACTTGTTATGGCATTACATTTTTTTTTGACATTTTTGGACCTTTTTGGCATACCGCGGTATGACGATTTGTTCAAATTTTTGACATCCTAAAAAATGGCTTTTTCACCACTTTTTTTGCCAGACATCACCATGAATTCACTCAACAGGCTGTAAATAGGCATTTCCTGCACTTTTTATGGCATTAAATTTTTTTGACATTTTTGGACTTTTTTTGGCGTATCACGGTATGACGATTTGTTCAAATTTTTGACATCCTAAAAAATGGCTTTTTCGCCAGACATCACCATGAATTCACTCAACATGCTGTTGGAAGGCATTTCCTGCACTTTTTATGACATTACATTTTTTTTGACATTTTTGGACTTTTTTGGCATACCGCGGTATGACGATTTGTTGAAATTTTTGACATCCTAAAAAATGGCTTTTTCACCACTTTTCTCGCCAGACATCACCATGAATTCACTCAACATGCTGTAAGAAGGCATTACCTGTACTTTTTATGACATTAATTTTTTTTGACATTTTTGGACCTTTTTGGCATACCGCGGTATGATGATTTGTTCAAATTTTTGACATCCTTAAAAATGGCTTTTTCACCAATTTTTTCGCCACACATCACCATGAATTCACTCAACATGCTGTAAATAGGCATTTTCTGCAGTTTTTATAACATTAATTTTTTTGACATTTTGGACCTTTTGGCATACCGCGGTATGACGATTTGTTCAAATTTTGACATCCTAAAAATTGGCTTTTTCACCACTTTTTGCCAGACATCACCATGAATTCACTCAACATGCTGTAAGAAGGCATTACCTGTACTTTTATGACATTAATTTTTTTTGATATTTTTGGACCTTTTTGGCATACCGCGGTATGATCATATGATCAAATTTTTGAAATCCATAAAAATAGATTTTACACCACTTGTTTCTACAGACATAACAATGAATTCACTCAACATGCTGTAAGAAGGCATTTCGTGTACTTTTTATGACATTAATTTTTGACATTTTTGGACTTTTTGTCATACCGCGGTATGACGATTTGTTCAAATATTTGACATCCTAAAAAATGGGTTTTTCACCACTTTTTCTGCCAGACATGACCATGAATTCACTCAACATGTTGTGAGAAGGCATTTCCTGTACTTTTTATGACATTAATTTTTTTTGACATTTTTGGACTTTTTTGGCATACCGCGGTATGACGATTTGTTCAAATTTTTGACATCCTAAAAAATGGCTTTTTCACCACTTTTTTCGCCAGACATCACCATGAATTCACTCAACATGCTGTTGGAAGGCATTTCCTGCACTTTTTATGACATTACATTTTTTTTGACATTTTTGGACTTTTTTGGCATACCGCGGTATGACGATTTGTTCAAATTTTTGACATCCTAAAAAATGGCTTTTTCACCACTTTTTTCGCCAGACATCACCATGAATTCACTCAACATGCTGTAAATAGGCATTTCCTGCACTTTTTATGGCATTAAATTTTTTTGACATTTTTGGACTTTTTTGGCATACCGCGGTATGACGATTTGTTCAAATTTTTGACATCCTAAAAAATGGCTTTTTCACCACTTTTTTTGCCAGACATCACCATGAATTCACTCAACATGCTTTTGGAAGGCATTTCCTGCACTTTTTATGACATTATATTTTTTTGACATTTTTGGACTTTTTTGGCATACGGTCTGGCGGTCTGACGATTTGTTGAAATTTTTGACATCCTAAAAAATGGCTTTTTCACCACTTTTTTTGCCAGACATCACCATGAATTCACTCAACATGCTGTAAATAGGCATTTCCTGCACTTTTTATGACATTAACTTTTTTTGACATTTTTGGACTTTTTTGTCATACCGCGGTATGACGATTTGTTGAAATTTTTGACATCCTAAAAAATGGCTTTTTCACCACTTTTTCTGCCAGACATCACCATGAATTCACTCAACATGCTGTAAGAAGGCATATTCTGCACTTTTTATGACATTAACTTTTTTTGACATTTTTGGACTTTTTTGTCATACCGCGGTATGACGATTTGTTCAAATTTTTGACATCCTTAAAAATGGCTTTTTCACCACTTTTTTCGCCAGACATCACCATGAATTCACTCAACATGCTGTAAATAGGCATTTCCTGCAGTTTTTATAACATTAATTTTTTTGGACATTTTTGGACCTTTTTGGCATACCGCGGTATGATGATTTGTTCAAATTTTTTGACATCCTTAAAAATAGATTTTTCACCACTTTTTTCGCCAGACATCACCATGAATTCACTCAACATGCTGTAAATAGGCATTTCCTGCATTTGTTATGGCATTACATTTTTTTTTGACATTTTTGGACTTTTTTGGCATACCGCGGTATGACGATTTGTTCAAATTTTTGACATCCTAAAAAATGGCTTTTTCACCACTTTTCTCGCCAGACATCACCATGAATTCACTCAACATGCTGTAAGAAGGCATTACCTGTACTTTTTATGACATTAATTTTTTTTGACATTTTTGGACCTTTTTGGCATACTGCGGTATGATGATTTGTTCAAATTTTTGACATCCTTAAAAATAGATTTTTCACCACTTTTTTCGCCAGACATCACCATGAATTCACTCAACATGCTGTAAATAGGCATTTCCTGCACTTGTTATGGCATTACATTTTTTTTTGACATTTTTGGACCTTTTTGGCATACCGCGGTATGACGATTTGTTCAAATTTTTGACATCCTAAAAAATGGCTTTTTCGCCAGACATCACCATGAATTCACTCAACATGCTGTTGGAAGGCATTTCCTGCACTTTTTATGACATTACATTTTTTTTGACATTTTTGGACTTTTTTGGCATACCGTGGTATGACGATTTGTTGAAATTTTTGACATCCTAAAAAATGGCTTTTTCACCACTTTTCTCGCCAGACATCACCATGAATTCACTCAACATGCTGTAAGAAGGCATTACCTGTACTTTTTATGACATTAATTTTTTTTGACATTTTTGGACCTTTTTGGCATACCGCGGTATGATGATTTGTTCAAATTTTTGACATCCTTAAAAATGGCTTTTTCACCAATTTTTTCGCCACACATCACCATGAATTCACTCAACATGCTGTAAATAGGCATTTTCTGCAGTTTTTATAACATTAATTTTTTTGACATTTTTGGACCTTTTTGGCATACCGCGGTATGACGATTTGTTCAAATTTTTGACATCCTAAAAATTGGCTTTTTCACCACTTTTTTTGCCAGACATCACCATGAATTCACTCAACATGCTGTAAGAAGGCATTACCTGTACTTTTTATGACATTAATTTTTTTTGATATTTTTGGACCTTTTTGGCATACCGCGGTATGATGATTTGTTCAAATTTTTGACATCCTTAAAAATAGATTTTACACCACTTTTTTCGCCAGACATCACCATGAATTCACTCAACATGCTGTAAGAAGGCATTTCCTGTACTTTTTATGACATTAATTTTTTTTGACATTTTTGGACTTTTTTGTCATACCGCGGTATGACGATTTGTTCAAATTTTGACATCCTAAAAAATGGGTTTTTCACCACTTTTTCTGCCAGACATGACCATGAATTCACTCAACATGTTGTGAGAAGGCATTTCCTGTACTTTTTATGACATTAATTTTTTTTGACATTTTTGGACTTTTTTGGCATACCGCGGTATGACGATTTGTTCAAATTTTTGACATCCTAAAAAATGGCTTTTTCACCACTTTTTTCGCCAGACATCACCATGAATTCACTCAACATGCTGTTGGAAGGCATTTCCTGCACTTTTTATGACATTACATTTTTTTGACATTTTTGGACTTTTTTGGCATACCGCGGTATGACGATTTGTTCAAATTTTTGACATCCTAAAAAATGGCTTTTTCACCACTTTTTTCGCCAGACATCACCATGAATTCACTCAACATGCTGTAAGAAGGCTTTCACCTGTACTTTTTATGACATTAATTTTTTTTGACATTTTTGGTCCTTTTTGGCATACCGCGGTATGACGATTTGTTCAAATTTTTGACATCCTAAAAATTGGCTTTTTCACCACTTTTTTTGCCAGACATCACCATGAATTCACTCAACATGCTGTAAATAGGCATTTCCTGCACTTTTTATGGCATTACATTTTTATTGACATTTTTGGACTTTTTTGGCATACCGCGGTATGACGATTTTTTCAAATTTTTGACATCCTAAAAAATGGGTTTTTCACCACTTTTTCTGCCAGACATGACCATGAATTCACTCAACATGCTGTAAGAAGGCATTTTCTGTACTTTTTATGACATTAATTTTTTTTGACATTTTTGGACTTTTTTGGCATACCGCGGTATGACGATTTGTCCAAATTTTTGATAACCTAAAAAATGGCTTTTTCACCACTTTTTTCGCCAGACATCACCATGAATTCACTCAACATGCTGTAAGAAGGCATATTCTGCACTTTTTATGACTTTAAATTTTTTTGACATTTTTGGACTTTTTTGTCATACCGCGGTGTGACGATTTGTTCAAATTTTTGACATCCTAAAAAATGGCTTTTTCACCACTTTTTTCGCCAGACATCACCATGAATTCACTCAACATGCTGTTGGAAGGCATTTCCTGCACTTTTTATGACATTACATTTTTTTTGACATTTTTGGACTTTTTTGGCATACCGCGGTATGACGATTTGTTCAAATTTTTGACATCCTAAAAAATGGCTTTTTCACCACTTTTCTCGCCAGACATCACCATGAATTCACTCAACATGCTGAAAGAAGGCATTACCTGTACTTTTTATGACATTAATTTTTTTTGACATTTTTGGACCTTTTTGGCATACCGCGGTATGACGATTTGTTCAAATTTTTGACATCCTAAAAAATGGCTTTTTCACCACTTTTTTTGCCAGACATCACCATGAATTCACTCAACATGCTGTAAATAGGCATTTCCTGCACTTTTTATGGCATTACTTTTTTTTTGACATTTTTGGACTTTTTTGGCATACCGCGGCATGACGATTTGTTCAAATTTTTGACATCCTAAAAAATGGGTTTTTCACCACTTTTTCTGCCAGACATGACCATGAATTCACTCAACATGCTGTGAGAAGGCATTTCCTGTACTTTTTATGACATTAATTTTTTTTGACATTTTTGGACTTTTTTGGCATACCGCGGTATGACGATTTGTCCAAATTTTTGATAACCTAAAAAATGGCTTTTTCACCACTTTTTTCGCCAGACATCACCATGAATTCAGTCAACATGCTGTTGGAAGGCATTTCCTGCACTTTTTATGACATTACATTTTTATTGACATTTTTGGACTTTTTTGGCATACCGCGGTATGACGATTTGTCCAAATTTTTGATAACCTAAAAAATGGCTTTTTCACCACTTTTTTCGCCAGACATCACCATGAATTCACTCAACATGCTGTAAGAAGGCATATTCTGCACTTTTTATGACTTTAAATTTTTTTGACATTTTTGGACTTTTTTGGCATACCGCGGTATGACGATTTGTTCAAATTTTTGACATCCTAAAAAATGGCTTTTTCACCACTTTTTTTGCCAGACATCACCATGAATTCACTCAACATGCTGTAAATAGGCATTAATTTTTAATTAATTTACGTTAATTTTTTTTGACATTTTTGGACTTTTTTGGCATACCGCGGTATGACGATTTGTTCAAATTTTTGACATCCTAAAAAATGGCTTTTTCACCACTTTTTTCGCCAGACATCACCATGAATTCAGTCAACATGCTGTTGGAAGGCATTTCCTGCACTTTTTATGACATTAATTTTTTTTGACATTTTTGGACCTTTTTGGCATACCGCGGTATGACGATTTGTTCAAATTTTTGACATCCTAAAAAATGGCTTTTTCACCACTTTTCTCGCCAGACATCACCATGAATTCACTCAACATGCTGTAAGAAGGCATTACCTGTACTTTTTATGATATTAATTTTTTTTGACATTTTTGGACCTTTTTGGCATACTGCGGTATGATGATTTGTTCAAATTTTTGACATCCTTAAAAATAGATTTTTCACCACTTTTTTCGCCAGACATCACCATGAATTCACTCAACATGCTGTAAATAGGCATTTCCTGCACTTGTTATGGCATTACATTTTTTTTTGACATTTTTGGACCTTTTTGGCATACCGCGGTATGACGATTTGTTCAAATTTTTGACATCCTAAAAAATGGCTTTTTCACCACTTTTTCGCCAGACATCACCATGAATTCACTCAACATGCTGTTGGAAGGGATTTCCTGCACTTTTTATGAAATTAAATTTTTACATTTTGGACTTCTTTGGCATACTGCGGTATGACGATTTGTTCAAATTTTGACATTCGAAAAAATGGCTTTTCACCACTTTTTCGCCAGACATCACCATGAATTCAGTCAACATGCTGTAAGAAGGCATATTCTGCACTTTTTATGACATTAACTTTTTTTGACATTTTTGGACTTTTTTGTCATACCGCGGTATGACGATTTGTTCAAATTTTTGACATCCTTAAAAATGGCTTTTTCACCACTTTTTTCGCCAGACATCACCATGAATTCAGTCAACATGCTGTTGGAAGGCATTTCCTGCACTTTTTATGACATTCAATTTTTTTGACATTTTTGGACTTTTTTGGCATACCGCGGTATGACGATTTGTTCAAATTTTTGACATCCTAAAAAATGTCTTTTTCACCACTTTTCTCGCCAGACATCACCATGAATTCACTCAACATGCTGTAAGAAGGCATTACCTGTACTTTTTATGACATTAATTTTTTTTGACATTTTTGGACCTTTTTGGCATACCGCGGTATGATGATTTGTTCAAATTTTTGACATCCTTAAAAATAGATTTTACACCACTTTTTTCGCCAGACATCACCATGAATTCACTCAACATGCTGTAAGAAGGCATTTCCTGCACTTTTTATCACATTACATTTTTTTTGACATTTTTGGACTTTTTTGGCATACCACGGTATGACGATTTGTTCAAATTTTTGACATTCGAAAAAATGGCTTTTTCACCACTTTTTTCGCCAGACATCACCATGAATTCACTCAACATGCTGTTGGAAGGGATTTCCTGCACTTTTTATGAAATTAAATTTTTTTTACATTTTTGGACTTCTTTGGCATACTGCGGTATGACGATTTGTTCAAATTTTTGACATTCGAAAAAATGGCTTTTTCACCACTTTTTTCGCCAGACATCACCATGAATTCAGTCAACATGCTGTAAGAAGGCATATTCTGCACTTTTTATGACATTAACTTTTTTTGACATTTTTGGACTTTTTTGTCATACCGCGGTATGACGATTTGTTCAAATTTTTGACATCCTTAAAAATGGCTTTTTCACAACTTTTTTCGCCAGACATCACCATGAATTCACTCAACATGCTGTAAGAAGGCATTTCCTGCAGTGTTTATAACATTAATTTTTTTTGACATTTTTTGACTTTTTTGGCATACCGCGGTATAACGATTTGTTCAAATTTTTGACAACCTAAAAAATGGCTTTTTCACCACTTTTTTCGCCAGACATCACCATGAATTCACTCAACATGCTGTAAATAGGCGTTTCCTGCAGTTTTTATAACATTAATTTTTTTTTACATTTTTGGACCTTTTTGGCATACCGCGGTATGACGATTTGTTCAAATTTTTGACATCCTAAAAAATGGCTTTTTCACCACTTTTTTTCGCCAGACATCACCATGAATTCAGTCAACATGCTGTTGGAAGGCATTTCCTGCACTTTTTATGACATTATATTTTTTTGACATTTTTGGACTTTTTTGGCATACCGCGGTATGACGATTTGTTGAAATTTTTGACATCCTAAAAAATGGCTTTTTCACCACTTTTTCTGCCAGACATCACCATGAACTCACTCAACATGCTGTAAGAAGGCATTTCCTGAACTTTTATGACATTAATTTTTTTTTACATTTTTGGACATTTTTGGCATACCGCGGTATGACGATTTGTTCAAATTTTTGACATCCTAAAAAATGGGTTTTTCACCACTTTTTCTGCCAGACATGACCATGAATTCACTCAACATGCTGTAAGAAGACATATTCTGCACTTTTTATGACTTCAAATTTTCTTGACATTTTTGGACTTTTTTGGCATACCGCGGTATGACGATTTGTCCAAATTTTTGACAACCTAAAAAATGGCTTTTTCACAACTTTTTTCACCAGACATCACCATGAATTCACTCAACATGCTGTAAATAGGCATTTCCTGCACTTTTTATGGCATTACATTTTTGACATTTTGGACTTTTTTGGCATACCGCGGTATGACGATTTGTCCAAATTTTTGATAACCTAAAAAATGGCTTTTTCACCACTTTTTTCGCCAGACATCACCATGAATTCACTCAACATGCTGTAAGAAGGCATTTCCTGCACTTTTTATGGCATTACATTTTTCTTTGACATTTTTGGACTTTTTTGGCATACCGCGGTATGACGATTTGTTCACATTTTTGACATCCTAAAAAATGGCTTTTTCACCACTTTTTTCGCCAGACATCACCATGAATTCAGTCAACATGCTGTTGGAAGGCATTTCCTGCACTTTTTATGACATTACATTTTTATTGACATTTTTGGACTTTTTTGACATTTTTTGGACTTTTTTGGACTTTTTATGACGATTTGTCCAAATTTTTGATAACCTAAAAAATGGCTTTTTCACCACTTTTTTCGCCAGACATCACCATGAATTCACTCAACATGCTGTAAGAAGGCATATTCTGCACTTTTTATGACTTTAAATTTTTTGACATTTTTGGACTTTTTTGGCATACCGCGGTATGACGATTTGTCCAAATTTTTGACATCCTTAAAAATGGCTTTTTCACCACTTTTTCTGCCAGACATCACCATGAATTCACTCAACATGCTGTAAATAGGCATTAATTTTTAATTAATTTACGTTAATTTTTTTTGACATTTTTGGACTTTTTTGGCATACCGCGGTATGACGATTTGTTCAAATTTTTGACATCCTAAAAAATGGCTTTTTCACCACTTTTTTCGCCAGACATCACCATGAATTAAGTCAACATGCTGTTGGAAGGCATTTCCTGCACTTTTTATGACATTAATTTTTTTTGACATTTTTGGACCTTTTTGGCATTCCGGTATGACGATTTGTTCAAATTTTTGACATCCTAAAAAATGGCTTTTTCACCACTTTTTTCGCCAGACATCACCATGAATTCAGTCAACATGCTGTTGGAAGGCATTTCCTGCACTTTTTATGACATTAATTTTTTTTGACATTTTTGGACCTTTTTGGCATTCCGGTATGACGATTTGTTCAAATTTTTGACATCCTAAAAAATGGCTTTTTCACCACTTTTTTTGCCAGACATCACCATGAATTCACTCAACATGCTGTAAATAGGCATTTCCTGCACTTTTTATGGCATTACATTTTTTTTTGACATTTTTGGACTTTTTTGGCATACCGCGGTATGACGATTTGTCCAAATTTTTGATAACCTAAAAAATGGCTTTTTCACCACTTTTTTCACCAGACATCACCATGAATTCACTCAACATGCTGTAAGAAGACATATTCTGCACTTTTTATGACTTCAAATTTTCTTGACATTTTTGGACTTTTTTGGCATACCGCGGTATGACGATTTGTCCAAATTTTTGACAACCTAAAAAATGGCTTTTTCACAACTTTTTTCACCAGACATCACCATGAATTCACTCAACATGCTGTAAATAGGCATTTCCTGCACTTTTTATGGCATTACATTTTTTTGACATTTTGGACTTTTTGGCATACCGCGGTATGACGATTTGTCCAAATTTTTGATAACCTAAAAAATGGCTTTTTCACCACTTTTTTCGCCAGACATCACCATGAATTCACTCAACATGCTGTAAGAAGGCATTTCCTGCACTTTTTATGACATTAAATTTTTTTGACATTTTTGGACTTTTTTGGCATACCGCGGTATGACGATTTGTTCAAATTTTTGACAACCTAAAAAATGGCTTTTTCACCACTTTTTTCGCCAGACATCACCATGAATTCAGTCAACATGGTGTTGGACGGGATTTCCTGCACTTTTTATGACATTAAATTTGTTTGACATTTTTGGACTTTTTTGGCATACCGCGGTATGACGATTTGTTCAAATTTTTGACATCCTAAAAAATGGCTTTTTCACCACTTTTTTCGCCAGACATCACCATGAATTCACTCAACATGCTGTAAATAGGCATTTCCTGCACTTTTTATGACATTAATTTTTTTTGACATTTTTGGACTTTTTTGGCATACCGCGGTATGACGATTTGTTCAAATTTTTGACATCCTAAAAAATGGCTTTTTCACCACTTTTTTTCGCCAGACATCACCATGAACTCACTCAACATGCTGTAAATAGGCATTTCCTGCACTTTATATGGCATTAAATTTTTTTGACATTTTTGGACTTTTTTGGCATACGATGACGATTTGTTCAAATTTTTGACATCCTAAAAAATGGCTTTTTCACCACTTTTTTTGCCAGACATCACCATGAATTCACTCAACATGCTGTAAGACGGCATTTCCTGTACTTTTTATGACATTAAATTTTTTTGACATTTTTGGACTTTTTTGGCATACCGCGGTATGACAATTTGTTCAAATTTTGGACATCCTAAAAAATGGCTTTTTCACCACTTTTTTTGCCAGACATCACCATGAATTCATTCAATATGCTGTTGGAATGCATTTCCTGCACTTTTTATGACATTAAATTTTTTTTACATTTGTGGACTTTTTTGGCATACCGCGGTATGACGATTTGTTCAAATTTTTCACATCCTAAAAAATGGCTTTTTCACCACTTTTTTTAGCCAGACATCACCATGAACTCACTCAACATGCTGTAAATAGGCATTTCCTGCACTTTATATGGCATTAAATTTTTTTGACATTTTTGGACTTTTTTGGCATACGATGACGATGACAATTTGTCCAAATTTTTGACAACCTAAAAAATGGCTTTTTCACCACTTTTTTCGCCAGACATCACCATGAATTCACTCAACATGCTGTAAGAAGGCATTTCCTGCACTTTTTATGACATTAAATTTTTTTGACATTTTTGGACTTTTTTGGCATACCGCGGTATGACGATTTGTTCAAATTTTTGACAACCTAAAAAATGGCTTTTTCACCACTTTTTTCGCCAGACATCACCATGAATTCACTCAACATGCTGTAAATAGGCGTTTCCTGCAGTTTTTATAACATTAATTTTTTTTTACATTTTTGGACCTTTTTGGCATACCGCGGTATGACGATTTGTTCAAATTTTTGACATCCTAAAAAATGGCTTTTTCACCACTTTTTTTCGCCAGACATCACCATGAATTCAGTCAACATGCTGTTGGAAGGCATTTCCTGCACTTTTTATGACATTACATTTTTTTGACATTTTTGGACTTTTTTGGCATACCGCGGTATGACGATTTGTTCAAATTTTTGACATCCTAAAAAATGGCTTTTTCACCACTTTTCTCGCCAGACATCACCATGAATTCACTCAACATGCTGTAGGAAGGCATTACCTGTACTTTTTATGACATTAATTTTTTTTGACATTTTTGGACCTTTTTGGCATACCGCGGTATGACGATTTGTTCAAATTTTTGACATCCTAAAAAATGGGTTTTTCACCACTTTTTCTGCCAGACATGACCATGAATTCACTCAACATGCTGTGAGAAGGCATTTCCTGTACTTTTTATGACATTAATTTTTTTTGACATTTTTGGACTTTTTTGGCATACCGCGGTATGACGATTTGTCCAAATTTTTGATAACCTAAAAAATGGCTTTTTCACCACTTTTTTCGCCAGACATCACCATGAATTCACTCAACATGCTGTAAATAGGCATTTCCTGCACTTTTTATGGCATTACATTTTTCTTTGACATTTTTGGACTTTTTTGGCATACCGCGGTATGACGATTTGTTCACATTTTTGACATCCTAAAAAATGGCTTTTTCACCACTTTTTTCGCCAGACATCACCATGAATTCAGTCAACATGCTGTTGGAAGGCATTTCCTGCACTTTTTATGACATTACATTTTTATTGACATTTTTGGACTTTTTTGACATTTTTTGGACTTTTTTGGACTTTTTATGACGATTTGTCCAAATTTTTGATAACCTAAAAAATGGCTTTTTCACCACTTTTTTCGCCAGACATCACCATGAATTCACTCAACATGCTGTAAGAAGGCATATTCTGCACTTTTTATGACTTTAAATTTTTTTGACATTTTTGGACTTTTTTGGCATACCGCGGTATGACGATTTGTCCAAATTTTTGACATCCTTAAAAATGGCTTTTTCACCACTTTTTCTGCCAGACATCACCATGAATTCACTCAACATGCTGTAAATAGGCATTAATTTTTAATTAATTTACGTTAATTTTTTTTGACATTTTTGGACTTTTTTGGCATACCGCGGTATGACGATTTGTTCAAATTTTTGACATCCTAAAAAATGGCTTTTTCACCACTTTTTTCGCCAGACATCACCATGAATTCAGTCAACATGCTGTTGGAAGGCATTTCCTGCACTTTTTATGACATTAATTTTTTTTGACATTTTTGGACCTTTTTGGCATTCCGGTATGACGATTTGTTCAAATTTTTGACATCCTAAAAAATGGCTTTTTCACCACTTTTCTCGCCAGACATCACCATGAATTCACTCAACATGCTGTAAGAAGGCATTACCTGTACTTTTTATGATATTAATTTTTTTTGACATTTTTGGACCTTTTTGGCATACTGCGGTATGATGATTTGTTCAAATTTTTGACATCCTTAAAAATAGATTTTTCACCACTTTTTTCGCCAGACATCACCATGAATTCACTCAACATGCTGTAAATAGGCATTTCCTGCACTTGTTATGGCATTACATTTTTTTTTGACATTTTTGGACCTTTTTGGCATACCGCGGTATGACGATTTGTTCAAATTTTTGACATCCTAAAAAATGGCTTTTTCACCACTTTTTTCGCCAGACATCACCATGAATTCACTCAACATGCTGTTGGAAGGGATTTCCTGCACTTTTTATGAAATTAAATTTTTTTTACATTTTTGGACTTCTTTGGCATACTGCGGTATGACGATTTGTTCAAATTTTTGACATTCGAAAAAATGGCTTTTTCACCACTTTTTTCGCCAGACATCACCATGAATTCAGTCAACATGCTGTAAGAAGGCATATTCTGCACTTTTTATGACATTAACTTTTTTTGACATTTTTGGACTTTTTTGTCATACCGCGGTATGACGATTTGTTCAAATTTTTGACATCCTTAAAAATGGCTTTTTCACCACTTTTTTCGCCAGACATCACCATGAATTCAGTCAACATGCTGTTGGAAGGCATTTCCTGCACTTTTTATGACATTCAATTTTTTTGACATTTTTGGACTTTTTTGGCATACCGCGGTATGACGATTTGTTCAAATTTTTGACATCCTAAAAAATGTCTTTTTCACCACTTTTCTCGCCAGACATCACCATGAATTCACTCAACATGCTGTAAGAAGGCATTACCTGTACTTTTTATCACATTAATTTTTGACATTTTGGACCTTTTGGCATACCGCGGTATGATGATTTGTTCAAATTTTTGACATCCTTAAAAATAGATTTTACACCACTTTTTTCGCCAGACATCACCATGAATTCACTCAACATGCTGTAAGAAGGCATTTCCTGCACTTTTTATCACATTACATTTTTTTTGACATTTTTGGACTTTTTTGGCATACCACGGTATGACGATTTGTTCAAATTTTTGACATTCGAAAAAATGGCTTTTTCACCACTTTTTTCGCCAGACATCACCATGAATTCACTCAACATGCTGTAAGAAGGCATATTCTGCACTTTTTATGACATTAACTTTTTTTGACATTTTTGGACTTTTTTGTCATACCGCGGTATGACGATTTGTTCAAATTTTTGACATCCTTAAAAATGGCTTTTTCACAACTTTTTTCGCCAGACATCACCATGAATTCACTCAACATGCTGTAAGAAGGCATTTCCTGCAGTGTTTATAACATTAATTTTTTTTGACATTTTTTGACTTTTTTGGCATACCGCGGTATAACGATTTGTTCAAATTTTTGACAACCTAAAAAATGGCTTTTTCACCACTTTTTTCGCCAGACATCACCATGAATTCACTCAATATGCTGTAAATAGGCATTTCCTGCAGTTTTTATAACATTAATTTTTTTTGACATTTTTGGACCTTTTTGGCATACCGCGGTATGACGATTTGTTCAAATTTTTGACAACCTAAAAAATGGCTTTTTCACCACTTTTTTTGCCAGACATCATCATGAATTCACTCAACGTGCTGTTGGAAGGCATTTCCTGCACTTTTTATGACATTACATTTTTTTTGACATTTTTGGACTTTTTTGGCATACCGCGGTATGACGATTTGTTCAAATTTTTGACATCCTAAAAAATGGCTTTTTCACCACTTTTCTCGCCAGACATCACCATGAATTCACTCAACATGCTGTAGGAAGGCATTACCTGTACTTTTTATGACATTAATTTTTTTTGACATTTTTGGACCTTTTTGGCATACCGCGGTATGACGATTTGTTCAAATTTTTGACATCCTAAAAAATGGGTTTTTCACCACTTTTTCTGCCAGACATGACCATGAATTCACTCAACATGCTGTAAGAAGACATATTCTGCACTTTTTATGACTTCAAATTTTCTTGACATTTTTGGACTTTTTTGGCATACCGCGGTATGACGATTTGTCCAAATTTTTGACAACCTAAAAAATGGCTTTTTCACAACTTTTTTCACCAGACATCACCATGAATTCACTCAACATGCTGTAAATAGGCATTTCCTGCACTTTTTATGGCATTACATTTTTTTTGACATTTTTGGACTTTTTTGGCATACCGCGGTATGACGATTTGTCCAAATTTTTGATAACCTAAAAAATGGCTTTTTCACCACTTTTTTCGCCAGACATCACCATGAATTCACTCAACATGCTGTAAGAAGGCATTTCCTGCACTTTTTATGGCATTACATTTTTCTTTGACATTTTTGGACTTTTTTGGCATACCGCGGTATGACGATTTGTTCACATTTTTGACATCCTAAAAAATGGCTTTTTCACCACTTTTTTCGCCAGACATCACCATGAATTCAGTCAACATGCTGTTGGAAGGCATTTCCTGCACTTTTTATGACATTACATTTTTATTGACATTTTTGGACTTTTTTGACATTTTTTGGACTTTTTTGGACTTTTTATGACGATTTGTCCAAATTTTTGATAACCTAAAAAATGGCTTTTTCACCACTTTTTTCGCCAGACATCACCATGAATTCACTCAACATGCTGTAAGAAGGCATATTCTGCACTTTTTATGACTTTAAATTTTTTTGACATTTTTGGACTTTTTTGGCATACCGCGGTATGACGATTTGTCCAAATTTTTGACATCCTTAAAAATGGCTTTTTCACCACTTTTTCTGCCAGACATCACCATGAATTCACTCAACATGCTGTAAATAGGCATTAATTTTTAATTAATTTACGTTAATTTTTTTTGACATTTTTGGACTTTTTTGGCATACCGCGGTATGACGATTTGTTCAAATTTTTGACATCCTAAAAAATGGCTTTTTCACCACTTTTTTCGCCAGACATCACCATGAATTCAGTCAACATGCTGTTGGAAGGCATTTCCTGCACTTTTTATGACATTAATTTTTTTTGACATTTTTGGACCTTTTTGGCATTCCGGTATGACGATTTGTTCAAATTTTTGACATCCTAAAAAATGGCTTTTTCACCACTTTTTTCGCCAGACATCACCATGAATTCAGTCAACATGCTGTTGGAAGGCATTTCCTGCACTTTTTATGACATTAATTTTTTTTGACATTTTTGGACCTTTTTGGCATTCCGGTATGACGATTTGTTCAAATTTTTGACATCCTAAAAAATGGCTTTTTCACCACTTTTTTTGCCAGACATCACCATGAATTCACTCAACATGCTGTAAATAGGCATTTCCTGCACTTTTTATGGCATTACATTTTTTTTGACATTTTTGGACTTTTTTGGCATACCGCGGTATGACGATTTGTCCAAATTTTTGATAACCTAAAAAATGGCTTTTTCACCACTTTTTTCACCAGACATCACCATGAATTCACTCAACATGCTGTAAGAAGACATATTCTGCACTTTTTATGACTTCAAATTTTCTTGACATTTTTGGACTTTTTTGGCATACCGCGGTATGACGATTTGTCCAAATTTTTGACAACCTAAAAAATGGCTTTTTCACAACTTTTTTCACCAGACATCACCATGAATTCACTCAACATGCTGTAAATAGGCATTTCCTGCACTTTTTATGGCATTACATTTTTTTTGACATTTTTGGACTTTTTTGGCATACCGCGGTATGACGATTTGTCCAAATTTTTGATAACCTAAAAAATGGCTTTTTCACCACTTTTTTCGCCAGACATCACCATGAATTCACTCAACATGCTGTAAGAAGGCATTTCCTGCACTTTTTATGACATTAAATTTTTTTGACATTTTTGGACTTTTTTGGCATACCGCGGTATGACGATTTGTTCAAATTTTTGACAACCTAAAAAATGGCTTTTTCACCACTTTTTTCGCCAGACATCACCATGAATTCACTCAACATGGTGTTGGACGGATTTCCTGCACTTTTATGACATTAAATTTGTTTGACATTTTGGACTTTTTGGCATACCGCGGTATGACGATTTGTTCAAATTTTTGACAACCTAAAAAATGGCTTTTTCACCACTTTTTTCGCCAGACATCACCATGAATTCACTCAACATGCTGTAAATAGGCATTTCCTGCACTTTTTATGACATTAATTTTTTTTGACATTTTTGGACTTTTTTGGCATACCGCGGTATGACGATTTGTTCAAATTTTTGACATCCTAAAAAATGGCTTTTTCACCACTTTTTTTCGCCAGACATCACCATGAACTCACTCAACATGCTGTAAATAGGCATTTCCTGCACTTTATATGGCATTAAATTTTTTTGACATTTTTGGACTTTTTTGGCATACGATGACGATTTGTTCAAATTTTTGACATCCTAAAAAATGGCTTTTTCACCACTTTTTTTGCCAGACATCACCATGAATTCACTCAACATGCTGTAAGACGGCATTTCCTGTACTTTTTATGACATTAAATTTTTTTGACATTTTTGGACTTTTTTGGCATACCGCGGTATGACAATTTGTTCAAATTTTGGACATCCTAAAAAATGGCTTTTTCACCACTTTTTTTGCCAGACATCACCATGAATTCATTCAATATGCTGTTGGAATGCATTTCCTGCACTTTTTATGACATTAAATTTTTTTTACATTTGTGGACTTTTTTGGCATACCGCGGTATGACGATTTGTTCAAATTTTTCACATCCTAAAAAATGGCTTTTTCACCACTTTTTTTAGCCAGACATCACCATGAACTCACTCAACATGCTGTAAATAGGCATTTCCTGCACTTTATATGGCATTAAATTTTTTTGACATTTTTGGACTTTTTTGGCATACGATGACGATGACAATTTGTCCAAATTTTTGACAACCTAAAAAATGGCTTTTTCACCACTTTTTTCGCCAGACATCACCATGAATTCACTCAACATGCTGTAAGAAGGCATTTCCTGCACTTTTTATGACATTAAATTTTTTTGACATTTTTGGACTTTTTTGGCATACCGCGGTATGACGATTTGTTCAAATTTTTGACAACCTAAAAAATGGCTTTTTCACCACTTTTTTCGCCAGACATCACCATGAATTCACTCAACATGCTGTAAATAGGCGTTTCCTGCAGTTTTTATAACATTAATTTTTTTTTACATTTTTGGACCTTTTTGGCATACCGCGGTATGACGATTTGTTCAAATTTTTGACATCCTAAAAAATGGCTTTTTCACCACTTTTTTTCGCCAGACATCACCATGAATTCAGTCAACATGCTGTTGGAAGGCATTTCCTGCACTTTTTATGACATTACATTTTTTTTGACATTTTTGGACTTTTTTGGCATACCGCGGTATGACGATTTGTTCAAATTTTTGACATCCTAAAAAATGGCTTTTTCACCACTTTTCTCGCCAGACATCACCATGAATTCACTCAACATGCTGTAGGAAGGCATTACCTGTACTTTTTATGACATTAATTTTTTTTGACATTTTTGGACCTTTTTGGCATACCGCGGTATGACGATTTGTTCAAATTTTTGACATCCTAAAAAATGGGTTTTTCACCACTTTTTCTGCCAGACATGACCATGAATTCACTCAACATGCTGTGAGAAGGCATTTCCTGTACTTTTTATGACATTAATTTTTTTTGACATTTTGGACTTTTTGGCATACCGCGGTATGACGATTTGTCCAAATTTTTGATAACCTAAAAAATGGCTTTTTCACCACTTTTTTCGCCAGACATCACCATGAATTCACTCAACATGCTGTAAATAGGCATTTCCTGCACTTTTTATGGCATTACATTTTTCTTTGACATTTTTGGACTTTTTTGGCATACCGCGGTATGACGATTTGTTCACATTTTTGACATCCTAAAAAATGGCTTTTTCACCACTTTTTTCGCCAGACATCACCATGAATTCAGTCAACATGCTGTTGGAAGGCATTTCCTGCACTTTTTATGACATTACATTTTTATTGACATTTTTGGCATTTTTTGACATTTTTGGACTTTTTGGACTTTTATGACGATTTGTCCAAATTTTTGATAACCTAAAAAATGGCTTTTTCACCACTTTTTTCGCCAGACATCACCATGAATTCACTCAACATGCTGTAAGAAGGCATATTCTGCACTTTTTATGACTTTAAATTTTTTTGACATTTTTGGACTTTTTTGGCATTCCGGTATGACGATTTGTTCAAATTTTTGACATCCTAAAAAATGGCTTTTTCACCACTTTTTTTGCCAGACATCACCATGAATTCACTCAACATGCTGTAAATAGGCATTAATTTTTAATTAATTTACGTTAATTTTTTTTGACATTTTTGGACTTTTTTGGCATACCGCGGTATGACGATTTGTTCAAATTTTTGACATCCTAAAAAATGGCTTTTTCACCACTTTTTTCGCCAGACATCACCATGAATTCAGTCAACATGCTGTTGGAAGGCATTTCCTGCACTTTTTATGACATTAATTTTTTTGACATTTTGGACCTTTTGGCATTCCGGTATGACGATTTGTTCAAATTTTTGACATCCTAAAAATGGCTTTTTCACCACTTTTTGCCAGACATCACCATGAATTCACTCAACATGCTGTAAATAGGCATTTCCTGCACTTTTTATGGCATTACATTTTTTTGACATTTTTGGACTTTTTGGCATACCGCGGTATGACGATTTGTCCAAATTTTTGATAACCTAAAATGGCTTTTTCACCACTTTTTCACCAGACATCACCATGAATTCACTCAACATGCTGTAAGAAGGCATATTCTGCACTTTTTATGACTTTAAATTTTTTTGACATTTTTGGACTTTTTTGGCATACCGCGGTATGACGATTTGTCCAAATTTTTGACAACCTAAAAAATGGCTTTTTCACAACTTTTTTCGCCAGACATCACCATGAATTCACTCAACATGCTGTAAATAGGCATTTCCTGCACTTTTTATGGCATTACATTTTTGACATTTTGGACTTTTTGGCATACCAGCGGTATGACGATTTGTCCAAATTTTTGATAACCTAAAAAATGGCTTTTTCACCACTTTTTTCGCCAGACATCACCATGAATTCACTCAACATGCTGTAAGAAGGCATTTCCTGCACTTTTTATGACATTAAATTTTTTTGACATTTTTGGACTTTTTTGGCATACCGCGGTATGACGATTTGTTCAAATTTTTGACATCCTAAAAAATGGCTTTTTCACCACTTTTTTCGCCAGACATCACCATGAATTCACTCAACATGCTGTAAGAAGGCATTTCCTGTACTTTTTATGACATTAAATTTTTTTGACATTTGTGGACTTTTTTGGCATACCGCGGTATGACGATATCGTCAAATTTTTGACAGCCTAAAAAATTGCTTTTTCACCACTTTTTTCGCCAGACATCACCATGAACTCACTCAACATGCTGTAAATAGGCATTTCCTGCACTTTTTATGGCATTAAATTTTTTTGGACATTTTTGGACTTTTTTGGCATACGATGACGATTTGTTCAAATTTTTGACATCCTAAAAAATGGCTTTTTCACCACTTTTTTTGCCAGACATCACCATGAACTCACTCAACATGCTGTAAATAGGCATTTCCTGCACTTTATATGTCATTAAATTTTTTTGTCATTTTTGGACTTTTTGGCATACGATGATGACGATTTGTTCAAATTTTTGACATCCTAAAAATGGCTTTTTCACCACTTTTTGCCAGACATCACCATGAATTCACTCAACATGCTGTAAATAGGCATTTCCTGTACTTTTTATGACATTAATTTTTTTGACATTTTTGGACTTTTTTGGCATACCGCGGTATGACAATTTGTTCAAATTTTGGACATCCTAAAAAATGGCTTTTTCACCACTTTTTTTGCCAGACATCACCATGAATTCATTCAATATGCTGTTGGAATGCATTTCCTGCACTTTTTATGACATTAAATTTTTTTTACATTTGTGGACTTTTTTGGCATACCGCGGTATGACGATTTGTTCAAATTTTTGACAACCTAAAAAATGGCTTTTTCACCACTTTTTTCGCCAGACATCACCATGAATTCACTCAACATGCTGTAAGAAGGCATTTCCTGTACTTTTTATGACATTAATTTTTTTTGACATTTTTGGACTTTTTTGGCATACCGCGGTATGACGATTTGTTCAAATTTTTGACATCCTAAAAAATGGCTTTTTCACCACTTTTTTTCGCCAGACATCACCATGAACTCACTCAACATGCTGTAAATAGGCATTTCCTGCACTTTATATGGCATTAAATTTTTTTGACATTTTTGGACTTTTTTGGCATACCGCGGTATGACGATTTGTTCAAATTTTTGACATCCTAAAAAATGGCTTTTTCACCACTTTTTTTGCCAGACATCACCATGAATTCACTCAACATGCTGTAAGACGGCATTTCCTGTACTTTTTATGACATTAAATTTTTTTGACATTTTTGGACTTTTTTGGCATACCGCGGTATGATGATTTGTTCAAATTTTTGACATCCTAAAAAATGGCTTTTTCACCACTTTTTTTCGCCAGACATCACCATGAACTCACTCAACATGCTGTAAATAGGCATTTCCTGCACTTTATATGGCATTAAATTTTTTTGACATTTTTGGACTTTTTTGGCATACGATGACGATGACGATTTGTCCAAATTTTTGATAACCTAAAAAATGGCTTTTTCACCACTTTTTTCGCCAGACATCACCATGAATTCACTCAACATGCTGTAAGAAGGCATTTCCTGTACTTTTTATGACATTATTTTTTTTTGACATTTTTGGACTTTTTTGGCATACCGCGGTATGACGATTTGTCTAAATTTTTGACATCCTAAAAAATGGCTTTTTCACCACTTTTTTCGCCAGAAATCACCATGAATTCACTCAACATGCTGTAAGAAGGCATATTCTGCACTTTTTATGACATTAACTTTTTTTTGACATTTTTGGACTTTTTTGGTGAATTCATGGTGTATGACGATTTGTTCAAATTTTTGACATCCTAAAAAATGGCTTTTTCACCACTTTTCTCGCCAGACATCACCATGAATTCACTCAACATGCTGTAAATAGGCATTTCTTGCAGTGTTTATAACATTAATTTTTTTAGACATTTTTGGACTTTTTTGTCATACCGTGGTATGACGATTTGTTCAAATTTTTGACATCCTAAAAAATGGCTTTTTCACCACTTTTTTCGCCAGACATGACCATGAATTCACTCAACATGCTGTTGGACAGGATTTCCTGCACTTTTTATGACATTAAATTTTTTTGACATTTTTGGACTTTTTTGTCATACCGCGGTATGACGATTTGTTCAAATTTTTGACATCCTAAAAAATGGCTTTTTCACCACTTTTTTTGCCAGACATCACCATGAATTCACTCAACATGCTGTTGGAAGGCATTTCCTGCACTTTTTATGACATTATATTTTTTTGACATTTTTGGACTTTTTTGGCATACCGCGGTATGCCGATTTGTTCAAATTTTTGACATCCTAAAAAATGGCTTTTTCACCACTTTTTTTGCCAGACATCACCATGAATTCATTCAACATGCTGTTGGAAGGCATTTCCTGCACTTCTTATGACATTATATTTTTTTGACATTTTTGGACTTTTTTGGCATACCGCGGTATGACGATTTGTTGAAATTTTTACAACCTAAAAAATGGCTTTTTCACCACTTTTTTCGCCAGACATCACCATGAATTCACTCAACATGCTGTTGGACGGGATTTCCTGCACTTTTTATGACATTAAATTTTTTTGACATTTTTTGACTTTTTTGGCATACCGCGGTATGACGATTTGTTCAAATTTTTGACATCCTAAAAAATGGCTTTTTCACCAGTTTTTCTGCCAGACATCACCATGAACTCACTCAACATGCTGTAAGAAGGCATTTCCTGTACTTTTTATGACATGAATTATTTTTGACTTTTTTGGACTTTTTTGGCATACCGCGGTATGACGATTTGTTCAAATTTTGACATCCTAAAAAATGGCTTTTTCACCATTTTTTTTGCCAGACATCACCATGAATTTACTCAACATGCCGTAAATAGGCATTTCCTGCACTCTTTATGGCATTAAATATTTTTGACATTTTTGGACTTTTTTGGCAAACCGCGGTATGACGATTTGTTCAAATTTTTGACAACCTAAAAAAAGGCTTTTTCACAACTTTTTTCGCCAGACATCACCATGAATTCACTCAACATGCTGTTGGAAGGCATTTCCTGTACTTTTTATGACATTATATTTTTTTGACATTTTTGGACTTTTTTGGCATACCGCGGTATGACGATTTGTTCAAATTTTTGACATCCTAAAAAATGGCTTTTTCACCACTTTTTTTGCCAGACATCACCATGAATTCACTAAACATGCTGTAAGAAGGCATTTTCTGTACTTTTTATGACATTAATTTCTTTTGACATTTTTGGACTTTTTTGGCATACCGCGGTATGACGATTTGTTGAAATTTTTGACAACCTAAAAAATGGCTTTTTCACCACTTTTTTCGCCAGACATCACCATGAATTCACTCAACATGCTGTTGGACGGGATTTCCTGCACTTTTTATGACAATAAATTTTTTTGACATTTTTGGACTTTTTTGGCATACCGCGGTATGACGATTTGTTGAAATTTTTGACATCCTAAAAAATGGCTTTTTCACCACTTTTTTTGCCAGACATCACCATGAATTCACTAAACATGCTGTAAGAAGGCATATTCTGCACTTTTTATGACATTAAATTTTTTTTACATTTTTGGACTTTTTTGGCATACCGCGGTATGACGATTTGTTCAAATTTTTGACATCCTAAAAAATGGCTTTTTCACCACTTTTCTCGCCAGACATCACCATGAATTCACTAAACATGCTGTTGGACGGGATTTCCTGCACATTTTATGACATTAATTTTTTTTGACATTTTTGGACTTTTTTGGCATACCGCGGTATGACGATTTGTTCAAATTTTTGACATCCTAAAAAATGGCTTTTTCAAAAACTTTTTTTGCCAGACATCACCATGAATTCTCTCAACATGCTGTAAATAGACATTTCCTGCACTTTTTATGGCATTAAATTTTTTTTGACATTTTTGGACTTTTTTGGCATACCGCGGTATGACGATTTGTTCAAATTTTTGACATCCTAAAAAATGGCTTTTTCACCACTTTTTTCGCCAGACATCACCATGAATTCACTCAACATGCCGTAAGAATGCATATTCTGCATTTTTTATGACATTAACTTTTTTTGACAATTTTGGACTTTTTTGTCATACCGTGGTATGACGATTTGTTCAAATTTTTGACATCCTTAAAAATGGCTTTTTCACCACTTTTTTCGCCAGACATCACCATGAATTCACTCAACATGCTGTAAGAAGGCATTTCCTGCACTTTTTATGACATTAAATTTTTTTGACATTTTTGGACTTTTTTGGCATACCGCGGTATGACGATTTGTTCAAATTTTTGACATCCTTAAAAATGGCTTTTTCACCACTTTTTTTGCCAGACATCACCATGAATTCACTCAACATGCTGTAAATAGGCATTTCCTGCAGTGTTTATAACATTAATTTTTTTTGACATTTTTGGACCTTTTTGGCATACCGCGTGATGATTTGTTCAAATTTTTGACATCCTTAAAAATGGCTTTTTCACCACTTTTTTCGCCAGACATCACCATGAATTCACTCAACATGCTGTAAGAAGGCATTTCCTGTACTTTTTATGACATTAATTTTTTTGACATTTTTGGACTTTTTTGGCATACCGCGGTATGACGATTTGTTCATATTTTTGACAGCCTAAAAAATGGGTTTTTCACCATTTTTTTCGCCAGACATCACCATGAATTCACTCAACATGCTGTAAGAATGCATATTCTGCACTTTTTATGACATTACATTTTTTTGACATTTTTTGACTTTTTTGGCATACCGCGGTATGACGATTTGTTCAAATTTTTGACATCCTAAAAAATGGCTTTTTCACCACTTTTTTCGCCAGACATCACCATGAACTCACTCAACATGCTGTAAATAGGCATTTCCTGAACTTTTTATGGCATTTATATTTTTTGACATTTTTGGACTGTTTTGGCATACCGCGGTATGACGATTTGTTGAAATTTTTGACATCCTAAAAATGGCTTTTTCACACCTTTTTTCTCCAGACATCACCATGAATTCACTCAACATGCTGTAAATAGGCATTTCCTGCACTTTTTATGACATTACATTTTCTTGACATTTTTGGACTTTTTTGGCATACTGCGGTATGACGATTTGTTCAAATTTTTGACATCCTAAAAAATGGCTTTTTCACCACTTTTTTCGCCAGACATCACCATGAATTCACTCAACATGCTGTAAGAAGGCATTTCCTGCACTTTTTATGACATTAACTTTTTTTGACATTTTTGACTTTTTTGGCATACCGTGGTATGATGATTTGTTCAAATTTTTGACATCCTTAAAAATGGCTTTTTCACCACTTTTTTCGTCAGACATCAACATGAATTCACTCATCATGCTGTAAATAGGCATTTCCTGTACTTTTTATGACATTAAATGTTTTTGACATCTTTGGACTTTTTTGGCATACCGCGGTATGACGATTTGTTCAAATTTTTGACATCCTTAAAAATGGCTTTTTCACCACTTTTTTTGCCAGACATCACCATGAATTCACTCAACATGCTGTAAATAGGCATTTCCTGCAGTGTTTATAACATTAATTTTTTTTGACATTTTTGGACCTTTTTGGCATACCGCGTGATGATTTGTTCAAATTTTTGACATCCTTAAAAATGGCTTTTTCACCACTTTTTTCGCCAGACATCACCATGAATTCACTCAACATGCTGTAAGAAGGCATTTCCTGTACTTTTTATGACATTAATTTTTTTGACATTTTTGGACTTTTTTGGCATACCGCGGTATGACGATTTGTTCAAATTTTTGACAACCTAAAAAAAGGCTTTTTCACCACTTTTTTCGCCAGACATCACCATCAATTCACTCAACATGCTGTAAGAATGCATATTCTGCACTTTTTGTGACATTAACTTTTTTTGACATTTTTGGACTTTTTTGGCATACCGCGGTATGACGATTTGTTCAAATTTTTGACAACCTAAAAAATGGCTTTTTCACCACTTTTTTTCGCCAGACATCACCATGAACTCACTCAACATGCTGTAAATAGGCATTTCCTGCACTTTATATGGCATTAAATTTTTTTGACATTTTTGGACTTTTTTGGCATACGATGACGATGACGATTTGTTCAAATTTTTGACATCCTAAAAAATGGCTTTTTCACCACTTTTTTTGCCAGACATCACCATGAATTCACTCAACATGCTGTAAATAGGCATTTCCTGCAGTGTTTATAACATTAATTTTTTTTGACATTTTTGGACCTTTTGGCATACCCGCGTGAGATGATTTGTTCAAATTTTTGACATCCTTAAAAATGGCTTTTTCACCATTTTTTTCGCCAGACATCACCATGAATTCACTCAACATGCTGTAAGAAGGCATTTCCTGCACTTTTTATGACATTAAATTTTTTTTGACATTTTTGGACTTTTTTGGCATACCGCGGTATGACGATATCTTCAAATTTTTGACAACCTAAAAAATGGCTTTTTCACAACTTTTTTCGCCAGACATCACCATGAATTCACTCAACATGCTGTAAGAAAGCATATTCTGCACTTTTTATGACATTAACTTTTTTTGACATTTTTGGACTTTTTTGGCATACCGCGGTATGACGATTTGTTCAAATTTTTGACATCCTAAAAAATGGCTTTTTCACCACTTTTTTTGCCAGACATCACCATGAATTCACTCAACATGCTGTAAATAGGCATTTCCTGCACTTTTTATGGCATTAAATTTTTTTGACATTTTTGGACTTTTTTGGTATGACGATTTGTTCAAATTTTTGACATCCTAAAAAATGGCTTTTTCACCACTTTTTTCGCCAGATATCACTATGGATTCACTCAAGATGCTGTAAATAGGCATTTCCTGCACTCTTTATGGCATTAAATCTTTTTGACATTTTTGGACTTTTTTGGCATACCGCGGTATGACGATTTGTTCAAATTTTTGACATCCTAAAAAATGGCTTTTTCACCACTTTTTTTGCCAGACATCACCATGAATTCACTCAACATGCTGTAAATAGGCATTTCGTGCACTCTTTATGGCATTAAATCTTTTTGACATTTTTGGACTTTTTTGGAATACCGCGGTATGACGATTTGTCTAAATTTTTGACAACCTAAAAAATGGCTTTTTCACAACTTTTTTCGCCAGACATCACCATGAATTCACTCAACATGCTGTAAGAAGGCACATTCTGCACTTTTTATGACATTAACTTTTTTTTGACATTTTTGGACTTTTTTGTCATACCGCAGTATGACGGTTTGTTGAAATTTTTGACATCCTAAAAAATGGCTTTTTCACCACTTTTTCTGCCAGACATCACCATGAATTCACTCAACATGCTGTAAATAGGCATTTCCTGCAGTGTTTATAACATTAATTTTTTTTGACATTTTTGGACCTTTTTGGCATACCGCGGTGTGATGATTTGTTCAAATTTTTGACATCCTTAAAAATGGCTTTTTCACCACTTTTTTCTGCCAGACATCACCATGAATTCACTCAACATGCTGTAAATAGGCATTTCCTGCAGTGTTTATAACATTAATTTTTTTTGACATTTTTGGACTTTTTTGTCATACCGGTATGACGATTTGTTCAAATTTTTGACAACCTAAAAAATGGCTTTTTCACCACTTTTTTCGCCAGACATCACCATGAATTCACTCAACATGCTGTTGGAAGGCATTTCCTGCACTTTTTATGACATTATATTTTTTTGACATTTTTGGACTTTTTTGGCATACCGCGGTATGACGATTTGTTGAAATTTTTGACATCCTAAAAAATGGCTTTTTCACCACTTTTTTTGCCAGACATCACCATGAATTCACTCAACATGCTGTAAATAGGCATTTCCTGCACTTTTTATGGCATTAAATTTTTTGACATTTTTGGACTTTTTTGGCATACTGCGGTATGGCGATTTGTTCAAATTTTTGACATCCTAAAAAATGGCTTTTTCACCACTTTTTTCGCCAGACATCACCATGAATTCACTCAACATGCTGTAAATAGGCATTTCCTGCACTTTTTATGACAATAAATTTTTTTGACATTTTTGGACTCTTTTGGCATACGACGGTATGACGATTTGTTCAAATTTTTGACAACCTAAAAAAATGGCTTTTTCACCACTTTTTTCGCCAGACATCACCATGAATTCACTCAATATGCTGTAAATAGGCATTTCCTGCAGTTTTTATAACATTAATTTTTTTTGACATTTTTGGACCTTTTTGGCATACCGCGGTATGACGATTTGTTCAAATTTTTGACATCCTAAAAAATGGCTTTTTCACCACTTTTTTTGCCAGACATCACCATGAATTCACTCAACATGCTGTAAATAGGCATTTCCTGCACTTTTTATGGCATTAAATTTTTTTGACATTTTTGGACTCTTTTGGCATACGACGGTATGACGATTTGTTCAAATTTTTGACAACCTAAAAAATGGCTTTTTCACCACTTTTTTCGCCAGACATCACCATGAATTCACTCAATATGCTGTAAATAGGCATTTCCTGCACTTTTTATGACATTAACTTTTTTTGACATTTTTGGACTTTTTTGTCATACCGCGGTATGACGATTTCTTCAAATTTTTGACATCCTTAAAAGTGGCTTTTTCACCACTTTTTTCGCCAGACATCACCATGAATTCACTCTATATGCTGTAAGAAGGCATTTCCTGCACTTTTCATGACATTAACTTTTTTTGACATTTTTGGACTTTTTTGGCATACCGCAAGTATGATGATTTGTTCAAATTTTTGACATCCTAAAAAATGGCTTTTTCACCACTTTTTTCGCCAGACATCACCATGAATTCACTCAACATGCTGTAAATAGGCATTTCCTGCACTTTTTATGGCATTAAGTTGTTTGACATTTTTGGACTTTTTTGGCATACCGCAGTATGATGATTTGTTCAAATTTTTGACATCCTAAAAAATGGCTTTTTCACCACTTTTTTCGCCAGACATCACCATGAATTCACTCAACATGCTGTAAATAGGCATTTCCTGCACTTTTTATGACATTAAATTTTTTTGACATTTTTGGACTTTTTTGGCATACCGCGGTATGACGATTTGTTCAAATTTTTGACATCCTAAAAAATGGCTTTTTCACCACTTTTTTCGCCAGACATCACCATGAATTCACTCAACATGCTGTTGGAAGGCATTTCCTGCACTTTTTATGACATGAACTTTTTTTGACATTTTGGACTTTTTGGCATACCGCTGGATGACGATTTGTTCAAATTTTTGACATCCTAAAAAATGGCTTTTTCACCACTTTTTTCGCCAGACATCACCATGAATTCACTCAACATGCTGTTGGAAGGCATTTCCTGCACTTTTTATGACATTAAATTTTTTTGACATTTTTGGCATACCGCGGTATGACGATTTGTTCAAATTTTTGACATCCTAAAAATGGCTTTTTCACCACTTTTTGCCAGACATCACCATGAATTCACTCAACATGCTGTAAATAGGCATTTCCTGCACTTTTTATGACATTAAATTTTTTGACATTTTTTGACTTTTTTGGCATACGGTATGACGATTTGTTTAAATTTTTGACATACTAAAAAATGGCTTTTTTACCACTTTTTCACCAGACATCACCATGAATTCACTCAACATGCTGTTGGAAGGCATTTCCTGCACTTTTTATGACATTAAATTTTTGACATTTTTGACTTTTTGGCATACCGCGGTATGACGATTTGTTCAAATTTTTGACATCCTTAAAAATGGCTTTTTCACCACTTTTTGCCAGACATCACCATGAATTCACTCAACATGCTGTAAATAGGCATTTCCTGCACTTTTTATGACATTAAATTTTTTGACATTTTTGGACTTTTTGGCATACCGCGGTATGATGATTTCTTCAAATTTTTGACATCCTAAAAACTGGCTTTTTCACCACTTTTTTTGCCAGACATCACCATGAATTCACTCAACATGCTGTAAGAAGGCATTTCCTGCACTTTTTATGACATTAAATTTTTTGACATTTTTTGACTTTTTTGGCATACGGTATGACGATTTGTTTAAATTTTTGACATACTAAAAAATGGCTTTTTTACCACTTTTTCGCCAGACATCACCATGAATTCACTCAACATGCTGTAAATGGGCATTTCCTGCACTTTTTATGACATTAAATTTTTGACATTTTTGGACTTTTTGGCATACCGCGGTATGACGATTTGTTCAAATTTTTGACATCCTAAAAATGGCTTTTTCACCACTTTTTGCCAGACATCACCATGAATTCACTCAACATGCTGTTGGAAGGCATTTCCTGCACTTTTTATGACATTAAATTTTTGACATTTTTGGACTTTTTGGCATACCGCGGTATGACGATTTGTTCAAATTTTGACATCCTAAAAATGGCTTTTTCACCACTTTTTTGCCAGACATCACCATGAATTCACTCAACATGCTGTAAATAGGCATTTCCTGCACTTTTTATGACATTAAATTTTTGACATTTTGGACTTTTTGGCATACCGCGGTATGACGATTTGTTCAAATTTTTGACATCCTAAAAATGGCTTTTTCACCACTTTTTTTCGCCAGACATCACCATGAATTCACTCAACATGCTGTTGGAAGGCATTTCCTGCACTTTTATGACATTAAATTTTTGACATTTTTGGACTTTTTGGCATACCGCGGTATGACGATTTGTTCAAATTTTTGACATCCTAAAAATGGCTTTTTCACCACTTTTTGCCAGACATCACCATGAATTCACTCAACATGCTGTAAATAGGCATTTCCTGCACTTTTTATGGCATTAAATTTTTTGACATTTTTGGACTTTTTGGCATACCGCGGTATGACGATTTGTTCAAATTTTGACATCCTAAAAATGGCTTTTTCACCACTTTTTTCGCCAGACATCACCATGAATTCACTCAACATGCTGTAAGAAGGCATTTCCTGCACTTTTTATGACATTAAATACATTTTTGGACTTTTTTGGCATACTGCGGTATGACGATTTGTTCAAATTTTTGACATCCTAAAAAATGGCTTTTTCACCACTTTTTTTGCCAGACATCACCATGAATTCACTCAACATGCTGTAAATAGGCATTTCCTGCACTCTTTATGGCATTAAATCTTTTTGACATTTTTGGACTTTTTTGGCATACCGCGGTATGACGATTTGTTCAAATTTTTGACATCCTAAAAAATGGCTTTTTCACCACTTTTTTCGCCAGACATCACCATGAATTCACTCAACATGCTGTAAATAGGCATTTCCTGTACTTTTTATGACGTTAAATGTTTTTGACATTTTTGGACTTTTTTGGCATACCGCGGTATGACGATTTGTTCAAATTTTTGACATCCTAAAAAATGGCTTTTTCACCACTTTTTTCGCCAGACATCACCATGAATTCACTCAACATGCTGTTGGAAGGCATTTCCTGCACTTTTTATGACATTAAATTTTTTTGACATTTTTGGACTTTTTTGGCATACCGCGGTATGACGATTTGTTCAAATTTTTGACATCCTAAAAAATGGCTTTTTCACCACTTTTTTCGCCAGACATCACCATGAATTCACTCAACATGCTGTAAATAGGCATTTCCTGCACTTTTTATGACAACAAATTTTTTTGACATTTTTGGACTTATTTGGCATACCGCGGTATGACGATTTGTTCAAATTTTTGACATCCTAAAAATGGCTTTTTCACCACTTTTTGCCAGACATCACCATGAATTCACTCAACATGCTGTAAATAGGCATTTCCTGCACTTTTTATGGCATTAAATTTTTGACATTTTTGGACTTTTTGGCATACCGCGGTATGACGATTTGTTCAAATTTTGACATCCTAAAAATGGCTTTTTCACCACTTTTTGCCAGACATCACCATGAATTCACTCAACATGCTGTAAATAGGCATTTCCTGCACTTTTTATGGCATTAAATTTTTTGACATTTTTGGACTTTTTTGGTATGACGATTTGTTCAAATTTTTGACATCCTAAAAAATGGCTTTTTCACCACTTTTTTCGCCAGACATCACCATGAATTCACTCAACATGCTGTTGGAAAGCATTTCCTGCACTTTTATAACATTAATTTTTTTTGACATTTTTGGACCTTTTTGGCATACCGCGGTATGACGATTTGTTCAAATTTTTGACAACCTAAAAAATGGCTTTTTCACCACTTTTTTTGCCAGACATCATCATGAATTCACTCAACGTGCTATAAATAGGTATTTCCTGCACTTTTTATGACATTAATTTTTTTTTACATTTTTGGACTTTTTTGGCATACCATGGTATGACGATTTGTTCAAATTTTTGACATCCTAAAAAATCGCTTTTTCACCACTTTTTTCGCCAGACATCACCATGAATTCACTCAACATGCTGTTGGGCGGGATTTCCTGCACTTTTTTTGGCATTATATTTTTTTTGACATTTTTGGACTTTTTTGGCATACCGCGGTATGACAATTTGTTGAAATTTTTGACATCCTAAAAAATGGCTTTTTCACCACTTTTTTTGCCAGACATCACCATGAATTCACTCAACATGCTGTAAATAGGCATTTCCTGCACTTTTTATGACATTAAATTTTTTTGACATTTTTGGACTTTTTTGGCATACCGCGGTATGACGATTTGTTGAAATTTTTGACATCCTAAAAATGGCTTTTTCACCACTTTTTTGCCAGACATCACCATGAATTCACTCAACATGCTGTAAATAGGCATTTCTTGCACTTTTTATGACATTAAATTTTTGACATTTTTGGACTTTTTGGCATACCGCGGTATGACGATTTGTTGAATTTTTGACATCCTTAAAAATGGCTTTTTCACCATTTTTTTCGCCAGACATCACCATGAATTCACTCAACATGCTGTAAATAGGCATTTCTTGCACTTTTTATGACATCAAATTGTTTTGACATTTTTGGACTTTTTTGGCATACCGCGGTATGACGATTTGTTCAAATTTTTGACATCCTTAAAAATGGGTTTTTCACCACTTTTTTCGCCAGACATCACCATGAATTCACTCAACATGCTGTTGGAAGGCATTTCCTGCACTTTTTATGACATTACATTTTTGGACTTTTTTGGCATACCGCGGTATGACGATTTGTTCAAATTTTTGACATCCTAAAAAATGGCTTTTTCACCACTTTTTTCGCCAGACATCACCATGAATTCACTCAACATGCTGTAAATAGGCATTTCCTGCACTTTTTATGACATTAAATTTTTTTGACATTTTTGGACTTTTTTGGCATACCGCGGTATGACGATTTGTTCAAATTTTTGACATCCTAAAAAATGGCTTTTTCACCACTTTTTTTGCCAGACATCACCATGAATTCACTCAACATGCTGTTGGAAGGCATTTCCTGCACTTTTTATGACATTAAATTTTTTTGACATTTTTGGACTTTTTTGGCATACCGCGGTATGACGATTTGTTCAAATTTTTGACATCCTAAAAAATGGCTTTTTCACCACTTTTTTCGCCAGACATCACCATGAATTCACTCAACATGCTGTAAATAGGCATTTCCTGCACTTTTTATGGCATTAAATTTTTTTGACATTTTTGGACTTTTTTGGCATACCGCGGTATGACGATTTGTTCAAATTTTTGACATCCTAAAAAATGGCTTTTTCACCACTTTTTTTGCCAGACATCACCATGAATTCACTAAACATGCTGTTGGGCGGGATTTCATGCACTTTTTATGACATTAAATTTTTTTTACATTTTTGGACTTTTTTGGCATACCGCGGTATGACGATTTGTTCAAATTTTTGACATCCTAAAAAATGGCTTTTTCACCACTTTTCTCGCCACACATCACCATGAATTCACTCAACATGCTGTAAATAGGCATTTCCTGCATTTTTTTTATGGCATTAAATTTTTTTGACATTTTTGGACTCTTTTGGCATACCGCGGTATGACGATTTGTTCAAATTTTTGACAACCTAAAAAATGGCTTTTTCACCACTTTTTTTGCCAGACATCACCATGAACTCACTCAACATGCTGTAAATAGGCATTTCCTGCACTTTATATGGCATTAAATTTTTTTGACATTTTTGGACTGTTTTGGCATACCGCGGTATGACGATTTGTTCAAATTTTACATCCTAAAAAATGGCTTTTTCACCACTTTTTTCGCCAGACATCACCATGAATTCACTCAACATGCTGTAAATAGGCATTTCCTGCACTTTTTATGGCATTAAATTTTTTTGACATTTTTGGACTTTTTTGGCATACCGCGGTATGACGATTTGTTCAAATTTTTGACATCCTAAAAAATGGCTTTTTCACCACTTTTTTTGCCAGACATCACCATGAATTCACTCAACATGCTGTAAATAGGCATTTCCTGCACTTTTTATGGCATTAAATTTTTTTTGACATTTTTGGACTTTTTTGGCATACCGCGGTATGACGATTTGTTCAAATTTTTGACATCCTAAAAAATGGCTTTTTCACCACTTTTTTGCCAGACATCACCATGAATTCACTAAACATGCTGTAAATAGGCATTTCCTGCACTTTTATGACAATAAATTTTTTTGACATTTTTGGACTTTTTTGGCATACCGCGGTATGACAATTTGTTGAAATTTTTGACATCCTAAAAAATGGCTTTTTCACCACTTTTTTTGCCAGACATCACCATGAATTCACTCAACATGCTGTAAATAGGCATTTCCTGCATTTTTTTTATGGCATTAAATTTTTTTGACATTTTTGGACTCTTTTGGCATACCGCGGTATGACGATTTGTTGAAATTTTTGACAACCTAAAAAATGGCTTTTTCACCACTTTTTTTGCCAGACATCACCATGAATTCACTCAACATGCTGTAAATAGGCATTTCCTGCACTTTTTATGACATTAAATTTTTTTGACATTTTGGACTTTTGGCATACCGCGGTATGACGATTTGTTCAAATTTTTGACAACCTAAAAAATGGCTTTTTCACCACTTTTTTTGCCAGACATCATGAATTCACTCAACATGCTGTTGGACGGGATTTCCTGCACTTTTTATGACAATAAATTTTTTTGACATTTTTGGACTTTTTTGGCATACCGCGGTATGACGATTTGTTGAAATTTTTGACATCCTAAAAAATGGCTTTTTCACCACTTTTTTGCCAGACATCACCATGAATTCACTCAACATGCTGTTGGAAGGCATTTCCTGCACTTTTTATGACATTAAATTTTTTGACATTTTGGACTTTTGGCATACCGCGGTATGACGATTTGTTCAAATTTTGACATCCTAAAAATGGCTTTTTCACCACTTTTTCGCCAGACATCACCATGAATTCACTCAACATGCTGTTGGAAGGCATTTCCTGAACTTTTTATGACATTAAATTTTTGACATTTTTGGACTTTTTTGGCATACCAGTATGACGATTTGTTCAAATTTTTGACATCCTAAAAATGGCTTTTTCACCACTTTTTTGCCAGACATCACCATGAATTCACTCAACATGCTGTAAATAGGCATTTCCTGCACTTTTTATGACATTAATTTTTTTGACATTTTGGACTTTTTGGCATACTGCGGTATGGCGATTTGTTCAAATTTTTGACATCCTAAAAATGGCTTTTTCACCACTTTTTCGCCAGACATCACCATGAATTCACTCAACATGCTGTTGGAAGGCATTTCCTGCACTTTTATGACAATAAATTTTTTTGACATTTTTGGACTTTTTTGGCATACCGCGGTATGACGATTTGTTGAAATCTTTGACATCCTAAAAAATGGCTTTATCACTACTTTTTTTGCCAGACATCACCATGAATTCACTCAACATGCTGTTGGGAGGGATTTCCTGCACTTTTTATGACATTAAATTTTTTTGACATTTTTGGACTTTTTTGGCATACCGCGGTATGACGATTTGTTCAAATTTTTGACATCCTAAAAAATGGCTTTTTCACCACTTTTTTTGCCAGACATCACCATGAATTCACTCAACATGCTGTTGGGAGGGATTTCCTGCACTTTTTATGACATTAAATTTTTTAGACTTTTCTGGCATACCGCGGTATGAAGATTTGTTCAAATTTTTGCCATCCCAAAAAATGGGTTTTTCACCACTTTTTTCGCCAGACATCACCATGAATTCACTCAACATGCTGTTGGAAGGCATTTCCTGCACTTTTTATGACATTAATTTTTTTGACATTTTTTGACTTTTTTGGCATACCGCGGTATGACGATTTGTTCAAATTTTTGACATCCTAAAAAATGGCTTTTTCACCACTTTTTTAGCCAGACATCACCATGAATTCACTCAACATGCTGTTGGACAGGCATTTCCTGCACTTTTTATGACATTAATTTTTTGTCATTTTTGGACTTTTTTGGCATACCGCGGTATGACGATTTGTTGAAATTTTTGACATCCTAAAAAATGGCTTTTTCACCACTTTTTTCGCCAGACATCACCATGAATTCACTCAATATGCTGTAAATAGGCATTTTCTGCAGTTTTTATAACATTAATTTTTTTTGACATTTTTGGACCTTTTTGGCATACCGCGGTATGACGATTTGTTCAAATTTTTGACATCCTAAAAAATGGCTTTTTCACCACTTTTTTTGCCAGACATCACCATGAATTCACTCAACATGCTGTTGGACGGGATTTCCTGCACTTTTTATGGCATTAAATTTTTTTGACATTTTTGGAATCTTTTGGCATACAACGGTATGACGATTTGTTCAAATTTTTGACATCCTAAAAAATGGCTTTTTCACCACTTTTTTTGCCAGACATCACTATGAATTCACTAAACATGCTGTAAATAGACATTTCCTGCACTTTTTATGGCACTAAATTTTTTTTGACATTTTTGGACTTTTTTGGCATACCGCAGTATGACGATTTGTTCAAATTTTTGACATCCTAAAAAATGGCGTTTTCACCACTTTTTTTGCCAGACATCACTATGAATTCACTCAACATGCTGTAAATAGGCATTTCCTGCACTTTTTATGACATTAAATTTTTTTTTACATTTGTGGACTTTTTTGTAATACTGCGGTATGGCGATTTGTTCAAATTTTTGACATCCTAAAAAATGGCTTTTTCACCACTTTTTTTGCCAGACATCACCATGAATTCACTAAACATGCTGTAAATAGGCATTTCCTGCACTTTTTATGGCATTAAATTTTTTTGACATTTTTGGACCTTTTGGCATACCATGGTATGATGATTTGTTCAAATTTTTGACATCCTTAAGAAATGGCTTTTCACCACTTTTTTGCCAGACATCACCATGAATTCACTCAACATGCTGTAAGATAGGCATTTCTGCACTTTTATGACATTAATTTTTTTTGACATTTTTGGACTTTTTTGGCATACCGTGGTATGACGATTTGTTCAAATTTTTGACATCCTAAAAAATGGCTTTTTCACCACTTTTTTCGCCAGACATCTCCATGAATTCACTCAACATGCTGTTGGAAGGGATTTCCTGCACTTTTTATGGCATTAAATTTTTTTGACATTTTTGGACTTTTTTGGCATACGTATGACGATTTGTTCAAATTTTTGACATCCTAAAAAATGGCTTTTTCACCACTTTTTTTGCCAGACATCACCATGAATTCACTCAACATGCTGTAAATAGGTATTTCCTGCACTTTTTATGACATTAATTTTTTTTTACATTTTTGGACTTTTTTGGCATACTGCGGTATGGCGATTTGTTAAAATTTTTGACATCCTAAAAAATGGCTTTTTCACCACTTTTTTTGCCAGACATCACCATGAATTCACTAAACATGCTGTAAATAGGCATTTCCTGCACTTTTTATGGCATTAAATTTTTTTGACATTTTTTCCTGCACTTTTTATGACTTTAAATTGACTTTTTTATGACATTAAATTTTTTTGACATTTTTGGACTTTTTTGGCATACCGTGGTATGACGATTTGTTCAAATTTTTGACATCCTAAAAAATGGCTTTTTCACCACTTTTTTCGCCAGACATCTCCATGAATTCACTCAACATGCTGTTGGAAGGGATTTCCTGCACTTTTTATGGCATTAAATTTTTTTGACATTTTTGGACTTTTTTGGCATACGTATGACGATTTGTTCAAATTTTTGACATCCTAAAAAATGGCTTTTTCACCACTTTTTTTTGCCAGACATCACCATGAATTCACTCAACATGCTGTAAATAGGTATTTCCTGCACTTTTTATGACATTAATTTTTTTTTACATTTTTGGACTTTTTTGGCATACTGCGGTATGGCGATTTGTTCAAATTTTTGACATCCTAAAAAATGGCTTTTTCACCACTTTTTTCGCCAGACATCACCATGAATTCACTCAACATGCTGTTGGACGGGATTTCCTGCACTTTTTATGACAATAAATTTTTTTGACATTTTTGGACTTTTTTGGCATACCGCGGTATGACGATTTGTTGAAATCTTTGACATCCTAAAAAATGGCTTTATCACTACTTTTTTTGCCAGACATCACCATGAATTCACTCAACATGCTGTTGGGAGGGATTTCCTGCACTTTTTATGACATTAAATTTTTTTGACATTTTTGGACTTTTTTGGCATACCGCGGTATGACGATTTGTTCAAATTTTTGACATCCTAAAAAATGGCTTTTTCACCACTTTTTTTGCCAGACATCACCATGAATTCACTCAACATGCTGTTGGGAGGGATTTCCTGCACTTTTTATGACATTAAATTTTTTTGACATTTTTGGACTTTTTTGGCATACCGCGGTATGACGATTTGTTCAAATTTTTGACATCCTAAAAAATGGCTTTTTCACCACTTTTTTCGCCAGACATCACCATGAATTCACTCAACATGCAGTTGGAAGGCATTTCCTGCACTTTTTATGACATTAAATTTTTTTGACATTTTTGGACTTTTTTGGCATACCGCGGTATGACGATTTGTTCAAATTTTTGACATCCTAAAAAATGGCTTTTTCACCACTTTTTTTGCCAGACATCACCATGAATTCACTCAACATGCTGTTGGACAGGATTTCCTGCACTTTTTATGACAATAAATTTTTTTGACATTTTTGGACTTTTTTGGCATACCGCGGTATGACGATTTGTTGAAATTTTTGACATCCTAAAAAATGGCTTTTTCACCACTTTTTTCGCCAGACATCACCATGAATTCACTCAATATGCTGTAAATAGGCATTTTCTGCAGTTTTTATAACATTAATTTTTTTTGACATTTTTGGACCTTTTTGGCATACCGCGGTATGACGATTTGTTCAAATTTTTGACATCCTAAAAAATGGCTTTTTCACCACTTTTTTTGCCAGACATCACCATGAATTCACTCAACATGCTGTTGGACGGGATTTCCTGCACTTTTTATGGCATTAAATTTTTTTGACATTTTTGGAATCTTTTGGCATACAACGGTATGACGATTTGTTCAAATTTTTGACAGCCTAAAAAATGGCTTTTTCACCACTTTTTTTGCCAGACATCACTATGAATTCACTCAACATGCTGTAAATAGGCATTTCCTGCACTTTTTATGGCATTAAATTTTTTTGACATTTTTGGACTTTTTTGGCATACCGCGGTATGACGATTTGCTCAAATTTTTGACATCCTAAAAAATGGCTTTTTCACCACTTTTTTTGCCAGACACCATGAATTCACTAAACATGCTGTAAATAGACATTTCCTGCACTTTTTATGGCACTAAATTTTTTTTGACATTTTTGGACTTTTTTGGCATACCGCAGTATGACGATTTGTTCAAATTTTTGACATCCTAAAAAATGGCTTTTTCACCACTTTTTTTGCCAGACATCACCATGAATTCACTAAACATGCTGTAAATAGGCATTTCCTGCACTTTTTATGGCATTAAATTTTTTTGACATTTTTTCTTGCACTTTTTATGACTTTAAATTGACTTTTTTATGACATTAAATTTTTTTGACATTTTTGGACTTTTTTGGCATACCGTGGTATGACGATTTGTTCAAATTTTTGACATCCTAAAAAATGGCTTTTTCACCACTTTTTTCGCCAGACATCTCCATGAATTCACTCAACATGCTGTTGGAAGGGATTTCCTGCACTTTTTATGGCATTAAATTTTTTTGACATTTTTGGACTTTTTTGGCATACGTATGACGATTTGTTCAAATTTTTGACATCCTAAAAAATGGCTTTTTCACCACTTTTTTTGCCAGACATCACCATGAATTCACTCAACATGCTGTAAATAGGTATTTCCTGCACTTTTTATGACATTAATTTTTTTTTACATTTTTGGACTTTTTTGGCATACTGCGGTATGGCGATTTGTTAAAATTTTTGACATCCTAAAAAATGGCTTTTTCACCACTTTTTTTGCCAGACATCACCATGAATTCACTAAACATGCTGTAAATAGGCATTTCCTGCACTTTTTATGGCATTAAATTTTTTGACATTTTTTCCTGCACTTTTTATGACTTTAAATTGACTTTTTTATGACATTAATTTTTTTTTACATTTTTGGACTTTTTTGGCATACTGCGGTATGGCGATTTGTTCAAATTTTTGACATCCTAAAAAATGGCTTTTTCACCACTTTTTTCGCAGGACATCTCCATGAATTCACTCAACATGCTGTTGGAAGGGATTTCCTGCACTTTTTATGACATTAAATTTTTTTGACATTTTTGGACTTTTTTGGCATACCGTGGTATGACGATTTGTTCAAATTTTTGACATCCTAAAAAATGGCTTTTTCACCACTTTTTTCGCCAGACATCTCCATGAATTCACTAAACATGCTGTTGGAAGGGATTTCCTGCACTTTTTATGGCATTGAATTTTTTTGACATTTTTGGACTTTTTTGGCATACGTATGACGATTTGTTCAAATTTTTGACATCCTAAAAAATGGCTTTTTCACCACTTTTTTTGCCAGACATCACCATGAATTCACTCAATATGCTGTAAATAGGCATTTCCTGCACTTTTTATGGCATTAAATTTTTTTGACATTTTTTCCTGCACTTTTTATGACTTTAAATTGACTTTTTTATGACATTAAATTTTTTTGACATTTTTGGACTTTTTTGGCATACCGTGGTATGATGATTTGTTCAAATTTTTGACATCCTAAAAAATGGCTTTTTCACCACTTTTTTCGCCAGACATCTCCATGAATTCACTCAACATGCTGTTGGAAGGGATTTCCTGCACTTTTTATGGCATTAAATTTTTTTGACATTTTTGGACTTTTTTGGCATACGTATGACGATTTGTTCAAATTTTTGACATCCTAAAAAATGGCTTTTTCACCACTTTTTTTTGCCAGACATCACCATGAATTCACTCAACATGCTGTAAATAGGCATTTCCTGCACTTTTTATGGCATTAAATTTTTTTGACATTTTTGGACTTTTTTGGTATGACGATTTGTTCAAATTTTTGACATCCTAAAAAATGGCTTTTTCACCACTTTTTTCGCCAGATATCACTATGGATTCACTCAAGATGCTGTAAGAAGGCATGTCCTGAACTTTTTATGACATTAAATTTTTTTTGACATTTTTGGACTTTTTTGGCATACCGCGGTATGACGATTTGTTCAAATTTTTGACATCCTAAAAAATGGCTTTTTCACCACTTTTTTCGCCAGACATCACCATGAATTCACTCAACATGCTGTAAGAAGGCATTTCCTGTACTTTTTATGACATTAAATTTTTTGACATTTTGGACTTTTTGGCATACCGCATATGATTTGTTCAAATTTTTGACATCCTAAAAAATGGCTTTTTCACCACTTTTTTCGCCAGACATCACCATGAATTCACTCAACATGCTGTAAGAAGGCATTTCCTGTACTTTTTATGACGTTAAAATTTTTTGACATTTTTGGACTTTTTTGGCATACCGCGGTATGACAAATTGTTCAAATTTTTGACATCCTAAAAAATGGCTTTTTCACCACTTTTTTTGCCAGACATCACCATGAATTCACTCAACATGCTGTAAATAGGCATTTCCTGCACTTTTTATGGCATTAAATCTTTTTGACATGTTTGGACTTTTTTGGCATACCGCGGTATGACGATTTGTTCAAATTTTTGACATCCTAAAAAATGGCTTTTTCACCACTTTTTTTGCCAGACATCACCATGAATTCACTCAACATGCTGTTGGAAGGGATTTCCTGCACTTTTTATGACATTAAATTTTTTTGACATTTTTGGACTTTTTTGGCATACCGCGGTATGACGATTTGTTCAAATTTTACATCCTAAAAAATGGCTTTTTCACCACTTTTTTCGCCAGACATCACCATGAATTCACTCAACATGCTGTAAGAAGGCATTTCCTGTACTTTTTATGACGTTAAAATTTTTTGACATTTGTGGACTTTTTTGGCATACCGCGGTATGACGATTTGTTCAAATTTTTGACATCCTAAAAAATGGCTTTTTCACCACTTTTTTCGCCAGACATCACCATGAATTCACTCAACATGCTGTAAGAAGGCATGTCCTGAACTTTTTATGACATTAAATTTTTTTTGACATTTTTGGACTTTTTTGGCATACCGCGGTATGACGATTTGTTCAAATTTTTGACATCCTAAAAAATGGCTTTTTCACCACTTTTTTCGCCAGACATCACCATGAATTCACTCAACATGCTGTAAGAAGGCATTTCCTGTACTTTTTATGACATTAAATTTTTTGGACTTTTTTGGCATACCGCGGTATGACGATTTGTTCAAATTTTTGACATCCTAAAAAATGGCTTTTTCACCACTTTTTTCGCCAGACATCACCATGAATTCACTCAACATGCTGTAAGAAGGCATTTCCTGTACTTTTTATGACGTTAAAATTTTTTGACATTTTTGGACTTTTTTGGCATACCGCGGTATAACGATTTGTTCAAATTTTTGACATCCTAAAAAATGGCTTTTTCACCACTTTTTTTGCCAGACATCACCATGAATTCACTCAACATGCTGTAAGAAGGCATTTCCTGTACTTTTTATGACATTAAATTTTTTTTGACATTTTTGGACTTTTTTGGCATACCGCGGTATGACGATTTGTTCAAATTTTTGACATCCTAAAAAATGGCTTTTTCACCACTTTTTTCGCCAGACATCACCATGAATTCACTCAACATGCTGATGGAAGGAAGTTCCTGCACGTTTTATGACATTAAATTTTTTGACATTTTGGACTTTTTGGCATACCGCGGTATGACGATTCGTTGAAATTTTTTACATCCTAAAAAATGGCTTTTTCACCACTTTTTTCGCCAGACATCACCATGAATTCACTCAACATGCTGTTGGAAGGCATTTCCTGCACTTTTTATGACATTACATTTTTTTGACATTTTTGGACTTTTTTGGCATTCCGCGGTATGACGGTTTGTTCAAATTTTTGACATCCCAAAAAATGGCTTTTTCACCACTTTTTTCGCCAGACATCACCATGAATTCACTCAACATGCTGTAAGAAGGCATTTCCTGTACTTTTTATGACATTAAATTTTTTTTGACATTTTTGAACTTTTTTGGCATACCGCAGTATGACGATTTGTTCAAATTTTTGACATCCTAAAAAATGGCTTTTTCACCACTTTTTTCGCCAGACATCACCATGAATTCACTCAACATGCTGTAAGAAGGCATGTCCTGAACTTTTTATGACATTAAATTTTTTTTGACATTTTTGGACTTTTTTGGCATACCGCGGTATGACGATTTGTTCAAATTTTTGACATCCTAAAAAATGGCTTTTTCACCACTTTTTTCGCCAGACATCACCATGAATTCACTCAACATGCTGTAAGAAGGCATTTCCTGTACTTTTTATGACATTAAATTTTTTGGACTTTTGCGGTATGACGATTTGTTCAAATTTTTGACATCCTAAAAAATGGCTTTTTCACCACTTTTTTCGCCAGACATCACCATGAATTCACTCAACATGCTGTAAGAAGGCATTTCCTGTACTTTTTATGACGTTAAAATTTTTTGACATTTTTGGACTTTTTTGGCATACCGCGGTATGACGATTTGTTCAAATTTTTGACATCCTAAAAAATGGCTTTTTCACCACTTTTTTTGCCAGACATCACCATGAATTCACTCAACATGCTGTTGGAAGGGATTTCCTGCACTTTTTATGACATTAAATTTTTTTGACATTTTTGGACTTTTTTGGCATACCGCGGTATGACGATTTGTTCAAATTTTACATCCTAAAAAATGGCTTTTTCACCACTTTTTTCGCCAGACATCACCATGAATTCACTCAACATGCTGTAAGAAGGCATTTCCTGTACTTTTTATGACGTTAAAATTTTTTGACATTTGTGGACTTTTTTGGCATACCGCGGTATGACGATTTGTTCAAATTTTTGACATCCCAAAAAATGGCTTTTTCACCACTTTTTTCGCCAGACATCACCATGAATTCACTCAACATGCTGTAAGAAGGCATTTCCTGTACTTTTTATGACATTAACTTTTTTTTTGACATTTTTGGACTTTTTTGGCATATGACGATTTGTTCAAATGTTTGACATCCTAAAAAATGGCTTTTTTCACCACTTTTTTCGCCAGACATCACCATGAATTCACTCAACATGCTGTAAGAAGGCATTTCCTGTACTTTTTATGACATTCAATTTTTTTTAAATTTGTGGACTTTTTTGGCATACCACGGTATGACGATTTGTTCAAATGTTTGACATCCCAAAAAAATGGCTTTTTTCACCACTTTTTTCGCCAGACATCACCATGAATTCACTCAACATGCTGTTGGAAGGCATTTCCTGCACTTTTTGTGACATTAAATTTTTTTGACATTTTTGGACTTTTTTGGCATACCGTGGTATGACGATTTGTTCAAATTTTTGACCTCCTAAAAAATGGCTTTTTCACCACTTTTTTTGCCAGACATCACCATGAATTCACTCAACATGCTGTTGGAAGGCATTTCCTGCACTTTTTATGACATTACATTTTTTTGGCATACCGCGGTATGACGATTTGTTCAAATTTTTGACGTCCTAAAAAATGGCTTTTTCACCACTTTTTTCGCCACACATCACCATGAATTCACTCAACATGCTATAAGAAGCCATTTTCGGCCCTTTTTATGACATTAAATTTTTTAGACATTTTTGGACTTTTTTGGCATACCGCGGTATGACGATTTGTTAAAATTTTTAACATCCTAAAAAAGGGCTTTTTTCACCACTTTTTTCGCCAGACATCACCATGAATTCACTCAACATGCTGTAAGGAGGCATTCTCGGCACTTTTTATGATCTTTTATGACGAGACATTTTTGGACTTTTTTGGCATACCGCTGTATGACGATTTGTTAAAATTTTTGACATCCTAAAAAATGGCTTTTTCACCACTTTTTTTGCCAGACATTACCGTGAATTCACTCAACATGCTGTAATAAGGCATTTCCAGCACTTTTTGTGACATCAAATTTGTTTGACATTTTCTGACTTTTTTGGCATAACACGATATGACGATTTTTTTCAAATTTTTGACATCCAAAAAAATATAAAATGGCTTTTTCACCGCTTTGTTCGCAAGACATCACCGTTAATTCACTTAACATGCTGTAAGAAGGCATTTGCAGCACTTTGTATGACATTAAATTTTTTTGACATTTTTTGACTTTTTCGGCATAACACGGTATGATGATTTGCTCCAATTTTTTGACACCTTAAAAAATAGCTTTTTCACCACTTTTTTCGCCAGACACCACCATGAATTCACTCAACATGCTGTAAGAATGCACTTTCGACACCGTTGATGATCTTTTATGAAGTGACATTTTTTTGACTTTTTCGGCATACCACAGTATGATGATTTGTTCAAATTTTTGACATCCTAAAAAATGGCTTTTCACCACTTTTTTCGCCAGACATTACTGTGAATTCACTCAACATGCTGTAAGAAGGAATTTCCAGCACTTTGTATGACTGAATTTTTTTTACTTTTTCGGTATACAGCAGAATAATGATTTGTTCAAATTTTTGACATCCTACAAAATGGCTTTTTCACCACTTTTTTTCACTAGACATCAATATGAATTCACTCAACATGCTGTAAGAAGGAATTTCCAGCACTTTGTATTTAAATTTTTTTGATTTTTTTTTTACTTGATCGTCACACCGCAGTATCACGATTTTTTCAAATTCTTGACATCCAAGAAATGGCTTTTTTACTGCTTTTTTCACCAGACATCACCATGAATTCACTCAAAATGCTGTACGAAGGCATTTTCAGCACTTTTTATGACAATTTATAACTGTTTATGGCTTCATATTACTTGCCATTTTTTGACTTTTTCAGCTTTCCACGGTTTGACCATTCTTTTAAATTTTTGACATCCTAAAAATGGCTTTTTCACCACTGTTTTCAACAGGTATTTTTTTCAAATTTTTGACATCCTAAAACATGGCACGTGTCCCCAGTGCGAAACTGCATTTTCATGCAACACAGAAAACCAGGTCGAAGATGAACAACAACACTACTATCACAAACAATAGAGGACCCCGGAGCAAGCAATGCCAGTTTCTCATGTAACAATAGCAAAGCAGTTGTCAGTTTTAAAAATAGTAGGGTTGAGTTGTGTTTGGCTTTTACAGGCTAGTCGGCACTTCTTGTTGGCCAATTAGTGGGAGGCAGTTGGCTGACGTCATGTTTAGTATTGCTTCAGCTTGCTTGGATGCAGGGCTCAGGAGGTACGAAAAAAAGTATCTCGTACCAGGTACCAGGTACTTCTGGAAAAACACCACAACTGCATACAGCCGTGCCCTACCGTACCGTATCGCACCTGTGGAAAAGCTCCATAACAGTCCTGCTACAACTCGCTCAGCCATTAATCATTATTGGCTCTTTTTTCGCTGCCTTCCATCAGCAACTTTGAAGTGGTTGGGAACAGTTGGCATCATATTGAATGCAGGGAAGACTGCAATGTTCCTAATCACTATCAATTTCCTAGAAAAAGCAGTGATTGGGACACCATCTTTTTTAAATACTGTCTGACCTGGACCATGCACTATACTGATGATGTCATTTTGCCCCACTTCGTTGTATTGTTTTGTGCATATGACTGGTTGCTATCACTTCAATCTTGCACCCCAGGTCTTAGAAGTCCAAGGATAGGCACAATTTTATTACACCAGTACCTACACACGCAGTGAGAAAGAAATACTTTATTTTTCTTTTGCTTTTACTGTCCGGTAACATTGAACTGATTTTAAATCTAGATCAGGGATTGGTGTCATACGTCTAAATGTTCGAAGTTTATTGCCAAAACTTGACCTAATTAAAATCTGGGTGAAATCCACTGATACTGATATCCTTGTCTTATCTGAAACTTGGAAATCCATCACAGCGAAGGACATGTTTCAACCTGCCTCGTGAGGGGAGGGAAGTAACATAAAAACCCAGGTGGAAAAGGGTAGTTAAGTTTATTTGTAGTTTAAGACAAAGAATAAATGATTAATAGAGAACACAAACTAAAGGAGAGGGCCAATGGGTGCTGTTTAAAATAAAAACACCATATAACAAAAGGAGAACCCACTAACAGCACTAAGAATATTAAACTAACTAATGAAAAGGTGAAAACACAACTGCCTCCAAGCTCTAATAAACCAAAACAACATCAAAACAGCACCCCTGCACTTAGTGTCTCTAAACAAAGAATATTCTACAGTGTGGTGAACAACAAAGGCAATCAGTCACAGGAACTCTGATCCTGGCCACAGTTTCATTTTAAACAAATGAAATTCAAAGCTAGAAGAGCTAGCACGCCACAACGGCCAAATGTGGATTCCCACACAAGCAAACTCACAGATCAAACCAGCCAAGAGGCGAGCTGCCACCTCAATGACTGAATGAGTTGCAGGTGACTTGAAGGAGCTGGGCCTGATTGCGCGGCTGGGATTGGCTTGGCAAAAGGAGTGCCTGGCGAGCAGACGGCTGGAGGCGGGGCATGGTCAGGAGTCCTGGAGGCCGCACCAATCAGGGCAGAGGGGAGGTGGAGCATTCAGGACCCGAGGCAGTGCAGGTAGCTTGGCAGAGTGGGAGAGGTGGTGTGAAGCACAATATATACTCTCTGTGGAAAAAGCTGTGGCCATAACAACATTGCTATTAAAGGTTACAATGTTTTTCATTGACCGTTCCAGAAAAGGTGGTGGCATAACAATATATGTCAAACAAAAATTCCTCAGTAATCCTCAGTAGTCAATTTGAATTTCGTGCTCTGAAGTTGGAGCTTCTAAATGTTTTTTCTGACATTTTATCAAAATATAATGCCATAAAATCATTCAACATACTGTAATATTTTCTTATGACTTTTTATTGTTTTTTTGACATTATACTATGGCATTTCTTTCACAATTTTTAAAGTGCTATTAAATGACTCTTTGATAACATTTTTTAACATATGGTGCTAGAAAGTCATTTAACACACTGTAATTAGTCTTTTTGATGACATTTTTATCTATTAAACATTTTCTTTTTTTTAACATGTTATAGTATGACTTTTTATTTTACAATTTTCAACATACTATAAAATGTGTTCCCAACATATTGTGCTATAAAATCATTTAAAACTGTAATAAGTCTTTCTTAAGACCTTTTAAAAATGTTCACTTTTTTGACTTTTTTGACATGCTATAGTATGCAATTTTCTTTGACAATTTTCAGCATGCTATATTTTAATTTATCTGTTTTTAACTTTTACTTTTCAGCATGTCCTGTAAAAATCAATTTACTCTGTAATAAATCTTTCTGAAGAGTTTTTTGACCTTTTAAAAATGTTCACTTTTTGTGCTATATATAGTATGACATTTTTTTTATTTTTTTCAACATGCTATGAATTGAATTGAATTTTTCCTCCAACTTTTTCAACATCTGATGCTATGAAATCACTCAGTACACAATGATCATCCTTTTTATTGACTTTTTTGACTTTTTTAAAATTTAGATTTTTGGGGACTTTTTTGACATTATAATACAACATTAATTTCAGCATGTTATAAAATATTGTTTTGTTACAATATTTTTCAACATGTGCTATAAAAATCATTCAACATTCTGTATAAATTTTTTCTGATGACTTTTTAATCTTTTAAAAAAATCATTTTTTACTTTTTGACATGCTGTAGTATGATATTAAGTCTTTCTGGTGAATTTTTTTTTTGACATGTTATGACATTTTTAATGCCATACATGGCTTAATACAACTTTTTTCAACAAATATTTTTTTATAACACACTATAATTTATAATATAGTGTTTATAATATAAGTTTATAATTTAAGTTTTTCTAATGATGTTTTGATCTTTTAAATAGATTTTTCAACATTTTTTTGACCTTTTAAAAATGTTCATTTTTAGACTTCTTTTTTCCATTTTTTTTCCATTTTTGACATGATATAGATGACTATTTTTGACATTTTCTTTTTTTTTTTAAAATTTCATTTTTTTTTAAAACTTCATTGAGATGTTATGTTATGACATTTTTGACAATTTTCAACATGCTATAAAATGCCTTCTTTAACTTCTTCAGCACATTGTGCGATGAAATCTTTCAACACACGGTAAGTGTTTCTGAGTTCTTTCTGACCTATAAAAATTGTATGTTTTTAAAAATTAAAATAGAATACATTTGTTAAAATAAAACAGATTTGTTCCAACTATTTTCAACATATTGTGCCATGAAATCACTCATAATGATATAATAAAGCTTTTTCAGCTTTCTTTTTCCAAAGGTATGGTAAATGTCAATTTAGTATTTCTTGAAACTAGTCTGTCATTCTATTCAGAAACACTTTTTGTTATACTGGGTAAAATGGTCCTTCCACCCTGAGAGCAATCAATACATTATGTATTCAGAAAAAGGAAGGAAAACAATCAGCCAAGAACCAATCAGATGCCTCATACGCCCCCCTCTGTCCCTCCCTCCTCCCCACTGTTGCCGTAAATATCCAGCACACTCCTCTGCAGAAATACAGAGTTAGCAGGAAAATCTGTTCTGTGGGGAACAACGGTAGAGAAAATGCAGCCAAAAATACTACTTCTAGTGTTACTTCTGATGGCTCACCCTGCTAAACAGACGAAGAGAAGAAAGAAAAGGCTGTGACAAAACTCTGGATAAAGCTAAGAGGACAAACCAGAGTGAACATCAGTGGAGACACTGGGGCATCTGAAAGTGTTGCCTGAAAATTAATGCTGAGGTTGCTTTCTTTATGTTCCAGAGTTATTATTTTTATGAAGTATGTATGTAATGTTTCCAACTTGGCTCAGCGCAGAGCTTCCACAGTTGAGTGCACTGCCATGCCGTCCTGTGAAATTTCTGTGAATCAGAAGATTGGTGGCACATTTAAATCTTTTTTTTTTAAAAACGAAATTGCCTTGTGCATTATGGTGGATCATTATCATCCATGAACAGAAAGTTGGGGTGTGCTGGTGGAATTGGGGGATGATGATGATTCTATGATGTCTCTGAGGTAAGAACGTGCAGTGACTGGGCCATCTACAATCACCAAATCTATTTTGCACTGACTGTGACCTGGGAACCATGTTGACCTCGGCGTATCACTCACCTTGCCTTCTCTAGCAACGATGACGACCATCATTTCTGTGTGAGGTGACCCAACACTCATCAGTGAACAGGATGGTAGACCACTGCTGCATTGTCCAGTTCACAGGGTCTTGTGCCCACTGCAAACGGTCACAGCGGTGTCTTGGTGTCAGTGGAGGTATCGGCAACGGTCGTCTGACATTCAAACCAAAGCGGTGGAGTCTGTTGAATGGCAAATGGTTTGTCTGGAGACCCTCGTACCCCTTACTTCTCCTAAACAGGCCTGCAGCTGTGTGGCAGTTGCATAACAGTGTCTGAGTACATAGGTCCTTAGGTACTTAGGTGATGCCACATTGAAAAGGGTTGTGTCTTTTTGTGTTTTTTTGGTATTGGCCCTAACATGTAAGGTACACTGTACACACAGTGAGACCATTGAGTGGAAAACACTATATGAGGTGTGTCTATCACCCTAATAATTGTCTCCCTATCCCAAAAATCGCTTATGTGTAACAAACACCTTATGTATGAAATCCACTGAGGACCTCACAATATCCCTAACTTATTCTGAGTAGTGTATTATATCAGCATATAGTAGAACATCTCAACATTTTAATGCCACTCATATTGTAAAAACTTTATCTAAAAGACACCCATCTAATGAAAACGCACTCTTCAAATTACAGCACACATTTAAATTTTATTTAGCCACAATACAAATTCTGTTTTGATACCCAAAAGAGTGAGCAAAAACTTTTACCTATAGTAGCTACCCACAACATGCGAAAAGGAATAGTCAGTGCTTGATTTTGACGGGGGTAAGGCTTGCATAGTTATAGTGATGTGCATGCATTTATTGTGATAGTTGGATTTCAATTAGATAAGTGTAATTAGCTATATTCATTAACTATGGCAAGACTGTTACACACACACACACACATAAATCTGTAAATGCAGAGCCAGCATCCATAGGTCAGAATAGATAGAAAATGATTGCTACTGTCCACAGAGGTAGACTTATGTGCAACATTGTTATCTATACAGTACATAGTTTAGGGCTTAAGTATATATTTTATTGTAAAAATATTATTGTTATGGTACTGGCCACAATTCTTGTTGAATGTGATCATATTTACTTGCCATTATATTTGCAAAGAAACCAAAATGCAGAGAAATAGCTAGACACAGATTTAGAATCCATTGTAGTAAACTACAGTATGCAAGCAGCTTATGAACAGTTGAATAGCCAGACTAACATCTAATAAATGTGCATAAGATACATCTGCGCTCTATTGTTACTGCTCATAGTGATGTTCCACATCCCTGAAGTTGATGAGTTTGTTTCCACACCCGACAGGAATTGTGGAAAACCAGCAACAAGAAAACCAAGCTTGCCATTTATACATTCCATTTGTATAACACAAAACTACATTAAATAATCGAAGCGTTTTTGTGCTTAATTGTCTACACACATCTGTTGAAGAACATACAATATGTCTGTCGTTCGTTCAATGTTTTACTGCCTTTTGACCAATTAAAGACAATTTAAATCTCAATCTTATCTGTAGTACAGTACAAGCTCTGTGACATTGTTGCACAAACTCCAGTAAAGCAGATAACTTCCAAAGGTGGTCAAAGTACAAATCAATGTGTATGGTATTTGTATTTCTACTTGTTAGTAGATATCAGGCAGGGAAGTGTAGTTCCTGTCCCAGTAGCCTTTCAAGTAGAGCCAGTCCTGAGCTTTGTTGTGAGGGTTGGGCCCTTGCTGAAACCACCTGCAGAGTTGTAACAATGAAAAGCTCAAATTATTATGAGCAAAGCATTTGAGAGGTGTAAAAGAATTGAGGGTAAACCAAAATACACACAAAATAGCCACACTAAATATCCAGTATCAAACACTATGAGTCTTGGTGTCTTGTCAAGTGCATTCAACAACACAAAATTGTAACTGTGCATTTTGTCCTGAGGAGGGTGGTGTAGTGCAGCACTTCACACCAGACAACAGAACATCAAGGAGGCAAAGCTTAGACGCAAACCTTGGGCCAAGTGCAGCGTTCCTTCTCAAATAAGGGACAGCACAATTAACACAAGACAAAGGGAGGCAATTATTATTAAAACAGCAGACCATTTAGAGACCTTGGCAACCGGCTCTTGGCTGGTGGTTGGCATCAGTGGCAATCACCTTTTAAACATATGAAAAACCAGTCTCTTCTGTATGTGAGAGGACCCTGTCTCTGAGTGGTGCGTAGTGTCTGATGACGTGGATAGATATGTGCAATACCTCTTTAAGATTGAAATGTATCTGCAGAGTATCAGATAAAATACAAACTACAAAGAATTTTGAACATTTTTGAACACATTTTCAGTTTTTTTCAGTTTAAAAGTTACCATGAAGCCCTGCTAACTAACCTTATTTTCCATTCATCTGTTGATCTGGTGCGATTTTTCCGGGCCATTCTCTGTTTTTCTTCAAGTCTCTTCTTCTCTGCACTTGCCAAATCTATAGCGTTATGGACATAGAAACTTAAATAACTTACTGCTGGATGGTACTTACTTTAAGCTGACACAGCATATTTGGGACTCAAATCAAGGCCTTGTACTGTACCTATATTTCCACTCTCCATGGCGCGAATGTCAGGTCTGAGGCGACTGTCTGTTGGGGGAATAACTCCCTCCATGCTCTTCTCCAGCTCATTCAGGTGCATGGCGAATGTGGAGAATGCATAGAACTGCCAGAGAGAAAATCACCACAAAATATCAAACACTAACTTTTTCTTTGTTTTTTGTTTTTTAATTTACAAATTATTCTCCTGTCTCCCTGTACCTTGGCTGAGTTGTCTGGTCGTGGTGTTATCTTCCATATTAGCTCACTGCCTGGGATAACCTGGACTGTCTCAGAGTCAGGTGGAGGCATCTCTTCTGGCTCCTCATCCACACTGCTCTGAAGCCACAGAGGTACACAAACAAATTTACTTGAACCAAATGGAGGCAGAAAACAGTAAAATAAAGGTCAATACCTGTTTATTGCCCTTCTTTTCATCCGAGTTCTTTTTGTCAGACTTTCTGTGGGCATCAAAGGCAGCGGGGTCTACTGCATATAAGCATTCAGTCCATTTGCCATATATTGCACAGAGCTTCTTTTTGCTACAAACACACAAACAAACAAACAAATACCAAATGTTAATAAAACACAGCTTTGGTTGCCTTTGTTATTTGAGACACCATCACTGAGTATTACTGTTCTGACAACACTGATCAATAAAATTGCTGGTTACATCACATAAAACAAATGGCAACTCAGTCATTTACCACACATTCACATTGCTTGCGGCAATATTACATATCAGATGAATGATTGACAGTTAAATGAATGTGATACCTTTTATCGAGGATGTATCCCTCCACTTTATGGAGCTCTTTGCCAAATAGGCCACAGGGCTTGAACGTCATGCTGCATCTCTCTCCAGTCCTGCAACAGAACAAGACTGTTTACCAGTTCTCTTTCACTGTTCTCCTTCTGCGAGATGAGGCTTTCAAACTTTAATTATGTTGCTCTTCTATTTTAATGGCAGCTGTCCTAGTTCGGCTCCCATGATCAATAATATGAATCTGAAAGTAGACCAACACCCCACTGCAGAAAGAAAGATATTCATGCTCCGAGTCTCATTCGAGAATACACACGTGTGCACACAGGCGCGTGCGCACACGCACGCACGCACGCACGCACGCACGCACACACACACACACAATGCATTTCCTAGCCCCTTACCCTAACCTTAACCATCCACAAGCCTTATTCTAATCCTAACCCAAAAATCAAGTCTTAACCCTCAAAAAGCTCTTTAAAGGTCTGTCAGAAAGTGAGGACTGGCAACAATGTCCGCACTTCCCGAAAATGTCCTCACTTTGTCAGTTAAAAATCAATTTTGGTCCTCACTATGTGCAAGTGCAAGAACACACACACACAGACACACAGAGAGAGAGAGAGGGAGAGAGAGAGAAAGAGACTATCTATTACTTGTGATTGATCACTTCAACGCTGCCATACTGCTCAATCCAAAGTTGACCAACAATTATGTTGTGGACACAACAGGTGGGGTTTGTCCAGGTGTAGGCTTCATTATATCTGCAGAGACAAAGAAGCAAATGGATAAAGCCACATGTAACATAAGATGACACTACATCAAAAGTAATCACCTCTGATTTGCACAGCAGTCTTAGACTATGCACTCACTTGGGCAGTTCCAGTGTGATAATTCCCTTGGGCTCAGCTTCTATGCTCTTTCCCCAAAACTTGAGCTTGGGGTATATGGAGCCATGGAAAACAAAATCCTCATTGAGGCCCTCAGCATGAAAGGCACTGACTGGAGGGTGATGGCTTACTTGCTCTGACACCCACCTAAAGCCCAAGTCGTCTCTGATGGAGAACAGGGACGTGTTTGGTGAGGAAGGTCACTTAAAAAAAAAAAACTTCATTAAATGCAAAATGTTTTGTGCATAGAAGCTCACGAGACATATTTGGACCCTCTCGAAAATGAGATTCTCCTTCTCAAGCGGCTATCCTTTCAATAAATTTAAAATTGATGAATCCACTATCATACCTGATGAGCTCATAAGTCTCCCCGAGCAGCGGGTTGAAGGGTTTCCCAGTCCTCTCCCACTGTGATGCCACAGCTGACACAGCAAATGCTGCAACACACTACAAAACATTGACTTATTCTAACCACATTACAGGCAGCTAATTCAATATTAGATAATGACAGAGTATAAAACAGAATCATTGAGCATAGTAGTAGCATGCTGCTTCTATTTAAAAAGATTCTGATAGCACAAAATGACAGCGTACAGTACTTCATGAAAGGGGATAAAGTTATGCTATATAACTATTTGACACAATTCAAAATATTAATTTGAGTTTGCATGGGACACGGCAAATGACATGACTGAATTTGTCTACACTTGTTTCTACTTTAGAAAGCAAACTTTCAAGCTTTGTGGTACCTTCATCCTCTCGACAGAGTCTGTTGTGGCATTGGCCTGGTGGATGAGGTAGGTGTGCTCCATGTATTCTGTTAGCCGCTGGAGGAAACTCAGAGGCTCGTTAAAGATCACAGGCATGGCAATCTTTGACAACTCCTGAAAAACATGTTGGAGAAGATCCCCGAAAACGTGAGGACAGAGTTACCAGTTTATTAGGGACAGCTCTAAATTTCACAGAGTTAAATGTCATCTTTGTAAAGTACATATAGAATACTCTATGTTGTATATCGAATGGAGTGAAATATAATAATATCATAAATGACCAATTAAATTGTTTGATGTATGGATTTATGTCTACTTGAGGTGGAATCATTACATACACCCCTCAAGTCAATATTTGGTGTTGACGCTATTCTAGCATTACACTGTAAAATCTGCAACAATGATGTTTTTGTGGACATGCATACACAGTGGTTTACAATATAAAAAAAGACATTTCTTAATTCAACAACCACATGAGTGCACTCTTCAATACACTTGATGCACACCCCTCATGTGTCTATATATCAGTCTGTCTGCTGAACTGTGAATGCATGAATCATTAGCTAAATTTAATTGGGGAATAAAATATTAACAGACATTATTAGATGTAATTAAATCAAGGCATGTGCTGGGTGAGGACAGAGCTCCCACAGGACTCTATGATACTGAAACTAATGGCTATATTCATAAACCCTTAAATTACAGAGGAAGAACAAAAAAATCATTACAATTACCTCACTCTATTTTCCACAAGCCAGCTTCCTCAAGTCATTCCTTTTCTCCAAAAACCAAATTGAAACACGTCTGTGTGAGGTGAATGAGTATGTTCTCACCATGCCAATGCATTTTTTCAGGATACTCCAGATACTGACATCATTCCTGGAGAACATGGGAGCAGGTAGACATGTTCTATAAGACAGCAGCAAAAGGACAGGAAGAAGCACTGTCAACTATGAAAGAAAATTACATGAATTACATCAATGGGAACTAATTTGACTGTACATTTTGTGTCTGATGTGTAAAACATAGCAAACAAACACTGACGCCTAAGGGCGTCATCTTTTGTCCTCTACAATCAAAATGACTTACTATTGTTATATGGCATGGAGCACAAATTTATCTACAAGTATTGGGGAAAAAAACACACACATTTAAACAATGAATAGTTTGCTTATACAATTTAAAAGCTGCAGAGCATACAGCATAGCTAGAACCACCATTCATCTTACACCTGTAAACTAACAAGATTTCAGCTGGTCTGGGTAAGTCTCATGCAGTACCCATGAATGGATGAACAACTGTGTGTGTCTTTTGTTTTTGCACTCCTAAAACTGGTCTTTTCACACATGATGTTTGGCTCAATAACAGCTCTCACTCTAACATAACTTTGCACACTCTTTATAACTGACCTTTCTGTCTTATGTACATGCAGCTGCTCTCCTAGTCCCTCTCAAACTTGGCCTTTGCTGTTTGACTAAATCTGGTCTGTGTTGTGACTAGTTTATCTTCCAGCCTTGCTGTGGTGTAGTGAGGACTGTTTTAGAGGTATGCTTGCTGGAGGCAGATGGTGTCCATGCTGAAAACTGAGTGTTGAAGCACAAATAAAAGCCATTACTTCAGCTAAATAAACAGAGAGGTAGTGGGTGGGGGGTTTGCTCCATCTGTAGGATGAGCAGAGCGGTGATGCATGGCAGACCATACTTCTGGCCTAGTTTGTGTTCCACCAGCCTTGGCCCAAAAGGTATTTTTACACACAAGGTTAATTTCATTGGACCAGAAATGTAATGTTTTTTTGTAAAGTTGTATCTGCTGCAGGACTGGTGCATGTCTTGTCATGGGATGGTAGTTTTTACATTTATTCAAAGCTCACCCATTTAGCATCAAATACGGTCAGAAATCCTCAATTTCGTGTTTCGTTTCAGATATGGTACCACATATGGTAAAATTTTTAAGTAAAATTGCTGTTCAGAAATACAATCCATTGTGAACGTGTGACAAGATTTTCTATATATGTGAACATGCTAAATCAATATTTTGAAGCATGAATGTATGTTCTCCATCTGTGTGTCTGTGTTTCCTCCAGAGTCCTCCCATCACCAAAACATGTATCCCTCCTTTGTGTCAGGAAGGGCATCAACCTTAAAAACCTATGCTAAAACATGAGTTTCAATGATCCGCCAGAAGACAAACAACAACTATATGTGGACGACATTTGATGAATGAATGTCATGTGACGCTGACAGAAGCAAACATGGAACCAAGCTGTTGCCTAGCAACACAATTCCATTAAAACAGTCCATAGCAGCAATGAAAAGACTGAGACAACTGTTTTACCTAAACTTACATCCATCTACAGCCAACCAGGGACAGATAACTTTGAATGACAAGTGTAATTCCAAATAAACAGATACCTCATAAATATTTAATGGACAACACACACCCTCACACAGTCTACACATATGCACACAGAGCTAGCCAACCAGCCAGCCAGTCCCGTTTCCTCCAACTCCTACTCTGAGCCAGCACATGCTGAATTATTCATGGATCACTTGTTGGATTAAGGAAGCTAAGCCAAGCCAGAGTAAGCATCAATGGAAATGAAACAAATTGTTAAATCACCAAATAAAAACACCACCACGTTTACTATTAGTTTGGAGAGTTGACCCTTATAAAAAAAACAAAAACAACAACAACAAAAAAAGCAGACTATTTTCTGTGGATTGGGTGCTCAAACAAAAACACCTGAAAACAAAAAAATGACCAGAATGGAAAGATGGTATCGTATTACACCAATTCTGCCTTTTACTAGCTTATCCTCTTGCTCACTACGGTCTGCAACTTGTCATCAGGCATACGAAAAAAATTTAGTTGCTCAGAAATGTACTTTTTCATACTACTGAATACTACCAGCTGTGCCAGTTATCTTAAACAAAGCCTTGCACATAATAAACAGTGAACAGGATATCTGAAAAGTACCCAGCATGGCTGACATTTCCATTTGTCCCTTTGCCATTATTTAAGCAAGTAAACAAGCATGACATCATAAGCGGAGCATGTCCCACCTGTGCCTCTTGACTCCATTATGCTGAGATCGGTTGCCATGGTTACCCTCCCCTGACATTCCGGTAGGCCCCCTGGGTGTGCTGGGATGGCAAAGACTGCTGAGAAAGGGGGTGTCTCGCCCCTCGTCCTCTTCACAGGAGTGACTGGCCACAGACAGGAAGCCACTCACCGAGTGCTCTGACTCCGACTCTGTGGGATGATGACAGGGGGCAGATGCCAGGTCATGCCAAACACTGGCACGCGCAGATGTACATACAGGATAAAGTGGCTGGCTCACAAAGCTGTCCGCTAATAAGCACTTGCGCTTGAGTTCCTCTCTAACTTCCCCCTCCCTGTTGCTAGCCAAACCCCACCTGAGGATTGTGTTCCAATCAGAGGCCACACAGAGGCTTCATTTCCTCCAACATTGTTTGCTCTGTGTTTGCTGGATGCTACTCCTCCCCGTCAGTGATATTACAGGTATAGTCACAAACACAAAGGGAGAGGAGAATAGTGTGTGTGCACCATGATGGAGGACTGCATATGCTAGTCTGACTTATTAATGGGAGCGTGTCTGCATGGGGGTACTCCAGCTACAGTGTTTAAGGTTTTACACTCTCATGTATATACAGTCTGTCGCATGTACGTATATACAGAGTGCAGTTTAGAGTCTATGGGCAGAGGGTCTCTGGTTCGTACATAACTCAGGGCTATCTATGAATAATGCAATTATTCCTGACAAAGACTTTCCATAGTGCACAAGCACGTCACAGAAGGAAGGCTAATGTAAATTACCTCCATGGTGAGGCTTTTGGGTACACGAGAAGGAAATGTTTTCCATTTCACTACAACATGTTACTGACACAGATATTGCACAAGGTAAACTTGTGCAAATCTTATGTATGAGAATATAGGACATTGGCAGCATCATCTGGGCAATCACAGACCAAGCGCCCAAGAATGTTGATTGATACAACTACACACACGATAGAACATTTGTAAACATGACACAACTGTAATCATGAAAAAAAAAACTGTTTTGCATCTGTTTGCAAGCTCGCTCTTCCGTCATGCCCCGATTTGTAGCTCTTTACTGTCAAACTGCAAACAGCTGTCAAACAGCAGAATACCGTAAAACCAACAGCTGGAGTGTGTACCTCTTCACCGTCCACTAGTAAAACCATCCGTAGTGCTACTAGAGGACAAAATCGCCACATGATATCTTAAAGAGAATCTCTGCAATGGGAGAAATGGGGTGGCTCAATGAACAATGAATTTAACATTAGTTTCAGGGCATCATTGGAAAAAATAGACAATTATGAAGCATGAAAATGTCTAACTTACAGTTTGGCAAAAACTCCATATGAAGAACAATATGTACTGATCTTGTGTGAATTAAGTGAGAGAATAACTTCATTACTTCAGTAGCTGTTGATTTAGATGCTGCTGACCTGACACAGCATCATAGAAGTCATCTTCGGTCAGGGTACTGAGGGTAGACAACCTCCTGCTCTTACACAGTGACTGCTTGAGTTCGTGGTGCTCAGTTGCCAAAGTCTGCAGAGCCTCTGTCAGAGCTTTGTTTTTCTCCACCTCTTGCTCTAACTTCAGGCTCCACACCTGCAAACACAGGATCACCAAACACATAAAACTGTCACATACCAGAGACAAAGTAAAATAAATGAGAATATGCTCATATATATTTTGATCCACCCTATACAGTGAAGACAGTATTGCTGGAAAGTTTGTGACTGACTGGTGGTTTGATTGATATAAAGTTATTGATCTGCTTCTGTAGCAGACAGTGTGTGTCTTTGTGGTTCTGATGGCAAGTCATTGTTCTATCCCTGCCCACATATCTGGTTTCCTCCTGTCGGAACCAAACACCCCAGTCTCTCAGAGCTCTGTAGCCCAGGATTGTGTGTCCCTTCAGGGCAACCTGAGCCAGGCCACTGAGGGACACACTAGATCAGTGTTTCCTATTGTCTAAATCTGCTGTCCTTTACAAACGAAACACAAAATGGACAAGTTAACTAAAAAGGCATAGCAGCAACCAAAAATGACAGACTATGGCCATAACAACAACACAATTAGATATTTTTAAATAACAAATTTTAAAAAGAACTGCATAAACTCAATGCATTTCTAAGTATGATAAACAGACAAAAAAGCATTCACAAAGCAAAGACAGTGCACTGAAAATAATAATGCTCATAAAGAGCACAGTCCACACAGAAAAAAACCTTCCCAGTGTCACCTTGGAGCTGAGAGAAACAGGAGCTTGTAAATCACACTGTAAATCTGAGACTGCAAAGCAGCGGCCAATGTCTTCTGTTGAAGATGAAAAGGTTCATACTGATTTCTTATGCTGCCTGAAGTATTATCAGATGTGTGCACAGTACTCAAGGTGGTTATATTCATACCTGTATGATTATAACCATGTTAATGTGATCACCAGTGAGGTATGATGACATCAACCAGGTTATAAGGATGGTTTTGGTGAAATTCTACCTCAAGATGTTCATGATCTATGATAGTCCCTACAAATGCAACATTGCCCCAGTGTCTATGATTTTGTTTAAATAGCTCTCATTTTGACAATACATACATGCTGTACAGTATATACAATACATACAGTATACTGAACAGAAGCATCCATGACCTTACATACGCCATATCTACAAAAATCCTTCAATCACATTTTTATCAGATTAACAGATTTTTGCTGTAACTGTATTTTTTTACAGTTTATTTTACACTTACAGCAGCTGCCTGGCACCTACAGTCAAACAAATGTCACAGCTTCCCTTGTGTCATCACACTTGCTATGCTGTATGTCCAGCACCTGGAGGTCATTTTTTGTGTGGAAATGAAAATCCAGTACCAGTGCTGATATTTAGATTTTGTTCATTGTTGCAATTCTAATTTGAGAAACTCATAGAAATGTATGTGGTTTTCCATCCATCTGTAAGATCTGTCCTTTCATACAGATAGAGAAAGAGACTGAAAACCAGCTGGCAAGTTAATGCTTCCAGTCAGCAGTAGCACTGTGCCATTGGCTAATGAGACCCATTTCACATATGAAATGTGTGCCAAAAAAGAGTGTCCTTGCGAGCTCCAAATAGTTTCATGTTTTTAAACATATGGTGTGAAGCACATGAGCTCGCTGTTGAGTAGCCACTGTTAACACTCCTTGTCCCAGGCACTTGGCTTAATAGCTCATCCAGGGACAGAACACTTTGTTGTGTAACTATCCCAGCCAGCTCTTTCACACTCACAGCATCCTCTCGCCTGAGCACAAACAGCGCTATTTTAAGCCCTGCTGAGGCTGTGTGCTGTAGCTGTTGCTGGAGCCTGTGAGGGAAGCTTCTCCTTGGCCAACACCCCAATGAGTACAGCTTTCACTTTGTTCAAAAATGTTGCTTTCTCTGCTGAGGGGGAAGCAATTCTCAGAGGAAATGTATTATAGCTATGTACAGTACTCGGCATCTAAGTGTATTTGTATATGAAATCGCACATGGCTACATGATGGGAATTAAGCAACTAAAAACATGTCATTTGAGTGTGACGAGTGCACAGTACCAGTTACTTGGAAATACCATATATCTCTGTACATACACACCCTCTTCTAAAAGGTCGGCATCCAAAAAGGTGAGGTTCAACACAGGCTTCCTCATTTTATCTAGATCTCCTATGACCTGAAAAAGAGGGAAGTCAGTGCAGGAACCAACACAAACATTTAGCTGAGCCCAGTGAAGTCACTCCTGGGTGACCGATAACAGTCAGCAGGTCAGTTACCCACGTGGTGATGGTTGATATAAAAGGTTAAATGTTCTTTGAGTTCTCCACAATCCCGAGGGTTTGAAGGGCAATCTGCTTTCTTACTGGCTGCAGACAAAAAATATGAATGACTGGTGAGAAAAAAAAACAAAAAAAAAAACTATGCTGCCACTCTCCTGCCTTCAGAGCTGACAAGACTGACAGAAATGCTTATCTGCATGTCACCACTAAGTGGTTTCATGCTGTAAGCCTCTGTTTGTTTTCTTGACAGGAGTGGAAACCCACCGCTGCCTGAGAAACCAAGAAAAGTTGGGCTTATCAATCTGTGTTGTGGGTAAGAGAGTTAGCAGCACAGCACAGACTTTGAAGCTCCACTTCAAATGCAGTGTAGTCTCCAACCAGTCATACTGTGCCCTGTATGCACTGTATAAATGTGGCACTGTCACCAGCATCAAACTACATCTACTCTGCTGAAGGTTAATACTGCACTTACTGTGAATCACACTTCTCCATTTCACATCAAAGAACAACAACATGTGATTCCTGTATGCTATGTACTGCAGACAACAAATGTGTAAGTGGTAGCATCAGAGGCAACTGTGGCAGGACAATGGGAATGTTGGATTAGAGATAATACTGCCTAATACAGCCAATCTCAGCAGTGTAGCAAATATAATCCAGTTAGTACATGTAGTAGAACCAGTTCAGCATGAGACCAGTAGATGTAACATACTTGTTGAGGCATTTCCTCCTCATTATACTCTGGTTTTCAGAAACTAATTTGGTGTCCGTTGTTATGACACTTGCAATGTTTCTTGGGTGATGAGGCTGCAAGAAATGTTCTCAGCTTTCCTGTGATAACAGTGCCGGGTTATTCCTTGTGACAGCACCACAGCTGTTGCCAATTCATACTTAGATAATGTGGTTTGGCAATACACATAACTGTGTAAACACGCTTCATCGGGCATTGTTGTGCAGTACTTTATCCAGCTGACGTCCAAAGCAGATACACATAGATAAGTCCTTAATCTCCATATAATTATAATCTTTACTCCTGCTTTGCCAGTGGTTTTACAAGACAAGAGTTTTACAGACGACTATACTATAACCAGCAATATGTAGACACATGATGATCATGACTCAATTCATAAGCTCTAAATTTAGGTGCTACATTATAGTGAAAGACAAAAGAACTGCATTCAAATGGCTAAAGCCACAATCTACGTCTTAAAAACCTTACTTTGAGAATCACCATAAGTGATAACTCTCCAATATATTTTAATGTATACTTCTTTATGCTCTTATTTTGACAGAATTCATTACATGGAGAGATGATCTCAGTAAAAAGATGCAATGAGCAGCATCAGTACTAATTCAAACATGCTGAACTTAACACTTAGATCATTATTAGATATTGTGATTAGTTCCTATGCAGTGATCCAGACCAACCATCGAATCACACACACTACAAACATCGAAACTTCAAACAGGTTATGCCACACTATGTCATCAGGGACCAGCCCACTGCAGACACTGACAGTTTTTCAACAGACAACAAAAAACAGTGAGATACAAAAAGAGCAATTGTTTGGTATGTACCTGTGCAGATACTGGATGATAGTGCGGTCACCGTCCTCTTTCTCCTGTGCTCGGATGCTCTGGTATGTGGAAGTGTGCCTGCGAGCGTGTATTTTCACTGTGTGAGGGTGAATGCATGTATTTCCAGCTGAGTCTGTTAATATGTATGCGCTTCAGTTCCCTCACTCAATGCACAGCCTTTCCCCAGAGCTTGTGTGGATCCAAATCCAAGTGTGTGTGTGTGTGTGTACACTGATCTGCAAGCTGCATGCAAACCTAAGCATAAAAGCGGATCTTGCTTGTGTCCTTTTCTACAGACGTACCAGTGATTACCACCCCCCACCCCGAAGGGCACAGCACAGCCATTGGACAGGTGGACAGACACACAGACTTCAAACCCGACTGAAGGAGCTAACGTAAAGGGGAGGAGCATGAGGATTTTGTAATCATTCAGTATAATCTAGGCAGCCAATAGGAGCACAGCACATGGGTGAGAGTATGGAAATCAATGGGATGAAGATTCATCACAATGAAAAAAGAAAAAACTAGCAAAACAAAAATTATTAGAAGATTATATTTCATTTGAAAAGTCTTCTGCATCTCAAGGACAACAGTGTTTCACACGCACAACAAGCAATACAATAATACAGTATATTTTCAACAAACCTTTTCTATAAAGTTTTTTTTATGGTTGTGGCTCAATTTCATTTTGTGGGAAGAACGGAATGACGGCAGGCCATACAGCCCCAACACAACGGTATGATAATTTGCCCCCTGTGTACATACGATACAGGTTTGACACAGATGGAAGTTTCCCCTACCTCCTCCTGTTTTGACAGCAGTTCAAGGCACAGATGGAGAGCCGCACAGGTTTCACTGGAGAGCTCACTGGTCTCCTTGGCTTTCAGTAGGAGAGGGGCAGCCAATCCTTTCAAAAAAAAAAAAAAGTGAAAATACTTTCAATATGTTCATATATGTGCGAGCTGGGCTAAAACTACAGTAACGGGTTATTTTGATTGCTTAATTCATCAGAAAATAACACAAGGTAAGTTCTTCAAATTGGAGTTTTGGTCTGATCAACAATCCACATCCCAAAGACCTGCATTGAAAAACTGAGCCGGAAACATAAGATTTATAATTTTTCAATACTAACTGTACAATTAAGTAAAGCTGGTTTCACACCAAACGTGCAAGGTGCAGGTGTGCCGAGAGAAACCCATTTATTGTGTATGTGGTTGCGCCCTGCAAAGGCGCAGCACAGGGGTGGACAACGAATGAGTTCCCTCAAACCAGAGTATAATGAGGAGAAATTGCCTTAACAAGCATGTTACATTTTTAGCACGCTGCGCCCAAGTTGACGCTGTTACGTCACATGCATGCGTCCAATAGAAGAGACACCAGGAGCTGCAAAGAAAGAAAGGGAACAGCATATGTGTAAAAGATGGAGGAAAGGCTGATTCTTGCCAATAGCAATTTGGAGAGCCGTGAGACACAAGACTGTAGCTCCTGGATGAGCCAAAACTCTTCCACATCCTGCCTCTCCTCAAAGTGACATGTACACAAACTCTTCTTCATGCTGATCTCCTCCTCATCAGCATCATCATCATCATAAATAAAGCCAGCGCTTTTCGCTGGAATGTCAAGAAATACATGCTATCCTCACTAAACTGAAGAGTGCTACAATTTCAGTTTCCCTCCACTGATCCATAGTCTACAAACTTGGTCTCTGTGCACCCTGCTCTGCACCGTGCTCTGCGCTCACTTGCGGCATACCTCACGCAGCACGCCACACGTGCTAACCACCATCTCTCTACCATTTCGGCTTGTGACGCCGTAGAACAATTGCAAGCAATGCCTATTCGTGACCCCTCATCACAGACTGAGCATGTAACAGTTGAGCTAAAGTTTTTATAGGTCTGCTGAAGTAAAACTCTCCAATACTGTGTGTCAAAATAAAAAAAGCAATGACTTGATAAGAGCCGAGAGAAGGGAAGACCCAAAAACAAAAATGTCTAACTGACTAACTAAATGTTTTCACCTGGCCCTGTTTATCTTTATGGTTCTTTCCAATTGATTTATCTTGTGACCACTAGAGTGGTCCCAACACCCAGCTTAGGCACCATCCATCCATCCATCCATCTTCTACCGCTTATCCTCATAGGGTCGCGGGGCGGCTGGAGCCTATCCCAGCTGTCTTAGGGTGAAAGGCAGGATACACCCTGGACAAGTCGCCACCTCATCGCAGGGCACATCAGCTTAGGCACCACGTTAGGTTTATTAGACTTGTTAGTGATGAATTTCTGTCTGTTGTGCTAGTATAAAATTACTAAAGATACTTAAAAAAATAAAAAAATTAAATTAAATTAACAACATCAAACAACAACAAAGACTCTCACCACAATTCTCCTCATTCTTCACCATCGATATAAATATTGACACTTCACTCTCCAGCTTCTGCTGGGAAGCGCTGGCTGCCTGAAAGAGCACAAGACCAGAGACACTTATTGGAATCCTCCTCCCTAAATAGCACTTCCCTCCAACAGCTGCCTAATAATATACCTTATTAAAAAGGTCTGAACTTTATCTTACCTGAAGGGCTTGTGACATATTCCCCACTGTGACGACACCATCACCATCTGCATCATCCATGATCTGTTCCTGTGTGCAGTGACGAGTGCTGTAGGATGAATGGGCCTCAAAAGCATCCAACCATCTCTGAGTGGACAAAGATCACATATATAAATTAGTCAATCAAATTGTTTAGGGAGGGGGTATAGCAACAGCACTGAAGGTAAATATTATCTCACTTTTCTTGTTGCCAGTGAATCTGTCTTCGAGGAGACTTTAAAATAATGTACAGTGTCATCAAAGCATCTGAGCATGAAGAAGCAATGATCCCATGGTTTGACCTGGAATGCCAAAATTAAATTACTTACAATCACACTTGCTGCACCAGATGTCAAACAATCACTATGTCATAAGCACAATGTAATCATAAGTGAAACAGCTAAGAACATACTTGTATATTCACGAAGGTCAACCAGTTACCATGAACATCTAATGTCTACAGCTTACCATGCAGTAGGCTTGTGTTAGAGACTTGCAGCCCTGTTTTCTGACACCTGCCTGCGCATCTGCCCTACAGAAAGAGACATGAAAGTGCAAATCACAGCTGAACGCTTGAGGATCTACTACTGATGCCTCCAACACCAAAGAGAATTACTTAATAAAATGAGATTTGCTTTTTATTTCAGTCACTGCGGGTGATGGCCAAGTCTGGTTAAATGTACCTTTTTAGACACAGTGGCGTCATCATAGCAAACAGCATGCCTACATATTACATACTGTGTTTCAGTTTAAGAAAACTGCATACATATAAACTGATCTCACTGTCTGGGATACCAGGAGAGAGTTCCATCCTCAATTATCACCCAGTGCGATCGCCATCCAAGAAAGCGAGAACTCTGCCGGAGACACATGAGGGCAACAACTATATGTAGCAAAACAAAATCATATGAATGTATAAATAATTCATACAGTAAGTTTAGGTTTAGAAATTTATCTTAAACTATTCCTGTACTGTACTTTTTTTCATAATAAATACAACAAAATAACCTCATTAATTCACAGATAATCCTTTTAAACATGAACGCCAAAACAAACAAAAAAATGGAATAAGGAGGTTTTCAAAGAACTCTTTGATATTTAACAATCATATTGTCTTGTCTCATAGGAAAAAGTAGAGTATATACCACACGACTGAACAAAAACATTGCCTGACACTTCAACATCTGGGTACCTTCCAGAGAGGGCCTTCAATCTTCTGCACTCCACTGTTGACATCCTTTGTGTGGAGAAAACAATAATTGTCAGACTTGTGCACAGACTCAGCCTGATTGTCAATTTTGAAGAGTTTTGACACCAGACACAACAAATTTTTTTGTACTACAGTAAAACTTCAATAGTGTCAAAGTTAAATAATATATCCCCCCATGACCATGCAGTGCTCTGCAATGAAGCAGAACCAGGCTTATCAGACATCCAACTGTGGGTCTTAAAAATGACTCAAAATGGCCAAAAACTCTGCCACATGGCGCTTTATACAACAGCTGGCACTCAATGAGTTAAAAAAGAGCTAAGAATGTATTTTTTTTTAAACTGCCTTCCCTTTTCCAAACATTTTACAATGACAGTTTCTCTGATGACTCTGTGTAACAAGCCATGTGGCCAGTCAGGTTATTGCAGACTGTGATCCAAATATGAAAATTTAGACAGTCTATCTCACTGTCCAACATGAGCAGAGGTAAAAAATGTAATTCATTTACTTCCCTCATATAATTAAAAGGGTGATTAAAACTATATTTACCTTGTCTTGATAGGCTGCTAGAATCGTCCTCAGTTCATCACTGCGTACCAGGTCTAATGCTGTCTGGTCTGCAACAGTCAGTCACACAATAAATCATCATGCAATACCTAGGAACAAAACTAGCATACCAACATACATGCTGTAGACTTGACAAAAGGGTATTCTTTGAAAACAATTTGTAATGGACACTAAAATAAATATAAACATACTGCACAAAAAAATATACACAGAACAATAAGAGGTGATGGGCAAAGTTGTGATAGTGATATACCATTGCTGTTTACAGCACTGGGGCTGGCTCCAGACTTCAGCAGCTTTATGACGCACTGCTTCTGCCCCCTGTAGGCTGCACAGTGTAAGGGTGTATTCCCCACAGAGTCCCTGCAGTGAATATCTGCAGCATCCTTTCCACTGAGCTGAAGAACAGGAGACATTTGAACAAGAAAAATAACTTAACAAAAGACGCAGACATTTACCTGTTAAGCATCTAGCTGCAATGGAAGCTTATCTAAATATGTTAAGTATGCACCTTAAGACAGTGATGCAATACATAGAAAAAATGGAAATTATAGATTTGGATGACTAGGAAAGGTGTGTACCTGTCTAGGATTCAGACTAGTCGCTGACCTCCTGGTTAAGCATCAGACAGGTCGGATAAATCAAACATGTTGGACTTTTACTACTAGAATGCAAATTTGAATGAAAGCCCATAGCTTAGGCATTTTAACAACCCCACAGACAGCAAAACCTTCAAAAGACAGGTTAAATTTGTGAATTCTTCTTTGAGTCAGAGAGATTCTGTCAAAGTGTAATAAATTCTTAGAAGGTCATAACCAGTTTAGACAGAGTGGCTATGTTCCCCTCTCTGGCTGCTTCCAGAAGCTTATCCTCTCGCCGTCTTCTCTCTCTTCTCTCTGCAGCTGCATGAGTCAAACACATTTAAGAAAGGGCAGCTGATCAACCATAATGAGAAGCCATCAGTGATTAAAAAAAAATGCTCTCATCATTTCATACCCTCAAGCATTGTAATGATTTCATCATCCTCTGTGACATCTTTGGGGATTTGGGCCGTTCCATTGATTACATTGGAACAGGCATCAAACCGCAGCAGCAACAGTACAATCTCCTAAAGCAAAGAGAAAATACACACCCGACCATCATTGTCCTCAGTTAAAAGCTTCAGACAATATTTGGTGTGTGAATTATATTTTGAAAAAAAAGTGATTTAGCGCAAGTTATAATGCAAATTCTTAAAAACAGGAATATAAGGAATATTTTTTTTAATTTTTACCTTTCTTCCAGTATAGGCTGCTTTGTGTAGAGGTGTGTCACCCATGTTATTCTGCAAATTTGCATCAGCACCTGCCTGTGAATATGTTTCCTGTATTAAATTTCACTGGCTGTCAATGTGTGAATATGACTTAATATACAGATAATATACAGATATACCTTGAGTAACTCCTCCACAGCATCCCTGTGTCCAAAGTAACAGGCCAGGTGAAGAGGTGTCCATCCTGAGCTGGCTTTAGACTGAGCTTCAGTGACAGAAAGGAGCATCAACAGTCTCCTAGCATACGAGGAGTCATGCGAAATGGCTTATAATAATAGCTTCTCTTCTCTTACATTTGCAGTTGATGTTGAGAGAGCAGCTTTGGTTGATTCTCGACTGAAGAAGCCTCTGAATATCAGCACAACTGCCCTCTTTAGCGAAGAGGAGAAGCTTTTCCTCAAGTGTGTGTGCCTCCATCACCACTTCCTTTGGACCAACAGTAAATAATACAAATACAGTCTGTGAAGGTGGACTCTGGTAAATTACCTTCAATTGGGAACAAACTGACCTAAATGGTTAGTCACAAGCTGTCAGTATATTTAGCCTACTAGCCAATGTAACTTTTGCTTGTGTGTGGAGGGGAAACTAAAATCACGAAGGATGGGACGGGTTCACCTGAACACTAGCTAGTTACTGAGCTAGCTAGCTTGATAACTTACTAGTTTAGTTCATGAATTTAGCCTTGAAACTAATGTTAATGACATAACAACTTCAGACTTACAGGTGAAGAAGACTCTTAATTTATCCAACTTCCGCAAACTTCGTTCTAGTTTGACTCTGGTTCAACCGGAGTTGAGGGGCCCTCTCCCTCCGCTTCATAGCCGAAATTTGACCATGTCAATCAGCTGACAGCCGCTGGTGGTCGTCACGTGATCATGGAGCAGGGGTGTTCATAGAGCCGCAGCAGGTCCAGCAGAGGGCTCCTGTCTGCCCCTGAAATGGGTCACTCAACCCAAAAACAAATTAACGAGCAAACAGATCATATTTGACAAACCAATAAACAAACAAATAAATAAATAAATTATAATTCAATTCTCTTAACAATAAATATAATCTTGCCCCAGCAATGCTTACAAGATGCCAGTGGGATCACAGTGAGACTGCATTTGATATAATAGGCCTGGTTATGGATTTTAAATGGTTTCCTCTCATAATCATTTTGTCGCTGAAAGCAAAGGTTCACTTCACTGTTAACCCACACTATCTGCGTTCCTTTGTTGTCTCTTCCATTCAACTGGTTATCACAACTTAGCTAAACTGAGAATTGTTTCATCCTCTTAAATCATTTTCATTGAGTTATTTATGCAATAGCTTCTATGGCTTTAGATTAATTCTTCTAATATCACACTGGTGAGAATGGTATTGTAGCATCCATTCATTTTCTACCGCTTATCCTCACATGGGGTCACGGGGGGCTGGAGGGAAAGGCAGGGTACACCTTGGACAAGTCACCACTTCATCACAGGACACATAGAGACAGACAACCACTCACCATTCACACCAACGGGCAATTTAAATCAGCCAATTAACAATGTTATTGAATAGTGGGAGGAACCTGGAGTACCTGGAGAGAACCCACAAAGACACAGGGAGAACATGCAAACTCCACACAGAAAGGCCCTGGGCCAGGAATCAAAATCTGTACATTCTTGCTGTGAGGTGACAGTACAAACCACTGCACCATTGCACCACCATGCCACCCTGTATTATATCACAATCATTACAAATATTTATATTTTTTTATTATAGGTTTTTAGATTTATATTTTCATTCGATCCCTTGCAAATATTAATCCAATCCAATCCAATTGTAAGGTGTACTGTAGCTACATTGGAATTTAAATCCTCTAACATTTCATTAGATACAGCATACAATATTTTCAAATGGGGGCTCTTATATATATATATATATATATATATATATATATATATATATATATATGTGTAATTTATTTATTTATTTTTTTACTTTAACCAGTCTTTAATGGTGTTAAGAGCCAGAGCCCACTTCTTCTTTTGCTCACTAGATGGAAGTATTTGCTGCACTAGTTGAGGTCAAGACAGGTAAGAGCTGGGGCGGCGTGGTGGTGCAGTGGCTAGTACTGTCGCCTCACAGGAAGAAGATACCGGGTTTGATTCCTGGCCTGGGGCCTTTCTGTGTGGAGTTTGCATGTTCTGTCTGCATGGGGAAGGTCAACCGGCTAATCTAAATTGAGTGTGAGTGGTTGTCTGTCTCTATGTGCCCTGCGATGAATTGGTGACTTGTCCAGGGTGTACCCTGCATTTTGCCCTAAGACAGTTGGCATCGGCTCCAGCCTCCCCGCAACCCTACATAGGATAAGTGGTTAATAACAGATGGATGGAGGTAAGAGCTGTTAATTTCCTCAGCTTCTGTCACAGAGACAGTAACTATGTTGGTACAAAAAACACACGGAAACCCACACATCACAGCAACATTTTAACCCTCTACCCTGAATTGCACCTTACTTATGTTTTAAAGGTTATTCATCCAAGGCTTTTTGATATTTTTCTTGGGACTTGAAGGTCAATTCTGAGTGTGTGGCTTTGAAGGCCATGTTTACTTCAAGCAATTACGATCCCTGAGGTTGGTGCATCTGGCAGAGATGGTGATGGGAGGTCACACCGTAATAAAGGTACAGTACATGTTAGGGAGGACGTCAAAAATAAGTTAGTTACCTATGAGAAAAGTGATATATTTGTAAGCAGCTGTATTGATGAGGAACCTCAATCACAGGCAATGCTATTCTCTAGCAAGGGACAGACAAAGTAACACAAACACCTAATAAGACTTACCTGCTGATGCAACTAAATTATTTTTAACAAACAACACCATAGATGATTGAGTTTGGATAGCAAAAAGAAGTCTGTAAGTCAGCCCTTTGTTACATTTTTAATGAACCACAAGACAACCAACAAAGCTCCTCAAAAGCCGAATCAGTGGGGCCTAAATTGCAGCTGCATCTGTCAGAATACACAGAGAATTAAGGGAAACGTGTCTGGGAATCATGATGATTTCACCAAACAAAGATAAACTGCTCAAAGACACAAAAACGAATCCACTAAACTAAACAGACAAATGTTTTCTGGATATTACAGTGATTGGTTATATATTGGCATAAAATCTATCTGTGTAATTTACTCACTTCAGTGTTAAAGTCTTTATTTATTCATTTGTCAACCAGACAGCGAAGTCACTATCAAAAAAATGAGGATTTGACTATTTTGCAAAAAGCACGAGGAAAATATTTGCCCTTGCATCATTATCTTCTTATAATATTTATTAGTCCAGACCATTCGAGAGAAAATGTGTCATGAGAGCTCTCTTGTCACCTATTTGCACTTACAAGGTCATATGAACCAAGCCATGCTGGGGAAAAAAAATCAAGTGCACATATCAGTATTTTGGTTCTAGTTATTGTCATCATTTTTAACAGCTCTAATACTGTTGATAGAAAGGTGCAATAATTTCTATTGAAGAAATATATAATGGGTTGAAGGTGGTGTTTTCAAGTCCTATTATTGGGCTGGTTACATATGTATCATATGAAGAAATGTATCAGGAGAGATTATGCAGCTACTGGCTGATCCAAGGAGCTACCTGCTAAACTTAAGGAGAAAAACAAACAATAACAAAAAAAGAAGAAGTCCCAACAAATTAACTAAGCAAACATAATTTTGAATATAAAATACAAAAATTAACAACAACAACAAAATATAAAAGGAGTGCAAACATCAACCAATAAGACAACAGTGCATCATAAATAAAGACATACATGCACTTACAACACAAAAAAAAAGAGAAAATAAAATAGTAAAAATAATTTTTACCCAAACCAAGATTATGAAGGTTGGAAGGGTATGTATTTGCCCTAGCAATATTACCCTGAGTCAAATCATTGAATAATATAAAGTTCATAAACAAGATGATGCTTCCAGTGATGTCATGGCTTTGCTTTGAGAAATTATAGATCTTATTGCAATTACTGCTAGTTGTCCAGCAACAAAATACAACCTCTTCAGTGGTTCTCTCTTTTTTCTTCAGAAAAATTACCCTCTACATTTTATTTGTTAACAGACATTCAACCTTATTATTGGTCATAATTATAATGGCTCGGAAGTTATGAAAACACCACTGCAGACATTGATCAAAGCATATTCATCAAATCTTGTCTGGCGAGGAAAAGAAGCTCACAGGGCTAGTTCCTGCTAATTAGCATGGCAATTATTGTAAGCTGTCACAGTTCTTAAGCAACGGGGTGGACTGTGTGTGCTCCAGGGTGTAATCCCTCACAAATTACAAGATAATGGTGGCAAAGAGAGGCCACCGCTTCAAAAGGAACTAGGAGATAGAATCCCCAGCAGGGACATTTTAGGGACAGGTCAGGGAGAGAGACAGCGAGCGAGTGAAAGTAAAGCATGTATTCCCCTCGCTTAGGCTCACCTGTCTGCTTATAGAGATTGGCTTCAAAAGAATCCGTTCTGATAACTTCTTCTTGTAACACATTATGCTTTTTTGTCTTTGAAATGTAGTTGTAAAATATATTTTGAAGATAATAGCTGCCAAGCTACCGTCAGCTGGCTACTTCTACATTTTATGTTGTACAGCATGAGCTCAGTGGATGATTCAGCAACTAAACACAGATCAATAGTCTGCTTTTTCTTTGAGTCCAACATTTGATGTGCTCTAGTGCATTACATTCAGTTAAAGGTACTATATGTAAGAAATGCATTTAAATTAATCATAAAATGTCACTAGACATTAAGAAATCATGTTCATTTCAAATACTTATTTCAACAACAACAGTAGTGCAGCCAGGATATTCTCATTTAAAAAGCCAAGTTGCAGCCCTCAACTGATGTTGATGTTGTCATGTTGTGTTTTGGTCTGATGCGCCATCCTCCACCTATCTCCCAATCACCAAGTCAGTAGTGTGTCAGCATCCGGGTTGCCAGCTCTGCTGTAGTTACCACAGCTGCAGCTACGAACGTGTCGGATAAATAATGTCTAACGTTACAAAAACTAAAATTATGAATCCGAAATACGTTGTGACAACGATCCGAAATCCCCGTCCCCGGCCACCGCCCGGGAGCTCCGCTCTCTCTCTTTACCCCGTCCCTCCACAGCTCTCCTCTGGCACATTTCACTTCTTCTAAGTGTCCATGATGATGCCCAAGGTGGCTGCTTTTCATTCACCGTAACACTTTGAAACTTTGGACCTCCAGGCGGACCCCCGGTGCTACCCGCAGACCTTGACCGGGAAGCAGCATTCCTAATCGGCCACTATCACCGAGGATCCGCAGCCCCCGACCCAGAGCTCCACTCACTTTACCCCAGGCCTCCACGGCTCTTCCCCACCCCATTTTACTCCTTCCAAGTAACCTCTAACCTCTAGTCGGGGAGAGGGGAGACACCGCTCTACAGTAATTTGAAAGTGATTGCAGTACCAGTTTTGGCCACAATCCTACATACGGTTCCTTTAAAAGTTAACAGGTCCACTGGTTCTAATGATTTTTTTGTGTGCTGTTGTTCTTTTCAGCTTCTTGTCAAGAAACAATAAAAAGATAAATACAGGGATGGGACATCAGCATTTCTGATGTACCGTATGTAATTGTGATACATTACTTTATATTCAGCATGATAGGATATACATTTTAATAATAGTGGTTCATTTAGTTGTGTCCTATCTTTAAAAACCCTGCACACCCATGTTTTCATTGCGACTAATGAGGCTCAGGAAGTCGAGTGTTGCGTTGCTCTAATTACATGAGGTCATCAATCTTCATGAACCAGTGAGAGTGATCGAAGTGTGGCCTCTGTCACCCTAACAGGTGCAACAAGACTAATGGGTCAGACAGATGTCAAGCAAGACAGTTGCCCACACAGTCCTCAGACAAACTCCAATTGGGAAAAAAAAGGGAAAACACGTGTGGATGGATATCAAGTGTGCAGGGAATATAATGGTACCATGTTGTAAGATCCATACAAATAAGGATCAGTATTTCACCTCCACTACAATCGAAGTTTGCAGCCATCAGCTAAGGCACAAGTTTGGTGTTTTCTGTTACAGCTTTTCACAGTGTTTGATAAATTAACTTTTCGTACATATGATTACAGATGGTTAGCACTGTCGCCTCACAGCAAGAAGGTCTGCGTGGGTTCTCTCCGGGTACTCCAGCTTCCTACCACCATCCAAAAACATGCATGGGGATTAGGTTAAGTGGCTAATTTAAATTGCATTGTTTCTCTAAACTGCACTCAAATGCATTGTCTCCTCTTTGAATAAACCAGTGGATCATCAGGTTCAGCTATTAGGTTTACATAAGGCCTACTTATGTAATGCTTACAGTAATTATTACTGCACACTGATGTTTACAATGATGAGTTTTTTTTTTCTTTATGAGGGTGGGGTACAGTGATACAAGGATTACCCAGCTTGGAGCTTTTGAAAATGAAATGAAAAATTTAACAAGGCAAAGCACTGTCACGATGAGGCACACCCACAGCATTTCAATGAGCTTCTGTGGATCTGGAGCATAAGGTAAATGCCAGCACCCTTCATCTCGCAAGCAGCTCTGCCAAACAGACTGTGAGGCTGTGAAGCCATCCAACTATGAGTTCAGCGCTCTCATTAATGATTAGCATTTATTATGTAAACTGTGACAACTCTGATGTGATGCGGAGACAGAGACTACCATGGGATTCTTCTGTTACGTTGAAATAGTGATTAGTCCATTAGTCCACGGTCCCTGCCTGTTCAACAGTTAGAGGATGCTTTTTCTCCAGAAAATGTTGTCCTACTCCTCTAACATCACAAGTGCATATTGCTCTGACGCTCCTGACAGTCAACACCCTTTGTCTAACATGAACTTCTTCCTTTAGTTTTTTCCTTCTTTTTGTACATTTTTTGGTGTTTTGTCGTCAGACATCACCCAAGTTAGGTCTCATTTTGTAAATGGTTAAGAATGCCGTTCCTGTTACAATCAAGACAAACAATCAAGTTCTAGCAGAGATTGCCATGACAATGTTTGTTCAATAATAATCTTAAGTCTATTTTGTAGGTTTGTTGTCACCTGCTTTGCCTGATGTGAAGACCTGTTATGTTACCATCTCTCTCTGACAAGGACTAAAATAAAAAGTTTAATTTTAATTAATTAATTTATTTAAATTTTCATCCTGAAGAATATTAGTTCTCTCTGTTTGTAGTCTTATTTAGCTTTTGTATTATCAAGCAACATTTCTAAACCTGAATTAATGAATAGATTATTAACAGGTTTACAATACCACAGAAAATCAATTATTGGTGTCCGTGATAAAATGTAATCTCAGATATGCAGAGAACTTGTACTTGTACTTCTACTGTACTGTGAATGATGAATATGGCTTTGGAAAGGTTTCCACAAAGCATCCGCTGAGGTTTAAAGAGACAATCGGGATGGGCACTGTACATGTTAAGGTGTAATTCAAACTGTGATTACTGTGAATAGGCACAGTGTTACAGTATGATAGCATCAGTACTCCAGCCCAGCATCCAAACACAAACACTTGAGTACTGGAGTAATGGAGAGCCACAGCAGGGCACAGTATAATCAGCAACACTAGAGCCTCTGTGCACCCTCTGTGCCACTGCTTTGTTTCTGAGTGCCCTCCATTTTCAGATGAGTCGTCATGCTTGTATTTCCAAATCCAGCGACAATGCACCTGCCATATTCATGGCTTCCCTGACACACTTTCCATGTGTTCTGTTTAATACATATGCAATAGTTTAACATATTTTACACAGGAAAAGCATAATTATAATAAAATGAATATACCATGGGAAGTGTAAATGCTGCTCCCAATATTTCACAGTACCACTCAATATGGCATCAGTAACACCTTAAGCATGACATAGCATGATATTAATGTTGAGTTGAACCATATGATGTTCATTTCATAATATTTATTATTAATATTTGGAATTATATATATATATATATATATACGTATATATATATATATATACGTATATATATATATATATATGTATATATATATATACGTATATATATATATATATATATATATATATATATATATATATATATATATATATATATATATATCAGTAGTAATGTCTGTTTTAACTATGATTTTTGTGTGATTTGCAATTCATAAAGGCAGACAAGAAAACAACATTTTCTGTCTGAAGTGCACAGTAATAGTACAACACTGGTGTAAATCTTTATGTGCATTAGTTTCCATGACGGCACAGCACCAGTTTCCATGACGTGTGCCTTTGTTACATTTTTCAATAACTGACAGTCAGTAATGGATGATTCACTGTCACTAGCCTTTCAACAGCTGGCAGCCACAAACTACCAGAATAGTGAATGTACTGTACTATATTTGGGTCTTTAAGGAGAAAATTGTATGAGCAAATATGTCAAATTATTTGTTGGTTAGCTTAAAGGATAGCAGTCATACTGTACATACTGTACTTTCCTAACGTTAAATAAATATAAATAAATATATAGCATTTAAAGGTGCTCTATACAATATCCAGATCATAGCAGCCAATAACTATTAACTATGTAAAAATATAGAGTAATGAGTACCTGAGCAAAGAATGACGTTGCTCTTCCTCTCTTGTGTTGTAACCCAAGCTTCTTTGTGCTTTGTTGACATCTCTGGGCTGCTGTGCTTGTTTTTAGTGCATGTGAGCGTGCCCCAAAGGCTAGCCTACAGGTGCCGCACTGCACTGCGCTCATACGCTTATAGCTCATCATGGAAGCGTAGCACTGGTTGCTATGGTCAAATTTCTAAAGAGCTGATTTCACTTTAATTAAGCCTGTATTGTGTACAGCATCTCTGAATGGAGCTGCATCACAACTGCACTTGCCATGTGTCCTTGTCTGCATTGGTTCCTGTGTTGCAGCTGTGGCGACTAATGCTGAGAGATGGTGGTGGCTCCATTTGGGGGAAAATAACAGTAATTCAAGCTGGGCTCCTTCAGTCACTTCTACTGTTCTGTAGTGTTTCTCATTTCTCCTGGACCACAGCTGGGAGACTGACAGGATGGTATCCGAATGCAAATCAGAGCTACAACTTCCTCCACTGTTTGCCACAGGGGAGGTGATACACCCACAAGTATCTGAACAGATACATGGAGTCCATGCTGCTGGAGGTGCCACAGGCAAAAATGATAAATACTATATTGTGAATGGTTCATCTAACAGGGCATGTTGATGACACCTTCGTAAGTGTGTTTCCCACTCATTTGACTTGTTTTGTTTATCAAGCTGTTGCTGGTTTGAATATATTTTAATGTAAGTACCGGCTGGATGGGATGTTTAGGTTTTCAGTCATCCAGGTCGAGGTAAATCAAAAGGAGCTCTTTTTTAGTCTTTTTGACAGAATGAAATTTAAAATATAAAAATATCTAACCCACATAAATCCCAATCTGATCTTGTAGTCCAATTACCTGTTTATAGCCAGAAGGCAATGTTCATAATACCTTGAACAATGTGGGATGCGGTCACGGCCATTGAGCCATGCTTTCAGCACGTCTGCATCACATCCTTTGCACACCCACAGCACACTCAGGCGACACTCAAAATTGGTGGGCTGTGAATAAAATATTAGGTTTGTATGAATGGATTTCAGCAGGGCAATGACAGATTGGGGGACTATTAGGCGCATTAGCCTACAGTCACTGAATGAAAATCTCAACAAAACAAACATCAAAAGTCAGTGACGTCATGTGTGCCACTCTCAGTTTATACAAGATATTGAAAGCCTCCAAAACCTCTTGCAATTGAGTCCGACATGCTGCAGGAATAATATTACATTAATGTCGCATGAGGGAGGAGAAGCAAACTTTTTATGGTGTTTCTAATTAAATAAAGCTTATTCTGTCACTTCATCTCATCGACTACACGGATAATATTTGGAAAAATAATAATCTGTCATGACATAATGAAGTAATGTCATTATAGCAAGGCTTTATTGCTGGTTTTAATGCGTAATTCATCAAGTGTCCAAGCAGCGCGTTATGAAGGCTTTGCGCGCTCTCTCCTGGCTCTTCTTGAACATTGTCCTGCCCAGTTTCAGCAGGGAAGCGAAGAAGCTTTCACATATTATATGGGGGCGTTGGATGCAGTGTTCATCCACCTGTTGCTTGTTTATTATTTTCAGCGCTGGTCTATTTAGGATTTAACGATCTTTAGCCATCATCAGGACCATGTCGGAGGAGCAAATTGATTCCAACTCCAGTCGGTACTATTTTGAAAACACCTCAACCAGAGTCCAGAGCAGCTTCGTGTTTTCAGGACCCATGTTTGTCATTTTGATGGTGATGATGGTGACTTTGGTCGTTGTGATAGTTTTGGGAAACGCGCTCGTCATTTTGGCCTTTAAAGTGGACAAGAGTTTGAGAAGACAATGTAATTACTACTTCTTGAATTTGGCAATATCAGATTTTCTTGTAGGTGAGTCTGACAGTCTTTTTTAATAGACCCTGGGATAGCAGAATACACACTAATTTAATGCATTCAATGTAGGCTACGTAATGTATGTATACATATACGTTAATATGAGAGATGAAGTTTTGAAATATTTAACTGTATTTGGTGATGATGTGTATGACTGCCAGTTTCCCTTACTCTAGATGTGAATAGTATGTTGATACGTTCTTTTTTGCCAATATTGTACTTATTTTTATTTTTTTGGTAGGGACAAGCTTTTTATGATCTTCTCGTTCACACTCACTTTGTCACTTTCCTTCCTTTGAGGTCCAGTCATGTAAACATAGATGTCATGGTAACATTTTACTTTATCTGTGTCTGGTTGCTGATCCCTGAACTGTTTCTGTAGGGGCGTTTTGCATCCCAGTCTACATGCCTTACATCCTCACAGGCAAGTGGACACTGGGCCGAGGGCTGTGCAAGCTGTGGCTGGTCATGGACTACCTGCTATGTTCTGCGTCTGTCTTCAACATTGTCCTCATCAGCCACGACCGCTTCCTGTCAGTCACCAGAGCAGTGAGTGGACCATCTCACATCTGTAAATGCACCACATCACAGGCAGTTTAGAATGGTGACTCACTCGCACACTGGCCTCTAATGTGTGTCATGTGATGTCATATAAGTGTGGTCATAGATAGTTTAATGAAAGTAAACCAGAGTATAAACTTTCTCGGGATCATTTCTTCTCTCAGATTCAGATAACTTCTTTATTTCAAAAGCCTTTATTGTCATTATATGAAGGTGCATACAACGAAATTAGGATAGATTAGAAATAACAAAATCAATTTCCAGTTGAGTGAGTAGTTAATAAAACAATGTTGAATCACCCATTCCCTTGTAGCCATATAAATAACAAGAGTGAAAACAGTGAATTTCCCTTCAGGGATTAATAAAGCGTACTTCCATACTTCTTCTATATACCAATGTTCACAGCCTGTAGTCTGATGCTTAATATTGGACTGGTGAGTCTCCCAGGTTATTGGTAGGGGCAATGCCACTTCATTCCCCCAAATGTGCCCATCTGCAGAGGTTAATCATTCCTGACCCATTCAGGCCTGGTGCCACCACTAATTATAGCCCTTCCCCATGATGACGATAAAAAAGAGAAGTCACAGTTTGACTTTGGGACAGACAGGGCTTTGGAAAACATGCCGGTTGTCAGTAGTTTAAAATCTGAAACTTAAATACTTTTAATTTACACTTTAGTAGATTCACATATTATATGTCCACAGCTTTATTTTTCTGAAATACATTTGTATTCATCTTCATCAGTTCTCTTCTCTGCCTTGGCACCGATCTCATAGTTAAAATGCATTTCTAAACCTCGGCAGCTCTTAGGCCCATTGATCTTCTCGTCAGGAGTTATCTGTGCATTAGCCGACTGACTGTACCTTATACACATTTGTGTTAACTCAAAGGTGGGATGAAGCTTGGCACAGTAGACAAAGAGCGTGTTCTGTCTCCTTTCACAAGCAAACACTTAACATCAGAGCAATGAATACAAATAACACCAGAGAGAGAGCCTCTTCTTTAATTAGCTAGCTTTGATCATAGAGATCCTCCTCGGTGCCATGGTCCTTCCAACCTGGAGAGATCAATCACAGCAGAAACAGGCCACCGGCTGCCAAGCAGCATTTTCCTAAAAGCATTTCTCTCTGAACATTGAAAGACAAAGGATCATCAACAGCCACAAGACAAAGTTTGTCTTTTGAAAGAAAAGACAGAGTCAGATTAGATGCATATATTTTGCCATGGAATGAAATGTCAGCACAGTGGCAAATTGCTAACTGCACAGTATTTGAAGATATCCTATTTGTTCTTTATGATCATGAAAGCAAATCCCTAGAAGCTCTCAGGAGTAATCTAAAAATTTACAAATATATGTAAAATTGTATTTGTGAGCACACCTGATTCTTCTCCTTTGAGTGCAACACAACTACATGATGCAGGGGCATCTGTGTACCGAGGAATTCATACATACATCTTTTTGAAGAAGATGTTCTTTTTTGTCATTCAGATAACAGAGGCATGTACTCAGAGCAGCTGGATAACGTGTGGAGTATGCTGCAAGAATGTGGACAGGGACAGAGGATGTGACACTAACTGAGACAAGTGGTCATGAGAGATGATTTAGTGACTTAGCATTAACACACTTCTGTGCAGTGCACGTTGGAAAGTCCAGTTTGGCCAAAAAAAAAAAAAAATCCTGTTTCACGAAATATGCATTCGATTTTGAAATCTTGGATGTATTGATTGTATCACTGTGATGTGATCAGCACAGAGATGTACTTGTACTTGTACTTGTACTTGAGTACTCCAACTGCTACTTGATCAAATGTGTGTTTTACTCTGCTAACTCCATTTGACCTCTGTAGTTGCACTACTATTACAGATGAATATTTTTCATACAAACATGTTATCTGTTCATACATATAATATAGACAATACTTGAATTTAGCTCCATCCCAACATTAACACGTTGCTCGCACATTAACGCATCATCACTAATAACAATTTCAGCACAAATGATAATACTAAAAGGCCAGTCAGTTTCCAGGATATTTATACTTTGCATTCATTTAAAACATTCAAGTAATGCTGGAGATAGATTAGATTAGATACAGTACTTTTAATTTCAAGGGAAATTCAACCAAATTATGTTGCTGACAGTTTAGTTGTTATACACTATTGTTACACAGTGTTATTTCTCTTTTAGTCCTAAATAACTTATCCACTGCTGCTGTTAAATTAGCATTGCCTGCCTTTTTTATGGCTAAAGACAGTGTACTTTAGGGGAACGCATTGTTATTTTACCCTATTTCTACATACAGTGACTGCACATACAGTTGAGTGACCCCACCCCACTCTGACAGTATCACTCAGTATATTTCTGCTTACATTTAATGCAGGTAAGCTACCGTGCCAGACAAGGCATGACTCATCAAGCCATAATCAAGATGATTGCTGTCTGGGTGCTGGCCTTTGTCCTGTATGGCCCAGCGATCATATTCTGGGAACTGGTGGTGGGCAGAAGCCGTGTGCCAAAGGACGAGTGCTTTGCAGAGTTCTATTACTCTTGGTACTTCCTGCTGAGTGCCTCCATGCTGGAGTTCTTCTCTCCTTTCATCTCTGTGGCTTTCTTCAACCTCAGCATTTACCTCAGCATACGCAGGAGGAGGCTCCACAGCAGGGAGGCCCAGCTCCACCTTCAACTGAGTGAACCTGCCTCTGCACAGGGGAAAGGCATCCCCCTGCCCCACAATTGGGGGTTTGGGATGAAACTGGCAGTAAGAGGCTCTATCCACTCGCAGACCTCCTCTCCCAGTTTGGGTAAACTAGATCCCTCAACCAGCAGGGCTGCCCAACCTAGCCGTCTGTCCAGGGATAAGAAAATTGCTAAGTCTCTGGCCATCATAGTGTGTGTCTTCGCCATCTGCTGGGCACCTTACACCCTACTGATGATCATCCGTGCTGCCTGCAGAGGGCGGTGCATCCAGCATCACTGGTACGAGGTCACCTTCTGGCTCCTGTGGCTCAACTCTGCTATTAACCCATTCCTGTACCCGCTTTGCCACAGTAGCTTCCGCAGGGCTTTTAGCAAGATACTCTGCCCAAGGCGGCATACGACTCCCACATCATCTGTCCTTCGCGTTGGCCAGTGACGAGCGCAAACCAATGGAAGGATCGGAATGAACAACACTGTGCCAAATCTATGGATGGAGATATTCAAAATCCAGAAAGTTCAGAGTTTCAGCAGATGAAACTAATCTTTGCATTACAGTATGTCACATGGACTATAATCAATAGTTTCAATTGTGCTTTTCAGTGTTTGAATGTATAAGGTCCATGTACAGTATGATGTAATTTACTCTTTGTTATGTTATTAACGTCATCACATTGAACGTGTGTATTAAATATCCACCATGAAAGTACAGTAATCCCAGTCTAAATAGTAGCTTTCACATACTATAAAAGTAAGTTCTAGATTTTAGATTTATCTTGAATGAATGTCATACAGGCTAGATAGTAATTTATTACTTATGTTGTCTGCTTTGTTGTGTTATGCAGCTTGTGTTTTAACTTTATAAATAGATTATATTGAGGATTTATGTTCCTAAAAGAGCTAGTGTTGCCCTCACTGTGACATCCTTCCTTCAACTGAAGTACTACTATCATTATTACAGAAGCACAGCAATGAAATAAAAGTGCCATGTATAAATGTTTGTAATATTTCATATTCTCAGTTTTTTGGCACATTGTTATACAAGAGTGTAGTAATAGATACATTTCTTCTCACACTGAGTACATTGTCTGCACATAAATAAATACATGGGTTCTTTGCTGTACTGTAGAAACACAACACAAACTAACGGAAATATTCCAATGTCTTTACTGTTTTTGTTTGTTTTACAGAAACTCTATGAATTCATGATATCTAGAGATAAGTAGTATGTTTACAAACAATGCTAAAATACCATTTAATGCTGTGATGCATGTATACTTATGTGCCACTAGATGTCACCATTAACCTTCACAGCTTCCTGTGTGCAGTGCTCAAGCACAACTCAACAATTTGTCATAGAGAGAAGTCAGTCTGTGAATTGGCCATGGTTTCCATTTACTGTTTTACATTATGGTTTGCAGTTAAACTGTCAGTTAAATACTTTTTTTTAATACTATTTTTTCACTAACAGAGAGAAGCTACAGTAGAAGAATGTGACATAATAATCACTGGTCTATAAAATTGTATGCTGCTCTCTTTATGTATTTGCAGTGAGTCCTCTCACTATCACATCACTTGTAAATGCAAAAACAGTTACAGTACGTCTTTGTGTTTTTTAAATGTTTTATATATTCCTTATAAGTGCTCTTATGGTTATGTATTGGTAACTATTTGTGTCACGTAAATGTTAGAGTATTGGCCTAAATGTTGTCCTCTTGGCTCAGAAGAAAGTTATGACATAATGTGCAAAGTTCAAATTTTTGGTGCTTATTTTAACTTCATTAAATTTAGGATTTTCAAAAATATACACATCTCTGTTACTGGCTGAGGGTCTTTATGCATGATAAAAATAAATAAATGAATTAAATTCTATGATGCATTTTAAATGTACTTGCTGTCTACCTGATGGCAAATTGGGTCAATGCCAAATGCTAAGTGGTTTTTGTTTGATGTGCAGATGAAATGATGAGACTGCAATGCCATTTTTGAATTGTTCCCCAGTCTAGGTAGGTTTGATTTGATATATTAAATGAGTTCTTTCCAGATGTAGACTTATTAGACCTGTAATTACGCCATCATGTTCGATAGTGGGGTTACATTTGCAGGTGCTTGGGTCCCACAGGGAGCTTACATTGCTCAAATTGTTGCTGTTGCCCATGTGCACATCTGGGCCCCCGGTCAGGTGCTGGGAATAAGGGCACAGCTGCAGGGAACAGGCCTCGGCTTCCCCACCCCCTCACTGCCTCTCCTCCTGTGGCGTGGTGGGGGGACAGAAGCACACTTCTGACCAGAGGGATGCAAGCACATTTCCCTTGGGGTGACAGAACTGCATTTATCAGCAGAATAGCAAGCATGGGTTTACTCCATGTGTTTCTAAATGCGACAGCAAGAGCTGTATCACTGTGAGGAACGCATGTGCTGTGTGCAGATATATTAGGAGGACTACTGCTATTGATTTTGTTGATAGATTGAAATGTCATGGCATGTGTGCCGTTTTGTTACTGACTGAGGCTGAGTTGGGATCATACCAACGTAAATTGGTCTAGGAGAAAAAAAAAATACAGATGAGAGATATTAATTATGTATTTATGGGGGAAGGTTTGAATGTCTGTGACCCCAAGCAATGCATCTAAAAACTGTGACCCCAAATGGAGTGCACCTGTGCCCCTTAAGTTTATAGAGTCCCATTAGCAGAGACTCAGTCTGTGATCAGAGGGGGAGAGAGCCTATATAACTTCCCCATAAGAATCTCTGAATAGTTAAAGTTTTATTCTTAGTCTGTTTTCAAACTGGATAACACCTTTGTTTAAGTGAAAGGTGACAGATGAAGAAACTGTAATGTGGAAATATGCTGGCACTCTTTAAAACAAAGTAATGGCTGATATGCTACACCAGTATCTTAAAAGTTAAGCTAGAATATATAAACGTGGACTGGCAGACAAGATCAAACCACTTTAAACTGCAGATGCCGGTCAAAACTGTGGCCTCTTTTGAAGTTGTAGCATCACTTAGTGTACATCTTCCCCCCGCGTAGGCTGTTCACTTTATCAGCTCACTAAATGTAAACCACAGTTTAATATTTCATGAGGGACACACTCAAAAAGAAAAACAGACTATTTCTGCTTCATTTTTGCCTTTTCCGTTCCTCCGTTTTCCCCTCTGCTTTTTCCTGCAGTGTACTTCCTGACTAGAGATTAAATAATTCCATTGGAATCCTCTTAGGATGGGTTCCCAGCACTTGGCAATTAAACAATTACATTTAATCAGCATGGGGCGACGCTTCAAGTCACCCTCATTTCAGACGTTGATTAAAAGCAATTCTGCAGTGGTTATTGCTGTCGACTTTCGAAACTGTGGCTCGCTTAGGTTTACTGCATCTGTGGGGTCAGGTTGGATAGCAATATGGCAGGTTCAGTGATGGTCGAGAGCTGTATCTGCCTGTGGTGGGTAAAACAGTAACTCATGGCAGACGTAATATTTTCCCTTAAGTCAGAGCTAGCCAGATTACTTGGAGACACACTGACCCTACAGCAAAGAAGACTCAATGAACAATAGAAAGGAGAGAGACATTAAGTTATGCAAGTGGGAGTCCAGATGTGTGTGTGTGCACTTTTTTCAGTTGTGCATTTGACTGGCTCCATACACAGCTGTTTCCTTCTGTATCTACATTTAGATGCATCTGCGGTGATCGAAAAGCACCTTGACATACACAATTTCATCATGCCATGCAATAACATCTCCCTCTGTGATGGCAAACAAGCTGAGAGGAGGCACGAGGGGGTGGCTTTTGTGTGGGCCGTGTTTGACATCATGCTCAAGTGAAAGAGTGCCACATGGCGTAACGCCGGAGCGGACTTCTATGTAACAAAGATGAGTTGTGATGGTTACCCGGCCCCCTCTTGTGAAACCCAGGTGCCCCTGTTTCATAAGGCACCCTACTGGCTCTCCAGCCCTCTTAATTAGCAGATTCCTTCAGCTGGCACCCGAGCCTTCAAGCACCAGTCACCGGCCTCTGTTGCTGAAAGAATCCAATCACTCCAGATCTTCAGCTTGTCTAACAGATGGATACATGGGGGGCTGAGTAAGAGGCATCAAGGTTTGCGCTAACCTGTAAGTCATCTGTGAACTTCCTGGTATCTAGCTCAGATGCATGCATGGAAGGAGGAGAAAATGCTGTTTAACGCTTCAATCAGTGCGTGTTTGTTGGTTTTAATAAAGATGGACATCTGCAGAGAGTGGGCCTTGAGTTTTAACCTGCAGATGCACTGTAACAAGACATTGATGATTATTGTAAGATGATGTCAAATATAGATAAAAGGTTTCAGCAGGACTGGATTGTAGCCTTTTTCCTGGTGCAGTATCAGAGCAGTGCTGCAACAATAGTCTCTTCTAACGACATTCCCCTAGTAACTTCTTGCCTCCAAGAATCTCATGGGGGAAGCGCTACAAAAAGTGATAATTACATGAAATATACATAGAGAATAAAGGGAGCATGTTTACATAACCAGGCCCATAAATATCTGACGGAGAAGACATTGTTCTCCGACTCCTTTTAAGCTGATCTCCCAGGGATGCCATTTTAATGACATGATGGTTTAAAGAGATGCTGCTCCATCTCGTTCCATATTTAATTAACTTTTGCTTTTCTGACGCAGAGGAAAAACAGAATAAAGAAGGCGTGATAGAGACAAACACACACGATAGGGAGAAGACAATAACAAATAGCTGGAAGAACAGAGAGGGAGGCAGGGGGAACATGAGCAGAGACCTTGTCATGCTTTTGTGAGCTGTTTACAATACAAGAGATGCAAAGGAAGGAGGAGGAGGGGTGGTGGCGAGAGCGAGAGCGAGGAAGACTGACACGGGTGAGAGAGGATCATGGCAAAGGATGAGAAAGAAAGGACAAGGATGAACAGGATTTTTTTTTTTTTAAAAAAAGAGAGGGATAAATTAAGAAAAAGGAGAAGAGGAAGAAATGAAAGAAAGAACAGGCAGAATGAAACATGTCGTCTCAAGGGACTCCATTATGGAGCATTTTTAGTTCATCACCAATGAGAGGAAAATAAATGTGACAGTATGTGTTTAACTGACATCTCAAATTCACGAAAATAAATAAACATCAACAGAATCAAAAAAGCAATTTTCGTATTCCACTTTGGCGTCCTTCTCATACCACATGTTCATGGTGGATGTCACTGAGCAAATACTATTTCACCTCGGAGTACATTTACAAAGATTTCTAAAGACACTGAAAGCACAATTGTACTGACAAAAACGGTGCCATGTTCAAATCAGCACTTGAACTGGTGAATGTGAAGTCATTTAATCAACGACTTGCCACATAGATAGAAGGGTCTCGACCCAGAATTCGGTGCCTTCCTCGCTCTCAAGCAGTGTGTTTTCCATTTTTACTGTTAGCTGGATGGTGTACGCTGCATTATTGATACTCTCTTTCCCTTTTCTCTCCTCTTGTTAGACTCTCCCCTTGTCCTCATATCATCACGCCGGCCACACTGGCTGCAGAGCCTGGAGAGTTGCAGCAAATTTGACCCCACCTGGTCTATATTTTATTGCTTGGTGTTTAATACATTTTTGAAAATCCTCCCCCGGCCCATACACACACACACACACACACACACACACAATGCCTTGTCTATTTCAAGTGTTTGTCTTGGTGAGGCAGAGGGAGATAACTGGAGGGGGGTACTCACCTTCAGCTCTCAGTTCAGGAGACAGGGGATCATTATGAGGGGCTACAGAAGAGTGTGAATGTGTTTGTTTGTGTATATGTGTCAGCTTGGTGATAGACTGACGACTGCACCATGCTTCTTGGCCAAAGTGTGAGGCGATAGGCTGCAGTCCCCTGTGACCATGAACAGGATGAGAGGTTTAGAAAATGTATGGAGGGGATGAAAGATGCATCTTCTCTCAACTCAGAATACATGTTTTATTTTTAAATGCATTTATTTACATTTTCTAGTTTTGCAGCCTGAAGTGTAGGATAAAGGTGGAAATCCTCTGAAGGTGATAGTCACTGCTGCAGGCACTTTTTTATAATTATTAACTGACTTTGCCATCCATACATTTGCAGAAGTAAAGTATCTCTACTATTTTTTCAATTACATTTTAAAGAAACTGAACTGGGTGTATTAAAATTACTCAGAATATTATCAAAAGAAAATAGCAAACACCTTGATCCATAAACACTGTGGCAGGGCGACATACTGAGGTTGGGGCGTCCATTTTGCTGACATCGTCCTGAAGTGAAAAAGATGGCTCTCTGGATGTGGAGTGCCGGTGTGAGAGATTGGGTTACCCCAGACACTCCCAGTGGATCTCCCGGCCAAATGGATCTGGATCTCACGCTTGGGCGCACATATTGAATGCCATAAGAGGTCTCTCAGGTCTCCTTCAGTGGGAGGAATGCACAGCCTAACAATGTGGAGTTTTCACCAAACTAAATTTTGCACCAAAGAAGAGTGATAGCAAGGACACTGGAACACAGGGGACAAACAGTGAATGCATGCCTACATTTGTGCAGCATACAGTACTGCACAGGTTCAGTAGGATCTCGTAATTCTTTAATAAAGTCTTAACACAGGCTGCCACTTTTCCTCTAGGGGACTATGGGTATCAGGCTGTCAAATGAAAAAAAAAATAAAAAATGCCATTTCACACACATCCTGGACGAGAACAATGGCATTTCAGCTACTCCCAAACATCTGGCCCGACTGCCCAGTTTCACCGAGGACTGGCTAGGCTCTTAGCAGCACTGAGTGCCTCTTGCATTGAGGTTATGTTCAGGCGACGACACCACAGAGGATCAGCCGGGCTAAGTTATCTCTGAACAAGCCATCCATTCTGCTGCTTTCTGATGGAAGAATACTTGGGGGCTGTGTAATTATATTGCTTTAAATGAACCCCTGAGAACGCCCCTGCCGAAGCGCCCACAAAGTCTCACACTTGGGCGAGTGTCAGAAACACATCGCTTGTGTATGCACTCATGTGTGTAGCTGTGTGTGTTTTGCTGCTTAGGCTGGCGTTAAAAGGGAGGCCGCAGTGGTTCTGATACGCCTCACAAGTGAATTTAATTAAATCATAAATATGAGCTGGAGGCCGCCACCCAATTTAATGTAATGGATGATGTGGGCCAGTCCATCTCTGGCAAAGCAAAGTTCTGGACCCGTTCAAATGCCCTTGAAGCTTATTAAAAGTGCCTGGCACGGGGAGATGCTAGCAAAGTTGTTTAATGGATGCCCAGCTTGCATTCAGTATGACAGTTAATGTCGGGCTGTACCATCTCTGCTTTGGACGAGGGGTTGTGTCTCCATTGTGGAAGTCTGTCAATTCCTCATATGATCTTCATTATAGTAATGTAATAAAAGCTAATAGATGACAGACAACATGCGCATATGAGGTTATGCTTGGAATGAGAAAAAATAAATAAGACAATAAGCCTCAAAAACCCAGATTACACAAAACCTTAAAACCCAAATACTGTTTGATCATTTTTATGTGACAAATTATCTTTAATATTGACATCCAGGCAAGTCATATTTATGTTCTTAAATATGTTCTATGCATAACAGATCTAAATGGGAATATTATGTGGTTCTGTTAGAATTCTGATTTGAGTTTGGACATGTATGGACATATATTTTATAGTGTATATAATGGAATGCATGTGTGTATTTAAAATGAAGCAATGACGCTTGAGTTCACAGTCATTTGTTACTTCCAGTATAACCTAGTTACAATGAGCTGCAGCGCTGAGCCTTTTCAAAACAAAACTGAAAGCTTCAACAAATGTTATGCTGCTTGCATGTCACTGCTGATGAATCATTTGGTGGGACAGGCAGATGTTGTTGCATGGGTTTCGTCCCATCCGGCAGAGGCAGAAGAATCTTTTCTGCAGTCTCCCGGAGAGCTGGAGGCTCCCTAAATAGACCTAGCACAGGGGTGTGTGGAATGGGACCGCACAGGGTGATGGGTAATGGAGTCATTAATAACATAGACCTCCCTTAAGATGCTCAGATGTTTGTTAGCGAGAGCCACGAGGGAGTGAGGAAAAATAGGATGCAATTTAAAAAAAAAAAAAAAAAAAAGCCGGTGTAAGCTTTTGATGATGATCGTGTTTATTCCATCATAGGTCTTGTCTGCAGGGTTAATTGTGTTCACATTAACATGTTTTATATAGATAATGAAGGGACAATGAAACCATTTTCTCATACAGTTTTTTTTTAATATTTCCATCACATGTGCAACACAAAAAAACGAGGTCTGCCAAATACAGAACTCCATATTTGTACAATACATTTTTATAACATCGGAGTTAACTGTCCTTTTGCTGCAGGAGATGGTGATTTCCTGTAAACGGTGTACGAACAATTCTCAATCAAAATGTCAAAACATTAAAGTTTTATACAAAAGTGCATCTCAGGTTCAATGAATGCAAAACATTTACATAACAGAATTGTTTAAAGTTTCGTATGATGCCACAGTGGCTTCCAGCTTGAGCAGAGAGCGACGGGACACTGCAAAAGAAACAAGAGGAGTACTTGGGCACTCTCCAGGAGAGCCAGGGATGCAGTTTTATAACTACAGTATATCCCCAAAACAGAATGAAATTGTGTTCAGGCTTCATGACCCCAAATCCAAATGGATTTACTCCCCTTCCGTGAAAAAAAAATATGTATAGATAACAAAACAGAAAGAAAAAACAAATTCCAGTAATCTCCAGGCTTCAACGAGCAGTAAACATTGACAACAGAAATATACAGGTTGAGTCAGTGGGCTGGAGATTTCCCCATGCTCTGAGAGCCACATGGGAGCTTCACGCCTCTGTTCACGAGCCAACCAGAGGAACTAGCCTTTTCCAAATCTGTGTCACTGCGTTTGCATATATCAGCATCCTGTCCTGTTTTTCTGTTCTGTTGTTTTTTCATTCTATCTTTTTTATTTTTACGTCTCATCTGAACTCCAGCGCAGGCAGTGCAGATTAGTCGCACCACCGTTCTCAGCTGGTCCTCTGGCAGCCATGTTACGATGGGCACACAGACAAGATCACAGCCTATGCTGGTGAATCAAGCTTTTCTACCCCATAATGATTGACCATGTTAGAATACAGAGTGACATACTGCGCAGTAGGAGTGGTGCTGATGAAAAGAGTCCTCCTGACAACACTTGCCGGTTTCCTACAGCTTCCTACGCTCTCAGTGGCACCCTGTTTCTCCTTTACACAGCTGGTCCCATCTGGTCTGATTGACAATGTCATTGATATTTTTTTCCCCACCCATCTCTTTTTTTTTGGACAAATATTTTGAACTGTACATTGGCAAATACTGTATAAGATTGCAATATAGCTGTAGTTAAGCGACACATGAAGAATTCTATGTACAAACAAGTTGGCTTTTTTATTTTTGAAATAAGGGTTAGTAAAGAACGGAGAGGGTTCTTTTATGTTCTTTCACCCCTCTTTCTTTTATTTTCTTTGCCTCTCTTTTCTTTTTTCTTGCTGTGGCATGGTTCCTTGTGGTGAAACTGAATCGAAAGTTCAGTGCAAGACAAGTCAGTGGGAGACTGCACTGATGGTAATTGGCGGTCAGACATTACTCGGTGCGTCATGTGATCCTTGTTCTCGGCCACGGCACTGATCTTTGCCATGTTAGCTGCTGTGCTGAGTCAACGCGTGGTTCTGCAAGGACACAAAAAAGAAACAGGGGAAACATTATAATCACATACAACAAATGTGTCTTTCTTTTTCCTTGCCTTTCATTAAAAAAGACAGTGGGGACATTATTTGTCTTCCCTACCACAGGCACTAATGCTCTACACCTTGAAATGTATTTTAAATGATTGACAAGCACTTTTGATTATCTTGACATTTGCACGTCGTCATTATTATGCTCTCATTATTCATATCCAATTAACTTGCACAGAGTCAAACCTGTGAGAATCAATAGCAGCTGGTTTTAGGATTAATCATAGTTAAGTCTTGGTCTAACACAAAGGCACAACCACTGACAGATAACATCTCATTCCTCTGAAATCCTGCCTCCTGATCAAAGACCATGTGCATGGAAACAAATCCATAACAAGGCACTGGCCCACCTGACTGAGGAGCATCCTTGGAGTCTTGTTTATCCGGTGCCTACATGTATTGAATGTGCAGAAAAAGATGTTGAGAAATACATTATGTGCGGGTGAGGCCGCTGGCGATTCGATCCTCTGCACTTCTGTAAATACGTAATGGTGCACTATTCACTATGACAGGATAACAAGCTGACAATATCATTCTGTTTTGCTTTATCTCCCAAATTTATGCAGGCACACACACAGACCGTTGAGAGTGGTTGTAGTGGGGCAGCTGTGCCAGGTTCTTTAAAGGGAGTGTGGACCAGGGGGTGTGTAACTGGTGTCCCTGGTGGGCTGAATCCAGGTCATCTTTTGAAGTGACTGCTAATCCTTTTAATGCAAACTACATGCCCCACTTGCTGCGCTCTGTTTAAAACACGGCCTTGGACTCTCTAAACTGGCATGGACTAGACACACCTGTCACAGAGTCATCAGCACGCATGCATGCACAGATACACACACACCTCAGCGCACACATAGATTCTGTTCTGCACATAGGAGCAGAATTAAGTGTGGAAGGATGTGAAATTACATTTTTTACGACTGGTTTCAAAAATAAAACAGTGAGGAAAAGGCCAGCTAAGATGATTATGGCCTTCTCGGTGAGAAGGTTTACCAAAGCAGTCACCTTCAGACCTGCCGGTGCAGAATCCCTCGGGTAGTGCTCGGAGACGACTATTAGCCCCCCCTTGCATTCATTCCTTCCCTCTTTACCCTTTCAGTTGCCTCCATATAAAGCATTTAAACACCTCGACAGCTTTCCTTTCAGCTAGGGCGATTACTTCCCGACAGGTGGGGTAATAAGCTGTTTGACGGGGAGCAGGAGTGTGACCCCTGTAAGGGTTAGCGTGGCTCGTCTGGGCCCTGCTCTCCCTTTTTTAAAGAGGCGGCCCCGGACAGCTCCTCTGCTTCCCTCTCTCCTCTCTCGCTGAAATAAAGCTCCTTTAAGTGAGTCTGGGAGGAGACTCCCCATGGAACGCTCTCTCCCTTTCTCACCCCACCTCACCTCCTCCCTCTCCTCACACTCCACCAACCCCCTACCCCCCGGTGAAGACATCCTTGGTGTTGCTGAGGAGGGACAGGAGCACGGCAACCTTATTAATGAATGCGGCCCATTACCCGTCAGCCTGGCTCCTCGGCGACTCCCAGAAGCCCCTGCAGTACGTGACTTCAAATGGCAGGATATTGACACGAGGAGAGCAAAGCGACTAGCACTGAGCGTGTGTGTGTGTGCGGCGAGAGAGAAACAGAGAGAGAAAAATTGTGCTCAACTGAGTGTGCATGCCTTTGTGTGAGTGTGCTAGTGCGTCTAGGTGTGTGTGTGTGTGTGTGTGTGTGTGTGTGTGTGTGTCTGTGGACCCCAAAGGAACGTAGCTCCTTGGATATAATGTAGGGCTCGTAACAGCTATTAGAGGGGAAAATAGCCCCTCTGGGGAACGGCTCCCCCCTCTGTATGTCCCAGCTCTGTCTGACACACACTGCATTCTACCTTTTCCTTAAACATGCCAGGAGTTTTCTCACTGAGGGCTTTCTCAAGGACGGTGTTAAACGACTTCAGTGGCTGTGGCAGCCATGCAGACTAAAGGGAAATAGAGAGAGTGAGAGAGAGAAAAAAATGTTGAAAGAAAATGAAACTGATACCTTTATCTCTGTGGATGCTGAACTCCGCAGAGTAGCTATAAACTGTTCTGTATGGAAGGTGGAAGGGGGGTGGGGGGAATTCACTTTACAGTCTTCATCCTTGTCAAGTTCTTCAAGTGCCTCCGCACTGGCGCTGTTTAAGTTAAACACTAACAGTGGCCAACCACAAAGGTCAAATGAGATGTGAAACACATAATTCACATGTCGTGCAAAAAAATGACCAAGATGTCCACTGGTCAGGCAGAGAGGATGTCACTAATGGTGTCACGCCAGAATCAGGCAATTTAGGATTAGATGCCCTCCATTAAGCCTTTTAGCTCTCATCCTAACTCCCTCCTTCAATGCCACCCTATTCCCCCTGAAACTCTGCCATTCCTCTTATCATCCATTTCCTTCCCTTCTCTCCAACCCTTAATCTCCTCCTCGATCCTTTCAACCACCTGCTGGCCACACAGGCCTGCTGCAGGGCCCAGTTACTAGCAGTGTTCAGGTAACCCATAGCAGTCAATTCTCCACTAAATTAAATTTTGCTCTGATCAATAATGCGCACCCGCCTCTCCCTTATGAAGACTGGCTGCATTGGCCTAGAGCGAACCTCTTCCTCCTCTCCTATTCTCTCACCGGCTCTGTGCCACCGTTAAAACCACCACTTTCATCTGATTACATCACCCCACTGCAACGCCCTCAGGGGTAGTGGGAGAGGAGGGGAACATCCGGCAGGGGTCTTGTGTACCCATGCAAACAGGTGCAACACGTCTTAGGAATTTAACAGTGCTGCAGAGGGAGAGAGGCTTGAAAAAAAATGGGGAACGATTGGGGAAGAGCAGAGATCAAGAGAGAGAGAGACAGAGAGAGAGCAAGTAGACTGGGGAGTTGATTTATTAACTAATCATTCTTTATGTCGTTCCCCATTGCTCTGGTCTCCATCGATAGCGCCCGGTCTCCAGTGAGGCAACAGAGGTGCATCTCTTACATCAGCTCTGCAAAGTCCAGCGGACTAGCAGACACAATCTCTCTTTCATCTGATCCTGCCGCATTAAAGACAATCTTCACATTGTCCAACATCACAGAGAGAAGACGTAAAGCTTAATCGCAATGTTAACAATGTTTGATTAGCGTAATGTTAATACCTGCAGAGCACATGTTCAGTAGTCTACACTGCGTCTGCTCGCCTACCTGGTGTTATCCAGCATGTTACACTAAACCCAGGCTTTATTGAGTGGCTAGAGAGCTGACTGAGCAGTAACGACTTTTTAAGCCTTGGCCTTTTCAAGGCTTCTGTAACACACAAAGCAGTGTTGCACTCACCACTGAATTGAACAGAAGTTGTCGCATTATGTATCCTGCAAATGCCAGTGCTGTGACTTTCATTTCTAACAATATATTGACAATTGACAATATATTGATATAGAAATGTTACCAAAATTGACAGTAGTGCATGAGCTAACGTTTAATAACAGTATACATAAATGAAGGAAACTAAAATATAACAAATTCCAGCACACTGGTATGGGCACTATTTTACTTGAAAATTACATTAAAAACAAAAAAGAGCGAATATCGCATTCTGCATGTTGCTTCATCACATTTCCTTTACACTTGATTGCCATCAGATGAGCCTTAAGTAAATATTTAAAGAATTTTAATATTGAAATGCATTACTGTCTGTCTGCTGCTCCTTTGTATTATTTCCAATTCGTTCTCACTCACAGCTCGTTGCATATGCTTGGTCAGGACCCCCTGTTGAGTTTTGGTTTCACCTGGGACACAAACAGTGGTCTCTTGGGTGAAAGTCCTGTGTTGCCATCCATTCACTCCATGTAGGGAAGAGGTCAGGATGGATGGATGGTCTAATATTGCTGCAGACGGGTTTACATCGGAGTCAGTTTACAGCCGGGTGCATCTAGACACAGAGCGGTGTGACAAAACGGTGTTATTTATATTTAACAACCTGGGAATGACGCCGGGCTGGTATTGTGGTCTAATGTAAAGTAATAAAACTGTAACTGCTCTATAAATAGGTTATTTTTCTCAATGCATATAAAAAGTATGAAAAGATCCACAGAACTGTAGCACTATAGGACAGATTATTACAGTAGGTTGGGGGTATTCTCAGAGAATATTGCAATTGCAAATTTCTGAAAAAAAAATCTAATAAGAAAATGCAAAAAAGTAAAGTACATTTTTCATTAGGTAATACTTATTTAAATTATCAAGATGTTTGACACACTAGTATAAGGGTAAAGCATAGATTTTCTAAAGTGAGTCAAGTAAGCCTTAGTTACAGTGAAGAGTACTCATTAAATAAACTGTATTTAATTAGAAGCGCTAAGCACATTCACTTTAACCCCTGCAGCTAAATTGTTTTATTTAGTTTATCTATAATCAAAAAATTTGAAGGAACAGTTAAAATTGTAAACATCCCCCTCTAAGCTCTGATTGAAAGTCTTATCAGTCTGAGTTTCTCTCTTACCCTGAATGGCTGACATGTGGTAAGTCTGCATAGCTGCATCTGGAGCACAGGGAGTGTGCCAAAACCACCGAGACCTGTGCATACCTGGAGTCATCACTCAGGAATTTAATTAACGCATAAGAGAATGTCATCAGATGATACTAAAACAAAAAACCTGTGGTCTTTCTTTGAGGCACTGAACTGCAGGGTGACTTGAAGCAATGAAATGACTTGACTTGGATATTTGAGCTAATTCATGTTTGTGGACAGTAATGACCCCATGGGGTAATTTTGTGAAAGTTCTGCCACTGTACAAAGTGTTTTCTTATCGCTCAAAACTGCTGTGGAGAAAGACAAGAGTGCTGCATTCTGCCTTGATCTCTAATGGTGTGTCGAAGTCGGTCCAGTATTGACTCAGTCCTCCCTTTGTGCATTCCCTACCGTTGACCAGTCCACCGAGGGAGTAATCCTTTCCTTCTTTGACCTCAGGCCAAGCTTACTGCTGGCTAGTTTAGCCAATGAAGAACACAATCAAATAAATAAATAATACAGCAGTTGGCATTCTCCACAGTCATCACTTATCAGGCCGTAGGGGGGGTTGACCCCAAACACTGATGTGCTTCAACCGGTCTGGTCTCCTTGGTAACAGACTGTCTTGTTTGAAGTGAGGTGCCCGGGGACTTGTGGTCATACAGTAACAGCGCTACGGCTGAGGTGGAGCTGACAACAGCGATGGATTTCAATGTCTTCCATGTGTGTCATTTTGCATCCGCTCATATTCCTGCTGAGCGCTTGTAAAAATACATAATAAATCCATAATGCTTGAAATACTTTGATTAGATGTCTAACTACCCAAACCAAATGCTTCTGAGGTGTAACCGGAGATGACGGACCACCCTTTTTGTGGGCTGGTGCTTTGTAGCTCCAAATGATACTCATTACCCTGTCTAAGTAGACAAGTGAATGGTACTAGAAACACACTATGCAGTGATCCCGCTGTTTGACTGAGGTAGCAAAACAACTGCACAACTGCTGTGTTATTATGGGGCCTCATTAAGTGAGGAGAGAGTGGGAGATGGGGAGAGGGAGAGAGGGAAAGCAATAGAGAGAGGGCCGGCGAGAGGGAGAAAAAAGAGAGGTAGAAAAAAACACAAGAGAGCGATACAAACTGTATTCTGAGGTGATAGCAACACACAGATGCCTTTCCAGCCAAAATGAAGACTATGACTAAAGAACCCAATTAAGGGCTTTCTTAGGGGAGCCATCTTGGGAGGGGGATGGGTCTTCCTGGGACATGAGCCCTGGGCTACATCCTCTAATTAGACAGAGCGAGGGGGGAGGATCTCTGCCTGTCACTGGGAGGGAGATGGGGTCCATGGGGTTCCACATGTCAGTCCCAGAAACAAAACACAATTACTCTCACATTTAACCACTTCAGTCAGGGACAGATTTTGACTAGAGACGCTACAGAGCATCTGCCCCCCCCTCCCTTCTCCTGTGCTGCTAGAAATGCCACTTCACAAATGCGAAGATTTTTGAGGACTAAATTTTCCCCCGTATTGTAGTGTATGTGAAGGTGAGAGTCGATGCGCACGCTCATGTTTTCCCACCGAAATGGAGGAGTGAAACAGAAAATGTGCTTTTAATTGACCAGCGCCATTCAACCTCCTATTCTAAAACTGAAGAGTTAAATTACTTTGGCGGAGCGAATGTGTGGATACGAAATTCGAGAGGGAATAATTGTTCCAACACCGTTTATTTTGGCCTCTGCTGCATTTTGTTAACATCAACAGTATAATAGACACTTGAAAAATCAAATCACTACAGTCACAGTCAATTAAACCTGAAGTGAATTTCCTGAGAAGCGCTTTAAAAGATATTTATCAAAGTTGTCGAAAAAAGTCAACTAAGAAAAGTAAAGAAGACGTGTGTGAGGGAGAGATGTGGTGATGGATTCCAGCACAATACACCATGTGTCTCCTCTTTGTTTGGATATAACTTTCCCCAGTGGTGCAACACAGGAAAAAGAAAAAAAGAACAGCTCAAAGGCTTCTGGGAGTTTTTGTCATGTCTCCCTCCAGACAATGTGTTTGCATGCACATATCAAACCCTGGGAGAGACACAAAGACAAATACATACAGCACGCACACAGATGTATACACACACACCCTCACTGAGAAAGAGAATATCCTCTCAGGATCATTAGGTCTGTCATGCTGTCTAATTCTGATCCACCTACAAAACTAGAACACCACTAGTGTGATACATCACTAGTCATCTAAGGGTGTTTATGTCCCCATTTACAGTGTGTGTACAGTGTTGTACATAATTATAAATAAGCTTAAATATTAATGATGGTGCCTCACAAGCTGCTGTTTTTTTTCTTCCCTAATTCATTGTTCTTTTATTTTGTAGTGCAACTTTTTGAAATGGTGACAGAATTCTGAGCACCTGGGGTGATGAAGAAGAAAACAAGTTGTCATATAAAAGGGAAAGGAATATATATATACAACTTTCAAAAGCGTGAAGAGCTGTCACACGTGGCAGATCAAGATTTTTCTGAGAAAATGGGGTGTTTGAGAGCCGCTTGGGGACGAACACATGAAGCGCTGCTTTTGTGCGACACTTTTGGGACGCGGGGCAGTTGGGGCGTTTTTGGGGGCATATTTTAAAATTCATAACAAATGAAAAGAGTGAGAAAAAAAAACTTCTGGGGAATTAAATCTCTGTGCTTCATGCTGAAGAGTGCCATTTTTAAGAAGAAAGGCCTAAAATATTGTTTTGAAGAGCCATCATTCATAGAATAAACTTGCAGTGTGATAAAAAAAAATGCAGCACACTGCGTTTAACCCATTTCGTGTGCTTGGTTCCTCTGTTGCTCCCCCTTTCCTTTCCTTTCTCTGCAACTGTCCATCTCTCATTCTTTTTCTCCCGATTTTTTGTCTTGGACGTTAGGACACGCATAGCTATTTACACCTGGTGACCACGTAGCCAATAAATATGCTTAATTAAAACAGTGGAATTGGTCACAGCTTGGCAATAATGGCTATCACGCAGGGAGAGGAGAATCTCATTTGTGTGGGGAAGTAGAACATGATGCAGATGTGCTCTTGTCAGTTTCAGCACTCATTAAGGCCAGGGAGCTTTGGATTGTCTTTGAAGGAATCCTTTTAAAAGACACTCCAATTAAGGTGCGTGTCCTGCGGGCGTCTGAGGAGAGGGAGAAGTAATACAGTTTCCCGGTCCTTTCCACTCCTCTGTCGATTGCGGCACGACTTAACACATGACTTACAATCTTGTGTCACTTCCAAGCAATGATAATGAAATTGGAGTATGGAGGAGGAAAAAAAGACAGCCCAGCTTAAAAGGACCAAGGGAATCTCACTCAGAAAATGTCATCTTCACCGTTGTGCAACTTCAGTCTCATTGTCTTGTCTTTGGAGGAACTGGAATCATTGGGAGAGAAGCCTCTGATTGCAGCCCTCCAGTACGCCGCATCGCTGGAGGAGCTGAACTTGTGTATTTCTTCACAAATGAACTGCACTCAGAGAAATGTCAGATTTAAGCTGTGGCTAATACTGTGCATCCATCAGTTAATGAATCTGGCTAATTAATCCAGCCAGCAGCATTGTCAGTGGCTTCCGCATTGTGAAAAGCTACAGTATCTGAAGCCAACGCAGAGGGAAAAGGAAGTTTATTATCAAGTTTCACATTGCAATGTGGCCCACGTGAGAACCCAGGGATTTTGTTTCTCCTGAGGGGGCAGCTGCTTTTAATTTTGTCTTATTTAAATTTCAAATTTTAAAATCAAAATGTCTTATTTGTGAGAGGGGATGTAGCAAAGCTATGTCTCCTAGTTGCCGAAGGGGTGGGCAGTAGTTGAGGGTCAGAGAGAGCGCTGTGCAGCCAGCCCGCTTGCCCTCCCCATCAACACCTCATGAAATATCTAGACTTTGCTCCATATTTTAATGGGGTGAGCGAGAGCGATGCACAGGGTGGAGGCTGTACAAGTGTGTGTGATGGTAGAGGGGAGTCCTCTGGAGATTTTTGAGGGGAATGGTGGTCTGTGCATCTCAGTGCTTATTTTTTTGTCTGTGAAAGAAAGAGGAAAGAAGGAGAGAGAGGGAGAGCAAGAGAGATTATTCTCCTTTGGAATCTGGATTCTGGGGCACACAGGCCCAGGAGTCAGTCAATCTGGCCAGTCTGAGGGGGGCGGCTGGGCGGGGGGTCCTAGGAGGGCTGATTAGACGGATGCTCTCCCATCATCCATCTCGACAGGCTGGCGAAAATTGGCTAGCCCCTCGCAGGGTAGAGTTCACGGGGGGAGGCGGTGGGGGAGAATGTGGAGCAGTGCACTGGATACCTGTCACAGCCTTTGGTCTGTTTCAGGATCTCAGCAGCAAATTAATAAAATATCGTTCCTGCTTCCCTTTACCTGCCGTGGCAGCTCTCCCTCTCGCCGCTCCTTCTCCCAGCTTGCACTGGCCCTTTGACCCCTCCGACTACTGTGAGAGATGAGGAGCCCAGGCAGCCTGTGAGTGGGCCAGAGTGTCAGGGAGAAACAGGGAGAAACTCCAAACTCAAGAGCTGGCAAAGAGAGAGGGCTTCCACTCCTCTCACTGCTGGAAGACAGCTCCACTTCAGACAGACTGACAAACGACTGGCCCTTGTCAGTGAGACATTTTGAAGTGTGATGCATGGGAAATGGCAACCGCAAACAAACAACTAAAAACAAGACTCCAACCTGTACTGTCTGTGGAAGGCTTTAACTATAGATAGGAAAAAAAGCAAATCTAATATCCAAGTTGCAGCTTAAAATAAATGCGCAAAGAAGAAAGTTGGCCTCAGTATAAATACACTGTGACGTGTATTTTTCTTTAAGATAGTGTATGTACGCATTTATAGCAACCCATATGAGCTACATAAGTGTTTGAAAGAGTATGAGCATGCACTCACATGGGACTGCCTTTAGAGCGTGGCACAGGTTGAGCGTAATGATCGTCTTATCCCCCTAGCTCATTCCTGCTCTCCTTTCATAACCCCCCATTTCACAACACCATAGGTCTTTCATGTTCTACTCTTGTCTTTTCACACAAGTGTAAAACAATATAATCATGCATAAAACAACCCCATCGGGAGGGGGAGATCACTTCATTCCAAAAAATGTCAAACAAAAAAAGTAGGAAAACATCCCCAGGTTATTTGAGTTTGTTTACAGGTACCTGCAACAACCCTTGCTATATAGAGAACACTCTCACCAATCAGAGAGGAAAATGTGATAAATAGGAGGCCTTGGCACGAATGAAAAGACTCCATGTTGGCAGTTTGGTGGAGCACGACGCTTGTTAAATAACCTTCTCCGTGGTGGAGTTGCATGGAGATGGATCAAGACTTGTTTTATTCATGGCTGCGGTGCTCAAATGACCAGCAGATAATGATCACATTCACCTTCCTCCTGGCAGACACACGCCTCTGTGTTTACAACCTGAATCTCAATATGAAAATCGTTGCCGATCAATGGGTGGAGAAGCCCTGGATACTTCCTCTGGCTACCTACTAATACTAGTGCTGCTAATCCAAGTTTCAGTGCTTGGAGGATGTGGTCAGGAGCTTTTTGTTTCTCTCTGCACTTTAAGGCGGATTGAGATTAATTTCAGTGATTGGACAGAACACAGTGGTTAAATACAACTCATTTTTCAAAAGGTAATAGAAAAAGATTCTGGATATGAGAAGTGTGCCATGTGAATGGTAGATAATCCCCCAAACAAAACAGGGCTGCTTGAAAACACCACCACAGTGAAATAACATAATAAGGTCTCTTTCATTTTTTCAGGTTCTCCAAGGACCACAGAAAAAGATTGCTAGAAAATGGATTATCTCTCTAACGTTGCGAGTTCATAAGTCCAACTGCTAACTTTGTTGAAGGGCAGATACAGTCTCCCAGAGGACAAAGCTCATATTTAGCCATGAGGCCTCCTCTGTGATTAGGAGGGGAGATGCAGGCATATTGACTCAACTGTGTTTTTGCCACGGCACTGTATGTAATTACCTCTTCAAAAACGAGCATTCCACTAATCCTCTAATTCCAGATATTTTAGTGCTCTGCTGGTCTAATAAGCAAATCAAATCATATCTGCACATCACAAATGAGTTCTGGAAACCGACTGAAATAATGCCTTCTGAGTCTCTCATCCCAGCCGGGATGGAGGGGATAGCCGGAGCGTGCAGCGAGCGGTGTTTAGTGTTTGTTAAGCTGTCATGTGTGATCAGCGGCCGCAGCTTCTGCTGGTGGCCCTTTTGCGATGCCAGCCCGAGGCTCACCTGTAACTCTGTCTGGAAGAAGAACTTCTGTGGGCACTGCGAGCAGTCGTAGATCTTATCCTCCTGGCCGTGTGCAGAGAAGATGTGTTGCTGGAGCTTATTGGCCTGGACGAATACTGCTCACATACAAAGAGACACAGGGACAAAGGAGAAGACATTTCTGAATGTCAGTGGAAAACTTTCCAAGTGTGTAATGAATATTAAAAGTTGCCACTGTAAGATGCCCCCACTCTCTGCTTCCCGTTGCTGACTGTGGCACATTAGAGTAAAGCCTTGTTAAGGATTAAGGAAACAGAGACAGCATCATAATTGTATCTGCGTGCATAAAAATTGAAGACCGACTACGTCAAATGGCAAGGAAAATTACTTAATGACAAACAAATGAATGCACTATCAACAACAGAGGAAAAAAAACATTGTAATGAGCCATGTAATTAAAAAAAAGAACAATTTAGATGTTAACATTCAAACTAGAGTGGTCATATTCATGGCACTAGAGCTAGCGAATGCATAATGTTTTGAGAATAATGATGCTCTTTATTTAGCTCTACTGTGGGGACAACAAGCCAGAAAATAAACAACCACAAAAAATTGGCATGGCTTCAAGTGCAAAAACATAGCCTCCATTAGTCTACATCGCTAATTATATTGACAATATAAATATTCATGGTGCTGCACTACTTATTCATGCAAACTCAAACTACATTCACTACCATATAAACACGCAACTCACTGACACTTAAAACATATACCATACATTTGTGCTTTAATTAAGCCAAAGTCCAGACTGGAAAGCTAAGGAGGAGGCAATTGTGTGTATCTTGAGTGAATGTGTCTTGTGTATGTGTGTGTCTGCATTCTCCAAGGAGCACTTCAAACATGCCGTTTGTTATCCCAGACCCTTGTGCTTTAAGGATGGCTGTCTAATCTCAAAGGTCTGAATGCTCTGGAAAAGTTAGCATGTGGGGGCTTCATTTGAATTTCTTACAGCTCAAAATAACTTTTCTTATAATGCATGCACCGTGGGGCCACAAGGAGAGGGAGGGGAAAAAAAATGCTCAGCCACAAAAGGTGAGGTGTATGTCGGAGATGGCTTTGGGGTCGCTGCAGCCCTGTGGCAGGGCTCTGCAACATTAACTTGTCCCACTTTGAGCTCACCTGGGAGAGCGGTTATTAATTATTGAGCTGCGTACACTTGAGACACACTTGGCTTCATTGAATGTCACACTCCTGACCTGGGAAATAAAAGTTTAGATTCAAAGCAGACACACTGTAGTGACGCTTTCAGACTGCTAATGTCTGGGTGACAGCTGTCTCTGGAACATGGCAGCATGTTAACCAGAAATGAACAAACCTCCACTAATGAACAAACAAACAACTCCATGGCCCATTTCTGAAACTAATGACCACAACAATATGAAGACAAACATAATTGCAGATAGATGGCTGGTTTTACAGTCTGCTACAAAACACTGCCGCTCAAGGTTAAGGCCTCGGCTATCATGCACATTTGTGCCCCTGTTATGCTCCAAAAACGATGACAATTTTCTTTGCGGGGAATACATGTTCTGAAAGACAAAATGCGCTGATAAACAATTGCTTTTTTCTTTGGCTGCATTTTGTCTGCATATGCTGTACAGAAGCAGGTCATAGCAGCTGCAGGAAGCCTTCATTATGTGTTTGGCTAGCGGAGGAAAAAGTCAATACAGCAAAAATAAAAATGGATTTGAGACTTGGGGGGCCTTCAAATACTGTACAATAGGGCCAAAAACAACTGAGATGTCAAGTTAGCTGATGCTCGCTGTTTACGTGCATATCTGGCTCAGTTCCTCTCAGAGACACATTTAATCAACTGTGCATTTATCAATTTATAGCTCTGCATTCATTCTTATGCAAGTGGATAATGACAGCTGATTTAAAGGGCCAGAGTCTAAAAAGCACTAATGGCTTTTACAAGTCTCATGTAAGAACAATAAATACTAAATGGGCTAATGATATTTAGTGCAAGGCTTTAAAGGTCCAACAACTTTTTAGCTGACTCATATAGTTCAGTTTTGACATTTTGGGTTTTATTTATGATTACTAAAGATAAATGGAAAACACAATGTTTGCTAATATAAAGCGGTATCCATTTAATTAATGTTAAGAGTTTCTTCATTATCAAATTAGCATGCAACAAGTAATAAAGGAATAAGTGGAGACTGGCAATGAGGGGACACTGTATTGGTATTTGGCAAAATGAGTCACATGAAATGTGCCATTGCAATGCCCACTGCAAGGAGAAACAGAGGCTTGTTTTCCTAGAGGGTTAAAATGAGGACATAGAAAAACGGGAAAGAAATAATCCAAAACCACATCCAAACAGGATCAGTGGCTGGCCATTGTGTCTCTCCCTGCTGAGAATGAGAGAGAATAAGGGAGGGGAAGGGAGGGAGAGAGCAAGAGAGATAACTTTGTGGAGTTTGTTGGCCGTGGAGCCAGAGCGGAGCTGAACAGAGCACTGAGCTGGGTTTGGCGTCAGGGGTGTCAGGGCTGAGGGGGCTGAGGGGCCAAGGTCTCCTCGCTGTGGGGGATATTAAGCCCTCTGATTAGATCTCAGGGGCTGCCCATGGCAGACGTCTCCTTTACTACAGGCCCCAGCTCATCTTTATTTTGGCAGGGTGGTGCTCTCTGCAGGCTGCACTGCACCAATACTAAGCTGTTTGTGCAGGGAAGAAGAAAAAAGTTGATCCCCCCTCCTTCTCATTTATTTATTCGTCTAGCCTACATGTGTTAGTTTCTGCTTAATCGAAGAGTTCACAATGCCGAGGCTGATCCAAGCGTTAGTCGGCTGTGGAAGTTGATTTGAAGCTGTAAACTGGTAACCACTCTAATTTTGAGTTAAAGCTAAGCCTATGTCGTTGTTTTTCAGATGTAAGATGTCATAATTCTAACATCATGCGCCAGCGGAACGTGGGCAGCAACTAAACAAAAAGCCAATTAAACTACTGTATTTGTTAGACTCTTGCGGATTTGCATCCTGTAGTTTTTCAAGTTTGTACTTCCCGCTGTGACATAAGTAAAAGAAAAGTGTACACACACACGCGCGCACATGCAGGCACACACACACACGCACACACACACACACACACACACACACACACAAACGTACGACTTTCATCAGACACACTTTCTTCTGTTTTGTTTGTCTTAAGCACATATTCCCAATCACAATTTCCACACCAGCCCTCACTACCGCTCCTAAGGGTGCAGGCAGACACTTCTAGCTGCAGGCTCCCCCACTTCTGAAACCTGTCAAATCTGTCCTGGGAGAGTCAGCCTCCCTCTCATCATCCAGGGGCTTATGGACCTCTCTCCATTTACCCTCCCTCCCCTGCACAGTTCTCTTTTCCTCCTTCTCTTTCCCCCTTTCATCTCACATCCAAACTTGCCAGTTGCAACCTCCTCAGCTTTCTCCCAAGTTTTGTATCCTTTTCTCCTCTATTTTGTCTCCCCCTCATCTACCATCTACTACCGTGTATGACTTACTTTCCCTCATTCTTTCCTCTGGTCTGTTTTGTGCTATGGTTTGTCCTCCTTCCATTCCCTTCAGTGCAGATTGAGGCTAATCAGGTATGTCAAAATATGACAAGCACTCCTGAGTTTTTTGGGTCGCGGGGGTAGATCAAACTGAAACATGGGCATTGAGTGGGGATGGTCCTTTGAACAAACAGTTACCTTGTAAATTGAGTGAGCTCAGTGACCCAGTCACTATTACCACCCAGTTTGATCAAAGTTTTGCTTTTATGTTCACATTCATTCTGTCTGTAATTAGGGATCCTTTCCATTTGTAAATTAAGCTTTTGGAATAGTGCACACAATGATTCATCAGTCTCATTCAAACCTCACAGTGAATTATATATATAACTATTACAGTATCAGTAACAATTCCAAAGTACTTGTCCTGCACATTACTTTAAATCTTTCAGAGAGAAATATTTTACTTATTTAACTTTATTTTCCACAATTCTTATTAGCATAATTAAAAATACTGTACAAAACAGAATGAAGAATTGTTACAGATTAAAATCCCAATCAGTATATTAAGTACTTGAAAAGTATTAAGCACATTGAAAAAGCGTTGCTCCTGTGTTAATGTATAATCTCACTATAATATACTGTATATGGAGCTAATTCTGCATAACTAGTACTTTGATTAATATAGTTTTTTATACTTATGCTGACATTTACTGTATATATATATATATATATACATATATATATATATATATACATATATATATATATATATATATATACACATATGTATATATATATATGTCAGCATCATGTCCTTAATGTCCTTTTACTCCCTCTCTCCTCAAAATTAAGATAATATGCTACTAATTTGTTTTGCCAGTTAAACCTAAACCACAAAGGTAAAGGTTAATTAAAGGTCATGGCTTTGGATAAATGTGAATGTGAATGTGAATAAAAATAAACAAGGCCAGAATTTTTCAACATTTATCCAAGACCATAATCTTTCGGTGCTTCAATGACAGATATTGTTAAATGCTGTGCCCATGAACATTTTTCTGAAGCATTTATCAACTATTTTTTTAAAATTATTTTTCCAAAATAGCAGAATATGCACGAAATTTCTTGCAGGGCAGTGTAAAAGTTTGAATGGATGAAATAGCACCATGCTACTTTTAACTTATCAGTTTATTTCCCTGTTTCTTTTTGAACTGTATTGCACAATATATATATTTTTATGATCCTTTACATTTTCTACTTTGTACTGCAACTTCTGTTTCCCTCGGGATAAATAAAGTTTTATCACATCTTATCTTGTTAGAGAATGTTTCACCTTCATTGCCACTTTTATTTCAGTAAAATATCTGAATACTGCTGCTGCACCACTGTACTGTATATGTCTTGAAAGTAACATCTGTGAAATAAAAAATAAATAAATAAAACAACACTGTAGATCAGTGTATATGAGGGAGTAGAAGTACTGTTTTTCCTCTGCCAAGCTCAACTTGAAGAAATGTATTCAAGGACAGCTGTCAGCTAAACTCTCAGTTCCTGTTTTTCCTCCAAGTCCTCTGTCTGTCCCCTGCATCCCCAACAGAGGGAGGCCTTTCAGTCCATACATACTCTCCACAGCCTGCCTTCCCCACCTCCATAGGCCTTCGCCCATCTGTCTGTCTGCTCTGCGACCAGCATCCTGAGGGTGCACTCTGTCTCTCCCTCCTCCCCTCTCCCTCCCAGCATCCCTCTCTCTCATGCGCCGTGATCGATATGGACGCGGAGGGAGAGGGGGGACCTGTCTGTCAAAGCCGGCGGTGGAAAATGAAGGCTCAGATGAAGGAGGCATGCTCTGTATATTAAATGCCTGGACCCCTGTGAGGGGTGGAGGGGGGTTCAGAGTAGGGATATATCAATAGGCTTCTGCTAAAAGAGAGATAAGGCCACAACAGCAATGAGAGAAGTAGAGCAGAGTAGTGAGAGGGGAGGGGAGAGAAGGAGAGATAGGAAAATGAATAAGGAGCTGAGTAGTGAGGTGGATGAAGATGTAAGAAAAAACATGCAACATTGAGCAAAATGTGAGCTAATAACGTTAATTGATGTAACAAGTGGAGGAGAGACAAATGAGATATTCTGGGCGACGGGTAGATAAAGAGGAGAGGGGAGGATGCAGGAAGCGCCAAAGAGGGAAATGAGTTGAGGACCCAAAAAGTGCAAGGAAGAGTAAAGAGCTGAGAAGGGAGAAAGAGTGAAGAGCTGAAGTTAACGACTTTGCAGATTTCATTATAGAGATAGTTAACCCTGTTGACACTGAAGGAGGGCGCTATCCTCTCAGGAGGAGTCCGGTCCTTCCACCTCCACGCACAGAGACAGATGAGATCATTACAGCTATCAGCACCACTGCCATCCACAATTAGCACATCTCCTTTTCTTTCCCCACTCCTCCATCCCCCATCTCCCCTCAGCTCACACTGTCTTCCCCCCTTCCTCCCCCCTCTCACCTCATGACACTTCTTTGGCCTTGACTTGAAGGCAATTTGACTAAATAAAAAGCCACATGCCGCAAACTGTTCTCAAATTTAGCCAACCTGCTTGTCTGACCTTTCCCAACTCATTTAGTAGCCATTTGCTGTTTCACAACACTTTGCATATTTGATAATGTAAGTGTGTTTGAACATGTACGAATAAATAGTTAATTTCTAATCTTTAACAAACTTTAATCTTTAATTTCTTTAAAGTCTTTTGGGCTGCAAAATAACACAAGCACACATTGCACTATACATACCTGTAAAGCAGACCGGACACTTGAAGGTTCCTCCCATGCCCTCAAAACTGTGCTCAATCAGGTGGCATTGAAGCTTCGCTGGTGAGTCGAATGACTGACTACAGAGCTTGCATTCATGGTTCAATCCTTCCTCTGCAGAGAAGAAACAACAAAAACACACAGAAAATCATGAGAAGGAAAATAAGCAATGTGTGAATAGCAGAGCTGTGACCCCACATTGTTTCTTTTCTTTTCTTCTTTCACATGAAATTTAAATTCAGCAGAAAGTGTGGCAAAGACCCCTGCCTGTGATTTTCATGAGTCAAGGAAATAATAAGTGTGATCTGCTCCCATCAGGCATAAATTAGATGACCAGCCGGGGTTCTAATCGCTCAGACGAGGCATTGCATTTTGAGCATGGTGAGCGTCATCTTTTTGATTAACTTACACGCAAAATCATTTATTTTTAGTGTCTGCAAATTAAAACTGATTATGAGGGAGGTTCAAATGAATTTGACAGCCATGTGTGCTTTGAAAGGTGAACCAAAAATAAATAATAAAGAAGGAATAGTTAAAAAGTTAAATTTCAGGTGTGCTCCAACTGTTATTACTACGACTGCAAGGACAAAAGAATATTAAAAGATTGCTTCCAAAACCTTCATTTTATGTCGTCAGATCATCTTATCACTTCTCCAGTGTACATACTCTTGACTGTCAGGGCTGCCAAAACAACTCTCCTTTACGACATCCTCATGTCAACATTTTTAATACGGTGATATGACAGTTACATCAAGAGCACGTCAGATTCCCAATTTACCAGCTTGGCTTTAGAATTCTCTACACATCTATCTAAACATTACACTACTACGGCTGAGGCCACAAAAAACAGTGTTCAGACGATGAACTTGAACACTCATTTGCAGCACAACAATCTGCTGACTCCGGCTTCCAGAGAACTGCCCATCTCCAGTGTGTCAATAAAAGTCCTGTACACTCTGCCATGGGGCTGGACTGGTGCTCTATCAAAGTCCAGCCAGCGCTGACATTAGGCCAGCTACTGCAAGGGGAGTGGAATGGATACACCGGGGACTCATCTAGAGTTTATCCTCAGGTCTCTGCAGCCCAGTACCCACCTCATGGGTTGGGTGGGTACCAGGAGCATGAATCCACCTGTGCCCAGCTGTGCCCGACTCGGGCACTGGAGGATCCAAATAAATGGTTAATTTAAAGTGCTTTAAGCAAATCTGGCACCTCCAGCTTTGTACAAATTTCTTTTTTCTTGATTATTTGATTTTTCACCACTAACAGTTTACCTTGAGGTTTAGGTTTCTAGCCCACATACAAACCTAAATGCTTTGTAATTTTTCCATCACCTTTTCACCAGTTATTCACCAAAAAGCTCAACTGATAGTGGGGTTTGTGATAAAAGTAGTATCTCAGTGTCTGTACCTGACTAATAGTGACAACTGCAACCCAGTGACCCCTGATATTTCCAGAAAGAGAGGAACGGAAACATCTCCTGCAGTGCCAACAGAAACGGTGTGTACATATTGAGCTTTCTAGGGTAACATATGTACTATCACATGTCCTTTTACAGTCTTTTTTCAACAACATAAACATTAGGTGGCGCCCACAGCATAAAAACAAACCACAGAGTAAGTTGCGCATCAGCACAAGCTAACAGACTATGTTCCTCCATGACTGTCTAGTAGAGGACCGAACAAAGCGTCTCTCACTGGTTTGAAAGGGACCGAGTTGATGATGTGTTCCAGGATGGTGCATTTGACAGATGAGATCTTCTGTAGCCTACATGTGCGTCTGAGTGCAGCAGCAGGCATCAGCAAAACAGGGGGAGGAGGGCAGCATGATTGTATCCACGCAGCCATGCAAGAGGATCACTGCCCTCTTTGATCACCATGCAGTTTGCTTATCTGTGTGAGGGTGTACACTGTAGGGTCAAGCTTACTGCCAGGTTCACAAAAGTGATCTTCTGCCATATGTGCAGGCCTCATTTGACCCTAGTGCACAACGCTGTCCCTTTGGAGACCTGGCCTGCTTCATTATGCAGATAACTCTGCACCTGCCTGACTGACCTTGTGAGCGTGCATGTGTGTGTTTGTCTGTGAGCAGGTGCACCAAGGGAAAATAGCAGAGAGATGTTTATACAGTATGCTTCAATTTGAAAAATAATACTGGTGTTATTCTACATTTTTCTTATTGCCAACAAATACCATTAGCGGATTAAAATCAACAATGTGTTGGTCCGTCTCTACTTCCCTACTCTGAACGTGGCTCTTGGGTCCAAGCCCATTCATTCCTCCTGAAGAAGCACACCTTTAAAAACATGTCAAGATATATAGTTTCATTTTTACAAAGGGTTGGTAATTCCTCGAAAACAGCTAGGCGTTTCAGCTTTACCAAATTGAACTAAAACACAAATACATTTTATTGGAACTATTTTTTGTGGATTAATACACATTTGGTATGCAAGCAGGATGGCGCATTCGAGATTGACTCATAATAAACGGTAGCCATGTCCATCATAATGTAGGAGCATGTCACCCAGTGCACAGGTGTGGCTCACTGATGTGTTCTTATTGGACAACACTGGATGTCAGTGTCACAGAGCAATGATGTGTCTTTGGCTACACAGATAACAAGTTATTAGGATTCAGTGTTGATTGGGTGTCTTAATGGGATTTGTTGAATAGGAATAATTCAAAATGAGTAATACATACTATCTGGATAGATACAGACAGATGGAAGGAGAAAAGAGGTTGAGAGAGCATTAGAGGTTTGATTGTGAGTCTTTTATGACTGAATTGTGCTCTGTTGGCCCCTGTGATGCAGCCTGTGTAGGGCTGGGTTTGTATTCAGCAGTGTAACAGGGACTGAATCAAGCTGGCAGCCTGTTTCTTAGTGAGAGCCAAGGGAGGAAGTCAGCTCGATCGCCCCTATAGCTGCCTCATTGGGCTGAGGTCACTTCCTGTCGCTCCCCCAGCCCTTCTCCAGGGCTGCCCAATCAGCATGGCCCTGCGTGCCTCCCCCTCTCCCTCCCTCTCCATGCACTGAGCAGACTCTGGATATAGTTACAGGGCCACAGGGGACTGTCAGCTCTTTCTCTATCCGCATCTCTGTCTCTCTCTCCCTCCTCCGACTTTCTGTTTCCGAGTCTCCCGAGTGTTCTCCGCTGCCACCACCCTGTCCCTCTGCACTCCTAAGAAAATCCTTTAGATGAGAACTGCTCCTGTGCCTGCTCCCTCTAAGCATCCCTGACACCAGCAAAGTAAGCCCATCTGCATATCCACAGGGCCTCGAGTTCCTGTGGCTCATGGTTTATGTATTTCACAGCTCCTTAAAACACAAACGCCTAATATCTCTCCCACGTGGAGGACAGGAGACGGAGGGAGGGGGGAACGACTCTCAAAAAGAATGGTCTGTATTTCTCCGCGCTGTTTACTTTTTTTTTTATCCAAGCTTAAGTTCATGTGTTGTTGAAGGTTGTTTGGGACGCTGGGGCTTGCAGCACTGGCTCACAGTTTAGTGAGCTCTTCATGTAACATCAGCTGCGGCATATTGAATTCTGTACATTTAAGGGTGTCTGTGAATTTGATTGAGATGTCTTGCTTATGAGTGTCAATGCGTAGCCATCAGCTGACGGTGAGTAACAGACTGAAACTAAAGTAACTAAAGACAGTAGAACTTTCTGATAATAGTGTGTAGTTAAATAGCGCAGGGCACTGCTTAATTAAAACTCTCCCTCAGCTTATTCCCTCCCAACACTACTACTCTCCCCACCACCATCACCACTGCCCCTTACTCTATTTAAATTATTCTGCCGAGAAACAGTTTGAATTGGAGGGGAATTCAGGATCACTTCTAGCATTTGGCTATGGAAGAGAAAAATCTGATACTTAGATTTACACTCCTCTCTGGGGGCATAGCGAATGGTTCTCTGAAGCTCACTCTTAGAGGGACCCATGCTGCTTGTGTCGCCAAAGCAGTACACTCTAACAAATGATATTAAGGGCATCAATCAAGGCACTCCTTTGCTGAAAGTAATGAGTAAACAAGTGGGAGAACGAATTGAGAATATTTAGTGGGCAGAGAAGGGTTGTTTTGGAAAAGCTGGAGCCAGAACTACCATTGGAAAGCAATAGGTCAATGCAATACAGAGTTTCTAAAGTGCCAAATCTTGCCATAAAGGCAGAAATACCTGCTTAGAGCAATCTTGTTTATGAGGAGTTTCACCTTCAGCAAGAGTTTGCTTTCCGTTCTACCATCTGTTTCACAATATTCTTCCTGATGTTGGAGTTGCATGTTAATAAACCAAGAAGATTTGGTTTTCAGCGGACTCACTGCTGTATATACAACCCACTACGGGATTGTGGATGGTAGCAGAGTAGACAGCTTCAGGCCTGTAAACAGTAGGTGGGTTTACTTCTCTCTTCTCTCCACGGGAACTATCCATTAACAGATAATGGGGGGAAAATCAGAGTGATTAAGGCCCAGGGAATTATGGGTGAATACAAATTGACTCCACCTCCGTGTGGTGTGCTCTCTTGAGGTAGAAGCACTGCTCATAAGGAACAAACTCATTTCAGAAGTACTACAAGACCCATTAAGGCCTGCAGAATGCTGCAGATGGGGGTAGGAAGGTGGTGGGTGGGAGCGCAAAGGGATGGACTCCCCCTGGACCAAAGCTGATTGGAGAACTGCCGCCTGGGGGGAACATTACTAATATCTATTTCCTGCCTCCACAGCTTGAGAAGGACAGAACAAATCAAGTGCAAAAATGTCAAAATTAAAGTACAAGATTTAATCATAACACCTTGAAAATTCATCCCATTCTATCAAAGTGTTAATGCATTACACGAACAGTGATGGAAATGTGGCCAAGTGCTAATAAAATCAAAGAGATTGGAAAACTACCGCAGCATGAAAGGAGAGGCTTTACTCCAGTTTGCCTGTAAGGTAGTGGGAATGTAAAACCGCATTCTGTGTCTCCAAGAGAAAAGTGAAAGATGAGAAAAGCGAAAGTACCAAAGCCCTCATGTCAGGGTCCCAAGTTCAGTGTATGCCTGACGCTGTTTTCCAACCTCCAGAGGGAAGAAGGAAGGGCGAGGTGTCGGCTGTGACATGTCAGTGGTGGCGACACCCTCGCACAGCAAGAGCAAAGGATTCTGGGGGAACATGTCTCTGGGAGAATGTCAGCTCTGATGCATGGCAGCTCGTTGGTGGTGCTAATCAGAGCAGGGCTAGACTCCTGCTAGGATCAGCCACTCTGCGCCTACATTAACCGCCTCACAGCTCCCCTGGCTACCGGGCCAGAGGTAGAAACACCAAGCTGACAGGTTTTTGTGTTGAGATAAACATGCGTAACGCTTGAGTGGATGTTACAAAAGGTTTAGCAGACTAGAACACCTTTTGGAGTTCACAAAAACATGTGGGACAAAAACATAAGGACACTTCTTCCCCCTAACATAAACGCACTGAGCAGACATTTCCACTCGAGTTATTTGCCAGGAGCTCCTGTGCATGTGTTTAGCGATACTCTATAGCAGCAAACAAAAAAAAGAAACTAAAGCCAAACGTCTGCGTTGAAGTATTCATATTAGAAACATGAGAGAATAAAATAATATGATGTGAAATAATTTTAGGCTGCATGTATAAAGTCGGACAAAATAAATGCATGTGCCATGTCCTACACAAAGCCTATGTGTTTGTCTGACTCAGCTGTGCCTCAATATCAAATAGGAAATCACATTTTATCTTTCACGTTATTGGTGCTTCTCATTCAATGACATAAAACAGGTTATATGTTGACATTTCTTATTCTACAAGCACATTTCTTTGATTCCAGAACAAGTAAATATACACAGTATGACTCAAATCCTCCTTATATCCTTCAAAGCATTATGTAGCGACAAGTCCTGCTGAAACACCAGCTTCATCTGAATTTACCGATGAGTTTTATGTTGGCAGGCTGCAGGGTGATACATTATATCCAGTGCAGTTTTCGGATCTAAAAATACATATTTGCACAAACTCTAAAGGCCTACAGTCTTTTGGCCATTTTACACTCTTCAATTTTGTGCTTCTCCTGGACCACATTACCAGCTCTTACAGCTGAAAGCCACAATGCTAAAATTTGGTCAAGTGAACAGTGTGTAGGTCACAGAGGCAGAAGAAAAGAAAGAAAAAGAGAGAAAGGAGAAATCCACAACAACAAAGGCAAGAGCCGAATACTTGTTAACGAATGATGTGTAGGCACTGCAGCTGCAGGCAGGTATGGAGGTCCATTGGGGACAAACAGTGCAGGCTGCTGAGATGGATTGCATGGGAGCACCGGACCCCCTGCAGCCACACAAACACCATTCTGCTCTGAAATGCTCTAATTTACTCTATACATGCCTATTCTAAATTGCAGTTTTTTTCTTGTTTGAAGGAAATAAAGGTCAAGTGGCTCTGACACTCCAAGACTCTTATGCTCAATGAAAGTTGCTGTGCAAAGTGAGGAATTACAAACAAGCAAAGAAACAGTAAAATAGGCAAAGAAAAACTTTTTGGCCAGCAAAGAGAAGAGACGAGGTGTGAATTTAACCAGAATCTCTTTCAGGTCTCAAAAGAGTGAGTGGCCTGAATGTAAAAAGTTAATTACAGGCACATGCCCGGCTTTTTGTCGCTAGCCTCACTGTGGCATTGTCAGGCTGAGGTATGTGGCTCTATGGGGTCCGTGGTCCACACAAAGGAGCAAGCAAAGAGAGTGTTGCGGAGAGGCCCCTTGGCTGGGCTCACGGCATGGAACAGTGTACAATTAGCCAGCCCCTGCGTTCTGCCGGCTTATAATTATCAGTGCTTGCCTTAATTGACTCCCTTAGCCTGCTGCAGAGGGACCCCCCCCACCTCCTTCCCCCCTGCTCGACGCAGGCCGCCGAGTGCCACGCCAGGCTCTCCAAAGTCATTTAGAAAAGCGCTCATATTTTCGACACAAAAAAAGGGGGAACATTTGGTGAGAGAGAATTCATCATCAGGTGTCTAGAGGTTTTCCTTAATAGAAAAGCTGAGTCCCACTGAGTGCGCTCCGTGTAGCGGCCAGCCACGCATGCTCAGGACCAGCAAGCCGCCATTCGCAGCGGGCCATGAGACATTAGCATAATTTTATATAACACAGGCGCCCGCGCTGGAAATTTAATACATCTCAGCAAATACGAGACAGGCGTTTTGCATAATTTTTTTCCTCATTCTCCTCTCTTCCTTCTATCTTTCTGTCCTCGCTCCATGTCTCTCTCCTGTCTCGTCTTCGTCTTGCCTCACTCTATCTTGCTCTCTCTCTTGCTGCCACTCTCCTTTGCCCTCTGCCCCCCCCCCCCCCCCCCCCATACAGCCACCCCTCTCTCCTCGCCCCATGGTGCTGCTCTCACTAGGAGAGGGGAAGTTCATTACCTCAGCTAAATCAGAATTAGTCCCTTCATTTTGACGGGGCGAACTTCATTAGAAAGGCCCTTCCTTAATCCAGCAGGGAGAACTGATGAATCTACATGGGGGCAATAATTTGCTTCACACAGCACATTCAGCCACTTCCTCCACACTGTTTCCCCCTTCCTTTTCTCTATTTGGCTCTACATACTTATGGTTACATTTTTATTAGATCTACAACAAAAAAAAAAAAAAAAAAGGAGAAAGGAAAACACCTGCATATAATTAACTAATGGCAGCAGAGAGTGTGTAAAGAATGAGTTATGCTGTTTGGAATGTCCCGTCTCCCCAACAGGCTTCGGGGCCTCTGGAGCAGCCATGGCTGACTTGGCCGGCACTCAAACACAAGCTGAGTGAGAACGGCTGACCGGGTCTGAAGTAAGTATTCAAGATGATTTTTACAGTGCCATGATTGTGTTTCTAATCTTTCTCTGTGCATGTGGCTACAGTGAGTAGAATGAAAAAAACAGACATAATGATAAATAATTTGCTGTCACGAAAATAAGAATCTTGCATCCTGCGTTTTTTTTGTAACAAAACTAACAACTAGCAATTCTCTGAGAGCTCGGAGTTCAGATCCTCTGAACAAACTAGAGAGCGAAGAGACGTGAATCAGGACAGACAGCCCCTGACTGCCATACCACAGCGCCTGGTGTCAAACAGATGTGCAGCTTGGCAGCTACGCTCCCCAGAAAACGGAGAGCCCATGGATTCCAGGGTGGCGTTGAGTCGTGCTGTCGCCCCCCTACCCCTTCCCTCCTCGCCACTCCCCCGTCCCCCAACAGTCCATACTACCCCACACTGCGTCCCTGCAGTCTCCCTCCCTCATCACCTCCACACAGGGGTCCACTGACTGGTAATCTCGTCCCTCGAATGTGAAATCTCCGACAGCGATGCCCCGTGCTTTTACCCCCCACCTCTGTGGCTGATGGGTAAATTGGAATGGCGCTCCCTGCTGGCGCCGAGAGCTCTGAACAGACAGCAGCACACACATGCTGAGGCACCCCTCACACGCTCTGTCTAATATAGTGGACATGCACACTCTCTCCAAGCTGCAATATCCATGCACAGACACATGTCCACGCACAGGCGTACATGTGGAAACAAACACGCAGTTACACAGTCGCAAAAGCTTCAGGTAAAATATGCAGCCTCATAAACATACATACACACAAATGCAAGATAATTGTTCCATGCATGATCTGTTCGCCCTCATCTATGTAAAGATTGAATATATGATAAATAAACAGATACTGGGAACTGAGTCAATATATGCTGAAATTTAATGTGCATCGCCTGGAATGGCTCAGCTTGGGTCCTTTTGCAGAAACTGCACCTGACTTTCGTTGCCATAGTTTCTATTATGAGACAAGACATGTAACAGGAAAATTGTGTGAACCGCAGAGGAAAAAAAAAGCACATAGCAAGGTCCACAGCGTGTATAATTAGCACTGCCAACGAGGTGTTTCAATAAGCATAATGTAAAACTAATAAATACAATCAGTGTAGGGGCTGTTTTTTGTTGGGTTTTTTTTGTTGTTGCTTTTTTTTTTTAAATGTGTCCAAGCACCAGAGTAGGATTTCCCAGAGGGCTGGTTTAGCTGTCCAAGACTTCCACTCTATATATCTGTCTATGTTTCCTCCACAGCTGATGCTCTGAAGCATGCGCGAATGGTTGAGTCCATCCTCAAATCGCAGGGACGTCCTGAAATAGTCAATGGGACCTGAAGGGGCTAAAGATCACTGCAGAAGAAGCCACTGAGGCCTTCCTGTCAAAGGCAGAGCTTTCAGGGGGCCAGGGGTGAGGGGGAGCCAGAGGGAGAGAGCCAGAGACATGACACACATTTCATTACACTTAAACCAACTGTGGGTTCAACTCAGAGCCCTGGATTTCCAATGGCGTCTCAAAGGATGGAGTAAGTGGAGGTATAAGAGAATGGCTTTTACAAAGAACACAATGGGTAGGTGGACAAAGGCAGGCAGCTGGACTAATTGCTTGGGGGCTTGTAGTAATATTTTGTTAAGTACTTCTGTTTAAAGCTCAATTTAGTGCCGTGCGTCACTCTGGTGCACATTAAATGTAAATCTCTTCAATCCAGCAGCTGCAGTTAAAAAGGATATTATGATTAAGAATTTTTTTTCGCAATTTTTGCATATATTTGTAATGTATCTTTAATATCTAAATAGGTGAACATTCTCTCTCAGCAGTGTGAAGTTAAGACAAACTTCACATCATCATCACTACATTATGGAAAATATAATTTACAGACTAACCTACTTTGCTTTACAAAGAAATGTCTATTTAAAATTCCTCGGAGTATTATCAAAAGGGCTATAGAATTACAAAACGCTATTATTATTGCTCGCTTGGGGGGAGCCCTCGCTCATTAAGCTTCTAAGATGTCGTGGGTTTTGATTATTCTATCAGCTTCATTCTCTTATTATAGTGACAAACTCTAGCTATTTTGTTGCCAATCTCCTTCCAGCTGTCATATCTTTTGAAAGATCACAAAAACCTTCAAACACACTTGTCATATGTCTTCAAATTCACCAGACATCGCTTGATTCCCCCATTGAATTTGCAGGATTAACTTGAGGAAGAAACGTCTCATATTTCTTAACTGGTTGCTACGTCTGACATTAGAGTGTACGAGATTCTAGCGTACTGCTATTGTCCAGGGGAGGGAACCCTCACTCTAACCGTCAGCGCTCGTCCAAGTGGGACAGAGATGATTAAAACACACCATGGCTGTGACTGACAGACTCCCCACTGCTTCTAGAAGATGACATGTCTCCAAGTCACACAGAAAAGCAACTCCTCTAATTTTAACTCTGACTACAACACCGACCCCCCCTGTCAAAATCTGCGAAAAAAAAAACAGGCATGCTGAGATTCTTAACCACAATAAAAGTGATAACAACTAAACAGAGAAATAAGTTTAAAAACAACAATAGGGAGGGTGGAGACAAAAGGGGTGAGAAGGCGCCATTTCCCTCAGGTGCACACAAACAGCAGGAACCTGTGAGCTTGTGACAACACCTTCAAACATTTCTGTTACTTTCACAGAAATATCTGATGCTGGTGCTCCAATGTGATGCTTCTGCAGCAGTCTTGTCCCAGCTCACATTCGACTTGGCAAGCTCTTGGTTACCAAAAAAGAAAAAAAAAACACCCTCCTAACGGACTGTGTTTGACATTTGTCATGGCAGGAATACAGTGAGGGGAGAAAAAAAAGAAGAGAAAAGAAGAGTGAGAGGTAGGAGAGGAAGAGGGAAATGGAGGAGTGGCAGAGGGTGATCGATGTGTGAAATAGTATGTGTGGAAAAAAGGGTTCTGCATTCTTTTGGTTTGTTGCAATTTTCATTATTCCACGATAAGGGGGACGGGGGGGTGGCTTCCTGTTATCGTCACGTTGTATGGATCGCTCAGGGTCGCGTACTAAATGATTCACAGAAAACGGAATCTTTTACATTGGTGTCAGCAATTCAGCCAGGCGCCCTTGTGGGGGAATTCTTTTTGTGTGTTTTTATTGAAGTCTGCACTGAGCGCGCCCAAAAGCTCTGACAGGGGGCCCCCGAGGGCGCTTGTCTTCACCTCCAAATCATAAGATGGAGAGACGAAGCTCCCTCTGTGCTCTCAATTATACCCCTCAACACCCCCTCTCTCACACACACAGAGTCACAAACCTGCCCTCCCCAACCAAAAAATAAAACAGAGGCAGAGAAGAAAAGCCTTCAGTAATACAGTCCCAGTGGAGGGCTCCGCGATCACTCTGTGCTGCTGGAACAGCTGACAGACTCGATGCAGTGGGTCCATTCCCCGTGGTCTGTCAGAGTTGGTGCTACAGCATGACGGTTAGTACTTCTCCGGAGATGTGCCTCCTTTGCCCACCCCCGTGCATCCCTCACATGACAGGCCCTCGCTCTGACCCATGGAAGCACTGTGGTTTTGCCCCAATTACTGCTATGGCTAGGTGTAACTCTGGGTTATGTGCCCCCTTATGTCTCTTCACCTCTCCCATTCTCCCCGATGAATGGGAGACCCATCTGAGGTTCCTGGCACAGTCAGAGGAGATTGGAGGTGGAGGTGGGGGTGGGGTGCTGGTAAAAGGGCAGAAGGAGGCGTGAGTGTTGCAAGAAGGTTGGTGTAATTCGATCTGAGGGCACAGCTGCATAAACAGGGGTATCGAGGAATTTCTGTCTGCTTGATGGAATTGACATTGCATGAATGGCCCCTCTTTTCCCCCCAAAATGGGCCATTTTCCACATGTCTCACTGAATGTGACAACAGCTCCAGCAATATGAGCGTAATACTGGACCTGCGACTCCAGCAAAGGAGTAGCTTGAGTCTTTTCTCGAGCTGTCTTTGCTAAACACCTCATCCAAGTCCTGCTGCCTGACCTGTCAAAAGCAGCCCCATCGTCTCTTAAATACCCAAACAAAATAAACCAACAACCGCTGGCAGGGTCAGAGGGCAGCTACTCTGGGTGCCTGGATTCTGGCGGGCCCTCTGATTGGTGGAAAGGGCAGTGAGTAAAAGGGAATCTTTTCAAAGTGAAATCTCCAGCTGATGGCTTAGAGCCCCACACCCCACAGTTTGTTTCTCTTGCTGCTGTCAGGAGTTTTGCCCGAGCCATTTGGAAGGATTAGAAAAAGTGGGGGAAGAAAAAACTCAACTGGGCAGATCGTGTGTACTGTAGGGTCTGAGTGATGGCTCCAGGACCCCTCGGAGAGTGATAAACCTTTGACCTTGACAGCCCCCTGTGGTGACCCCTGACCTCTGGCTTTGTGCCACAGACTCAGTGAGACAGGTGCAGGCAGGAGAGTGACCACACCCCCACTGTCCAGGCAAAAATCTCCCTCATCTGACCTCCCTGTACTGATGGTCTGCAGCTATGAATTGAAAATAAACTCACTCACCAACCAGATGCACAGCAGCTGATGTTGCTGAGTAAATTCAAATTTGCATGGGAAGCATGCACATATCAGATTGTGACAAAAATGCTGTCATGCTGCATTTACTAAACCAGTTATGCAACATCCATATCAAGAGATATTAATATACGAAGAAGCCCCAATGAAACAGCTAAAAGGGAACAGAAGCTCCAAATGGAGTCCTGAGGAACTCAGGTCTACAAATGGATTGACTTCCATTTTAAAGGCACTTAGTAAAATTAAACGAAACATAATAAATGTGTGTATTGTGTGACTATCAAAGTGAAGGTGTGTGATGAGAGGAGGCACAATGACACATTGCGCGGCCTTGTTTTCTGCTCTGCAGCGGGCACTACTGTAGCTCCAAGGTCGCGCCAGTCCGCGCCAGCCTTTCTGCAGATCCATTTCCTCTCCCTAGGCACTTCCCTCATGTTGTTGGCCCAGTGATTCAGTGCCTTGCATTAAGAGCAATTCACCTGCCTCCGGCGTCCCAGCGGCACAGGTCCCCTGGGGAAACCAGGTGGAGCATAAAAAAGTTCCACATATGGTAAAGTCAAGCTGCTCAGAGGCTGCCGAGTGTCTGCTGTGGGGATAGAGGCTCCTAAAAGGCCCAGCTGGTACTTGGAAAAGGGCTTCTGCATTACTACACCTCAGTGTCTGTATAGGCTCCCCTTTGGAAAGTGTTGGCCGGCGCACATGACCAGCCATTTTAGATTCCTCCCTCTACCCTGCCTCATCCCTCGCTCCCTCCCGCCTTCCAACTGGTTCTGTATCCAATTGAACATTTGGTCCTCCACTGCTGGTTAATCAAATTCCTCCATCTGGCCCCCCTATCCCTGTGGAACACAAAAGGTGCAGCCTGAGCCCGGGTCCAAGTGCATATTGAGCGGGAGGCGGGGGGATGGAGACAGGGACTGCCTACCTAACTTACACAGCCCAGTCAACTAGATCAGGTAGAGAGCACAAGGCCAGGCCTGATCGTTTTGGGCAAACAGGAACAGCTTGGGACTAAGTATCAGAGCCCTGCTGTTCATATAGAGCTCAGGGAGAGCAGTGGGTTCATATGACAGTAGGAGGGTTTTATGAGCTAATACCTCCACATACACTGTAGAATACAGAGTAGAGTGGAGCCTAAGTACCACTGGCTACCACAGAAGGGAAGCACTGCCCTGACACTCTGATGCTATTTAGTGTGCATGGCAGTAGAGGGCACTGCTCTTGGAAAACACTGCCCAGGAACAAAGAAAAAAGGGAGGAAAAAAAAAGAATAAAGACATTTATGTTAAAACCACAAATGTGATAATTGTCTTCCAACACAGCTTCCTTGAGTTCAAAGTAATAGTGTGCCAGTACCTAAGCAGCGTCTAAACCTGTACTCTGATCAAAAAGAGCTATCTTAAGGTATCACACAAAGCCAGCAGTGATCTTTTAATCCCCCAGAGAGACTGCGTAGCCTTCACAAAATATCACCTTAACTACATATTTATTAGAAGAGACCTTTCAAAAAGCTGTCCTGCCACACAAAGTGAAACAGTTTTTTTTAAACACAGTCACTTCTACAAAATGCTTCCTTTACAAGTGTGACAGATCCAGCTGATCACGTCTGCTCCCTGCTCTGATTCAGCAGGAGGACCTGAGGCGAGGTGAAGACGGGGACGTGAAATGAGTCGCACATACGGAAACACATTGCATCTCAAGTGCTAACTCTACCCGTCCATAACGTCTATTGTATGATTTCTATTCATGTCCAACCATCCTTTCCCCTGCCAGGTGGCAAAACATGTGTCAATAATTAAACTGCTTTTACATAACAGGATACAGGAACACAATGCAATTTGCTCCCCATATTTCATTGGGCCTTTATGAAAGCACATGAGAGAGTGTAATTAATCAAACCACTGGAATATGTGAACGGCAATTTCCACTTAATGGCACTTACAGGGATTGGGTCCCTTAAGCACCACGTTCTGTCTAGCAAACGAGCGGGATTCATTTTCATCTTCATAGTTCAGACAATAAAACCTGGTGTGGATGTTAAACAACATCCATTTGACATTAGGAAATCTGAAAAACATCAGATTGGGTCCATGTGGCCTGCTCTCATGCTTTCTAGATACACCATAACTGCAATGTGCTCAATCTTAGGATGAACTTATAGTTAGTATAGTTTGGTGTGTATGATTGTTTTGCCTGGACTTAGGAAATTAATATTCTTTTTAATGATCTTGCTTTGACCTCAAACCTGAGTGTATATTTTCTATTCACTTAACCACAGGAGACTAACCACCTCCCAGCCAGGGACAGGAAGAGGATCATTCACTGCTTTTAGTGGCTTTCTGTGAGAAGATGGTACTAGTCTAAATGGCACCCATGTCCCTAAAAGTGTTTCTCTCTCCCCCACATCTCGTTCTCTCTCTCTCTGCCTCTCCAAAGACTCCTCTAAGTGCAGCATCTTGTTTCAGTAATTCAGCCAGGGCAGAGACAGTGGAGAGAGGAAAGTAATCGATTTCTCTCTCATTTGGTTCCTCCTAGACTTGCTGTAAGGCCTCTTGGGGAGTTCTGGACTATTGGACAAGACAATGTTATGGGAAAGAGTGTCATTGCGTTTAAGGTCATCGTTACACCGAGGTTTCATTTTGAGTGTATTTTTATTGGTGTGTGGAACAAAGTAGACAAACAAACAATGGCACTGCCATTTCCAGGACGGCAGACATCAAGATATGCCCTCTCTTTTCATGCCATTCTGAATGATAGAGTGATATCATGCACTACAGCAATATGATCCACTGCAGAGATACACTCTGAAAACTGCTGCTGTGTGCTAAGCTTTTAGTAAGGTCCATAGGTAAACCATGACTCTATAAAAAGGCATCATTGTTAAATAATTTAGAGGAAATGCCTTTACTGTACAATTACTACTTCTGTCTTATGCTTCACATCATCTTTCCAAAAGACGGAAAAAATAAAAAAGGAGAGTGGAAAGAAAAACAGTGACATGAAACGGAAGATTGTGGGTGGAATATGCTTTTGAGTTTTCCACCTATTTCACTCCTTTATTGAATACTATGGTATGGCTGACAAATGTTTAATAAGGAGCATTACAACTTTATCTATCTATCTATCTATCTATCTATCTATCTATCTATTGTGTATCACAGTATTGAAAGATGGTAAATTATCATATTGATGCAATGATCTTGTATTTGAGAAATCAGCATTAGAGGCATGCTGAGTCATTCTCTCGTCTCTCACCATGTGAATCACTGTGTATGAACAGCAATAATTTCCAGCTGCTGTAAACAGCAGGGAAAATACAGCCTGTCTGTGACCCTTGGTGTTTTTGGGCATTGCTGGTGAAGCCTCCCTACCTGGCCTCATCAACAGGTTTGGGTTAGTTAAGTCAATTTTGATCTCCTCTGTATTTGGGATCTTTATGATTTCTAGTCATTCATTCTGTGTTTCAACTCCACGCCAGCCTGCTAAATTCTTCATACATTCATTTACATCTGATTGAGATATTCTTGCACAAACCAATTAAAATATACAATACAACTACCTACAGATCTTGGCATGTATTGTTTTCAAAACAGAGACCAATCTTGTGTGTCATTAAAAGTGCAGCAGCTGCAATACAAACAAGACAAATCTATCTATTGTTTATTACCTCCTCAGGCTTTTTACCCAGAGGGCAGAATAAGAGAGGGAGGGGCAGAGGTCAGTGTAATTACCATTCACTCCTTCCTTGGAGTCAGACAGTGCTAAGACATGCATTGGCAAATTCCATGGCAGCATCGTATATCACATTACCATAAAGCCCCAAAGAGCTAACCTTTGTTCAATTCCATTTGAGTCTATGAGAGGAAAAACAGCCTTACTGACAGCCTCATCCACCCTCAGTGTTTCATGAGTTCAGTTGTTTGTCTTTCAGTCTTGTGACTGCTCTTGCTAAAGATGTGCTATTCCAAAAATAAAGTGTCAGGGGACATGGGGGGATCATTGAATCATCCTGGGTAGAATATCACATCATCTGGAGAGCTTCAAGGTTCAATCTCGAACTCTGCCTGGGAAAAAAGTCTGTTTGTCTGGAAAATAATACACCATGTTTTGCTCCAAGCCACTCTATATACATGGTATAATTAAATAATTATGTATTTCATATTTCAATGGTTGCTGACATTATAATTAACAATTTATATTTGTTCTGTGGGCTCCTGGTATTATAAAATTCACCTGGAAGCACTCTCCATTTTGGCCTCTGTTGACGAACAACAAAGCGCTTGCATTTGCAGCATCAGTACACTCTAATATGCCTGTTGACTGAAAATGAGAGCACCAGTGCTGACAGAATGTGAAATACTGTTACTGAGCAGAGGCAGCTTAGTGGCGATGTCTTCACTCATGCTTAAAACCAATGGCTTCGGCTCTCTGTAGGAATCTTTAGGCGCCACGGAAGGACAAACGTTGCTACAGAGGATAAAAGAATGTAAAGATGAGTCAGGCCAAATAGTAGGCAGATGCATAGGGAGAAAGGAAAAACGTAGACAACATAAACCAAAGGAATAGACTCACAAGAATGGGCAATGAGAGCAAGAGAGGCAAAGTGGAAAGAAAGAAAGAAAGAAAGAAAGAAAGAAAGAAAGAAAGAAAGAGATCTGTGAATTTTCCCTTCTTCCCCTGAGACCTCCCTTGATGCCAAGCATTCATCATCCAGCCTCTAATATCAGTTATTCTGTGGCTCCTCTGCTTACAGCAGAATTAATTTCTGCTTTAATTACTCTCATCGGCGGAATGCTGATGAAGGAGAGGGACGAGGCATTCTGGGACTCGGGCCTCATTCCACCGCTTTAATTTGAATGAATTCCACCCGGAGACGCTGGCAAACAACTGGCAGCCGAGCCCTGGGAGCCACTCTGGGACTGCGCAGAAGAGCTGCAGCCATGGCCCCCACCAACCTAGCTACCTTGTGTGTGCGTGCTTGTGTGTGTTTTACTTGCTTGTGTGCACTACGTGGAGCACGTTGATTGTGCGCGAGGCTGAGAGTTGAAGTGAAAAGGCAGGGAGGAAGAACACACAAGACGAGCAAAAGAGGGGGAAAACGGATTGATGGATTGAGTGATGAGTGATGAGTGTATGTGTGTGTGTGTGTGTGCGTGTGTGCGCGTGCGCACAGTGTGAGCATGTTTACTGTGTTTGTGTGAGGGCGTGCATGTGCCTTGGTGCGCAATGTGTGCATGTTTGCATTCATATGAATGTACTCAGGGATGCGGGGTGAGAAAGTAGAACTGTAAACGATTTCACACAGAGGAGAGACAGTGAGAACAGATCCATATGGACACGAAACATATGAAATATGAACAACATCACTGACTGCAGCCCACTGTGTAACACAAGTGTTGGTTGGAGAGCAAAAATCATTAATACTTAATTTGATTATTCCAGATATGGCACATCATACTCCCCATCAAACTCCCAGTCTGTGTATCATACAAGAACTAGCAGTATAAAAAGGAAAACTAGGAAATGACTACATGAATAGGAAAAGGCTAGATGAACACAGTCCATGTTTGCATAATGAAAACAACTGCAGAAACAGTATAACATCACAGCTACCGTGGCAGAGGAGCAGCGAGAGGGGCCATAATTGACTTTTCTCCAAGCCAGCTTGGTAGTTACAGAATGTACCATATTGGATAAGGATTGTGATTGATTATGTGGGTCTGCCATACCGATTCGTTTGATTAAATGTAACCATGGGTTTCTTTTCCAAGCCCTAATGAAGCAGCAATTTGAAACTGAGAGACTGGAGGAGGCTGAGCCAGGCTGCCTTCAACCCCACACCGTCTATCTGTGTGTGTGTGTGTGTGTGTGTGTGTGTGTGTGTGTGTGCGTGCGTGCGTGCGTGCGTGCGTGCGTGTCAAAAACACAGCATCACACAACAACCTGCCCCTGTACCTCTTGTAGAATACAAAAGAGGTGAAGATTTTTTTAGCTGTTTTGATCAAATCAACCAAATACCTAATTTGCAAAACTCAGATTTAATGTAAAAAAAAAAAAAAATAGTATTAGTGTTCTGCTGCCTTTGATTGAAATTTAATGAATAATTATGTGGCATAAATGTCTACAGGGAACACACACAACCCTCACAGCAGAGTAACATAACTATAATTAATATGTATGCTGATATTGTATATGGGGAAGGTGTTTACAAGTATTAAAAAAAATCACTTGAATTCAATCAGTAGCACTTTTAAACTTAATCCCACTATTCATCTCCTCCAATTTGATGTTCCGAGCCATCCCTCCTCCAGTTCAGCAGAGGGCAGGGAGGTAGGTGGGAGTGACCTCCACTGACCCTGAAACCTCTGGACAGGTGGGCGGTGGACGACGTGCACTGTCCGTTTTGGCAGCAGCTCTCCTCCACTCCCCGACAGGGAGCTCAGGCCATGATGAGCAGCTGGGTCGCAAACACTAAGCACATTAATATCTTCTTAATGATAATAATCATTATGGCATAAGCACCTTCCCCAAAGTGGGAAGGCTCGTGGAATGTGCCAGAGTAGCATCGTCGTTAAGGTAAAAAAAGGGAGATGAAATGACTCTTTTAATGGGCAGCAACTTACAGCCACCAGTATAATGCAGACACTAATGTAATAATGTGATAATGAGATACACCGAAGACATTAGGGAGACCAAAAACTCAGTGAAACCAGAGTGGATGAATAAATAAAATTTGTACTTGGAACTGGGGTTGACACTATTACTGCTGCAGAAAGACATTATATTATATATACTGTGCATGCTATATAGACTAGACTGTCTTACAGATACATGTTTTAATTAGTGTCTCAAAAATTCCTTCACACTTTAAGGTCTTTCTGGAGTCACTGGAGTTTTTCACCACCTCATGTCCCTGTGCCTTTGAATCCACAAAGTGCTACAACATTTCCCATATACTCGCCTCATTTAATATAACTGTCAGTATTCACCTATCATAGGCCATTATCTGTCTCATCCACGTTCATTATTGAAGCTAATGATCTGTTGTCCTCTCTGCTCCCCATTGAAAGAGGACTACATTAAAAGTCTCTTACTAACTTAATTAGTAATTATAAATGTTAAAGATTAATCAGAGAGTGAGTGGCTTAAGGTTTGCGTCTCTAGGCAGTGGTGGTACAAATGGAGAGACAAAGAGGCCGCGTCGCTTCGGTGTTCACACTCCATTGTCATGCTGGGAATGGAACAAGACATATGAAAAGAGTGGAAATGTGAGCATTTTACCTTACGTACTTCAAATGAAAAAAATGTTTTGAGATGTGCTTGACGCAATCTTCAGTCTGCAATTCTTCCAGCCAAACACAGATTGTTGTTTTCTTTGTGTAATCTATGAGCACTACTGCAGTGGATGTTATGCTGTTTCAGGAAGCAGCGTTTAATATGGTAACCTATGATGCATGCAGCACTCACATTATCTCTTTCTAACAAGATGGAAATAGATCCCCTTAATTAAATCCTGGGTGTACACTAATTCCTTACTAAATCTGCACCTCTCTGACAATTCCACATCAGCAGCACTGTGCACTCCAGTAAACATATAAGCACTGATATCAACATTAAACCTTAATAACTAATAAAGCTTTCATCCAGGGAGTTCCTGTGTGATTTCCATTAATGTGTGTGGGGGGGGTGGAATCGCCCAGGACCATCTCCCTGTTTTCCGGAGCGTGTTGACGCTCAAGCCAGGGGGTCGGTACTCTCGATGCAGGAGGGAAAACAAGGAGGAACTTTAGCTGTGCTGAATTGTGGGATGGAAGAGATGCAAATTGCATCCTTGCAACTTCAACCAAATGTGTAAAATAAATAAAAATCTTCAGTTGGAGGAGATGCACACGGCTCAAAGTGAATTTTACAGTAAACAACGACGGGTATCCATTTCTAACTCTGCCCTTTCTCTTTTAGAGGAGAAATAGTGGTGCTTTGACTGTTGGGCAGGGAGTCCTATCACACAAAACACAGAGTGGGGTGATGGTGGGGGGGCTGGCTGGTGGCCCGCAGCACCTGAAACCTATTAGAGAGCTTTGGAACATTCCACAGGGTTCTTCCACTTTGGCCAGAGGGCATCGTAAAGGTCCTCACAGAGAGGGTCGGTGCGACTCAGACACTGACAAACAGGCAGCAAGGTGAAACACTAAAACGTGCGTGACATCTGAGTCTACATATATATATATATATATAAAGAGAGAGTACATATAATGACTGTGTTTTTATTGTCGTTAGGAAGAAAACATGCTGCTTTCACCAGATCCCTGGTGGTGCCTGTGTTCCCTGCTGAAATGAAAAATGTGGTCAACAGGCAAGGATAAAATTTTCTGCACTTAAATTCACAAGGAGTTTGCCTTCATAAAGGACCACAATGATTAAAACATTTACCGTTGGCAAGCCAAGCAAAACTTTTATCAACTTTTTATCAAATGGTTTGCCATCTGGACTTAAAACAGTAGGGGCCCAATAGTGCGCTGACACTAAAAACAAACATGCATAAACACACACAACCTGCTGCCAAATTTCTTGGAGATAGCCTTATCTTCTCCTCTATGTGTGTTTGTGTGTATGTATGTGTTTTAGTGGTACCAAGGCCCATCTCTTTGGCTAGATCTGTGTCGATGCCTCAGTGTTATGCTCACTGGGTTTAGCTCTATGGGTGTCTGTGGCCTCTCCTCTGGCCGCCCGTGTCCATTTGCTCTGCGGGTATGGCAGGCCTGAGCTGACAGATGGCCGCCCCTCTCCATTCCGCTCCAGAGTAACACAGTAACTGGTTTTTCCTCCGCCGTTGACCTTGCCACAGCCAGCCAGCAATCCAGGCTGGCACTCGGCCTGTCGAACAGGAGGGTAATGAAGTCCAGCGCTGCTCACATGATTATTAAGGCTTTGACGCTGGGGGGCCTTTCAGAACCCTATCCCCCTCCCCTCTCCTCCCCTGTCTGCCATTCACACAGCCAAAGTTCGATGAGGATAGTAATTCGTTACACGGTACTTTGTAAAACCACCATTGTGCCCCATAAAGAGAGCTAAAACTTTTTGGGGTACTCTTTTGGAGTCTGTTTGTATTCTAAAACAAACCTCTCTGCACCTATGAAGCAGACTTAAAAACAAATTTGAGAACAACACTGAGTCTCTGTCCTGTTCAGTAGCATATGATAGCTACTGGCATCCCAGCGTGCATGTCATTCCAAAAAGACACAGAGTAAGAGCCACTACACAAAGTTAGATCAAATCTGTCACAGTAGTATTGGTGCTGACAACTACTAAAAGCAATGCAGTTCAGCAGTAGCGCACCACTGAAATTCTCCTGCACCACAAGCATCTCTAGGCACGCATGGAACCCGGTCCCATCAGGGCCAGGCTGGGATTCGAGAGGTGTAGGTTGCAGCTCTGACCTTTACTAAGGCAGGACTGTCTGTTTGCACTTCTCCCCTAAGCCCCCCTCCAGTCAGACTGCTAAGCAACCCCATCAGACCAGGGGTGCGCATGCACCTTCGGCCTTGGTGACATCTCAGAGACCATGGGGAGGTAAAGTAATGCAGAGGTTAATTCTGATCATCCAGTATTTATGGGCTTCACTTCAGAACAAGGGTTGGCATTAACACTCTAAAGGAGACATCCCTCCTGTATATCAATAAAACATAGCCAGAAGCACAGGAAGAGCCTACCTTTATTCAGGCTGCCCAAGCCTTCGACTAGACTTGCATAGGAGGTTTGTATAAATCCTACATATTTTCTCTGAATTTAAAAGACACTTTTAGAAAGTAGTCAGATCTTTTACTTCAGTAAAAGTAGAAATACAAAAAGTACTCCATTAAAAGGAAAAGTAGAAGTATTGTAAGAAAAAGTATTATCAACAAAATGTGCTTAAAATATCATATAATATAATATTATAATACTATAAATATAACAAATGCGTACATGTAAAACCATTTTAATGCTGTTTGTCAGTGTGGAGCCTCATCATCATCATCATCATAAAGTTGTTTATGTTAAAAGCAACTAGAAACTATACATGACCAAACAAATATTTCCTGCTAGAGAAGTAGCAGAAACGTAAATACTCAAGTAAAGTACATGTCAAAATTGTACTTAAATATAGTACTTGAGTAAATGTACTTGGCTATCACGCGACTGGTAAACTGTGCTGTAGAATGATTAGGTGGACAAGCGCAGTTCAACCGATCACTGAAAGGAATTTGACCCTGAATCACCATGGTGACATCAACCTACCAATTGCAATGCAGCAAGAGGCAGCAAGTGTTCACTCCGAGTTTGTACAAACAGGTTGTATGAACTGAGAGCATCAGATATTTTCTCACATGTTGGCCTAGTCTGTGAAGTGTGCGGAAATGTCAGGAAAATCAATAGATAAGGACCACATCAGCCTGAGCTTGTCTGGCCTAGCAACAGAGGATCCCCATGGTGATGTCAATTACCTCTGCTTTACAACAAAAACACCAGGAAGAGCAAAACAGTCTCTGCAATGCTGTAAAACTTTTAATGCAGTCTCCTGGTTACATTGAGGAATTTGTAAGAAACTTATTCCACTCCTACCCCACCCAGACAGCAAGGTAACACTGTGAATGTGAGAATCTTATTGATAGCTTTTTTTTTGCAGCTCGCTCTGTTTTCTATTCTCCTCATGGACGCCACATTAGTCAGGAAGAGGTATAATGTAACGAGCAGTAAGGTGCGCATAATTGCATATTAGCAGCAACACACTTGGCTGCACGGGAGGTGACTGCGCTAACGAACAGAGAGGCGTTATTAATCACCAATTAATAAAAGCAGGCAGATATCACACTCAGTATATGGCATGCATGGTTTCCTTTGTTTCCACTGGCTGGTCCAAGCCTGTTCTCTTATTTATTTCATAAGATTGATCCTGTTCCTGTGCTGTGTTGTCTATTGAGTTCTGACTCTGATCCAGCCCCCTAGGAGTCAAATGAGGAGTGTTTGGCCATGTTTGTTAGCAGATTACATGTGTGTGTGCTCTATGAATGAGTCCCAGAAACTGAGGGAACACCAACAGACATACCTAATCAAAGAGGATTAAAAGCAACAAAGAATGAAAGTACCAAATTCTGTTTATGCACAGAGAGAAAAAAACACTTAATGGAGTAGTAAACGTGTTGCCACCAGGGCAGAGAAAGTGATGGAGACCATGTAATCAACATGCACTGGCCAAGCTGCTCTAGGGGCCCAAGACAAGAGGATATGTGTCAAGGATAATTTGCGGCCCTTAGCAAGAAACAAAATGAGCCTTCCAGCTTCAAATACTGTTACAGTGTGCCTCCTGTCTGTTCCCTCACTGACAGCCAACACAGTGTGTTTTGCCAGGTTGGAGCACAGTTAATATCAAAATGTAAGCGCTAGATAGTGAGGCAGAGGAAAATGGTGAGATAGTGGCCTGACAGAGGAGGAGGAAAGGAGAAAGAGAGAACAGAGAGGAGAAGGAAAAACTAGAGGAGAGCTAAAGGCCTCTCACTCGCTCTCCTCTCCAGCTCTGTAACGGCCCACAGTGCCTGCTTCACACAGAGCGGCCAGCTGTACAGCAAATGTGCCTTTCCCTCTCCGCCCCCGAACCTTTCCACCCCTCCAGTGCCCCCCTCTGCCTGGGCCGACCAGGCCACCGGCTCCTCTCTGTGAGAGAGGGCTCCTCCCCGACTTGGCTTCGAGCTCAGTGCTGTCACCGACCCAAAAAAATCCATAGAGGTGACCCCAAAAAGCACTTTTGTGATGTGGTTTTGGTTTGTTTACAATTGTCCTTCTCAGCGCCACCACCTTGGCAGCAGCTGCTTGGAATGGACAGGAGTGAGAGGAGAAATGGATTGAAAGCAGATATAACAGGAAAGCAAAAACCCTTTTCACCTTTAAAACCCTTTAAGACAGAAACCGTGCTTCAAAACATGAAAATCCACACAGGGACATTTGAAACAGTGCGATAAATGGGCCAAACCTGCCCCCCATGAGGCTCCAAATGTCATAGTTTGCAGTGGGGTCAAAGTGAAGCAATGGGGTAGCATGATGGCATGCTGATAAAACCAAACAGGCTTTTGTGTCAATGAAAGACCTTCAAAGGTCCTCTTAAAAAAAAAAACAGATGACTTTGTGAAAGCACTGTGATTTTAAATATTTTGTTTTAATGCATTAGCCACAGATCAAGATGGCAGATTTGTTTTCTAATCTAAAAAAACAGAAATAAAAGGTTTGATAGTGACTGCAGCAGCTGAAAGCTGTATAAATCTGTGTGTCTCTGGAGAAAAATCGGACACCCTCAATTCTGTAAGTGAGCCATGCCAAAAAAACTCTAAACTAAAGAGTGGCCAGCTGTCTTCTGGCCTGCTATTAAATTGCTCCTTGGATGGTGGCGATATCATTTTTTTCTCCATAGGAGCATCACACCAGGTCCCCAAACAGAGCGACCAGCTGTACAGCAAATGTGTACTGATCCATCTGGGCCCTAGCAGGCTGCGGCCTCCATCTTAAAACACGTGGGGCCGTTCACAGGCTTGGCTGTGGCTGGTCTGCAACATACCCCCTCTGCGCCCATGGCCACCTCCCTCTCTTTCATTTACCTCTATTACCATGGTAAATGTTGAGTAGCTGGGCACCAGAGCTGTGCTATGTCTGAAGCAGGACCGTCATCGTGCAAGGGTAATATCCATTGCATCAAAATGTACTGGCAGTCGTGCAGAACAGGCAGTCACAAGCACCTCAGACCGATGGGAGGAGGTGAGGGTGGAGGCTTAGTGCTTGGTTTAGGGGAGACTATTGTATTACAAAGGCAGCTAATATGGACTTGTCTGGGTGAGACAGTCTCAGGTTTTGTTGTTCCATACACTTAGCACTACGGTTATGTCACGGCACATCACTATATATAGAGTTATCAGTGTGAACTGACACCATGGAGCGGGGCATGGATGAAAACAACACCCCTATGAATCCAGCGTCTGCTCCATTACCTACGCTAATAACGCTGACAGCTGAGCGGAGATGACCCCAGCCCCCTGTTTCCCCTCTCCTGTGCAGATGGCCATTAAAAGGAGAAAGTGTCCCCTTTTCAGTAGAGAAGGTATTTAGAGCTTTTCCTAATGAGTATTTTTTTCTGTTTTTGGCCCAAATTGGCTTCCAGTGATTACAGGCTGGATTGGATTTAACCCCATTCTACATTAAAAATGGACCAGTTCCTCTAAGCTCTATCTAGAACCAAGATAAAGGTTTTGCACATATCTCTGCAGTCAAATATAAACTGTATTCTTCAGTTTCCTTTTTGTTTCTTTGTTTTACAAAATGCAGTTACTTCTTCACAACTTCATATCTCTACCAAATGTTCAATTTGCAATGAGTATTTTAGAGATCACAAAACAAATGCATGGAACAGAAACCCTTTTGAGGAGTCTGATGAAGCTCGTGATCATGTTGAATACAAAGCAACAGCATATCAGAGAACTAAGACATCAGACAATAACCCAATCACCTATCCTCCTGTTATCTTAAGCTGTCTGAATTCCACTATTATGGGGGAACTGTGTGCTTGTGCGGCTGACAGACATAAAATAACCAGTAGGGGGGTTTGTTTTCTACCCTCCCAGTGTGCTCCATGCCTGCCTTTGCAAGAGAAAGGACTAATGCTGGCATGGTACTGTATTAGGCACCCCCAGTAGAATAGTGGGTGAGCAGATCGCAAAGATGAATACAAAATACACACCTACACACTCTCGGCTCGTCTCTCCTTTGCAAATACACCGAGGCATCAAAATCACAAATCACATGCTTCTGATTGTTTATGCACAAACAGTGGGTCCCTGATAGAATTGCCTACCGGTCCTGATAGAATTGCCCACCGTGTTTAAATTCACCTGCGCCTAGAAGCGTGTCCCAAACAGAGAGGCGGTTTGGTTCCAGATCAATGAGTCTCTCTCCCACTGAAGACAACAGATAATGCAGTGTAATGAAAGAGCCGCCAAACGAGCTGAATAAATGAATGAATAAAGGAACGTGAGACCGGAATTCAGACGCCTACTTACTGCAGGCAAGAAAACCTGTTTTCCAATTGTCTGTTCTCTACAAATTATTCTGCCTGCATACAAATGACAACCAAAAGTAAAAGACATTTTGAAAATGTGGAGGTTAGTCTTACACCAGCACTGTTTGTTTAAGAATACTGCTAAAGAAAATTTGAAATTTTGAATAATTTTGTGATACACAAAAGAAAAAAATATCCATTTTTTCAGTTGATTTGACGTCAAGAAATGCAAAGAGTATTTGCTTTCAGATCTGAGTCATCTGAACAGACTAATTAAGTGAGGAGACACAATTAACAAACAAACAAAAAATGCACAGTAGCAATGTGGAGATTTTTCAAACACTGTGAAATAATATTTGGAATTGAATAACAATTTGTTTTGGTATTTTAATATTTTAATAATCTGTATGTTTCCACTACTTCAAACTACCTTCATATGTGGTTTGAAGTGGAGAGATTCTGCTCCACAAGCATGCACACATACTATTTTATACCATTCACATGCATGGGGAAATGAAGATGATGAGTTCATTATGCACAACACTGGGGATGCAGTTGATGGTCAAAATATTAAAATAATTCCACCTATTTGGTGATGTGATCCAGATATTTGTGAGCCTGAATGAGACAGGGTCAAATATTTTATTACATATATCACATCAGTCCTCAGTATGTGATTCACCTTTTTAAAAAGACTGTCTGAAATTGATTTAAAATGATCAAATACTTGTTGCTAAAATTCTGTTCCCTTAATGATTTGTATATTGCACCAATGCCGGTCACAAAAAGTCCCTCTAACATTTAAATCGCACACCTTAAAGCCACATTGACTGAATTCTACAATACAATACAGAAAACATATTTACTAAACAAGCACTGTTTTCCAGGAGTGCAACAGGGACCATAATGAATGAAAAAAGAGTTATCTCCTACCCAGCATGTGGTTGGCCACGTGGACTTGGATGTCCCATTCACTGTAGAAGACCATCTGACATTTGATGCACTGGTACGTCTTCTTCTAAAAACAAGACCAATAGGAAATAGATTAAATAAATACTTAAATAAAAATATAATTCTTACACTCTATAATCACTTTTATTTTACAATTTTTTGAAGAATTTGAGGACCTTTTTATGAGCTATTCAATACAACAGTAATTAACAATACCTCTTCACTCTGTGAAGGACTGGCTCTGGGCATGGGGGACACCTGGGGGGTCTTGAGCTGCCCACCATTGCTGTCTCCAGTCTGTTCCCGATGCACTGTCTGGACGTGGTTCTGCAACTCTGCTTCAGACTCAAACTTCACATTACAGCTGGAGCATCGTGTCTTTGCAGCAGAAGATGAGGATGTGGAAGAGGATGAAGATGACGAAGAGACAGCTTTGCTTTTCCCGTCTCCGGGGCTGAGACTTTCCCCCTGAATCCAGACTGCTGTAGTTGCTGCTGGGGTGGTGGCTCCACCATGCTGCTGCAGTTGCTTTCCCCCGTTCACTGTTGGACTGGAGCTCTTGGAGCCAGCTGCTGTCACGCAGGACGCACAGAGTCCGTAAGGCAGTCCGTTGATGTCAAGCTTCACCAGGTCATTTTTGGACCTGAAATCTTTCAGACAGGAGGCGCACTTGAAAGGTTTTTGGGTGTGGTGTTGCTGCTGATTCTGAGACATGACACTGCGGCCCACAGGTTGGTGGTTGCCGGACATAGTGCCCGTCTTTTGCATATGGAAGGTACCATGAATTTTGAGCTCCAACGTTGAAGTGACTGTTTGCATGCAGACCACACAGCGGAACCCTGTCAGGGAGTTTCTCAGGTCAGGGTGCATCTGGCAATGCTCCAGGAAGTCTTCCTCACTCTGCAGTGGCATCTTACAAATGCGGCAGCTGCCTGTGTCCAGACTCTTGCTATGAGTGACCTTGTGCTCAGTCAGGGTGAGCAAGGAAGGGAAGCGTTCCCCACAGATGGGACACATGTAGTGCTTGACAGGCCCAAGGTGGGTCTGCATATGTTCCCTCAGCCCAGCCTCAGAGAAGAAGGTGCGAGAACAGACATTGCACTTGTGGTTACCTTTGATCATTTCGGCTTTCCTTTTCATCAAGGCACTCTCACCAGGGCGTATGTTGTGGTCCCTCAACTGGTGGTTAGTGAGGAGTGACTCCATGGTGTAAGATGCCCCACAGATGTCACACCCATACATGGGCTCTGCAGTGTCCACCTCTTCCTCACTTCCATCGTGGCTGTTGTGAGACTCCACCACAGATCCTCCTGTTGTCCCAGGACCATGGCTATTAGTCAGGAGACCATGCAGCTCAGCATCTTCTTTAGGCTGGCCATCCCCACCACTGATAGTCGAGCCGTTGGCACCACAGTTCTGTGCCTTTCCCTCGAACACACAGTGTTTCTCCCTCAAATGCTTCTCTAAAAGGACAATGGCGTGGAAGGCCTTACTGCAGAAGCGACAGTTATACTTCTTGCTGTGGGTAGTGATGTGGCATTGCAGCTCCACCTCTGTGCCAAAGGACTCCCCACAAAAAATGCAGCGGTGGGCACGGCCCTGGTTTTCTAGATGGCTGTGTTTGACGTGTAGCTGCAGGTCAGTCTCGTGTCTGAAGTCCCAGTTGCAAGAGGTGCAGCGATACACCTTTTTCTCATTGCTGTGCTTTACGGCCAGGTGAAGCTGCGTAGACACCTTTGAGTCAAACACCTCCTGACACAGAGTGCAACGAAAAAACACAAAGGTGTGCATGTCGAGCAGGTGCTTCTGTAGGTCATCCACTGAAGTGAACTGCTTGTCACAGCTCTCACAGATGTAATATGTGGAGGTAATAGTGAAGTGAATTGTCACATGCTTCAGCAGGGACTCTTGGTTAGGGAACTCTTTGTTGCACTGTGGGCAGGTGAGTTGAGGCTGCATGCCATCCAGATGGGTTTTTAGGTGAGTCTGGAAAAGGTCTAGACTGGTATACTTGGCTCCACACTGGTTACAGATGAACTCGCTGGTAGTGCGTGAACTGCCTTGTTTCAGCATGGTTTGTTCCACAGATATCGGAGAAGAGGGGCTGAGAGTGCGCAGGGATTTTTTCCCATTGTTGATGTAGTTCAGCGCCAGTGGAATGTTCTTGTGGTTCTCCTTGATGTGCTTGTTGAGCTTCAGAACACTGTTGAATATGGGGGAGTTGGTGCAGTACGAACAGGAGTACACCTCTACTATAGACTCCTTGGGAGTTACAGCCAGGGGGGAGTCAAAGCGCAGGCTTCCCCCATCACAGTGAGTCTGACGAACGTGCTCCTCCAAGGTAGCCTCCGTCAAGAACCCCATGAAGCATTGAGGGCAGAAGAAGGCATTGCTCTCTTTTGCCACAGGACTGGGAAAGCCATGGGAGCAGCGAATGTGTTCCTGGAGGGCATTGAGGTCACTCAACACCTCAGGGCAGAAGTTACACTGGAGGAGGGCATCAGGCAAACTGGCTAACAGGGCAGCATGGTCTTCTGCATTGTGGACCTGCTTAAGATGCTCATTTAGATTTAGTAAAGAGGGCAGAACCTCCAAACAAAATTGGCAAGTGTGAGCCTGCTCTGGTTTGTCCAAGTGCATGGTTCTCAGGTGAATCTGAAGCACAGCTAAACTGGAAAATACTTGTTTGTTACAGTAGATGCAACTGTAGGAGACTTTCGGCTGTTTGGAGGAACGTCCTCCTATGTCTGATGTGTTCTGAGCAGCCCTCTTTCTCCTCCCCCTCGTCTTGGGCACGGGCGGTGCTGTCTCCACCATTGTGGAACTGTCAACAGAGAGATTGGAGTCAGGGGTGGTGCTAGAGACAGAGGTGTAGCCCACAGTTAGCAAAGACGGGCTGTTGCTATGGTTACTGGATTCAGGGAGCTGATGGATGTCCATGTGAGCATAGAGGTCCTCAACAGACAGAAAGTGCTCGGCGCAGATAGCACAGGCATGGCCCTTCCTGTCTCGGCTGTGGGCCTGGTCAATGTGGGCCAGCAGGGTGCTTTCATCACTGAAGGGCTCGTGGCAGTAAATGCACTGCAGGGTGGCACCCAGGCCTCCATCCTCTGACGGAGAGCATTCAGGATGGCACTCTGCAATGTGCCTCTGGAGTTCCTCAGGGACATCAAAGCCCTCCTCACAACGGCTGCATTTGCGGGTTTCTTTCAGCTTCCATTCATCAGCTCTAGAGAGGCTCGAGCTGCTGCCATCTTTGCCCCTTTCGTGTACTTGCATGTGGCCATGGAGAGAGCTGGAGGAAAGGAAGCCTCTGCGGCACACGGGGCACTTGTGGGGTTTGTTAGAGGCGTGAGTTTTCATGTGGATTTTGAGGTGATCACTGCGGGAAAAGGCAGAATCACACTCTCCACAGTGATATTTCTTATCACCAGTGTGTAGCTTCACGTGACGATCTCGACTGCGCTTGTGCTTAAACAAGCGACTGCAGAAGGTGCAGCTGAAAGGGAGTTTATCCCCGTGACTCTGTTCGTGTCGTTTGAGGAAACTTAAGCGGCTGAAGGACTTGTCACAGAACTGGCATGGGTACGGCAGGCCCGGGCCCCCTTCATCCTCCCCAAAATCATAGTCCTCGCAGTGTCCTGGAGAAGTCTGATCCTTACTGGAGGGAGATGATGCTGGCCAAGAACATGATGGGTCATCCTCAAGATCAGCACCGTCTGAAGGAGAAAGAAACAGGGTATTGGGGAGGAAAAGATGGAGAAGGAGAAGAGTGAGTAAGAGAAGTTCTTTGTAACTGTGTTAGCAACTCATTTGTCTTACTTTTTGGAATAGGAAAAATGGGCCACTGTGGTGTTATTTGTCATAGTAATTATAAGGCAGTGGTACGAATCTGGAATTCTTTGCCACTTCGACATGTTTTCTTTTCATCAAGAAACAAAGCCTCTCCTTAGGTGTTATCAGAAAAGTTCCACTAAAATATGCAATTTTAAGTACAATTAGAGAAAAGAAAAAGTGGAAATACTTTTACCACAATTAACCTTGTATGTGGCCACGTAATGGCTTAGCCCACTGTGTCTCAAAACACAATCTCTCTGACATTTAAAGCCAACACAAGACAATGGGTGTACTTTTGGATGTAAACCCAGCATGAGGTAAATTGGAACATTTGTATTATTCCTTGAGCAATTACTAGAATATTTTTGAATAAGAGCCCTTGAAATGACCTTAAGAAAAGAGTGAGGGTAAAAAAAAACACTGAAAAGCAGTTCTCAAGAGTGAAACAGAAGATTAAATGTGCAATTTAGAGCACAGCTATGCATAGCCTATAGGAAGATTCCACTACAAAACAGATGCTTTTCATGAAACGTGGGCCTTTCAGAACATCAGTCAATAGATATCAAATTATATAATATGCATTATTATCATATTTTCTGTGCACCAAGCCGTAAGGCAACTGATACAGGATGGATGGATGTGCCATACATGTGCTGATGCAGAGAGGGGGGCGAGGGAACGGGGAAACGGATAGAGGAAGACAACCGAGCGGCTAACTAGCTCACTCAAGGACAAGCAGGTGCAGAGAATGACTAGGGACCGCCAGTCGACAGACAATGCAGCCTCCCATTTGTTTTACAATTACTTTAATGTGTCCCTTCTCTGCCGACATTCCATGGTTTGCTGTGCAGCGATATGAACGGAAAACACCGAGTGCCACTTTCCACAAGTTCATAAGGTTACTGACCACTTCTTCCCGCTGCTGAATTCTAAGTGCAGTGAACTTCCTTACCTAAATAAAACAACGTAATCCCAACCCCTTCAGAAAAAAAAAACTGTGTCAAAAGGCCAAAACTTAGAACGGGAAAAACAAGAGGAAACTGTAAAGATTTATGAGAGGCACGAAGGAAAAGCACAAGCTCTTTCCAGGATCCAACCTCTGTACTCTCCTTCAGCTGACAAATCTGAAGTCTCTCTCTCTCCCTCTTTCTGTTGTTTTTTTGCTGGGAGATCTGCCCTTTGTCAGGATATCATGCCCTCTCTGAGCACTTACCCCCATCAGGGCCTATCTTCAGGAAACAGATGGGGTCGGAGGCCATTCCCTTACCCCTCCAAACTGCTGAAAGCAGCACATTGAGAGCCCACCTCCACACCGTAGCCCTCCCGGAAACCTCCCACCCCTGGCAAGGCGCCCACTCTGAACACACATCTCACTCAAGGAGCAAACCTTGGCTGATTTACTTGCTTTATCTCTCATACATGCCTCAATTTTTTTCTCTCTCTCTCTCCCTCTCCCTCTGGTTTGAGGGAGGATGGGTGACTCAGTGCCACAGAGGGGGCGGATATGCCCTCACTCATACTGCCTCCCAGGCTATAGGAGAAGAAGACAGTGCAAGAAGAATGACCCCAGCCAATGCCTAACAGTCAAACATATTGGCTTGGAGACAATAGTATAAAACAAACAAATAAATGGGCCTGTATACAAGGCTAAATTAAATTCTACTGCCTCAAATGAGGATGACTTTGCCCTAAGCTATTACTAAGCTGTCAGGACAACCTCATTTCATTTTTTTTGTTTTGTTTACTTGATGCATATTATTTATTTAGTGTCTAAGCTCCAATAACGCACATACATAAAACCGTGTCTGTGGGGGACATATCAACATTTCTTCAGTTAAACTAGCAGCTAACATTTTTAAACAGTTTAAATGGGCAAATAGCTGTTAATCTGTAAAATATTAAAGAAAGTGCTATATATTGAATAACATATTAATGTTATTATTTTGTTGCATATATTGTAGTACTCATTGTATCATTATATCTGACTTAATATCTGAGCTGTGGGAGTGCTGGACCAAAAACAGTGTTTATGCTTTCAGCAGTCGCCAAGTCATTTGTCTTACTGTCATGGCCATAAAAATACCTAAATTTTATTTAAAAAAAAAAAAAAAAAGAAAGAAAGAAAAGAATAAGATCACATCTGTTTAAGGGTATTTTGGGTACAACTGTCCCTCATAGTGAGACTTACTACAGTTTTACCCTCATTCTTGCTTTCTTTCACACACACACAATCGGCAATATACACACAAGAGAGCGAGGGCGCACACACTGCACACTCGCTCACCGTAACAAACATATAGATGTGCAGACATACGTGTGCACAGCCTACACAGATACAAGTGCAATGGCCGAAACAAGTGTGTGAACAACTGTGGATGAAAGAGCAATCCTCCTCAGGAGACCTCAAGAGGAAACAGAGAGAGAGACTTGTTTTTTTCCTTCTTCACCCAGACAAGAAATGCCCAGGCCTCAGCAGCAGCCTGAGTAAATAAAAGAGCGGGCCTTACTTCCCTGTCTCTCGGGCCGGGGGCCTGTGCACGCCAGCACTCTCTGTGCTGCTGCCAAAGGGGATGCTGGGGCCTGAAAAACTACACCCTGCAGCTGAAGGGCTGTCTTTGTTGGTCTGCCAAGGCCTTCCTGAGCATCCTCCAGCCAACAGCCTGTCACGTCCTGGGAGGAAGACCTCCATCTTAAGGCCTGTCCCTCTCTGGGAGTTCTGTCACCCCCCGCCTTTCAAATGTCTCCTATATGAAACAAAACAACCTAATTTGGAGAGCCCCTATAGCGGATGGCAAAAATGTGCCATCGTTTGTTTAGTAGAAAGGCCGCCTTAAGCTACAGTACATGAAAACTTTAAGAATTTAAAAAAAGTGCAGCCTGTCGAGTTCAAGGAATCAAAGAAATGTAAAGTTAATATAGATATCTGAAACAGCTCGATGCCAATTCATGTTTCGTTTTTCTTATAATGCAAAAGTAACCACTAAAAATTCCCCCTTCACAGGTCCCAGTTTCCTCTAAGCCAGTCAGAGCTACTCTTTGTGCACCACTTCCTCCATGTTCATTTATAGCACCCTTTCCCAGAGTAAATACTCCTGTTCAAATAAAAACATTAATACCGAGAACAGGTATGTTTGCCATTTCTGTGCACTGCGGCACAGCTTTTGAACCCCCTAAAGAATTCTTTGATTGATGCAATTAATGTATTTGGAAAATTAGCTCTCTTAAAAATATATTCGTGTAAAGTAATTAATTTTCCTGATGACACAGTTTCCCTTTGGAGTATAATACATATGGTGGAAAATACTGCCTCTAAATTTAAAATGCCAAATAATATGCATAATTTGGAAAGAATGGTTAAATTTAATTATTTGCAGCCAGACACCAAACTGTCCTATTGTGAGCTGCATGCAGTGTAAGAAGAAAGGCTATGTATGACTTCTTTAGCACCGTCTTTTGTTTTGCAAATGTGTGCAAGAAAAATACATGTGAGAGTTTATTTGGGAGATTCTCCATTCTTTAATAATGGAATTAAAGAAAAGCTTAAGGTCTCTTACAGACAAAAAAAATTGTACAATGTTAAATATATTGGGGCTGAACTAGGATGTTTGGTGGGAGAAAGAAAAGCCAAAATATCACAAAAAGCTATAAATAGAAACAGAAAATAAGATTTGTTTTACTGGAAAATACTTCTTAAAATAATAATTAAAAAATGTGAACGTTGATTAAAACTAAAAAAAAATGCATTGTGAAGCAACACATAAAGCACAGCACAGAAATAAATAAAGTTTTGTTTAAATAATTACTTACCTAGTTGCTACTTTTAATTAGATAATCTGACATGTCATTCTTAAACAGTGCTTGCTAAACAGGCCTTTGTTATTCGTCACTATCCAATAATACACCCTTCTGAAACCTTTCAGGGACAGTGGTTTGGGAGTAACTCGCTGCTGGTGCCCGGACCTACGTGTCTGAGGTCCTGGAAGCAGTTCAAGATGGCTTATCACTGCCTGACAGCGACAGAGTACACCTCCTCTATTTAGGAGGCCAAACTCTTATCCAGGTCCAGGACCTTATCTTATCAGAAAAGTGTTTCTACTATCACTCATCTGCCACTTCTATAGCAGGCTAGACTTTGTTCAAAAGCCATTCTAGTGAAGCAAAGCATTGCCGTGTTTTCAGCCGCCAAAACCTTATCATCCTGCGTGTTGTACTAGAGATCTGTACATAGTGGTTGTCATAAGAGATGTGTTTGTGTGAGTGTATTTGTGGCACATTGGGGATTGGGGATTCAATGAATAAACAAAAAGCTGACAACTTGTCTGATGTAACACCATGACCCCACTTCATATTCAGAGAGGGGATCTTTTTACAGTTACTGGGAAAAGTAGTGAGTCTTTCCCAGGAGACAATGCATGTGTCATCTCAACGCTTTTCCTGTTCTGATGCCCAAATAGCAATGTGTGTCTGAACAACACACTATCATGTACGGCCCTGTTTGTGACACAACCACTTAAGATCTAATAGAGAAGGTGGTGAGAGATGTTTTTACATTAGCTAAGCCTCCAATCTCCTTGACTGAGAGAGAGAGAGAGAGAGAGAGAGAGAGAAGGGTGGTCGATTTTTTTTGGGACTAATTCCAGTCAACTGAACAAAATCACTCAGTTGATTCAGGACCGAGAGCTCAGAGGATACAGAGCTGTTGGAAGAGGCCCAGGGCTGGAATATACACGCAGTAGTCCTGCTACATCCCTGTTTTAAGACATCAAATCCTGTCAAAATGAAACACTGATAATTCCCAGTAGCTGTCAACAAAAGTGCCAGGTGGCTAGATGTGACTTTTCACACCATGCAGCTGATTAACACACACTAAATATGCACAATTTATAAATTTATACTTATGATATTTACTATTGGCTACTCAACCTCAGATACATGTGTGGGTGTGTGCTGTGTATACTCGGCCTGCCTCCCTCTTTTTTTTTCTTAGCAAACACAATATGTTTTTACACATCACTGAGAAATGTCAGATCCCCCCACCCCCTGCTACAGATCAATCAGATCCACTACACTACAGGATGAGAAGGAGGGGTTGTGTGATACGACTGCGAGGAGCAGCGAACAAGGATGCTATCTGTTACTGAACAAGCAAGAATAACAGCAGATGAAAAAAGGATTCACTTCCTGGGGTTTCATCAGTGTCGTAGCAGCAAGTTCCTCTGAGAAGTTAATGCACACACACTCACACCAAAACTAGAGTCAATGGGGATTTTTGGCACACAGGGGCTGACACAAAGAGCTGGAACATCAAGCACTGTCCTGACTCTGTGGTCTGGGTGTCCATTATTCTGGCCCTCACGGCTCTGTCTCTCAACCATAGGGAAGCGGCAAACTGTCAACTACTTTGTCCACATTACCCACGTCCCCCAGCTCAGACAGGAGCACTTGGTCACTGTCCCAGAAATCACAGTGCCCCAGTGGCGTCCCAGGAAAGTTAGACAAATGGGAGGCCAGAGGAGAAAAAGTAGGGCGGCCAGTCATCCTTTACTAGGCTTTTTTATTTCCATGATAGTGAGGCACAATGAAAAGTGGAATTCCATTACTTATCACAGTGATGTGTCCCTGCTACACTGATGTCTTTCCACCAACATGAACAAACTGAAATCAATACTGATGACGACAATCAATAATAATGTTTCTTGAGACAATGCCAGGGCTCTAAAAGAACGGAGGATGTTTGTGCTTTAGGCAGAATCTGTCTCTTTTTTTCCCTGTGAAAATCTGCATCATGTAACAATCCATAACTGCTGCGTCTGAGCTCTGCCGGGTAACACATTTCTTATCCTCCACAACCACTGCATACTATTACATCGAGGTCACTGAGGTCAGCAGCACATTTAAAACACAACATGGATGTCAGATAACCAATGAATAGAACTTAAAAATGTTGCTAGTACTATATTTTATCCCTTTAGACACAATAGTGCAGTGTCTGTGCAAAACAACATGCCTGTTTGGAACAGACAAATTGTTTCTGGTAGGAATGTAATAGTGAAAGAACATCATGGTACAGTGCGTATTTGTATATAACTTATCACATACTTATTTTGACATTTTTCTACTTATTCTACTGGTTTACTTTTGTCACTGGTTCTTATTTCCATACAGGTCCTTATTGTAATGTTGCTCTATCCATGTGTCTATCATATGTTGCTGCTGGAACACTTGAGATTTCCCTGCTAGTGGGATGAATAAAAAAAATATCGTAAATAAATATTCATCTCTAACAAAGTGATTTCAAGCACAGCACAAAATTAATGAATGTAGGATTAAGGTAAACATTCATCATATGTTTAAAATCTGGGTTCTCAACAACAGAGTATGGTCGTACTGTATATCTGTTGCTATGAAAACATCAGTGGACTTGATTATTGGTTTCGCCCGTTGAGAAATACAATGTAAGGGTTGTTGAAATACAGTCTGGAGCAGAGTGTGTTCACCTCCTGGTTTCTTCCTCACAGTGGTGATAGTTACTCTTCTCTACTGCTGGGCTAGTTTGTCGTGTTGCAGGTTTGTAGCAGAAGCCTATTGAACAATGTCGGCTCCTCTTTCTTCAGTCCGTATTTCACCAGAAAACCAAAAAGATCCTACACTGGGGATTTGACTGATCGCAACCAAATGTTCATGAAACAGTCAAATTATCGCACATTTGGCCTTCTTTTAGGATTATTGATTGTACATCACACAGAGGACCAAATTATCGTACAAATACAATACTGTTCGTCGCTAGCCAAGTGTGATGGACGAACAGTTCTCCAGATACATAACAAGTCACAAAGGCAGGGTTAACAAAAAACAAATGTGCTTCGTTTTGCTGCTTTGACAAGACAAGAAAATGGAGACATTTAATTAATCCATTATTCAAGAGGTGTGAATTTGGGGTTCATAATAGGTTACTAGTCAGTGTGCAGTGGGTGGCCCCTGGGGCTAATGTTGATGTCTTATTGTTTCAGTTGAATTTGACTTGATTTCGCATCTGAAACATTAAAAGTGAATCACCCTGGAACCACAATATACTTCACAGCATGCATGTCATTACCTCTGTGATGCTGGATACAGTGTTTTCATACTGTGGCAAAGCTGCATTTCAGTAAATAATTTAAAAGGCCAGTTTGTATTTTTTCATAGGTTTACAACAGGCAGCCACATAAGGCTTCGCTGATGAGTGATAACGCCTGAAGGTGCTGCGACACAAGATGGTCAGAGGATGTGTTCAGGTTGTAGGTGGAGCAGTTTGAGTGTGGGAGAGCGGTGGTGTTTATGGTGTCATGTCCTGCAGAACTGGGTTGCAGGTGGTGTGGAGAGGAGGGCATAGTTGACCACTTCAGGTAGGCTACAGCACAAACAGGAAGGAGGCTGTTCCCCAGGTCTTGGCTGGACCAGCAGCCACAGTGAGCCCCCCAGGGGGAGGAAGGAGGATGACAATCTGTCCCCCAGCATGCCCCTTCACAGCCTGCCTCACTGCACTAGCTCTAAGGGAGTGCTGGGCCAGGCGGGACTGGGCTGGGCTGGGCTTCAATCGGCAGGGGAGCCTCTCCGTGTGGGTGTGTGTGTGTGTGTTTGTTTGTGTGTGTGTGTGTGTGTGTGTGTGTGTGCTCCCATAACACTGCGGCAGACCAGGCGCAGGACCCAGTGGACAGTCAGCTCGCCAGTCAGTCAGTCACTGTGAGAGATGCTGCAGCACAACATGGCGCTGTACTACACTACAGCTCTATTAATATTTCCACACTGCACAAGAGTTTACTTGGATGCTCTTTTATTTTTCCCCGCTCTTATTTACTCACGGAAATTTGATTTATGTGATCAGCTTGGAGAGGAAAAAAAAAATAGTTGTGTGTACAGAAATATGCTGAGTTACTGTATGGTTGCTTCATTAAAATAGGGTTTGCTCTGCAAGTTTCAAGAGGAGCTATCCATTACTTAAAAACCACGCACAGCACACACTGAATTCGGAAAATAGGGTCTAATTCTTTTTAATCATACTGCCTCATAGTGACCCATAAAACTTGAGCAAGACTTCAACTAAAAAATTATTTCACTTTTCAAGGAAACTTCAGACACTTGGATCTACGTTTCAGTGCAATGGGAATATGTTGAAAAAGGGCATTTAGCCTGCCAAATGCCCATAAAAAAGTATTTTTTTTTAACGGAGGACCACAGAAACCACATGTATTTGATCAAAACAAACAGATATGCATGTGTTAGCTTTAGCATTAGCATTTACCAGAGAAGCCTGACCCTGCCTCTTGACCCGTGACCTTTGGTTCCCCTGATTAATACACTGTGGCTCTATTTGATATCTCCTCAACACCATCCCAGCTTGTCAGTGGTAAGACAACTGGAGACAGCCCAGGAGGGAGAAGAAAACATGCATCTTGGAGAGGAGGGCGGGATGGGAAGAAAAACAAGCATCAACTCAAGCAAGACGATGTATTTTCATGCATCCCTGTCTTAAATGTCAAGATTTCTTAACCCTCAGTGACTGCAGCGTTGACACCTCTCCAAGGTTCAACAGAAACCGCATTCATTAATAATTAGCTTAGCTCTGTGAACAGGGAGCGAGACTAAGAATGAAAGAGCCAGGCTAAAATTTAAACTTCTGTTCTTTCCCGAGAGAATCAGATTTCACTACAAGTTTTTTTTTCATTCTTTTTCATTTCTTGTTTTCCTGGTGTGTTGGCCAGAATCCCGCAGGCGGCCCACGAACGAGCGATGCAGACGTCGCATCAGCCTTACTACTCCCTCCTCTCCTTAATCATGGCTCTAATACCCTCCAGATGAATAAACATCTTCATCCCCTCTCCGTTGAAGCCAGAAGGCTCCTCCACTCCTGAATCCAAGAAAGGGAGAAAGAAAGAAATGGAGAGTTGAAGAAGGAGTGCAGGGAAGGGATGACAGATGGAAGGGTGGATCAATGTCGAAATGAACCAACAGCAAAGTAACAAAGCCACGGCAAGATTTTCTGGTTCTTCTCGTAATTCGTCTGATCTATTTCCCCCTTGACATAATTATCACAGTCCTCCTAATTATTTTCTCTTCTTTAACAGATTTCTAATGGCAGGCTGTGTTTTTTATGATCATGTTTGTAAAGCGGAGGTTCTGCTAGCTGTTGTGCAACCTTGTCGCCTCAGACTGTGTCCACAGACAGCACAGGAAGGGGGAAGGGGGCGGAGAGGGAGGAGGAGGGAGGGTTGGGGGGGGCTGTCTCTGGAGAATGGGCCAGGCCCCAGACCAGCACTTCCCTGGCCCTGTAACTGTGCCAGAATACTCATGACATGTGTGTACAGTATGTGAGCACAAATGGTAGACAGATTTAGGGGTTTGCTTTGTTTCCCCCTTCCATTGTTTTCTGCTGGTATCCAGGCAGCTCATCATCATACCTTAATACTACTTGTTATTATGAAAACACACACACACACACACACACACACACACACACACACACACGCCTCACTGAATGAAGCTGCTCTGCCCTCCACCTCATCTTCATTTGCAGAACAGGGCTACAATATGAGGCCTGAATACAACCAGACAAATGACTACAGGGCATTTTACTTATTCATTCATCACTTCACATTGATTTATTCCTGTTTATCTATTTATCACCCGAAAAAAAAAAAAAAAAAACTGTTGTTTTGCTTAAAGTTTGAATGCTGATGTACTTTGTGGAAAACTTTCAGGGTCACTGTAGAAAAAAATCCTAAAAGAAATTAACAATAATAAAAATAACTTTATTTATAAAGTTTAAACAAATAAAAGTAATGTAGATTATTTAGGTTTGTTTTATCTGTGAATAACTCCTCTCACTCCAGCACTTCAATTCTCTCCCTATTTACATACGCCCAGCACTCCTTAGCTTAGTAACCATTTACTTAGTTACACTCCACCACCTGGGAGGCTATTTATGTCTCTCTCTCTGGAGAGGAACTCAGTATGACTGCCAACCAACACCCCCACGTGAATTATCATCCATTCAGTACTAGTAAACTTGAGGTAATATCAAATTAATAAATCAAATATTAATAGTGAGCCATGCGTGAATAAAAAAGAAAAGACTGCAGTATATTAAATATTCTAGCCTTTTTGTGACCTTTTCGTAAAGATTTACGCAACTCTCCTGCAGAAATAAGGAGTTTCCATTCTTATATTTGGTAACTTGAATATTTAGCTCACTGCATATTCCGAGGATCATCATTCCAGAGAGTGAATGTAATAGTCCCCCAATATCAGTTATCACTGACAGCAACATCCATATCAGCTAATTACTTTTCAGTGGGCTTGTAGACGAGAGGACATCAGCCTTTTATCTGTATATGAAAGGAGAAGTCATCCCTGTTCTGCTGTGACTGTGAAAGAGCAGTACCTCCAATATAAGAACTGCATACAATGAGGTGGTAATAAAACCTGCAACACACCTCCGCTGGCTACCTTACTTGGCTACTTTAAATATCAAGAGAATATTACCAATAAAGTGACCTTTAATTACATTTGGCATGCAAGTAAGATGATGAGTTGAGAAGAGAGTGAGAGAAATAGATGTTATAAGATTACCACTGGAGTCCTAATGATGTGCACACAACACATAAAGCCCTACTCGCCTGGTAACAGGATCCATGCTGCTTTTCTCTTTACCCAGCATATATCCAACACAAACAGAGGAAACCAACAGGTCAGAGTGGTGTTTTCTCCCTCCCTCAATTTGTATTTTCCTTTGCGTTCTCGGGTTAGTGAGGTGACTGTCGTCTCTGCGGCTGTTCATTGTCTGACGGAGGAGCTGGAGTTGGGGAATATAATCCCATGCACTATGCATACAGCAGGGAGGAAAATGTGGGCACAGAGGTGGCGCACAACCCCCTGGGTGATTTGTAAAACATGAGCAATGGCACCCGAGCACCATGCTGATGCTCGGGTCAGGTGACTCAGTCACAGGTGCATCATGGGAGGATCTCCAAGGAGGAGGCAAGCCTCCCACAACAGTGCATGGTGGGCAACACAATGTGTTCTGAACAAAGAACTCTCTAGGAAGTAGCCTCTTTATTTTTAGGAACGTGTATATCACTGAAAATGTAGCAGAGGTGGTAGCTGGATGGTTCTACTTTTTTCATTTTGCTGGACGATCAACTTGCACGAGTAACTGAAAGCCAAATGTTGTTAGATCAATAGATCCCTGAGACGCATTTAGGAACATAATAGCACATTCAACACATGCCTGAGCCCACACACGTCACTTTAATAAGAAGTCTTGATTAGGATTCGGCAGACATAACATCCCGCATGCACTCTGCTTTGCTAGGCCTCAGATAACCTTTATCCTATAGGGTTTAATTAATGTCAGCCAGTCTACTCTGCCTTTCAGAAGGAAACAACTTATTTCTCTGCCCTCATGGAGCTCAAATCCCTCTGTTTCACTGGTGAGGCCGGCTGCCTTGTTTATCCCAACTACAGGTACTGCTCCCTATTAAGGCCAGCACTTGTTACAGGGAAAAGGTTGAATTATTTACCAACAGTACAGGGATAGACGAGAGAAAGAGAGAGAGGGAGAGAGAGAGGAAGAGAGAGAGAGAGAGAGAGGGAGAGAGGGAGAGAGAGAGAAAGACACAGTGAGAGAGAGAGGGGCATTTCATACATGGGATGAGATTTTTATGTTGTTGTTTTTTGATGCTATGAAGAAGATTAATGATCCATGGACATTAGATGCAGGTGCTGATTACTGAGGAAAGGGCATCTTGGCATACAGTACAGAAAATAAGGCCATACAGGGATGAGTAAATTATCTTCGATGAAAAAGCATCCTGTGCTTAAAAAGCAGTTTTATCCATTAGGTCATGTGTAAATAGATGAATGTGTTTTGGTAAATAGACACCGAGGGTGCTCGTGCGCACTCTTTACCCAGGGCAAACTGTCTGCATTCTATCTGCATCTCAGCCTCTCTGCACAATACAACAAAACATACAGAAAACAAAAGGGAGCACAGAGGGGGAGAACGAAGAGACAGACCAAACAATAAAGTCAACCACAAGAGACAGAGTTTGACTTTGTGTGTGTGCGTGTGTGTGTGTGTGTGTATCGAGGAGGGAGACAGAAAAGGGAGAAGAGGACGAGGGAGATGAAGACAAATGCAGAAAGGGAGAGAGACAGAGGGCGGCAGAGAAAAGGAAAGACAGAGGGAGAAATCAAATTTGCAAGAACATAACAAAAAGCTGTATCTCCGACAAAAGAGAACACACAAGGGTATTTGTCTAGCTGTCTGCACCAGCAGGATCCTCTGAAAGTTTATTAAACTAGAACCCTTCAAGAGAAGGCAGAGAGTAGTAAACTATACTACTGGGGAGGAAAAGAGAGAGGGAGCGGGGAACGTGAGTGAGGAGGGGGGGTGGTTGGAAAAGAAAAAAGCTTGCTTTTCAGCCTCTGTCTCAGAAATTCTTTTATTTCAGCCATGCATTAAGTAAACTCCCCACTGAGTTCTGCTCCCCTTCCTGGTGTGGATAAAGCCGTCCCTCGGGGGAGCCGCTGGTAATTTCCAGCTTCACCAGAAACTCAGGTATTAGGAAAGACCGCTTGGGGACCTGCCACAATATACCTTCACAATTTCATACGCTCTGAAAAAAGAGGGAGCCCCTCCCTCCCAGCCCACCCCCCCCACCCTCCCAGTAAACCCCCTCGAGGGTCCCCAGTTCAAATTTCTGAAGTGCAGACAACGGGTGTATGTGTGGGGGAGGGGAAGGTGATGGTGGTGGTGGGGGGCCCGTGGGACTGAGCACCAGCAATAGAAAATCCACTGCATAGAAGAGAAAAAAGCATTTCCTCTCTGGTCTGGCAGGAGTGCCTTTTTTCCCCTGGCTCCCACCAGAGGCTTTTTACAAAACATGTGTTGCTGACATGTTGACAGATTGCTCAGTGAAGTGTTAGGCGCATGCACACGGCTGGCCATTTAGGGGGACATGGCTTCCTACCCAACATCCTCTACCTGAGGCACCATGTTTTATACATCATCCCCCAAAGAAAAAAAGGAAACAATAAAAGGTAAGGGAGTTGCTTCCTTTGTGAGGAAAGCAGAATATCAGAGAGCAGAGCGGGACTGCGTATAATGCTGCCTTAGCTGAACTGCGGCGATGGGGAGGAGCAACGGAAGTGAGGATAAGGGAGGGAAATGGTTTCAGGCAGGAAAGGAGATAAAGCAGAGAGGTGGGAAAAGGAGCTCGGGGATGCATGGTATGCTTATGTACAGCAGGTGAGCCTGTCGACCCAATAAGGAGCCCAAAAGACCTCCTCTTCGTCTTCCTGTATTGAAGCCAGTGATAGCAACCGGGAGGATGGAATCTGATCAAAGGCCAGCTTCCAGATCCAACTTTTGCTCCTATCAGGGTATCGACAGCGCACGTCTTAATCGCCCTGCGGCTCAAAAAGTGCTGCCGTGGCAACAGGATGGAAATGGGGATCATAATGTATTCATGGTGCCGGCGACCTGGGGGCTGCGGAGCGCGATCTCTGGGGACCGCACTTTACCCAGAGCCAGACGTGTCTGGGCAAAATCACTCCACACAAGACAGCAGTAGAATACTGAGGAGCCATGACAGGATGGAGGGAGGGAGGGAGAAAGAAAGAGAAGAGGGGAAGCAGCAGAGAGAGCTACAGATAGAAATGGAACATGATAATAGAAAATAAAGACAGAGACGGTAGAGACATTAGAGGCAAACAATGGCTGCCGAGCGTGTCTGAGTTTAGAGTACAGACGGGAGGAAAGGTTGCATTACTCCAGTGCTGAATTGAAACTTCAAAACACAAAAGATCTGAGGCCTGAGAAGGAAAAAAAACAGGATGTGATTGGTGGAAAGGGGCTTGCTGGGATGAGTGGCTCTACCTTGAGAAGCCTGATGCTGCTTGACCAGGTGGGTGGTTGGCTGGGAAATAAATTGCAGAGGAAATTGATCCAGATTATCAGGGCCACAAAGAGACATGGCCCTTTGGCCATGGGTAAGAATGGATAAATGGCTGGATGAGTAAATGAATAGAGGGATAGAGAGGGGGAGAAGATTGATGGCTGAGCAGATGGATGGTTCAGTTGGATTGAGAGTTCAGCTCCCCACCACCCACATAACCTCCTCCTGAAAAATAAATGCTTACATTGGAGATTCATCTTGCTCTTCTTCCAGGCTGAATGTAATGCGCTCTCTGACCCTTTCCATCCTAATGATCTCCCCCTCCTCCTCACGCACATGTACATACACATTCTCATGTGCACCCACCAAAAAACGCTCACATGCACAAACAAACAAACACAAAGCTATAGCCTGACCTGCTTTCCTCAACAGGAGGGCAGCTACAACAGGCACCATGCCAGGTAAACATCCTCAAGCCTTGTGCACTCACTGCAGAGGGTAAAGCTCAATGCTGGAAACACACTCTAAAATACAAGGAATAGTCAATTATGTTTAGGACTGGGAAGACATTCTTAGAATGTATATTCCTCTTACATGGCCCTCCTGCTGTATTTAAAAATAAAAAATAAAAAAGACAACTTCTGCTGCATTTTATATCAAGGCTCCTTCTGTAACAGAAAGCCATAACACTCCCCCCTATAGGTGATGATTCAAATGCATTAAGTCTCCCAAAATGAGAGGATTCACCTGCAGACTGCGGCGCGTCCTACTGCACTAACTATCCACCACACGTAGCACACCCTCAGGCATTCAACCTAGGGCCAAAGACAGCTCCCCTGTCTGTCTTTCCTCCTTCCCTTTAGCTGACGGGTTCTTCGACTGCTAAGCTCCAACACGGACCTCTGTGTTTGAGATGACTGTGCAGAACAATCAAGGGACAGACAGAGGAAAAGAAAGAAAGCCAGAGGAGGAGTGATGAAGAGAAGGAGTGCCGCGAAGAAGAGGTAGAGAGAAACAAGGACATCAACAACTTGTTCTCACAGAGAGATGACCCCTGGCCATCCCGAGGCATCTGGTTTATCTAGCTGTCTGGGTAAGCCACGCACACACCTAATGACTCCAGCATGGTCCATGTCCCATAGGTTTTTTTTATCCCGGATTACGGATGGGGAATGACAATGGGCTGGTAAACTACTGCGCCTCACGTCTAGGAGCTCGTATCAGACAGGGAGTTCTCCATGATGAAAAGGCCGGGGTGAGTTGAGAACGAGGTTCAAAGTTATTAAGAAGTTAGTTTCTGAATTACATTTACAATCTGATGGAAGATAAGGGTATCCATAGGTTTAAGACACCTATAGCTGTAATTGTTGATTTGTATGCATCATAAATAGTATATCTCAAACTGAAGGTCAAATATACCCATACCTCTGAGTTGTGCATAATGTTGGGGCCAATATGGAGTGTTTTGGACTCTAACCTTTTTTCCCCCTCATGTTGCATGGCGCTGCTGAACAGACCTCAATCTACTTCTGTGGTGGAGATTAGTAATCATCTAGGGTCTTCATATTGATGGCCAGGCTCAGCTTGTTTGCATATTTACTGGCCTCAGAGCCCAGTCGCCTGAGGTGAGAAGCAAATTACATTTCTGCTTACCCCTACGCTCACAACTCTCACACACTCTTTCGATTTCTATCCCTTGCTTTTTCACCTCCTTTTTTTCTCCCCCAACCTCGTTTCTCTTAACATGCTGATCAGTCATCTTGCGGTAAGCATCCTTGCCTGCCCCGGTTGCATCCGAATAGCGGTCTCATTTGGCTAACATCATCACAGCGTAATCTTGTTGGAGAGAGCAATCAGTTTACTTTGGAATTAGGTATTCCGTTGGCGGGCCCGGAGAGAGGGAAGGCTCACAGGGTTTAAAGGATGCAAACGAAAGCATGCTCTCCAGAATACAGTCTTGAGTCTGATTGGGTGATAACAACCCACACAGGCTCCATGTGAGAGTAATGAATGGCCAATGGGAGGCCTGAATAATAATGCAATTGGATTAAAATCCAATCACACGTTGGTTTTGTCTGTTGACTTTGTTTGTAGGGTATGTTCTACAAACCAAGTTCATGATGAGAAAGATGCATCATGCTTTGACTTGGGGCACATAATGTCCCAATATACAGATTACCACTCTGTTTACCACGGCCCAATCTCTCCTGGCTGTCAGTCAGTCCTGCAGGATTTTGTTGATCTGATTTTGGTGTACATGCATTGCATATACAATGAGCTTGATCACACAATGAAGTGATAGTAAAAGTTGCATGCTCTTTACTGTCTTAAATCAGTGGCTTATTTAGAGAACGGCTACCGCAGGTGGTGAGTTACTATTTAATCAGGGATTTTAATGTCTTGGTTTAGCACAGAGACATGTACCAAGCTGGCACACTCTGCAGCCTTCTACAGAATCCCAGCGACTGGGAGGCCATCGAGGAGAGACTCTCTGATCAAATCGATCGACTCCTCCAGAATGATCGATCAGCCTGGCAGGTTGGAGGTGGAATAGATTAGATGACCTTTACATTCTCAGCAGTGTTGGACCCCCCCGCTCTCCACTGCTCTTAGCATTAAGAGGACATCTCTGTACTACCTGACAGCATGGCTTTACTGTCAAACCATTACATTCTGTATCGATACACAATGTTCGCTCCGCCAAAGCTTCGTCCAGCTGGTGGCCTCTGAGACCTTAAACGACACCCATCCTGCCCATAAAACTTAAATTTATGAACCCACCTTCCAGTCCGAAAATGGCAATTAGCACAAAGGAACAAACGTGTTACTTCACATGATATTTGAGAATCCCTGTCCTTGTGGGTGGTTGAGCTACCCATATCCTGAAGTTTAGGAGTGGCTGCTCCATAGAGCCCTATAGCAGCCCCCACCCAAACACTACCCCCTGGCCAACAAAAACAACCCCTGGGAAGGGTAGAGGAGAGGGTGGGTGAATGTTGAGCCAGCGATAGTGTAGCCCCAAAGTTCCTAAACCGCAGAGGCTAGCAGGATGCCGTCACAGCTGGCTCCGCTCCTTCCTGTGGGCCTGCTCCATGGAGCTCAGCCCACTGGGAGACATAAACCTGTCGGACTGGTCACTCTTTCCACCGCCCTCCATCTCCCTGCTTCCTTTCCTCCCATTACTGGCGCGTTTGGCAAAAGCCATCTAAGGAAAAAGGCCTATGGGGATCAATGTGCAGAACATTTCCACGCAGACATAAGCTAAATCCTATGACCTTTTCATTAGGGAGCACTGACATGATTCATAGATGTTTTGTTAAGGTGTCTGCGAATGAGGCACATCTTGATTGTTGAACTTGTCTCAAAACTCAAACTCTTTGTCTCAAAGCCATGTTACATCCTGTTGACTTCTATTGTAAGTTATCAAAGGGAAGCATCCCACTGAAAAGTGTTAATTAGAAACAAAGTGTTTGTTCACATTACACCCTTCACATGGTTGTTGATAAAAATTCATCCACAGTGAGTGAACATTCATTTGACATATAACACACCTGGCACCTGTTAATAAATTGCAATCTGATCACAGAAAGATAAGATAATAACACCTTTTTAAGGTATTTGCTTTAACACTACATTACATTTTATTACTTAGTATGTCACTAAACCACACATATACACCTGTATATTGCAGCTCCAGAGAAGAGAGAGAGAGATTTAAAAAAAAAAAAAAAAAATCAACATTTCACAAAGCATTTGTTAGAAAACCAAGTCCAGAATGCCTATAAAGTCTTTTTGTGCCTATGTTTCTCTGTATCAGCTTCATCATTATTCTGGTGAGCAGTCCCACGTTTGAAAGAGAAAAAAAGAAAATCATTTGAATTCTGGGGACCCAGAGGAGAGTGAGCAAAACCCAGAGGTAAGATCCAAGCTCGCTCTCCGTGCCCTTCCGTCGGCTGCCTACCTGGTAAACATCTCCACAAGCTCCTTGCTTTCAAAACACGTCAACCGGTGCCTATGTACTTTCGACTGGCCGGCCAAGCAGGAATTGGGACTTTATTTGTTTTTTTTTTACTTTTTTTTTTACTTTTTTTTCTGTCTCTCTTCTGAGCCACTGCACATAACCTGTCTGGCATTAATGATGTTGTTAATAAAATGCGGCTGGTCTGTGGGTGGATTTGCCTGGCAGGCCTGGTGCCTGTCCTTCTCAGAGATAAGACCACTGCTGGCCTTATCTACCTCCCACAGCCCCACCCAGCAGTGTCTGCACTGGACACACAACCAGTCAACTCATCACTGACTAATTACCACCTCTGACTGCCTTACAAAGCAGGCCTGGACTCACATCGCTGCTGCTGCTGCTGCTGCTAAGATTGGCTCTCTCCTACCTTGACTGTGTCTCTCCACTTCTTTGTCTTTCACTCACCCCCCTTTTCTATCCTTCCCATGTCTTGATATATTTCATTTATCTCTCTTGGCTAGTTTTGTCCTCTTCTACTTTATTGTATTAGTACTATTAGTATGTAATAATTTTTATGGTGGAATTTTCCAAATGACAGGGGAAAATGGAACAGCTACAACGTAGGTGGTAAGGTAAATCCCATGCCTTCCTTCCAGTGTATGTCCATGTATTATGTATTTTGAAAAGGACCAATGCCATTTATGTTACAGTGAGGTTTCTCAGTAACGGTTGTGAGCCGTAGTCAGTTCAGTCTCATAGCTTCAACAGGGCAGCCAAAGTCACTTGTGCTACAGAGGGAGGGAGCTGTTTCTTTTATTCAATTGTTTTCCACTTCCACGAGCGTGTGCCAAGGGGGAGGAAAGCGCCGGCTTAACACGCTCTGCAATTCAACACGGCCAGACGCAGTCCTATTAAGATTTAATGTGCCATTCTTCTGCTTGTGCCGCTGAAAAAGACTTGCAGGCTGAGGAAGAGAGTGAACAAAGAGCAGGCAGAGCCAGGGCCAGGGAGAGATGAAGAGAGCAAGAGAAACAGAGACAACCGCTCCGTGGCCAGGTCTTTGTCACTCTTCTGAAGTCACTACTTTCAAAGGGATGCCACATAGTAGAGGGGGAAATAACAACAGTGTTGTTGATATAGTGGTTTTCACTCAGTGTGTGTAGTTCTAGGTGAGAATGTGACATTATCTCTGTTTTGTTTTTTATGCCATCACTGCTATTGTGACTACCTACTTAAGAAAGAGGTCAGCTGGATGAAGTCACAGCATGTGTTTACCCTCTTGGGCGATGAATTATGTGTCGTCTAAAATGCAAAGCGCAAGCACGCAGGTGCTGTGAGGGGGCATGTGTGTGCGCGTGCGTGATAATACTTGTCTGCATGTGTGTCGCATGCCTAAGCAGATGACTGATTGAGCAAGAAAGTACATGAGAGATGGAGAGTTTTAGGTAGAGGGGATGTGAATACGAGGGAGGCAAGGAGTCACAGCGCCGGTCATCGCTATGAACACACAAGCAAGCACAAAACATAGGCTCCTCTATTCTTATTTTGATTGTTTTCCTGCAGAAAATGCAGTCCTCGTCTGACAAAGACCAATAAATACTTTATACTGTGCATAATGTGTGCGGTGTGAAGCACTGGGGAGAGAGAAAGAGGGCGTTCTCATGAGGGCATATGCTTTGAATTCCTAATGACATTCCTGTTAACGTTACTGGCACGGTCGCACAGAGAGGAAACGCACAGGGATGCTACGCCGTGGAGTCAAACATCTACTTTAATACTCCCTTTCTTTCTCAGCCTCTCTTCCTCTCCCTACCTATTTCTCTTTCTCCCGTAGACACTTGCGTAGAGCATGCCCCCCACACACAAACACATACACACAGGAAAGACTCAAGCCCAATTCTAAGAGCTCAGTCTAGCATGAGGTCTCTTTTCAGTGGCTGCGTTGTGCCAGAAGTAGCTATTCTCCCCTGACCGCCTCTCCTCCTTTCAAAGCCTTGTAATCAGTGTGCTGCTCTTTGTACCAGGATGTCGCAAGACGCCCCGGCAAAAACACAGCAGAATTTCTGATGAACGGCAGTGGCTCAGAGTTCGGCTAATCAGGTCTTGCTCATGTCGCTTTCCTCTTATGTGAGTCCTTTTGAAGCAAATAAAGTCTTTGCAGTTTGGCACATTCTTCTTGGCAGCCACAAAGCAGCTGTTGGATCAATACACAAAGTTAGTTGAAAAAAAAAAAAAAACAGTACAACCAATAGGAGCCTGTTGGAAACAGTTAGTAGAAAACATGGACTGCCAGGAGCCTGTTCATAGTCGAGGGTATTACTGAATGTTTCCATGCTGCTGACCCAACGACTTGATGTAAATGAATTCAAACACTTCAAACATGTCGTGGTTGGGAATGGAAAAGGGAAAGCATATATCAGTGGGTTGAAGAAATTTGTCTGGTTCCCTGTCGCAAACACAGACTTCATATTAGAAATGTGTCTAAACTATTTCTATCATATTACCATCCTCTTCATTGTGGGGTGGATCTTATTGTTTTTCACCAAGTATTAATATTTCATTTGTATTTTTCTCATAAATCTGAAATGTATTTTCATTGAAGCTGAGTGCATTTTGCAATGTCTACAGGGAAGAAGAAAGGGAAAATCTACATAATATAAATCCATATATGGCCCAGTTATCTCTCTCTTTCTCAGTTGCACCCTCTCTGATTGATTCCTTTATCTGAGGGAAGCAGAAGACATGCTCTGTTTGCTCGCGCAGTGGCCGGCAGGAAAACAGAGAAAGACACTTATTAAAAAGGTCATCTCACAGAGGGTTAAAATAGCAGGGCACAGATCTCTCTGAGGGGAGCAACCATGCCCCTCCTCTAGTGAAGGACACAAGAAAAGGTGTTTCTCAAGGGAGCTGGACCCGTAATGAAAGAATGGCCACCAGGCTGACAGCCCATGTGTGCACTGAACTATTCAAATATCGTCAGAGACATGGGATTGAAGAACTGACAGTGAAAAGCTTGGTGAAAATGCAATCTTTTGAATTAAAGTCTGCACTAGATGTGTTATTTTTATTTGCAGTGTGGGCTAGCTAGTAAACACAAGCCAAAATGAGCTGAGGAGCGAGGCATTTCTTTGGCGAGCAGGTCTGAGGGCATGTTTCCTTGCCTACCGCTGCAATCTCATATCTAGCAGATGAACATGTCTTGTGCCAACTGAGAGCAAAAGTCAAACTGCAGACACTGTTTCTCTTTCTCCTTCTCCGTGAAGGATCGGTAACAATACAAGGGTGCACAGACGATACAGTCAGAGACTGAGACAAAGTGTTTGTGAAGTGTTTTTTGGAAAGGCCTATGGAATAGCAGTGCCTCCAGCCTCCTGTCTCCTCCCCAGGGCAGCCTAAAGCCCTGTCGGCAGGATGCTGATCCCCACACGGAAACCTGATCCGCAGCCATCCTGGAGCCGGAGGGGTGGACGGGGGGAGCGCTTTCTCCCCCCGCAGAGCCCCTCCACTTCTCCTCCAGAGTTAAAGGGGTGCTCTGGGGGAACATTCCTCTAGCCCTGCCCCAGCCAGCCTCCACTCTCAACTCTCTAGAGGAGCATTCTTCCAGCCCTGCCCTAGCCTTCACTGAGATCTCCTGGGGAGCATTCCTGAAGCCCTGCCCCAGCCCAAGACAGGCTCCCTGGGGACGCATTCCTGCAGCACTCACTCTCTTTCTCTCTCCCCATCTCCCTCCTTCTCCCTCGCTCCCTTTCTCAGACTCTCGCCTTCCTCCGCAGTCCAGCATTAGCACGATCAATAGCACTGATCGCATCAGGGACACGAGGCAATCCATACCCATGCGCTCCCTTAGCGCACTGCAGTGGTCACGGCTTAAGTGCATGGAAAGGTGTTATACCTCTGCCAGATGGGGGGGAGACAATGGCCGCCATTGATCGCAGTGACATGTAACATCTTTCTCTTTTCTCTCTGTCCATCGGGCGTGGTCCACATGCAGCTTGAATCTGTTTAGATTTTATTTAGTCTGTTTTGTCTCACTCCTGCAGTGAAACTTGTGTTCTACTGTAGTTCACAAAGCACGAGGCCCACGTGAGGTTGCGGGTTGGTACGGGCATGTTTGGTTCTGGTTCTACACTGTATACAGTTATGGGATATAAGCTGGGAGGGAAAAAGGAGCTGAGTTCTGTCAGGGAACAGCTAGCAAATCTCCATATGTGGATTGGTTCCAGTCAAGCTCCACAATTTGTTTACCAAAAATAAAACATTTGAAATTGTAAAAATGGAGGGTTTAGCAGGTGCTGGTGGTTGATTAGAAAATGGTTCTAATAAAGGATCCATCTGTGAGTAGAGACTTGATGTAAGGCAGATTAATTGGTCATGGATGTCTACATAATGCCACATAGGAAATCTCCTCCCATATTCCAGAGAATACACAAACACAAGCACGCACACACATTCAAAGTATTTAGTATGCCATCTAGAAGTTTCTTTTCTCCCACTGTGTTTGAATACTAATAGAGTGTTTCTGCGCAATCACAATACCCTAATGGCAATTAGATTCTTTTGTTTGCTTTCCACAGGGGCTCTTATCCAAACTGTGTTTTTTTTTTTCATCATTGAGCAATTAAGAGTTATTTGTCCGTAAGATTGACATTTATAAAAGCCAGGCTTAATAATTGAAAAAAATAGTTAGACATGACCACATTATAGAGGAGTTGAACATACTGTACTCTGAATACATTTTTATAACATTACCACCTATCTCAAGAAGATTTCACTGGCAAATAAGTATAATTTAAAGAGATTTTAATTGTAGTTGAGCACATCCCCCTAATACTTTTTGTATTTCATGGCTTCCTCAAACAGACTGTCCACACATCTGGACCCATGGAATTATGTGTTATATTAAAAAAAAGGGTGACAGGAGGTTCTGCACTTTGTTTCCTTCAAAGCCAGGCAAGCTTCCATTGGATGACAGTAATGTGAAAGTGAACAGCGTATTGATTTTCACACCTGTAGTCGACTGTCCGTCACCTTTAATTTGCACATGCATGAGCACACCCGAGGCACACCTACTGGTAAGCAAAGCGCATCTGCACATATAACGAACATGCATACGTTTCTGCCTACATTAACACCAATGAGGGTATGACAGAATGCACATGTGCGCTTATACCCACACAAACAAACACAGGACTTTGTTGGTTCATGGGATTTGGTTTGTACAGTTAATGGAAAATCTTTGGAAAACTCAGGGGATATCTACAGTACCCTATAATTTGTGGCTTGCTGATTGCGGGTTGCAAAATACACAAAAAAAAAAAATCAAACTGTGCTTGAATGTAAACAGAAAGGCTACACTTGCTTTCCCAAGACCAGAGCTTTGATTTTGCTTTGAAATGATAAACGGTAGCTTCAGTGCAACACCCGAAACAGGATATTGCATTTTAGCCCTCTGAACAAGCTAGTAAGACCCAAGGTCTGCGCCCAAACATTGGGAAATATGAATCAGGTGGTGTTTCTCAATGCAGGGCCCATCAGGACGTGTAAAGGAGGACAGCAAGTCCAGGAGAAGCACATGGAAACCTTCAGTTCACATCATTAGTTCTGTCTGCCACCTTGTCAGGGTATTTATAGCCCTATTCATCCATCAACAGGTCAATGACACAGTCTGCCAATGGCATCCTTCTCTTTCAGTCCCACTAGGTGTTACTACTGCAGATAGCTAGCACTGGGACCAGCTGAGGGACTTTCCTGAACGAGGATCTGTGTCTGGTTACTGCGCGTTGCCTCGTAGCTGCATGTTACACGAGTGAAATGTTAGAATTAGTATAGTGCTGCATAAATTGACACACTGAAACAGGCAAGGACACAACACACATGCCATAAATACACGTACTATAGCCTACAGTGATCTATTATAAGGACACACGGAGGCCTATCCGTATGTCACGTCTGTGGATATTGATGCACAGCACACATAAATAATGTGTGTGAGGCCTGTGTGTGCTTGTGTTGTTGAATATCTACCAAGGAAACTGGTAGTCTGGTGTTGCGCTCCCCTTGGTGCAGCGTACTAACACACATAGTGTGGCATATTCTCTGGTGAAAGCATAGAGTGAGTGTGGGAGTGGGAGAAGAGCTGAGTGGCAGAGTGAAGGGGAGGCTCGGTGGGCTGAACGTTGTTTACCTGTCAGCTGGCATTGATTAATCTTGTGTTCGGTGAGATCGCTCAGCGACTCGAACACCTGCCGGCAGCTGTCGCAGCTGTGCAGCGCGGGCTCCTCGTCGTCCTCCTCTCCCTCCTCTCCTTCCTCTGGAGAGAGCAGCCTCTTCCTCAGACGCCCAGGCTCACCATCCTCCGCCGCCCTCTCGAGGGCGCACTCTGGATCTGCTGAGCCACAGGAAATGACAGCACCACATAGTCAGAGGGGTGACCCACACGGTGAGGTACAACAGCTTCCTCTGGGTGACAATAAAATGGATTTCTAGACTCTGGATTTAATAAAAACAATAATAAAAGCTGTAATAAAAATGCAGGTTCAATTTGGGCCTCTGTAACTCAACCACTCATGCCATAACAGAACTGTTGGGCAGGTGAGGGTAAGAGATATAGAGGCACACACAGACAAGGTGGCACGATGCTCACACAAGTCTAACACATACACACACACACACACACACACACACACACACCTCTGTTATTAGAAATGGTTTTACGTTGTGTTTGCCCTGCTTCACCCAAGCAAAACTCCAGTATATGAAACTAGACTGATGGGAATATGTGTAGTTAATAAATCCTGGATTGCAGTTTTGGCTCGACCAAAGAAATATGAAATTCAACCAGTGAGTGCTGGATTGCATCAGTCAGCGGCTATCAAAGGAGGCAGACCTCGCCATTTTATCCAGATATCTAGGCCAGAACTGTGGATGTATGGAGCGTAAGATGCACAGTGAGACGTACAAAAAATGAGATTGGTGTGTGTTAGGCTGTCGTCACGACACACTTCCTTAAATTATTCAGCCTTGCTCACAGGCAGCCGCGGGTCGCACACATCAATATTCTTCAATCCATCTGCAGTTTTGTCTCTTGTTGGCTTTGTGCTGCAGCAGTGCCAGGGGTGGGCAACTGACTGAACCAGGACCAGGAATCATCTTTCAAGTTACCAGTCTAATCTGAAGTTCTTCATGTGATGTTTAAATATTCGGACAACAAATCAACCCATGCATTGTTCTCTCACAGCATCCCATAAACATCTTCCCTCAGAGGCATAGTAAATCTGGTTTGCAATAGCATCTTATAAATAGGCAGCATGGCCTGCAGCCCTTTAACTCCCCTGCTGTGACCATTGCACTTCACAGTAAGACTGATTAAAAAGCCATACTTACACTCAAACAATCATGTCACCCTGTTTAAGGCGAGCCCTTGCACTTCACCGGCAGCCATTTTAAGCCACACTGATGCAAGCGTTCCTCAGCATGTCCTGAAACTCCAGAGGGGAACGTTAGGAGGAAGCCTGTTTTTTTTTTATTTTTTTGCAGAGCACACAGTTAACAGTGCTTGAGGACAAAAGCACACACAGGTGTTGATGCGTATATGTAGCAGGCGTCTATACACATGGGCGGCCATCTTAAGTCCTCCTTCCGTAGGGTGCTCTTAAACTGTGAAATTCCTTGAGGAAAGGCGTTCCAGAACTCATCAAGGCCACCCAGGATTTTTCCTTTCCCCCACTTGCGCCAAGTATTGATGTAACATCACACCCTCCATTGTCCTTCCCTCTTGGCGACTGAGGCTCTCGGAACATGCCCTCTAAAAATATCAGCACTGTGGTCCCCAGTGGGACCGAGCAGAACAGAACAGAAGGTGTTTCAAGAAAATGAAAATCCCAACCCAATCCTCACAGATGCAGGCCTTTCTTGCTCTGGGGGGAAACACTTCTGACTGAGGCCAAAAGCCACACAACATAAACTAATGATTCATCCACAGAAACAGAATTCACAATATGCACTTTTTTACAGGGTGCCTGTGGAGGAGGTTAAGACTTTGATTTTTTTTTCCCACTGGCCTTTATGAATCATTAATTTGTCTAATATTACATCTCAGTCCTGCCAGAGAAAACAATGGATGGCTACATTTAAGCACTTCTCAGTGCAGAGTGCATTTTATTCTGATGTTCTTATGAGGCTGATGTTCTCAAATTGTTTCAGAAAACCCTGAGATTGAGTTTCACTTGCTTGTTTTCTATTGTTTTTCAAGTGACAAGTTTCAGATTCAGCTCCCAGTGAATCCAAGAAGGGTCAGTGCTCTCGGTCGAGCCGAATGACCCCCCCAATGTTTGGGCTTGGGGAACCATGAGCGAGTCAGGTGGGGGGGTGGGGTCTTGACACGGCAAGGTCACGTCCAACCCTGGGATTAAAGAGGCACGTCAATACTGAGGTTCCTGTGCCTCTGGGCCTCATACAGTAATCCATCAGATCAGGACATCCTCTTCTACCAGTCTCTACAGGCTGGACACCAGATCAATACCAGCATGCTTGGAATGGCTGACAATCACATGTGGAATATGGGGGGAAGATGTGTGGCATATTGAGAGGTTTGTTTTTTGTTTTTTTTTTACCATGCCTGACACTCTTGTTAATTTAGTTAATCAGCTTCACAATGCAGGTAAGGACAAGAGGGAAGCTCCATTGACTGCTGATCCATATTCTGATAAGGTCAGATGATCACAGCTCCGAATGAGAAAGTATTCATGGGGGGATATGATGAAGTTTGGACTGAAAGGATGATTTTTCTCAATCTTCGTGGTATGAAAACCACATTCGTTTTGTACCAATAAAATGTGGATATCTGAATGGTGATTGACATCTTTACAGCCATATAATATCTGTCTGAGCTCGAGTCCATCCATCATACACATTCTTGTCTCTTATGGTGCCTTGTGACATTTAGCATGCCTCAACTTTCATCTTGCTAGTTGAAGAGTCCCCTGGACCCCCCACCCTTATATTATTGAATATTTCTGCTCTTAAATATTTATAACCTTTTAATTGATATTCTCTTCTCTGCTCCCTCGGCCCCACCAGGGACCCATGGTCCCTAGCAGGGGAGCCCACACTCGTCCCCCCACCGTCAGGCCCACACACTGTGATAGGTGGAGATACGGACCACGGGGAGAGAAGGACGGACATGAAAAATAAAACCCTGAAGACGTAAAGTGAAGAGGAAAAGCAGCAGAGCCTGAACTCAACAGAATTCTGATGTAAAAAGTTAACTCTCACCATGAACCCTGCTTTTAACCTTGCTGAAGATGTTATGTCTAACCCTAAGCTTCAAGATAAAATAAAATATTGAGTGCCTAGAATAAGAAAGTGACAGAAAAGTTGTTGTTGGGTACTGAGCCATTTTTTCAAATGCAACATGTGATGGATGCCAGTGTTTTAAACTGAAACTCATTTCAACACCAGCCCCAAAACACTGAGCAGGAAAAACATGAACTCATCACTGAGGGCTATGTTCGTTCTTGCCTGTAGATACTGTATGTCTCGCTCCGTCAGGGTTTAGCCCAAGTCTTTCTTTGTGCATTGAAAGACCTTGGTGTCAAAAACATCATTATCAGCTCACCCATCTCCTCATTTCCCCATCATTTCCCAGAGATCCTGAGTCTACGATGCCCCCTCCCTGGCAACCCACCCTACAACCACCCACCCCCAAGTTCGAATTAAGAATTTATTTTAACCAGCGAGCGGCTTCTGTCGACACATGTCGGCGGGCCTGATCAAAGGTGAGTGTGCTCCTTTATCAGAGTGAGGAGGGCTGTCAGAAATAGGAGGACATTAAGATTGAATAACCTTCACACGGTTGCCGGCACCTCATTATTTAAAAATCTAAAACTTTTGCCGAGCCATATATAGGTCACACTACATTCTAATGCCACGTGTGCCTCCGAGTGTATCCTCCTCTGTGTGGATGGGATTTGGGGCTCTCCACTTAGACCGTCACATCCACTGATCCCCCATCATTAAAGACTGTCATGATCCGACGACGCGGCTGTGCGCTCTACACTTGCCAGATTGTTAACGATCCTCAAGAATTTGCATTGGTGTTCATGTGTTCTGTGAGCATGATTTGAGTTATCCGCCTCAAGTTGCCCAGATTCATATTAAGGACTAAATGCTGTTTAATATTTTGGCTCATTTGAAATTTTAAAGTAGATTTGCAGAGGTGTTTGTTGAAAAGCCATTTCTCTTAAAAGGATAAAAACATTACAGTCTCAAAGTGACGCGCAGATGGACAAATGTTTTACGCAACATGCGGTATATTTATGAAAATGTTACGATGCATGCTGAGGTAAAGACAGGAGTAGAGCACAGAGAGAAAAGATGCTGAACAACTGCAGGAGAACAAACAATGACAACAGCACGGAGAGCACCACATGGAGGAAGCAGCACATATAACACAGGTATACACACGGCATCATCCACCATTAAAATCTCTACACCACAAAAAAAAAGATGTGAGCGCACAAAGAAAAATGGAAACCAAAGCGGTTGAATGAGAAACAACATTTGAACATACCAAACGCTCTTTCTCTCGCTCACCCTGTCTCACTCGCGCTCTCACAGGGAGTGATAATATTGAACGGAGCGCCTTGCTATGCCATTAGTGCAGTAAAACATCAAAGGAAATGAATAATAGAGAATATGATTTTCTGAAGTGGTGGAGTGAAAGAGTTCCTCTTCCTGCTGTAGCGAGCCCTGCAGTACATTGATCTGTGGGCAGCCTCAGCCAGAGCCAGAGTCTCAGACGCCGCCGCCGCACCACTATACGCTACACTACTCCACACTGTACAGCACTTTGCCACCCAGACGCCACTTCAGATCTCGACAACACTTCTATTTGCCCCAGTCCACTCCACTTTGACACCCTCTTCCAAAAAAACAGCCTCGATCTGACATAGCCAAGAGCGAAGAAAGAAGAAGAGACAAAAGAAAGGGATGTATATATAAGAGAGAAGAAAAAGCACCGAGCATGTGGTTATAATTACACACAGGCAGCGCAGTGGTAAAGCCAAGCTGCAGATCTTAAGCCTGCTCGACACTGTCTGGGTAGAAAAGTGCACTGCCTCATTAAATCTCAGATATCACACTGTTCCTGCCTCTCTATGCTATGCATAATACTGTCTATCTTTTACAGGGCCTCTTTTGTTAGCATTTCTCCTTTGCCATTGCTAAATATCAAACATGAATGAGAAATGGGATGCAGGGCCTGCAGAACACTTGGAGAGTCAAAGAAGACTAAATTGGGGGTCTACTTATGAGGCAGTCTTCACATCATGTCTGATTAAGCCCTTGCCTTGTCAAGGCTCTAATGGCTATTGCAGCTGTGTCCGTCAAAGTGGCAAATGTATGAAAATCAGGTGAGATTTTCCACTGCTTTTCAATTACACCTTACAAAAGGGCTTGTTTGGGCAGTGATTTAACCATAAGGGTGATTTACTTCTGTTAACAATAAAGACACACACGCAGTAGTGAAACATTTGAAAAGTTGGAGTAGAGACGGAGCCAGAGGAAGAGCAGACAGACACAAACAACGCTTTTCCTCATTGACCGTTCGTCAAGCTGCATCCTGCGAGGGGGTTAAAAAATAAATCAGTCAGACGAAGTCAAATGAGGAAAGTGAGAAATTAATTTGTGCGCCCTCCTGATTTCTCCACAGGCAGACATCGATCATGTGGTGGCTGTCTCCCCTCACTCTGGAGATAGAGGTGGTGGAGGGATGGGGAGAGCAGAGAGATTTGTGTGTCTGAGGGGGTCGTTGTAATCAGGCACACTCATTAGCTCTACTTTGGCTCTGGATGACAGGAGGTCTCTGAGGCAAGTCTGCCTTTTATGCCCAGTCCTTCATCCCTTGAGCTGGGGTTAGAGGGGCTAAGGAGGCGGTGTGTCTCCTACAGAACCACCCACCAATATCTATCGATACACACTCAGTGGCAGGTAGATATCTGCATTTTCCGGAGATTAACAAAAATGTTGCAAAAATGCTTACTGGCATATCTGATCAATGTGACTCTAAAAAGGTCAATCTGAAACACCTGAGGGGGATGATGGACAAAACTGTCTGTTTGGTTTAAATGTGCTCTAAAATGTAGAGAAAAAAAAGCTGAGACAATGATACGGTAGTCATGAGGAACTGATAAACCTATTGAAGTGGTGCATGCTCCAGTATTTTGCAAAGGAGCACTCAGAAGGCTCTGGGTAAATGCTGGACTAATGTGGCAGCCTAGGTGCACCCAGGGTCCCCAGCCTGCTGGGCAAAACCATCCATATCGGGTTTAAAATAACCACGCCTGAGACTTAACCTTTACCAGAGACAAATGAAATGAAAATATACAGTGTGGTGCATCAGGAGCAGGCTTCATTCATAGGGGGCTTTCTGCTAGCCTGACCTGAATTACCGCTCTGTTCCTGGAGGGCCACTGTGAATGGCACGTGTGGAGACAGGACACATTCATCTGGGTAGCTCTATTCTACATCATACAGAGGGGTTTGAAAACAAAGAGTCGGAAAAAACCCGACAAGAACACACAGAAACACAAGGACAGCTATAAGCACTCCTGCATGTATGCATGCACACAAACAAAGAAGAGGAGCTATACCTCTCGGCCCTAACGTACAAACACACGCAGTTTACAGAATTAAAACCTCACGAACAGGAAACGCATACTTTCTTTTGTCGTTCTGAACTCAACAAAGATCTTACAGACACACACACGCACGCACAAGCAGACACATGATCCACTTTCCAGCCGAAAATGATGAAATATGAAATGGAGCATTACCGCTTGGAATGGCAGTCTGCCCAGGACTGTGCTGGTCCTCTGTCACATTGTCTTCTACTGCCAGAAAAAAAAAGAGAAGAGGGAGAAAAAGAGGGAAAGAAACAGTTAACAGTGAAAAACAAGTTAGACACATTTCCTTGCTTTTTATTATTTACTATTGAGATTTTCTGTATGGAAACTCCAAGAGATTTCAACAGCTTTCGACAGCTCAACCTGTGGTTTGGGAATCCACACAAGCCTTTCATATGTATGAGGTTTGGCAACAAGGCAAACAGCCACCCACGTAAATAACATATTGGACTGGGTAATGATGTGATGAATTATGAACGTCTCCCATGAAACAGCCTCCCAACATCAACAGTGACCAAGTAAAAAAAAACACCTTGGTTAAATTAGACGGGTATCAAAAAACAGATTTGTAGATTTCAGTATAAATGCGGACCTGACTGTGACTGTGATCCAAACTTCAATGCAAAGAACACGTAAATTTATAGCACACATTACGTGTCATAACCACCAAAAAGAGGGTGCCTTTTCTCCTTAGCAGGACAGCTGACAAAATAGTGACAGCTTGATCGACACTGAAACCTGCTCATTAGGTGAATGGCAACCAAACCACTTTTAAATAACAGCATGGCCTTGAAAAACACAACTTCTGTTTAGTAAAAAGTATGAACCTTTTTACATCGGAGGCTTTTTTGGAACTGCTGAGAGTTCCTTGTGGCATGTCAAGCACAAGAAACGAAATGGATTCTAACAGCGGGAAGAGAACAAAAGAGTCTCCCACCTGTTCCATGTAAAATGAGGGTCTCACTGAGGACTTCTTACGCCTCTGCGTTTCCACCCCTGCAGTTGAAATGCATTCTCCATTATGTCTTTTCTTTCTAGTCTTTCATTTTCCTGGGCAAAGAGGAAGGGGGAGTCTGACAGGACCTCCCAGTAGGGGAGTGTGGCAGTGACTGCCAAAGCAGAAACTGGCGCACTTTTAAAATCGCACAAAATATCCTGTACTTTGCATAATTAAGGCAGGATCCTATGGTGGCAGAAGCCCCCTCAGGGGAGCAAGAGTCAGTGTCAAGCAGGGTGTCAAACATCGGTGAAAAATGAAGAGGAAAGTGTCGAGCTGTTTCTTATGAAGATGGCAAATGACGGAATGAGTATATGCGTCGCTGTCAGGCCTTGTCCAGCCAAAACTGTGAGGAGTGAGAAGCTTTTATTGAAAATAACCTTAAAACAGAAATGCCACTATTCACTCGACAAATGCATAGAAGAATGATTGGATATATTTCCCTTAGTAAGATAACAGTTAATGCACACAGAAATATGCAAAACATCGGTCTGGCAATTAATTAGCTAAATCAATTAAAAGTGATGGAACGGACATAGTTGGACACCATGGAGGTACGTCCCTCAGAGCCACCGAAGAGGACTTTATCATCCAACACAGAAACCTTGTCCTGTTAAAGGAGGCCTTAGTGACTGACGCCCTGAGAGTTTAATGAGTTTCTCCAGCACTGTTGAGCGCCTTGCATCTAGGATCATTTAAATGGGCTGAGGATGGGGGTCCTAATAAATCCCCCATGGTTCCATCACAGATTGGTGGGAGCCGGAGTTTTTGTTTTGATTACCGTCCCTGTTGGTGAGATGAAGGAGTTCAGGCAGAAAATTCTATTTCACAATGCCATGAGAACTTAAACATTATGGCAGCTTGCAATGATTTGTCACCACTGTGAACTTATTAAAAGTTTTTTTAGTCATTTAAAAAAAAACAATTTCTATCACAGTGCAAACGTTTTTTTCCCCCTCATTTGCACTTGTCTAGCAGATAATTAACAGCAAGCTAGAAGCGATCAGGGTGAGCTGTCAAGTAAGGGCAGACTCTTGTGATCTTTCATACCACCTGGACATTTGATAGGTAATCGTAACACAGTACAAACACAAATAGCTGGAGAGTTTTAATTAAAACACTCTAAAGCTCACAATCACATCATAATGACAGTTACTTCAACTGAATAAAACTCCAGTCCACATTGTTCTTAAATGCATCACCGCTATCAGTTAATTAACGTGTGACAAGGTACAGTGTATCACTCAGTCAGTGACAAACTGTAATCATGCTGCTAGGTTCTGTTGATACAATACCAAACACACATGGGACCATTTCAGCGCTGCTCCTTTGATTTTCAAAACGCGGCGCAGGAAAGACATAATCCCACAACAAGTAGCGCAGCATTAAAGGCCACTAATTAACACACTGGCCACACACAAAAAGCAAACGTTGAGTAACCATCATTATATTGAGAGTGACAATCCCCAAGACGGGACTATTTCCTTTTTAGGGATGCAGTAATTTTCTACAGATAAGGGAGCGAAACAAGAGGTGAAAATTAAGAAAAAGCACAGAACAAAAGAATACTGAATTAAAAAAAACTAATAAACACATTGATCACCACGTGCACAGCTCATGATACATTGCACCTGCATAAAACTAATGATTTAATAGACATGAATAAGCAAAACATGACAAACTCTCAGCAGCCTGGACCTTTCCTCATCCATCAAATGAATTCCTGCTGTGTCAGAGGACAACACGTGTGTATAATTACTGTACATTTTTGTGCTTTTATTTGTGGATTGCCACGTATGCTTGTGTGTGTGTGGGTATCTCGTAACACTTCTCAGACATTAAAAAAAAAAAAAAAAGCCCTGAGTGTGTTCCTAGATATGCGTGACTCATCTGCTTGGTTACAGGCAGCTTGGACGATACAGTGGCGAACACAATGGCTGTGTAATCCGCCCTGACTGACCGAGAAGGAGACGCTCGCCACAGGGACTACAACTCAATTTAGCTCGGGTCAAGAGGTCAACCCTCCTCAATTAGGGCTGGGAAGGGAGGGAGGAGGACACACACTGCACATGAATAACTTTCTTAATGAGCATTATTTGAACTGGTGATTAGTGTCATAAATAATTTGCTATAGAGGAGCATGTTAATCACGTTGCATAATATTTGTAATCCTTCATATATTGCTGTAAGCAAATCATAAAAGCAAAAAAAAGCCTCCACTAGTAGCAACACTAAAATAATCAATAATCCCATTACACATTTATTGCAAATTTAGTTTTGCAAAAAAATAATAATGCCATCCACAAAGGGAAACAGGACAGATGCAAATAGGGCCAGTAATGTATCATTTCATTTGCAACAGCGGTGGGAATCAATCATTGTCTCTGATTCAGAACTCGTTCTCCATGTGGCAGACAATCCATGACAACACGACAGACACATGCCATGGAGGAAGAAGAGATATCGGCCAGCTCCCGCGACACCCAGTCCAACACACTGAGCCGCATGTCAAGAGCAATGACAGCCGTGCTAATGGGATTTTTCCACGGCTCCATCATAATTTCCTTAATGATAATACTAACCATATTTTTGTGTCACATTAGAAAAGTGCTAATGGGTGTTATGCCACAGATCATTAATTGTGAACAGACTGGAATACGGCAGCTTCCTATAAACTAAGAATGACGCAACTGTTAAACAACAATTTAACAGGGAAGGAAAAAATAAATGCACGTAGTCTGTTTCTGCCATTTTAATTATTTAAATTAAGAAGTGGCTTTTATTACATTTATCATTAAACACACTGAATACAGTGTGAATTTAAAATAAAGACTTAAATTGTTTTTTTTGTAGTTCTTTGGAGGAAAAACACATTTTAGTTGCACAGGCCTATCTTAGTATGGAGTGAGAGGGGGAGTGGTTATGTGTCTCTGGGCATAACGGACACACTTCTTTTCTCCAAAAAAAACTTCAAATTATGAGAAATGTGGGTTTAAAAAAAAGAAATCACATTTGTTTTAGTTTTGTTGAAATTTTCATAGCAGTTTTATTCATCAGACATGAAAGGACATAAAAATATGCGAGAAGTCATCATGTCTGTGCAGACATAAAGCAGACCATCACATTAACTGTATTTTCAATAGGCCCTTCACAGATTTCATAAATCAACCGGTTCTATTTAAGAGTGAAATAATATTTTCTTTCATGTACAGCCAGGCAAAACTCATTCATGTGGCGACAAATTCCAGCTCCTCAAAAACATCAAATATTTAAGGTGTACATGACACAGCGCTGATTTCATGACAACCTCCACACTTAAAGTAAATGGCGCAGAAAATATATTTATGTATGCGGCATGACAGACCTGGAAACTTCCTCCTCAGCCAATGAACACATCAGGCTTGAGACTGTCATTTGTGCTCCAAATGAAAATATCAACCCAGCCTCACATTATTCAGGAAGTGCTGTAGGACAGGCAACGTGGCAGTCATCACACGCAACATGCAGGATTTGGGAATGAGATCCTCCTTCGCCGCTGCTCGCCACTGACTTAGGCAATGTGCTGACCCAAAGCCTCTGCACATCAAAACAAAATTACAATGTGCCTACAGTTGAGAAATGTAGAAGGCTCCGGATTGAGTAAATGTCAGGAGCTAGGGTGAAGTGTTTGCATATAAGCGAATGATGTATGGTCTTGTCCTGTGCCATTTATTCCCCCAAGCAATAACGTAGCCGGATCTGTCTCTCAGACTTAATTGAAACGGGACTTGTAATGTTGCCCTTTTCCTCGATGGGACCAAAAACATAACCTCTGACTCCCACAAGCAGCCAATAGTGAGGTAGTGGGTGTGTTGGAGGTACACAAGGGAAAAAAAGAGTGCCAACTGTCACAGCATTATTTTCTCATCTCCTCTACATACACTCCATACGATCCATACCAATCTCTAAAACGCTGCACACGGTGCCCGCTCTCTACCTTCCCTCCATGTTCCATCGGCACCTCTGTTTATTTTCCCTCCTGCAGAACAAAGTGTTCTTTCTGCGCAAAAAAAGGAGCCATGGTCCACACTGACCACTGCCTCAAGTCAGCAGAAGACAAGCTATAAAAGTGAAACCTGAACTCTGCAGCCCCAGTGTTGGTGAATGCATGCAGTACACACACACACGTGCCTGAGGACACATATTTAGAAGCAGGAGCCACTTTTGTATTAACATTTTTTACAAATAAAATGGCAAGTCCTGTCTCGTGCAAATAACAGAGGAAAATATAGTTTCAAGCCACTATTGGAAAAAAATGACAGGGAAGGAAAGTTATTGTGGACATCTGTATAAGTGTATCTCTGTCCCCGAGGAAAGAGATAGACAAAGAACAATAAATAACATCTGCCTGGCCTTCCTTGGGTCTGATCCAAAACAGGGAAATATCTATGACGTATCTACATTTCTGCTTCGCTTCAGCAGTCGGTATAAGGACATAAAAGTCGGGATGTTTTGTTCACCACATTTTTCCAATTTAAATTCTACTGGCATTAACAAAACAAACAATGTCATCACTGTGACTTCATTTGCATGCAGATTTGCTCACACGCTCTCGATGTACACAAATCTTGACAGATGTTGCTCTGAATTCGCACACATACACACACACTTGTAGCATGTAGGCATGCTCGCTGGAGACGATTGCATCTAAGTGATGCATCTTTTGAGAATCGCAATTGTCAAATCAACTAAAGAAAAAAAAAGAAAAAGCAGTCAATGGCGGTCTGGTCTGAGGAAATAGGGAATCTATGTATGGAGCTGTTTACTGTGAAAAGAGCAGTGCTGGTCTGGAGGCAGAATGTGACAATTTTAAGATGTGCATGCACTCACATTTCCACCCTCTCCTGGGTATTGATTTAAAATGGTGGCTGCATGAATGTACTACCGCAGACCATGTAATCTTCCTTTGAGATGAAGACTTCCGAGAACGAAAGGGGAGAGAGAAAGGGGTCCACAGACCACAAGCTGGGAATGTGAAATTGTGGACAATTATTTGCTGAGCAAAATACAATGCCTGCCAGATGAACTGGAGCTCAACCTCCAGAACCCAGCAGCCCCCCTCCCTGACCATAATGCCACAGAGAAAAGTAGTGTGTGAATATGTGTGTGTGTTCATGCATGTTGCTCTGTCTCTATTTCTCTCGCCCTCCCCCCCTTCCTCCTCTTCCTCCTCCTGTCTCTCTATCACACACACTCAGGCACAAATGCATGGCCAAATTACCACCGGACAGAAAAAAAGTAGCAAAAAAAAATATATATACACATTGTCTGCAGTGCATATGCTGACATGCTGTGCTTGAGATTTGATGTGATATTAAAAACATCATAAAGTCCAGCTGTTTACCAGCTTTGACTGATAAATCCAGATGTTTACAACTTTTTTTAATTCACACTCGACACTACCTCTAATTTCTTTTTGGACTATTGTACACACATGCAAACACACACACATATCACAGCCCTCCCTTTCCCCAACATATAAAATGTTTCCTCCTTAGTTTCTCAGACGGGGGGGGGGGGGTCACGTGATTCTGCGCCCCATTCCATCAGACGGCTCAAGTTCCGACCAGGAGCGTCTTTTAACACATCCAGATGTTTGCCAGCATCGCAGCTGCACTGTTGCTCTCTAAATTATCCATGTCCCTTACCCTTTGCACTTTTACTCTCATCACATTCACAATACAGCCCGCTGACCAGCTTTTCCCCTTTGCCAAATGCGTAACTGCAACCGATTTCATGCGCAACATAACAGGAAGAACACTTCGAAATGCGTAAAAAAACGGGGAAGGGGAGACAGTTACATTTCAGTGAGCGATAAGTTCAGTTCATGCTCGTCTAGACTTGTCATCACCTTAAAATAAATTAAAAAAAATGATCTGAGAGCCACCAAACATAGGCTTATCACTTACCTTTCAGTGATCTTGGTTTAGCTTGCTTGCGGCGCGACATCCTACAGAAAAAAAACGCTGAAGTTGCTCAGTTTGTGTCTGATAATCGGGGTGAGACGGGATAGTCTAAAGGGAGAGTCTCTCTAAATTCCACTGGCCAGTATCGCGGCTGCCTTTTTACCATTACAGAAAGATGCAACTTCGCCCTCGCCGCGCGGTCTAAACACGAGTTTTGCTGTTATTTTGTTATGGGTAGGTGGATGCTGTAAAATCCAATTACCCCGATCGGCATAGGCGACTCTATTTAGTTGAGCTGGGTATCTGGAAAAGTGTGAGAATATAGTAATCCCCCGTCATGCGCTTCCTTTCTCCGGGAAAACACACACGCGTGCAGGCATGATGATCGCTTAGAAATAAAAGCGGAATATTTGCTTTTCGCATCTCATCTCAAATGCATCCGCGTGAGAAAGACATCAGCAAAACGCCTCCTGTGAGAGTGCAAAAAAAATGCAACAAAACCAAAAAAAAGGGAGGAAAAAATGATAATTACACTTTTCACTTCATATCCACCTAACAGCGTCAAAACTAATATAGACTCTTCCTTTTTCCTTACTCCAGTCAGCTAATCATGAATTAGGTTTCGGAATCTGATCTAAGTCTACGTCTAAATTGCTCTTAAAAGAGGATGAAGAAGCAGAGAGAAGATGGAAGCTCCCTCCTCATCACAAACCTGCAAGGTCTTGGACTGCGCTGTCGCTCCGGTAGTCCACATAATAATGGAAAATGGAAGCAAGGCCCCCAAAGCCATCAGGATGGCTCCAGAGGGGGCCCCTACCCCGCAGGGACTCGCTCTGTACGTAATCACTGAGGAAATCATTGTCAGCCTGCCTGCACTCACACACAGACAGAGAGGCATGATTAAAATCCTAGGGATCACGGCAAGATGCGGAATGCTGGATCGGCTGGTCCCCGGATCCGGAGTCGAACTCTAAACCCGAAGTCGGCTTGCTCACCCTGGCGTCTCCTCTGCCTCAGCTCGCCGTCGGCCACTCTCCGTCTACGGCAGACGGACTGGTCCCCCTTCTGGTAGAAACGGTTCAGCAGAAATACATTTTCTGTACGACTGTTGACATTTATGACATGTAATGGCACGCGCAGAATGTCGGCTTATTCACAGTGTTTTTTTTTCTCCTTATTATTCTCCATGAATATATTGTATCCCCCTTTATAAATAAATGTTTATAATAACACATTGATTAGTAGCCGAGTCAAACAATGAAGCCTCCTCCCCTTTGCTGTTATTACAGTGTTTTTTTTTTTTTAATTTTAATACTAATCATTCCAGTTATAGTAGCTTGAACACTTTGAAAGTTATTTAATTATAAGGTGTGTTATTGAGTTAAAAAATAAATAAATCACACAACCTTTTTTTTCATTCTTCATTCTCTCTCTCTCTCTCACACACACACTATGGTGCACACCCTCACCTGCATAAGGATACCCAGGCCCCATACTACCCCTGCTATGTGAAAATGAGAGCCAGAGAGGAGTCCTGCCGTGGGCTTCTCACTCTGCTCTCTGCCACTCTGCAGCCTGGAGGTAGCCTCTGCCAGGGGCCCCGTCCAAACACCACAGTCACGCAAACCCTTTTCCCACTTCCACTGCATTTCTTTCTGACTGATTCACAGAGACAAACCGGCACACCTATTGGGAAGGAAAGGAGCAGTGGATAGGGCAACTCCCAAACACGGGGCTGCTGTAGAGGAAGAAAATTAACAGCAACCTTTGATAGCCTTTACTGAGGCTGAATTTAACTTTGTCGAAGGAAATTCTCCATAAAAGTTAACCAAAACTATAAAAGTTAATGACGTGGGTGCATAATAAGGCTGCTCTTATTCTATAGGGTATTCTCGTCTTTTACTTTGGAGTTCATAATGAGGCCATATACCGTTATAGACATCTAAGGTAATCACCTACAGCAGCACAAAGTAATAAATGTAATGGAAAATTTCAGAGGTGCAGAAGAGAACTTATCTGTTAGCCTCTTCATTTAAAGAGGCCTTGTTATGTTGCCGCAGATCAGTGGCAGATGTGAGACTTCAACATAATAAATGGGGACTTATGACCTACATACTGTATGATAGCATGGCTTTCATTCTGTTTGCTCACTGCTGATGGTGTAATTTCATCTGCACCCTTTACTTTTCAAGTAATCCCCCCACCCCACCCACACACTGCCATAAATGTGTGCAAAAGATCAATAAAACAAAGTATGACACAGATTGACGTGATGTGCTTTGGTAAATTCAAAGCCCTCACAAACTACAGTAAAGTTGGTAAACATACACATATGAAACATCTGTTTGTAGGTGCTTGGTATCTGTCAGGAGATCCCAGCAGCTTTAAAACTTCAATCTTAACAATGCTCTAAAGTTCTCCCTCTCTGTCTCAGCGCTCTGTCAGGCGGCTCTCCCAAAGTTTTACCACCTTGCCTTCCCCCCCCGTACCTCTCGAATGCTCTCTCAAACACAAACAAACAGTGCTCTTCAGTCCTCCAGGGCTCTTTGCTACTTTCATTAGTGACAAAGTAACTGGGAAAAGGCTTGACTTGACTCAGTGCTCGCACAGTTCAGTCTCTAAGTTACAGTACACTCTTGCTCAGAAGTTGTTTTTTTTCCCTCTTCAAATGAAGAAACCTCATGTGAGAAATGTTGCTCATATGACGCTCCGAAAACTGTCTGACATGGGTCGTCCCTCAGGGATGACTTTATAAATATGGAAAGGAGAATCAAATATAATTTTTGGGAGCAAATAGGCACAATGAAAATCAACAAAAATGGTTTTGTTTCAAGTCTGAGCATGAGGGAAAAGGCAATCAAACAAATATACATAAATAAGAACAAAAACACTTATGTTTGTCATAAAACAATGCCAGTTAGGAAATGTCCTATATGATACTGCAAAATCAACCGTCTAATTGTTCTGTCCTGTAAAACTGCTACATGCAGACTGCAAGTCTGAAATGATGTCAAACGCTCAAAGGCAGAGCTTGTTTCCAGATCGCCTTCTTTACCACAGTATTTGTAGTAAAACTGAGCAGTTATGTGTGGATTTTTTTTCACCACCCATAGCTTTTAGTTAGACATTGAGACGCCATAGCAAGTGTGCGTGCCGCAGCATTAGAGCTTTCACTCTGCCTCTCAGTGGGCTCAAATGTTCCCCTGTGGAATCTGTGGCCTTCGGGTGGCGGGACCCTTCAGCAGTTCTTCCTGACCTGTGGCCCGCTCACCCTCTGTCCATTTGGCTCCGACTGCAATTTGTCCAAAAAAAAAACAAAAAAAACTGAACTTAACTTTAAAACTCAGAGAAAGTTTTAATCCCAATGAAGTGTCTCTGGTAGAAATAATAATCACTGAAGGCTATTTAGTAGAACACTCTCGCAAATGGTGAAAAACGGCAGCTTAAAAGCACAGTCGGTCAATTACGCTTGTTAGAACAGGGCAGATACACAGACATGCATGTACACCCCACACACACACACATACACACACACACACACACACACACTTGACTTGCCTCATTAAAACCCATCCAGCAACCAGAACTCAGAGATGTGAATGTTTCCCTTGAGGAGCAGGGCACGTTCATTTCGAGAAAGGCAGAAGATTCAACTTTTTTCTTACTTGCTTATAATTACAGAGATTGCTGGAATGCATGACCCTGAGAATAAGGCTGAGTCCTGGGAGAGTCCACCAGAAGCATCACCATCTTCAGTCTTGCTCTCCATTGTGTGTCTCCCTAGTTGGATGCCACCCACACCAGGCATGAGTGAGGTCGAGGCAGTGCCCCCATCACCAGAGGAGTGCTCCTCGGGGACTTTAACTCTGCTCCAACAAGCCAAACTCCTGAGGCTGAGCGGGGAAAAAAAAAAAAAAGTCGAGATAGTGAGTGACTGAAAACATTGCCCTTTCTGAGCACCGAGACATACACTTCCACAGCAAACTGATTAAACAAAAAAAAAAAGAACAAAAACAACACGGAGAGCTAACAATCAGATGGCTTCAGAGTTGGCAAGCAAGGGCGAGCGTTGCTTTCCAACTTCACTGTTCTCCAAATTGCTGGGCAATTAAACACTGGAGCAAAAAGGCATCATATGTATGCAGTTCACACAAACACTGTGTCTTTCTTTACCAAGAACAAGCACGTGTCATTAGAAAATTACACCAGAAATTCACCACACCTGTTTCAATAAAAAGGTCAGCGACGGATCAACATCTTTGCAAAGTGAAGGGTGTCAACAAAGTAGAGGAAAATGTTGAGTGAGTGAGTGGTCCTTGTCAACAGTGACCTTCCAGCTGGATATCCACAACTTCCATCTTCCCAAGCCAAGGAGCCCTGTGGAGCAACTCCCAAACCGGGTCATTAGCACAGTGGTGTCACCAGACAGCAGATCACGGGCCAGAGAGGGAGCAAGAGGGGGACTCCTGGCACTGCAGCGGCTGCTGTGCGGTTTGACATTCAGGGCTGGCTGATCTATGGGGCTAGGGAGACAGTGCCCTTGCTCTGGGTCTTCATGAGGAGAAGGTCCTGGCAGTTTTCCCCTTCCTTACTCCATCATAAAAACTGAGGTCATAACATGTTAGACGTAGCCCTGACTTGCAACATCACGCCCTGAGCTGGAAGGCATTATTATGGTGACAATATTATCCGCTAGATCCAGCGCTGGAAGCCATTTCATATCGTCAGCCAGCTCATGGGTAGTATGATAAAAGTCCTAGAGATTAACTGAAACCATCCACACTGGCCACACTGCTATACTGTCCAGAATATATGATTTATGCTCTTAGACCAACTTTGAATTACTCACCATGACAATAACCTCAACAAAAATGTGTTGTCTGGCATGATGAATACCATTAAACCACAATAGGACAGTCTCATGGTGTGATCAAAAATCATTCTAGGGGTTTTATATCCTTCTCAAATGGCTTTGACCTCCACAGCTCGACTCCAGCAAATGGTGACCACCATGGCTATGCCAAGATAGAAGATCCCCGGGGGCATTACCGTGAGCCAAGACGAACATAAAAAGTCTCCCAGTGAAAGATGGACATTTTCCACTTGGCAACAGCACACAAGATGAAAAGGAAAGATAGCAAACACTTTTTTTTTTTATTACTGAAACGAGAGTATTTTTTTTTCTTGCTCATTAACACTCTCTCATTAGATCTTCACTGTAAGCTGGGATCAAGCCTACTCACCCTCTATATTGTGGTAGTTAACTAAGCTGCAGCATGTGTGCTACAACACCCCTTATCATACAGACCATTTTACACAATCAGCCAGACTCACCTCACAGTGCTACCAATGTCTGATTACTGAGTTCAATGGATCTCACACTGAATTCAATAATTAAGCATATTTTCCAGAATTATGAGAACATGGCTAATGTCAGGTATCTAGTGCTTTGGCTTACATTGATGATTAAATGAAAATAAAAACTGGACAACAAACATAAAACTTGCTCTTAACGTCAGTTGTGAGTTTTTACAAACGTGAACAATTGTGTAGTCAATGACTAGAGCTTGAAAGAACACTTTTTGACTCTCTTGTAGAGTAATGAGGTGCAGTGCAAATTAAGAGCAGCCATCTTCTCATCAACATGTCCAATTTACTTCGTGGGCTGTCCCTGGAAAATAGGCAGCTGGGTGGAATGACTGGTGTGTTGTAGTTATGTGAAGGCATGTGAATAAAAAAAGGCTCTGAAGGATTAGAAGAACCCTCACTCCCAGGCCATGCACGCATTATTCATCCCACCACCTCCTCCTCCTCACCCCTCTCACCTTCATCACTACCACCCGCCCACCACCTCTCTTGCTCCCCAATGACTCTCCCACTTCCCTGACAGTTGCATAAGCCCAGAGAACCTCTCTCCGGACCACGGTGGCGGGAGTTGGGAGTTGCGATGGTGTTAATTAAAAGAAAAGGTTAACACACACGGGGCTGGCAGAAGGCGCATTCAGGAAGCTCCCTTGGTAGAGCAGCTGCTCACTGTTTTCTCCCTCAGAGGCCCCCAGGAAGGGGCCCACGACCAGGGATGGAAGCCAGGTGATCGGGGACACCAGGATGAAGGAGTGACTGAGCCATAAAGGATGGAGCTGACTTGACCCTCACGCTAAGGAGCAGCCAGGGGGTGTAGCGATTGGTTCCACTCACCTGTCCAGTGCCTCCCTGGCCAGGCCTTGGTTTGGAGCTGATTAGTGTGTCCCAGAGAAGGTCTCACCTCCCTAAACACCGCCCACACACACATACCTTCGTTAGACAGTGGGATGCATGCCAGGCCCATTTAGAGGAGTATGTCACGAAGGTAAGGAGAAACAGACAAAGTGTGGGATGAAAAGAGACAAGGAGTGCTACAGAAATGGCCTTTCAATGAGGAAAAACCCAGACTGGACTTCAAACAAGGGGTCAAAGGGTTGTGGGGGGGCTGAACACGCAGAGAAGTTGAGTCTCAGAGAATTAGCCCATCAAGATCCTGCACAGCTGTTGTCGTTGACTGCACCATGTGTGATGTACTGTCTGCGGGAGATCATTAAATAATGATAAATTATCACTTCATATTGCTCAAATATGCTGCATTATTTTCGAGAAAAAAAAAATATTCATTTGGGAAAATGGCTGGCCTAGTTTAGGAAAGCTAACATTGAATTAGGTGTTTTGCATCAATTGGGAATTAATGATAAATGATAACACTTAGCAGCAACATTATAAAGATAAATTCCTTTTAAGATAAGTTTAATATTCTGAAAATAAGACTAAAGGTTTTAAAAGTATGGTTTAATCTTTATATTTTGGTTATTTGTTCCCTGTGCACAAGACAATGCACAATTGCCCACTCACACAATATTGACCATCCTTAGGTTAATACATTGTGACAATCAAACATGGCACAATGATTGCCACTTAAATTAATTCTAATAAATGCTCATGAGCTTTTAAGACAAACATGAGGGAGTGAAACCTGTTTTCCTTCCTTTCCCCCCCAAATAAGCAGAGATAATTAAACATCTATCCTCAGAGAAGAAGTGTTCCCACTGGAAGGTTGTTTGGTTTAAGGATTTGCTCAGTGGTTTGACTCGCCAGGGACTCTCCATTTGAGTCTCAAGGTTTTATATCTCTAACAAGGCTTTAATTGCCAAGGTAACAGACCACCTGATTAAGCCTGACAATAAGTCTGCTTTATCTGTGGGGTAGGAGTGAGCTGAATAGACTGCGGGTATGAGGAAGAATATTCAAATTCAGCTATCAGCAACTCATGTATTCATGCTCAATGAGGCTGTTATTTTTATATAACCAACAGGCACGCATCGTATGGCCATGCACCTCAGCACTCTGAACTTGACTCAAAAATTCTATTTACTGTGCGTCAACTTTGGAAATGCACAGTACTTGCAGGAAAGATCCTTATTCTACTGAGAGTGTGGAGGAGGCGGCACTCAAAGCCTCAGGTCCCAAGCCATGTGCCCTCCTTATTGTAACGAGTGCATTTCTCTCCTCAAACTCTGACTGGTGAGTGCGTTGAGGAGGAGGAGGGGTATTCTTCAGAGGAGATGGGGAGCGTCTGGTGGTGAAAAACTCTGTGTTAAAGTCCCATCTCTCCTGTCAGAGGGCTGACACGGGGCATCCAGGGACGCAGGGCCTTTGGTGCTCTGAGTCTGGACACTGGCCTAGTTTCCCCCCCTCTACTTCCCTCCACCAACCCCTCCCTCCTGCAACATCCCACCTACAAAACACTCCTCAGCCGCTCCATCTCATCTGTTCTTTACTGTCAAGCTGACCTCAATGAACTGCCCTCCTCCTACCAACACCTCCTCTCCATTCCATCACTTCGCCCTGTCTTGCCTTCTTTCTTGCTTTCACTTTTTCTTGCCAATCCTGATAATATTTGAAATTTTAGATGTCATTCTGAAAATGGAATTTAACATAGTATGCCCCACGGTAAACAATAACAACTAAGTTGTGCCTAGCTTTATTCCATGTCCATACTGCCAGAGATGTATACGAGAAAAATGGAAGCCTACTTGAATAAAAGTAACAATGGTGGTGGTGTATTACATTTTTAAAAGGGATATGATACTATTGGTATATTGAAAATTTAAAAAAATATATATTCAAAATATTAAATTTGCAAAATTTGCAGCCTGAAATATCAATAGAACCGAAAGAGGACAAAACTCCTCTAGTCAGTGCAGTGTGAAAAAAAAACATTTTTAAGCCACATAAATGACCTAAATTACACTTCTTATTGAATCAACAGCAGAATAAAACATCACAACACACAGATAAGCATTTGGCTTTCAGCTTTCACAAGCTAAGTTGCCAGGCAACACAGTGGTTGTTGACATTCTCATCTGAAATATGAGTTTGATTTTGTCCGACCTATTCTGCTCGACATTCAACTTCTCTACTTGTTCATTCTAAAAGCACAATATAAACCAGTCCACTCAGCCTCTCTGTCCCTCTGCGCTGCTCCAATAAATTCAAAACATTTTTTAACTGAATGAGGCTCTTTAGTCACATGAGGCACTGTTGTCACAGACAGCTGAGAGGCCTCACACACCAAACTGAAGGTGAAAAGTTTCTTTGTGAATCACGATAAATCAACTACTCAGAAACACAGGGGAAATACAGTCTGGTTCATGGGGAAAAAAAAACAGCAAATTAAAACAGCTATACTTTTATTATGATATTTAGATATGAAAATTATGTCCCCAAAGCAGCTAAAATATGCAACCTGACTGTATACTGTGTTAATTTCTATAGAGGAAAACGTACCTCTGATGTAAAAGTGTGAGTTTAATGTTACTGGTTATGTTGAAGATTCAAATTTTTTCATGGTACAGCACTAACAATTCAGTTAGTTGTTGTTCCAAAGTGCGCGCGCAAATTTCATCTGAAAGAGTACTGCACTTACGTACCCCATTACTCCAGTACTCCAGTTTGCGTTTTCGGGCACTCCGGACACCATTCTCATGTAAACGGAAGGTGCAAATGCAATGACATCTTGCCTTTTTTTGGTCGTTTTCTTTGTAGTGTAAACAGGGCCTCAGTCAGCCTCACCCGGCATTTGCCTCCACACAGGGCTCTCAACATGGCGGCGGCTGAGCCGGCAGCTGACGGTGTTAGTAGCTAACAGTGGTAGCAGCTAAATATGCTTGCAGCTAACAGTGCGAGCAGCTATTTTTTTTTTTTCTTTCTTTCGTTTCTGTCTGCCAAGCTAATGCCTACACTCCAGTTCAGTAGGTGGCGGTAATGGGCCTTCAAGCTGGTTGCCAACCGTCAGTAAAAACCAAAGAAGAACAACAACAACGCAGACAGTGCTAACAACGCTAACAATGCTAACAAGAGCAACTGCTGACAGAGCTTAAAATGTCAATCTAGGAGGGGACGGTAGGGTGGTTATTAAACTACCATGACAACACCACAGGTCAGGACTGCATTACCACAAACAGAATGAGTGCAGTATTAGCACAGTGTAGAACAGCAGCTATTAGCTAGCCAGTGGCACACACACACACACACACACACACACACACACACACACACACACACAGAGAGAGAGAGAGAGAGAGGCTACAGGGTTCAGCTAGTAACTAGTGGAGTTATTTGTGTTAGTTACAATGGCAAAAAAAAAAAAAACTCACACATAGTTGCAATGCCAGAGACACTGTTCCAGGGGCTATCCGCTCAGCTCGTCAACTCTAAATTTATTAAACCCACAGTGAAAAAGTTTTTTTTTTGTAAAATTATCCAGCCTCCACATAGACTGTGTTCCAGGTGAGACCAGAGACAATTTTCCATTGTGAGTCTCATCATGCTGTGACATGACTCTTGGCATTGTTTGCATTCAGTGCCAAATGCACTGAGAAAAGCTTGATAACATCTTGAGCTCTTGACTATTTTGTCAAAATTATTTTTCTGTCCCAGATCGTAGTGTTCTCTTTTCAAAGCTTTGTATGTGTGGCATCATAAAACTGCTACTGTAGGCCTATACAAATGACTTATCAACCCCAAAACAACATTCAAAGCACCTCTGTCATGTGAACATGTTGTACATGTCACTTCATGAAATTCAGTCTGACATGAAGTGTCAACTCTTGCATTTCGCATCATGCTGTGCGTATGTGGCTATGGAAATTTTCCATGTCAGGATGGCGCTCTCTCTCTCTCTCTCTCTCTGGCAGGTGTAAATGGTGCAAGTTTCTGTCTTGTACAACACCCATGCTATTTTGATGTGTTGGCAATCCCTTTGCCAGACCAATAACTCCCTCACACCAACACTACTCTTTCATGCTGCTTGTTTTATTCTCATTCTTAGAGGGAATCCTCATGAGATACATAGTGTGCCTCTTAATTTCCCCAGGGATGCATGCAGGAGGCATACACTAGTGATTTTTTTCCAGGGATGAAACACCCTGAAAACATTAGAGCAGGATATATCATGACGTCTACTGCTGCTGGGTCAGATAACAAGTTAAGTGGGTTCCATAACTTGTCACAAGTCCATGTTTTGCATTTCTCCTTTTTGTTTTTTTTTCCCCATTTTAGTTTGCTCTTTTGTTTTCCAGGTGGAGGGTGGAATTATTCGCAACAGCGTAGCATGGAGCAACATGCAGCCAGTCGGCGCAGCATAGTAAGGGAGAGTCCCAGGGGACGACGTGGCCCGGTGGGTTTGGTTTGTACACCCGTCACACACTTCTGAGGGGTGACGTGCATCACTGCTCCACTGAGGGAGAGCCTCTGCCATGTTTACTGTCATGTTCCAAGGTATGCTACGTGGCTTCAAACACATCAAACACATCTACAGGAATACTGATATTGGGAATGCCATGGGGAGCCGCACTACAGACATCTTCCCAAAAACACACGCCCACGACTGTGCCACGAGCCCCACCAACCACACAAAAATGTTTTTTTTTTATGTCTTATCAAATTGCCTATGACTGTGATACATTTATATACATAGATGTAATGTTGCAAAGGCAGGTCAAGGTATCTGCAAAAGACAGCAGAATACTGGATAGTCTCACTCATGCCTGCACTACTGTATCTATTTTTGCCAAAATGTCATTTTCTCTGTACAGTAGTTTCCATAGTAACAATGCCAACAGTAGCACCTATGATGTAAAAGAAGATGTTACAGCCAGGGGATTCTTTGTTCAGATTGAGAGAGCTGATTGGAAACAAAAAATGATTAAAATTGTCTGCAGCACTTCAGCAGCTTTGCTACAAATAACAGTATCATTAAATATGCAAGCAATTTTTTTCAACTGCTATGTCAATAACCTGTTGTCTTTTGTACATGGTTTTGGTGTTACACATTTGCACTTGATTTATGAAGACTGGTCAAGACTGATTTGACTAGCAAAGTGGTCCCCTCCCACCCGGCCTGCTGTGTGAAGCCTTGACGAGGGCTGAGTTGTTTGCTGTGCCTCTAGGCGTGAGGATGAGGGGGAGCAGCCTGGAGTTCCTGCCTGGCTCAGGGGGAGGTTGGACTGGATTAGACGGCTGACAGCTGGGCCACATCTCTGGAGGCGCAGGGCGGAGAGGCCCCCTGTCTGCCTGCCTCTGCACCAAGTGTCAATTTGAGCATGAAGGAAGGATGGAGTGAGCCAAAGAGTAAGTAAGTGAACGGAGAGGGGCCACTGGTAGTCCTGGGTGGATTGGCATCAGCGGTGCATGAGCCGTGCACACCGTTAGGCATCAGGAAACACACAGTTTATTTAGCGCGTCTTGACTTGGGGGCATAAACGTGTGCACACTTGGACAGACACACCGACACAAGACAAAACACTCTTACAACGCTGTAGCTCTTGACCTCTCTAGTTTGGAGTAGTGATGTTCATAGTCAGCTCGACTATGCTATCAGGGAAGCATATAAAACAGGCTGAGCTGTTTGACTTCAGCACAGAAGTGTTACTATTAATTACATTTCTTTCATAATCAAAGAACAATCTTTTCTTCACCGAATCAAAGCTTTTCAATAATGCAGAAATGGCGGTGAAACTAGCTCGCCTCAGGTGGTATCCTGTACAATTATGTGCAATCAAGATTACAAACTACTTCAGAATCAAACACACTCTTATTTTACTTCTATTTGCTGTGATGGAATATGTAATTAAGTCTGACTTCTCTTAAGTGGTTGCATTATTTGATAGGCTGCCTTTCAACATTTGCTCTAACTTCCATAGGAGATTTCTTGATAAATGATTTGATTGTAGCATGCACAACAACTGGCATAATTTACTTCAGCAGCACAGTGTTAATATGAAGAATGTTGTGGTGCCGTATGAGATTTTTCTATAATAGGTTTTCTCTAATCCTGAGAGACGGCTTTGTGTATTTCCTGCACTGAGATTTGGCTATCACTGGGACGTGGGATGTGGGCCGGAGTCGACTTTATTAGCTGGTGATGTTCTAATGTGATTTATTTTTATAAATGAGAGTGGGGTGGGAATGCAAGTGGGGGTGGAGGCCAGTATGCAAATATGGACCCTCATTAAACACCACCACCACACAACATTATCTGCTGCTCCTCAGATTGCTTGTGTGCATTAACGAGGTGCAACCAAGTCTGCTACCTAATGACAATGTAATGATCATAGCACTCATGATAAAGTCATCAGAAGGCATGACATTTACACGTCCGGATTTCTACCACCCATACACACGCCAGGTTACTCCTCATGAATTTGAGAAACAGAACTGATTAACATTTTTAATTTAGGATTTAGAGCAGTGACCTTCAGTGACAACAAGTAATTTATCATGGCTTCACTTCTTAGACAAAAACTTTGTATCTTCAGTGAATAGCTCCTCTATAAGTGGTAAATAATTATCTGCTAAACCATTTGAAAACATACTAAGAAAACAAGAATATGCAATTAAGCTTAATTACAAATTTCTGCAGCTATTGACTGAGGTTAACATTGGTATATTTTGAATGGTTTCACTACAAATAATTATAAATTATTATTATTATTATTTTATTTATTTTTTCATTTGTTTTTTTTTTGTGCTGCAACTGTATTATGTATTTGTTATCAAACTCTATTAGTGCATCGGCTGCTTAGCGTCATTTCAACACTTTTCACTTTTGCAGAAATGACCGCACAAGTTTGTGCAGCAGTTTTATTTTCGGTCCTTCAAAACTTTCTTGTGAAGTTGGGACGCAGTCCTCTGGGCGATTGTCATGAGCCTATTTCTGTGTAAGGATGTTTATCTTTATGGCTTTTTGCGAGAATGAGGAGATTAACCCCATAACAAGCAGACATCTTATAGTTGATCTGAGCATCATTAGTCCACATTAATAACCCATGGAACGGCAAATGGGCTTTTTTTTATCATCTTAATTACATGACATCTGAGCTCTCTATCTAAAGACGACTCTCTTTAGAGATGAGAAGGGCTCTGTGACTTCGAGGTACTTGTTTTTGTGTGTACATCTGACAAAAAAAAAATCCTGGTGCTAAAGAATGTGCGTGCGCACACACACACACACACACACACACACACACATCTCAGCCTAAACTAAAAAGGGTGCCATTGCCCATTAGAGAGATGGATTGACAGGAGTGCAGAATAAATCTTTGTGGCAGTGAGTCAGAAATATAAATAGAGCACCTAAGATAGATTTGTCTCTGGTGTTGATGAAGTTACCTTTGGGGGTAGAGCTCTATCTTTTTAGTAATGAGGACAAGCACAAACAGTTTGGTCTCCTAATGAGAAATGATAGTTTTGGAGGTGCCATACAAAAATGCCATGGAATAACACCTCATTTAAGAATTTTCTACTGATTCTCAACAAAAAAAGCCCAAAGTGTGTTTCATTTGTGAAAGAATCAGCCCCACCTGGTGGCTTTGATGTACACCATACGCTCCTGAGGAGGAACAATTGTTGTTCATTAATATCAGTAATCCATAGCACTTGTAACGCTAATTGCAATATATTTACTGAGAGATTGTTTTCAGCTGTCCTGGGTGCTTAGAGCAGGCTGTATCAAATGTCATTTATTTTCAGCACCACACAGTATCACAACAAACTCTAAACAGACACAAGAAAGCTTCCTTTAAATGAAATGTCTTCTGAGTGTGGTTGCTCACATGCGTCATATTTTTAAGTGTCTGTAATCAAAATTTCCTTTCCATAACAAAAAAAAACACACCATTAACAGCAGAATTATTCTAATTAGATCAATAAATGGTGGTAAAATCAGGTAGGCAGGGGAGGGAAGGGATGCTCTATTACCCATTTTATCATCAAAGTGAGTGCTGTGCTAATTATGCTAGCAGCACCCAGTCAGAGCAGCCCACCAGAGACAGATAACAGAGGACTGCCCAGGGTTACAGTGATTGCACACTGCAAACTCCCTCTACGCCGTCTCATTGGACAGGTTGGGCTGCTGATAGTCATGTAAAAATAGGATGCATAATGATATAGAACAGTTCTCAGAAGGTGTTTTTTTCCTTTTAACCTGAGTTTGAGAGCTGGCATCCCATTAGAGCTCTATTGCTAATCAATGTGAGACATTATAGGTTGTATAAATCATGCTCTGACACTTGCTGTATGGGTCGTTAACAGAGAACTCACAAGGGAGGAATAGACAGAGCAAACTTGCAGACACCGAATAGAAACGTCTTAAGCCCAGACTGAGGTACCAAAACACTATTATGGTGATCAAGGAGCTGATCAATGGCAAGATCTGGTACAACTTAAGTGAGGTCGTTCACTAAAACAACTATAGGCATTTCTCATTTAGTAAAGCAAATATTGGTTTTGCTTTGCTGCAAAGATGCACTCGCTGTCTCGCTGCTTTCTAGTAATGCTATGAAATCTAGGGCTCAAATGATTATTTGCAATTTGCGGTTACCAAACAACCACAGACCACCGGAGGTGCTTCTCAAATATTAGGATTAAAAAGAGAGGTTCCTGTGAAATTTTTTAATTGAGGATGTAGTTATTCTGCCCAAAAAGGCAAACAGGAAAGTGCACACGCAGGCATTTGTAACCTGAGTGTGTTACAGAGGGGGACCATCTGAAGACTCACAGGCCCTTTGATGTCTTCTGAATACGGGCATAATGCATGTGTAATTAATAAGCCATTTGCATATGATGAACTAGGGCACTTAGTCAATGTTCTCGGGATACAAATACCTGAGGAAAACAATAACAACGGAGAACATTAAAAAAGGGAGTATACGCAAAAAAAGACAAATCTATGGCCCGCTTCGGATTAGAAATACATTAGCAGCTAATTATGTCCTAATTGCCAATATTTTAGCAGGTGCTTGTACTTAACCAGTGGTAATGCCCTCCTGGAACAAGCTCATCAGGGTTATTCTCAGGTGAATTCCTGCAGTCCAGGATGATTAGGATGCGACAAGATGGACTTGTGGTCAGAAAACACGGATAATAATGAGACAGTGGATGAGGACAACAATAACTACAACAGCAAAACTGCAACATCAATAATAATGATGATAATGCAGACAATGTTGGCAATAATAATCTATAAAGAACAAACTGTGGAGAGGAAGTAGAGGAAGAGGAAAAATAGTGATAGAATGCAGAACTAACTATGACAATTACAAACTTACTAATGCTGAGATATTAGTGCTGAGAGTGCACAGTTCAAAGAGGAGTATTAATTTTTCGGCCAAATATTTTCAAAGCAATCAAAGACTCTGGGAGGTGGAATTCTCTTACCTAATCAAACAGCAAATGTAACCCAGCGCTTGATTAAATATTGAGCTTAGGAGTTTCACATATCTTTTTTCATTGGCCTGCTGGCATTTTGGCAGCAAGGGAGCATCAAACTCCCATAAGTCTCTGGAGTTGGTCCACTCTGGAAAAGTGCTGAGCCAGCAGATCAAACTGTAGAAATGTCACGGAGTGGAGAGGAAATGAACCTCAACCATGCATCAATTGAGTCGTCTTCACATCTGACATTTTGGTTCCTGATGAGGTCGAGATGAGCGATGCTGTGGAAAGTAAACTTAGATTGTTGAATCGCAGAATTGTGATGTGCTTAAAGGACAGTTGACCATTTTAGTCCTGCTGTTGTCACTGTTATAATCTTACTGGGACTTTTATATTATGACGATGATACATTACACTATTGCATTCTGTAATTACCTCTCATTATAGTAGCTTTCATTGTTAGTGACAGAATCTGCTATTCTCTCACTGGATTCACAGGAAACAGTGCAGTGTTACAGATTGTAATTTAATCTCATTGATATCAGCCTCACCATTACTGCCCACTCTCCCACAGCTGCAACATCTGAGTGAAGTTACATCAAATACAAGGAGAACATTTCCTACTTCTGCTGCTTCACATCTAAAGCATTCCACACGTGGCTTTTATTGTGAAGTAGCAACAGGACACAGCATATTTTGTCACTGATGTTGAAATGTTTGGTTGGACTGTATACAGATATACTGGTGACTTTAATGTTGCATTTCTGACAAGTCACTGATCTAGGCGTGTTTGCTGTTAATGTGCACCCCAGCTGCCCCCGACCATCCAGAGTCTTAAATTTCATAGCGTTAATATTATGAAAGACACATGATCTTTTCCTTCAACGAGAAGTCATCATCATTCATTGTGTTTTTCTTTATCATTTTGCCATCCATAAAAACTCAGATTTACGCCAAGGTCTTCAGAGAGTTATAATGTATTATTGGAACTACTCCCAAACAATCATACAGGTCTTTTAATTTGCCTCTTTGTTTCTGGAGTCTGAGGTGCATTTTTCCAGTTCCTGACTCAATATTCAGCGTTACATCAAATATCGGTTCAACTTTTCCCTCCATCTTTTTTTTTTTTTTTTTTTTTGCTCCACTTACCATTGTATTGTTCGACCTTGAGTGAGATGCTGTCAGGCGCTTTTTAGAACATAAGCGTTGCAGTTTCCCATAATCCACTGGGAGTGTTGAGGTGAGAGCTGTGGCCCACTAGCACTCTGAGTGGCTGGCAGCGGATCAAAAGCAAACGAGGTTCCTGAGCTCATTCCAATTATAACAGCACACACTATCAACTACAAATACAAACAGCACGTAAGTGATAGCGCTGGTGGCCTGGAGGACTGCTGCCAGAGAGCAGGCAGCATGCTAATCAGGATACCTCTTGCCATGGGCTATTTAGGGAATAGCCTCTTATCCCACCAATTCCCCATGCCATAGCCAGGGAAACGAAAGAGAAAAAGGGGAGTGAATTCCCAGAGTGCACAAACCAAGGACAAAATATAGAAAATGGATCTTTATCTTTGCTGTCGGCCATATCCATATTAATTACAAAAAAACATTGCATAAGTACTGAATAAAATATAAAGAGATTTGTCAAACACATACAGCTACAAATTATGACCAGCCTCTATAATTCCCTTTTCTTATGTTAATTTGATGATCAAACAAAAGTTAAACAATCTTTTTGTCTTTCAAATCTCACGTAGGCTTTAGTCAACTTCATGGCTTCATTCTGAGGATATGAAAAGACAAGGTCCTCCATCATTTGCACATCACTTCACACTGTTTATTGTAATTAGTTTGATTATTCATAACAACATCTTCCCGAGCATCCCATTGTAGTCGGCCAATCCAAGGAAGTGATTTATATCCGGGCGACGGTCATGGGGGAAGGAAGTGAGATGTTTTCTGTGGCAACATGCACGCTCCCCCCACCCCTCCACACGGGCACGGACAACCCCTCAGAGTTTGGCAACTCTCCAGAGCCATGCAGGGGCGGCGGAGTACAGCGGGAGCCTGAGTGAGAAGCACACATTGTGCACCGCGGGACCCCACCAGCCCCGGCCCGAAGGCACAACTCTCAAGGACATGGAGAACTGGGGCAGAGAACTTCCAGGCTTCCCACTGGTAGGGCAGGCTGAGAGAGAAAAGAGGGAAAGTTTCCAAAGTGTCTCTGTGTTTGTGAGCATAGCTGACAAAATCTGTTGCTTGTAGAGATTCTTTTGATGAGTAAACACTAATCATGTGTTTTAAGCATAGAGTATTTAAATATGATCCACAGGTGAAATGAAACTGGAAAATTCAGACTTAAACCCTATTTGGTGTCAAAAATGGGGTCAGGCCGGGATTGTGACTCATATTGTTGGGTTGTTTTCTGTGATCTATGGTTCAAATAAAGGAATACAAATAAAGAGGAAGATTAATAAAAGTATGTCTGTGCACATAGATGAGCATAAATGTGTTTGTGTTTCTATCCCTGTGTATCCAGTCCCTGATCTCCTAGTCAAATATAATTACTGACTGGTATGATGCATTTGAATCAGTGGCTCAGATACCCTCACGGTGTCCACAGAGGGGGGTGTAATTCTCAGATTTGCAGACAAATAAAAATGGAATCTGAACATGGAAAAGGCAGTTTACTGTTGTACCAAAACTTCTGGCATATAATGTTTCAAACAATGTGTCAATCAATGGATATTCACTGTTTGCCAACAGTTCTCTGTGAAACATATTCTGTTATTGTATATAAAATGGTTCAAAAGAGGCAATGCCTTGAACAGCAGCATTTTCTCTCATCTCGCAGCTAAGGTTTACTGTGGGTCAGCCCCCTCTTTGCCTACATCAGGGGAAGGAACCACACTGATCTGAGATGGAGTACCCCCAACCAAACCTTGCCACATCGACCCATGCCACCATCCTGGGCCTCTAATGGAAGTCCCGGGCATCCAGACACCTCCCCCGCTCCAACATGGACGTCAAGTAGCGCTCTACTCATCATTGGAAGCAGCAGGCCTCACAACCCTCCTTTTCTCTCCCTGGGACTGGCTTTGTGGGCACATTGCAGGCAGATGTGTCCAGATGAGCACGTTCTAATTTGTGGGCCCAGGTTAATGCTCCGCCAGCGGCCCCGGAGGATCAATAGCTTTATTTCCCTAAAACGCTGGCATGGTGAGAGCCAGCTCACGGGGTGCTTTTAATACCACCATAGTTCCAGTGACGACTGGGCCGTATTGATTGTGCCCATGTGGAACTACGTGCGCCTTCTGGGGAAGGATCTATTTGTGTCACCCTGGGCTGGGATGGGGGCTCCACTGGAGAAGTGGAGAGCTCAGCCAATGGAGGATGCCAAAAACATCAAAACAGCCATGTTTACAGATTACCCAAAGGGAAAGCAAATTACAGCAATTATGCAGGCTGTGGGAATACTGATATCAGCATACCTGCTATTTCACTCAGAGACTACTTTTATGAGACTAGAACACATACAAAACAGCACACTCAATTTGATTTGATGGCTAAACCCTCAACAAACGATGGGATTTAAACAAAGCACTGAGCATCAGATGCATGCAAAACAACTTCAGAAGGACTACAGTCTTTCTAGGGGACCACCCTATTTGTGTATGTCAGGTCCAAAAATTTTTTCACTTGTTTTGAAGCTAGATGTAATAGTTTACAGAAATATCTGTCTGAGGCAAGTATGTATCTGGCAGGCATGAATATAAACATGTAATATTGAACATATTTTTTTTTCCAAATAATGGCAATTAATCATTCTTTGTAAACACCACAAATTGCTTCACAGAAAACTCATTTACCCTTGTGGCATGTGTGCCATATATCAGCATGGAGACAACATACAGAGGAGTCTTATCCAAATCACAGGCCTTTGTTTGCAGCTGCCATGACATATTCATGACTGGGGCCATAATAGTCAGATTCCTGTTATATCCCCCAGGGAGAGCAGAGAGAATGGTGTCACATCCAATTACTGCGGCACACTGTAGAGGTAAATCAAACCTTGTGCCATGAACTCTGGAATCTAAGGTGCACACACACATACACACACATCAACTGTATGAGCGTAGCAAGACAACAGCTATATCGATATTGATAGAGTATTGGAAAACACATTCTCCTGGTAACTTGGAGGTCATGTATGGATTACACAGGGAAATGGGATTGGCTGGAGGCTGTAGGCTGCTGCCGTCTTTTCAAAACATCAATTGACATACATAAGATCTAGCAGCAAAGTGAGGCAGATGCCGCTTGCATGAGATTTTACAATTATGGATTTGCTTGCCCAGTGTGCAGAAATTGAAATTGCAGATAAGGACGATGATGTACCTCTTATTGGGAGGAGGAACAATCAGGTCACTAAGTTCACCCACACCTTCTCCCCAGCACCAATAAGATGCACTTTCTGCAGAGAGAAATGAATACCTTTCTCGTTTCCTCCACAGTAGTCTTTTGGAGGCCTGGTGCTTTGGTGGTTGGAGGGTATCTCAGCAGTGCATAGCCCCGTTTCACCCTGGAGCGGTGCAAAGCTCCTGCCCAATAAAACAGGCTGCATCCCCAGGGCCCCTCCCTCAAGCCTCCAGTCAGCGCTTGTTTTTGCACCATTTATTTAGTGTGACACATCTCCAATTAAACTGTGGAGGCTGCTGCATTCCCCCCATAACTACCTCTTATACCTCCCCATAGACTTTCTGTCACACTGAGAGTGTGGGTATGAGAGAGTGAAAGGTAGAGTTAGTGAGAGAGAGAGAGAGAGAGAGAGATCACATCTTGCCTGCCAGCTATGATCACAATGTCATTTTCCCCTCAGTGGTTAGGAGCCTCCTCTGAAAGGTGCCCTGAATTATAATTATCAAAATATTGAACAAGATAATCATCCTCTTAAACGATGATGCCACCTCCCTATTTGCTTTGCCATCTTAGAACATGCATGCAGTAACACTCTTTTGTAAGCTTTCTAAATAACTCATTTAGAAGTACAAAATCAAATAGATCTTTCAGTGCAAGACTACAATATGCAATATTGATTTAGAAGTTCCACATTCACACCCACACAGACTCGTTCCTCAATTGCCTCACATTTAGACCAGTGTCCCATCAATTTAAATTCATGAGCGTTCAAAAGGAGATCTTTCATAGGAGGTAAGAGTCTCCTTGCCACCACTTCATCCTCCCCCAACGGCCCCAGACACAGTCACAGGAGGAGTGACTTTGTCCGACCCCAATACCGTCTGCGAGAGCGCAGCTGAGGGCAGCAGCTGCCAGGGAGGACTGGTGGGGGAGCGCCCAAAACACCGGCTCTGCCAAGCAAAGGGGCCGGGGGGAGCCCCAGTGGCAGCTGGGAAGGGTGGGGCGGCCAGCTGTGGAGCAGCAGGATGGTGGGGTGACTAGGAGATGCCACTAAACCTGAGCAGGGGTACAAAAAAATTGCACATACAAATTTTGATACGTATGGCACCCTCAAAAAGTTTCTTAATTCTGCTGCACTTGCTGATATTTACACACACACACTTATCATCTGCACTGAGGCAACCCAAGCAGTCAGCAGCCCTCCTAACACCAACACCACTCTCCCATCACATGCTACGGCCACACATCTGGTGTACCATCTGTATCACTCCCCCAATGTGACAGGTAGTCCCTCTCCCTCTCTAGAGGGAGCAGAAGGGGAGAGAGAGGGACACGGAGGGTAATTTTAGGTGTAAATGTGCTCTGGACCTCTCTGGATGCATCTGGACAAAGCAGACCTGCTGCTGAGCGGAGCAGGGTCATTATCAGTTGGAAACTGATTACCAGATAGTGGATGAAGACAAAACAATTATATCATACTGTCACATCATGACGGCACCAATAGTGCACATCTTGTTTGTGTTGTCGACAGGACGAATGATTTCAGCAGTTTTGTATTAATTAACACCCTCTCCGTCAACTGCTATAAATAACACACAAGTCAAAAATATATTAAAGATTCTTCCAATTTATTGTACAGTTATACACTGCCATGACACAAATGTGACCACTTGGATGGGGTGCAGAAATATTAAAACAGCCATATAAACAAGATCGGAGGACAACGTATTCCTCTTCTTTACGCCTCTGTACATGTGGGATCAATAAAGTACGCACCATAAAACAGATATCAAGCCAGTGATATAAAACTGCACAACCAGTCTTTACTGTGAAATTAAGGAATCCATTTGAGAACATTATTTTCACATCTTATGTTACATATTTGACAGTAACAATCTTTATTATTCACACACACAACACTATGTGAATGACATCAACTTAGACGTTTATTCATACACTGAAAAGGGACTCCAGCATTGTCAAGGCTAATAAAAAAAAAAAACAAAAACAAAGTCAGAAATACTTATTACACCATGTTTGAGCTTTCCCATTCACTAATTTGCAGTCAACGGACAAGATGGAGGCGCTTGTATATTTAAAAAAAAACAAAAAACAAAGCTCCAGAGAGCATTGACTTACAATTTGCAGTGGCATCTGCTACATATCACCTCTTAGGGCACATTTGTCAAATAAAGGCCAGCGGCCATTATTCTGTCAGGTTATGTGACAAAAAAACAATAATATCCAAATTTCATATTGATTTGTTTTCACAGACTTAAATACAGAGTTGTTTCATGTGTTTTCATACATCTAGCATTTTCTAATTGCAGGAATGACGTTCTTATTTGTCCTTCAAAGAATTTATGTGCAAGTCAATTCATGTTTGTTTTTCACACAAATAATTCATACAGTGCCTTTCCCTGGCATAGCAGATCCAATAATACATATATTTAACACAAACAAAAAGAAAATTAAAAAAAAATGTGCTGGATGGGCTCATCGTAACCAAAAAAAAAAACAACAAAAAAACAAAAAAAAAACACAGCTTTAGTACTAGTTTCCAATGTCTTATACAAAGTTAGCTTGATCTAAAAAGCATAAAATACATTTTTACATCATGACATACATCAACACATGTACCATGGCCTAGCGGGAAGTTCATCAGGTGCATTAGTTCATCCCCAAGCCCATACACATCCCCCCCACCCCACTGCTGGCATTATTGCTTCTTATGAACAAAGAGCTGAAGGATAGAGAAACAATGCACCACAGTAGATTGAAACTGTACATTTTAAATCATCTCTGATATCCAAAATTTTGTTAGCCCATTTCACAATTTGCAATGCTAAAGGATAAGGCAGTTCCACTTTTAAGGCATTGCTGCTTTGATACATACTGGACCAGAGGGTGAGTCATGGCCTTTGATTCTGTCAAGTCAATGTTCATGATAAACAGAATACTTTGTGTAGGTGAGGATAAGAGCCCAAAGAGAGGGGAAGATGTATATTGTATTTATGAGTGCTGTATGTTCTTGTCTGAGAGAAACTCAGTGAGCTACAACCATCATTTAGGTCTGCTTAGCATTTGACCACATGTCAAAGCTCAGACAGATCAGATCAGAGCTGTGTTTGGGCTGCTGTGACCATCTCTCATTGCTGGTAATTTCCATACTGGCCCTGTGGGGAGAAACGTGACAGTCTTATGTTACTGACCTTCTCAAAAAAGAAACACACAGTTAAAAATAAAAAAAAAATTAAAAAAACCCAACAACTTATATTTACAAATCTCAAAACGTGTGGTTTCAACCATATCATAATGCAAACCATGGTTCATGGCGCATTTGCTGGTATTGACCAGCAGGTGGCAGCATGGCCTCACAACTTGAGAGCTCTAAGTTTACACCTCAGGACACACGATATTAGGATATTGTTGATGCATTTTCTAAACAGGGGTCGAAGTAGGTGTTTGGAATAAATGCAAAATACAATGGACACAAATTCTGGAAATACATACTATGGATTTGACAGTCTGATATACAAAAACATATTCATTCAAATATAATATATATAGTGTTATCACAAGCACTATCATCCAAACCAGTGTTGTTTTAATTAATTGCAGCAATTAAGAACACAGCTGAGGCACTAGGTCTTTGCTGTGTCACTGCAGATCAAGCATGCTGTGTTTCTGGACCTCATAACTTACAATTCGACCCCTGATTAATCAAAAAATAAAATACAAAAAAATAGAAATAATAAGAAAGAAAAAGAGAGAGATGGAAGAAAGGTAAAGAGAAAAGAGTCAGAAGAAACGTAACAAATGCAAATTAAGGCTAGGTGGTCAAATGTCTAGATTAGACGTTGAGGTCTTCACAGCAACCATTACCTTTGCTTCTTACAGAGCTAGTCAGGGGTTCAAATCCCCGGGTCTTTATTTCCTCATGTGCCCCTGAATATTCAAAGATAAAGATATCAAAGTGTAGCTGTGGCCCCCACATAAGACCACAGGAAATACAGGGCAACAAATAGATCTCCCTTTAAACACTAGAGCAGTCTGCATCACGTTTTAAGGAAGAGTCTTCGTAGCGCCCTCATATTTCAATGAACTGGCATACCTTATCAGCCAAAAATGTATGACTCAAATAAAAAGACAATATCAACACAACACATACACTCTTTTGGGAACAGACTTAACCCCACAAAATGATTTCAGCATGCAAAACACACTACCATTTAAAATTTACCTTCTAACTTCACTCAGTCTCTGGTCTCACTACACAAAATAAACTGAGACTAATCTGACAATAAACATAATGAGGGGAAAACTAAGGCCGATCTAAGGTCTAAACAAGTTGCTGAGACTCTGGTGTTGTGGCTATACTCACCTGGTCATAGCCATAAGGGCGTTGCTGCTGGCCCTGTGGGGGTCCAGGTTGAGGAGGGCGGTAGCCCCCGTACTGCTGCCCCTGCCCCTGAGGATAGTTAGGATACTGTCCTGGGGCACTTTGAGAAGGACCTACAAACAAACAAGAAGAACTTGGTGTTAAACTGTCAGTAAACGTGCAACATTTTGAAAAATGTTGTGAGGCACAGTTTTCCCTTTTGTGCATTTTTTTTAAAACATAGTGCAACTTCCAGTCTCACCTCCAGCTGATAAAGAGATGAGACAATCAAACTCAGGTTTGGAGTCATGTCTAAAAGAACAGTGTGAAAGCAGCCCAAGTTTTGCTCATTAACTATTTCTCTTTCCTACTTGTTACTTTGACAACTCCAGGGAAGCCCTGTTAGTTTACAATCACTAATAGGCTGCATCAAAAAAAAAAAGCTGATGGATGACAAAGACAGGATGTTGTCAGTGTCAGACCCATTTGTTTAGGCTGCCTCCATGTCTGACTCAGTAATGAATGAGGATGAGTGAGTCGGGCTGGCAGCCGGGCGGTGGTTCCCTAATGGAAGAAGACATCTAGGAGATTCAGTAGGTCTTCATTAAATGAAAAGTCTTCATTAAAAACAGGAAGAAAAATACAAATCACATCATCAGCCCCTGTACACTGTAGCTATCTACGCAGGTGCTGTGGAGGACCACGCAAAACTTGACTGTGGCTGAAGTCAAGAGAAGCCCACGCAGCATCGTTAGGAGCTCATAATGCCTTATGCTGTTGAGCGTAACCTTGTGAGGGCCTGCGAGAGAAAGCATGTGTGTGTGTGCCAGATGGATCTCACCTCACAGCCTCTCTGCTAGCTCATTACTAACATGAGCTCTGGCTCAGACAGAGGCTGAATGATGGAAAGATCCCGTGAAAAATAGGACGAAGGACAAAAAGACCAAAAGAGCTGCCAGAGCCTAAATACTCACATGGAAGCACAAGGAACCTTTTCTAAACATCCTTTATTTATTTATTTTAAACTTCCCAAAGAACATGCTCGTGGTGAATAGCCTTACATAAGAAAATGTTTAATAAATATAAGCCAAAACACTTTATTTTTATAAGTTGCTCCATACGAAATCCAGAGAATTAACACTGCAAACAACCATCTATATGTAAAGATATAGTGAAGTAAAGCGGAGTTCTATCAGTCAGCACTGATAGAATCATTCACTGCCAGCAGCTGCCATGTTGAAACCTGTGTAGAGGCAATAAAAACTTACACTCTGACGTGTATATACGTCATTTAAAATCCAACACTTGGGTGCCAAAGACATAATAATATGTCAGTGTTTTTTCAGCGACTGGCACAAGAGGGTGCTCTCACACAGCCTGTGAGTAATATTGGGGCTTCTGGGATATGTAGTCAGAACATAAAGAGACAGTATATGCTACAAAGATCAAAGCAGTTAGTGGAGGCAATCAAAACAAACACAAAGCAAACAGTATCTGGACAAAAAGTGGTGATTTGGGTGAAACTGGCCTCTACTGAAGACAACATAAGAACTAAAGTTCCAAGGTAAAAACAAAGATTTTTTTTCATGATGAGGTAGAGAGTTGCTTCTTTCATTGAGCTATTCTGTGTTTTCAGAGTCATAGTACAAAATATTCTGTGCATCATGAGAGATGACTCAAAATGGCCAAAAACGCTGGCACAAGGCACTTTGGGTTTTATAAAAGGGCTGGCACTCAAAGAATTAATATGTATGTGTATGTATACAATTAACAGATTGTTTTAACTATTTATCTAAAATGGAACAATGCGACAAGTTCAAAATGTTTGGCAGGCAGTCAACACACTTTGCCCAATGTCTGTAGCCATCAGCCAAATCTCCTCTCCCAGTCCCTCAGAACACTGTGTCATATCAAACTGAAGCACCAGGAGAAATGCTAATGTGGTGCCAGGCACCACTATACTGATTAAATTTCTCTTCCACCGAGCTCCAATCCCCCAATCATTCATTAAGGTGGTTCTTTAATTCCTTGCTCTTGATGATGTCTTGACATGCATTTGGCACAGTTATATTTCCAAGGGGCAGTAACCACCAACTCACTGAGGAGAATTATTATTCAACAGTTGAAAAGGAAGCCAAAGAGAGTGGATAGCTCCTCCTGCAGGACAAACGCGGGCCCCAATTCAAGACAAAGCAACTCACCGTAACCCTGCTGCTGAGGTGGGTAGCCCTGCTGACCTGGGTACTGCTGCTGTGGTGGGTAGCCCTGTTGCTGGGGAGGGCCTTGCTGGTATGCTTCCTGCTGTTGGCCATACTGGGCATTACCTTCAAGGGGTAACAGCAGGCAATGTGAGCAACACGTTAACAACTACAGCAAATCAGACAAGTGGACAGCTGTTTCTGAGACAGCCATGTTTTCAGTACTTGTGTTTATTGTGTTATATTTTTCAAAATGGCTGGGCTATCTGTGTATAAAAAAGGGAAAGCATTTGTGTTTGAAAAGGGTCAAAAGGAAAATAGTCAGTAGAGGAAAAAACAAAACAAATGACAAATAAGTAAATGTTAATTGGACAAAGAAAGAGAAGGAGTTGTTTATTATGAATCTGTAATCTTTCAGTGTGGCTACTAATATAATAATATCACCCCATAATACGCCTACATGGAGAAAACTGGCAGTATATCAGGTGCTATATTAGGTGTTGTGCAAGCATACTTCTAAAAAAGAATATATATTTACGTCACTGGTGCTGCTCTTTTGCCAATCAGTGTGCACAAAATTGTATGTCTTTTCAAAGAACGACTTGCTGTTTGTGCAAATTGGCACAATGTGTAGCAAGTAGCCATGAAGTAGTAACAGTATCCCATGGCATCTTTTCAACGAGAATCTGAAGGATTCATGTTAATTCAATACAACTTTGGCCATTAAGACTCACATAAGTCTGTCCCTGACTTTTCCTTCACACCAACAGGTGGAGCATCAGCCATAGTTGATGGAAACGGTAGTATAAGACTGGCTAGGTGCTAGCTTATCCATGGAATAAGGCACACTGGCGTGTGGGTGTTTCATCAAAATTAGTGGCCATATTTTTGTTTTTGATGGGAGCCCAAAGTCACTTTGAAGAAACTGAAATACTCGTTTTGTCAGTCTCTTTGCATCTCCTGGGCTTATTTTTGGTTTGGTTTTCTCCAAGTGACTGGAGGGTTCTCCTACCTTCTGAGGCTCCCTGTCCTGCGTGACTGTACTGGTCTCCATAGTAGTCTTCCTGCCCTGGGTACTGCTGAGGGGGTCCTACATACACATACACACAACATACACACAAGTAGATTCAAGGTGTTGTTGGGTCGGTTGTGTGGGGGGGGAGAGTGGACAGGATGGATTCCTTGCCGCTAGTTCTTGTTAGAAAGCTTTTCTTTTGGTCACTTGACTAATTTTAGACTTTTGGTTACATGTTTAGTCATCAAGATGTCTGTGAGCTGCAGAGGTGGAAATAGAGGAAATTGAGAAGAACAAGAGTAAGAAATTCAGGAGGGTGGGTTAGGGAGGAGGAAAGACCAACACTCACAACTTGCACACTTCACAGACACACTCTGAGGTTGATACCTTGCTGTGGGGGTCTGTAGGGCGGCATTGGTCTTTGCCCCATGACATGGTTCCCTTGATTGACCTGGCCCATCATGCCCATTGGGTTCTGTTGTCCTTGGTAGTGCTGCCCACCGCCACCAGGAGGCATGTTATACTGCTGAGAGGGAGGTTGCTGGTGCATCATGGGGCCTGTGGTACACCAACACAGAGTTAACTGTCAAACTGTACCATGTAGAGGAACCATACATACAGTGGATCAAATGCATGTGTATGATATGCAGCAAGCACCAATAAGACAAGGTGGTGAGGCACTGGATATCAACACAACCAAGTGGAAACTAACAAATGTTTTTTTACCTTGAGAAGGTTGCATGTTCATGTTTGGCCGAGGCCCATAGTTTCCCATGGGCTGGCCCTGGGTCATGTTCATTTGGCTCTGAGCTGGTATGCCCTGGGAAGAAGGGACGGTGTGATTGTAACCACCCATCGAGCCATGGCTGCTGGGGGGCATATTCATAGAGCCACTGGGCATGTTTGGGGGCTGGTTGGGGCCTGGACCTGGACCTTGCATGGGCATGTGATTAGGACCTGGAAAACAATAGCAGAGCTGATTCCTGACTGGAATATACATAAATTGTTATTATACATTAATACAAACACTTGTGTGCAACTTCAACCTTACTGTGATATGCTACATGAACTGCACTGCGCTGCGAACAGCTGTAATCTGTTTCGTTATAACTGGAATGTGAAATATAGACTCAATTACCTTGATGACATGTTCAACCAAAACTGTAAGCAGATGTAATTAATCACCTGCACTTCTGTCTAACCAGTTCATTTGTCTCTTTTCATTCATTCCTTGCAATTTTTAAAGCTGATATATCCACAAATAAACATCAATTTAAATGTTGAAAGATTAAGTAAGAATTTACCAGTTGTCACGAGTGGCAAACCTACACATTATACTTTATGTTTCACACATATTAATTGAGAAACTGACTTCACTAAAGTTCCAAAAACAGAGCAGATCAGAGAGCATTGTGGTTCCCAAATGTTAAATGATGAATGACATGGTGCAAAAGCTACAAAAGTACTTCCAACAGGCCACAGTCTTTAAAATGGTGCCTAATCACTAGTCACCTGGCCGGACACAGGGTTTGAATTATAATCTGAGCTTTGTGAGGGTCTCTAACCTGGCCGTAGCCCTCTGTAATCTTCCACTCAATTATCATTTCCCTACAGACTACGTCTGGGTTTGATCCCCTTGGACTCGATTTCTCAGGATGAAGTCCAACCGGGCCAATCAGTAAATGGTGCGGAACGGGGGCGGCGGGTGTTTATGATGATGTCGAATGCGCAACATTTGTGTTGTAGTCTAGCTGGTTATAGTTTGGCAATGGTGGCGGAAGTGAAGGAAGCCATTCAATCAGTTTTGGCTAGGCTCCCAAATATTCAGCAATTGAAGTCAGAGCAAGAGGAATGTTTCACTAGTTTTATTGCTGGCGAAGATGCCGTGGCTTTATTCCCCACGGGGTTCTGGAAAAGTCTTATTTTTCACTTAGCTCTGTTAGTGGCATAGGAGTTAGCTAGCCTGAATGCTAGCGGCGCATTACATACGTCACGACCAAATGTTAGCTATTGGGTAAAATCAGATCCAATTGTTTCAAACTTCAAGACAGTTCATGTCTCCCATCTGAAATCAGTTCTCAATGGAGGAATGCCAGACCCTCTGTACGATAGTACGAGTGTCTGGTAAGACCAGGCTAGGGGGTCTCTAAAATTACAAATGTTATGAGCTGAGGCCCCACCAGGGATTTTGGGCTTTGTGGGAAAAAAAAACAAACAAAAAATTCATAGCGTTTTACAGAAAAACTACACATTTTATTCATTTTGATATTTTAATTGAGCTAGCGTATAAACTATGGACAAAGTTAGGAATAAACAACAGGCTAATGTTCCAGAACGTTTCATCATATGAAACACTAACAGACCCACCTTACCCATGAAAGAACTGGGTGACAAACTGTCGACCCTTTCGACTTTCCTTTTCTTGTCTTTTTTTTTTTTACTCCCTGACTTCTGAAGCATCCTGCCATCTCCTCCTCCACTCTGTGAAAAGTTAGCCCTCTGCAGGCTGTCAGAGCAGGTGGACTGAACCATTTCAGTAAATAGAAGGGGGGACGTTTCCAAAACAAATACACTTAATGTTAGCAGTTCTTTTGGAAAACATGTTTATTTTAATCTATTTATCACATTAGAATAAATAATACCCATTATAGTGAAAAATGCATTCGTGATTAAAATAATGATTGTTGGTCAAGACCCCCACAGGTGTAGGGCTTTACTCCCATTGGCTCCCACGTAATTTGTGGTGGCCGGACATTTTTGGTCTTTTCTAGATGTGAGCCTGAAGCAAAACCCAGCTTTGATTATAAATAATAAGATACTTCTACCACCAGTAGAAAGGAGACCCTCCAGTTCCATTTTTCTGTTTTCTAATATGCTGTCTTACATTTTACCCTTTCAAATTGTGTGGTGCATCAGTGGACTTTCAATGTTTTTTTAATCAAACATAATTAAATGCTTAAATTTGCAATCAAAACAGAAACAAATCAAGCCACTTCAAGAGGAGAGGATAACCATGATCAAATGAAGGACAAGTCCAGGACCACCAGCACTGGCAAATGGGTGACATCATCCTTCAGCAAATAGACCTCCCTCACAGTTCTGTGGTGTTGCTAGGCAACTCAAGTGAGACAGAAACTGAGGGAGAAGAAGGGGGAAGAAAAAAAAAAAAGAGAAACACGGGGGAGGGAAGGTGGGGGGGTCACTTACCAGGCATCTGTCCATTCATCTGGTTCTGCATGTGTGGAGCTGGGGGGCCACCGCTGACCATACCCTCAGTGGGCATGTTGTGACCGTGAGGAGGCTGAGGGGGGGGTCCACTCTGGTTCATCCCACCAGGGCCCATGGGCATGTTTTGAGTGGGCGGCTGCAGGCGCACAACACAGCACAAAAGCACACATCAGTTGGCTAGAAACACATCTGATCCTGATCCATTCAAAAGAAGGCACACAAGGAAAAAGCTGTAGAACATGATCATGATCAAGTGTAACTGATATTCCTTAATAAATCTAGGATGCGAGAAGTTTAAAGAACTGTAGCACAATACATCATCACATAATAACTGAATAAACTCATCTCAATGAAGTCAAAGCCAGGAATCGTCAATGTGTAAAAAATGTATTGATCATATGTCATTTTTGCCTAATTAATAGTAAATCAATGTAATCTAATGCAGTTCAACTTTTGCACATCTAAAATGAACAAACGTAATGTGCACTTTTAACAAACATATGCACAGAACAAGTTCACACTGCATCCAACATCCATCCATTTTATGGATCAAGGTCGAGCAAAAAAAAAAAAAAAAAGAATTATACACTTTCCATAACCTTAACATCACTGGGGTTATTTTTTTTTCAGACTTTGAAAAAGAAGACATTACACACCTGTTTTCACAAGCTGTACATCTTGTGGTGAGAAAACCTGATATCAATGTGTTAAACTGGAGTCATCCTTGATACAACAGTTGGACTAGATTTAACATTATGTATTTTATATATTTGGCATTTGAAATGCTCTGAATTTTTTTTGTAAATGCAATATTGTACCGACTCCTTTGTTAAGAAACCTTATTTAAATTGGTTTTCTTGAGTGCTGTTTATGATGACTAATACCCAGGTGGCTTATACTGGACATGAACAGGAGCTCTACATCACCTTATGGTGCAGAGGTAACAGTGTTATAAACAACTCAGCCTCTGAAAACAATTAGAAAGGACCAATACTCACAGCAGGGAGAAGGGACTGCATGTTCTGATTGGAGTCTGCTATCGTGGCAAGGTACACTAAATTTCTGTGCAGCATCTGTTGATACCTGGACAGGTGCAGTCATCAGTGCAGGTTGTGAGTTTTTGTAAACAAAAAAAAAACACTGTAACGTGCAAACCAAACGATATTTTCATAACTTACTGTGAACATTCTGCTGTTTTCCCTTTACTCTGGAAGTCCATTATACACTGTATCAGCTGGTTGTTCTCGTCAAGTAACTGCAACAGGAAATGCAGAGATTTATATCGTGTGTTTATGTTGTGTAATGGCAGAATTTTGCCGTTAGTAACACAGAGTAAATTAGCACGGCTCACCCTTTGTTTTTTGATGTTTATTCTGCCATAAATTGCTAACAACAAAGAGGATGGGGGCGTTTTTGTGAAATGTGAGTGTGCGTTTCTAGCTAACAAAAGACGTGTCTTGCTAGCTACCGTTAGCTGTCCTCCGCTAACAAAACGACAGGCCCCCATTCATTTGAAACTCAATTTATACGTTATTCCGGTGAATCGACCTAAGACCCGTCGTCTACGCGTGGCGCACTGCCTCTAGAGAGGTTCATATTCACCGCGCTTTGACCCTGCGAAATTGTTCCCGATCTATTCACAGTTGGACTTGGATGGGCACTGCTACACGGATTAGCTCATCGGCTAGCACCGTCTGATACCGTTGCCTCCATACTGAGAAGCGCTAGAAAGATGAATTACCTTTTGTATTCCAGCGGGTGTTATATCACCCTTCCCACGCTGCCTGTGAGGTGCAAACGCCACCGACATGGTGATATTCTATGAAACAAAAGTAAACAAGAGCATAGAAGTCAAAAGTAGCTACCACACTTAACAAATTGGTGGAACTCAGATCACACAGTTCAGAATAGGATTCAATTTCTGAATGTAGTGGTCCGTTGTGGGGGGTGTTCAGAATATTCTAAAACACTACTGATGATTCTTTTTTAATTCGTCTAAACTACGATACGCGATGTTCAAGTGTGTTAGTGGTACGTACTTACACATCAACACATTTAATTATATAGTTGAAGGCATCAATAAATTGTCTAAATTGAATTATAGTTTCACCCATTTTCAAATAGTGGAACAGTCTAGGTCTTTTCCAAAAGGCCACGGGAAATGGACTGTTCAACAAAAAGGGGAGAGACGTTCAGAGATTTAATATATATGTTTAAGATGGGAATAGTTTTGGACAATATAACTAATAACAACATTTACTAGTCCTATGTGTTAATATGGTTAACGTGTTTGGGTCATGCAGCCTTGTTCCACACTGTCTAACCATCACAAACTGAAATGAAATGAAATGAGTCAATGAAACTCAACATTTTTTGGTACTGTTGCTTTCGAATACAAACAATTTGTCTGACAGAGCAAAACAAATTTTAAGTTTTCTAATCAACCGAACAACTCCCCTCTGCCAGCCCTTTTTTGGTATCGCCCATGCTATCGCTGCGGGTCAGAGGTCTTGCGCATGCGCTATTTTGAACACACGGCAGCCCTCTGAAATCGCTAACTAGCTGAATCATTTAGTGGAAGTCTCTTTCTTTTCTTGTGATTGTACTCGCCTTGCATTGCAATGGCGGCAAGATACGACAGAGCTATCACTGTCTTTTCTCCCGATGGCCATCTCTTCCAAGTGGAGTATGCACAAGAAGCTGTAAAGAAAGGTTCCACAGCGGTAAGTCTTAAAATTAAATCAACGCTTTAGCTAAAGTTAGCACACGTCTGTTAGCCATACAGCTAAGCTAGCGACTGACAGGTACTTTATTGCTCATGTATTTGGCGAAATTTATAATATCTATTACAGTTAATTGTTGCTATCGTTGATGAACTTCTCGGGCTGCTAAGATATAAATTGTACTTGGTAGTGCAAGAAATATTAACAGTTACTGAAGATGTTACTTCCTAGCAAGCACTTTGTCGCTGTGTCACTCTGACAATAGTTTCAGTTTCAGTGTAAGAAGTAATTTGTGCTGTTTCACGGAAACATGTTTTACGCGATGAACTACATTTTAAAATGCTGTGTAGTAATTAGTATAACTTAAATCCGACAACGTTTTAATGCAGTAATGTTAGCTGACAGGAAGTAGATGTGGACCAAAGTAGTTGCCCTAGCAACATAAAGGTCTCCAGAAATATCAGGGAGAACTGGTAGTTATATTACAGTTGATTGGATGTAGATTGAAACTTGCAAAATGCTTTCTTTATAACTTTAAGACTGAAGCCCAAACACATTATGCCAAATATGACCAGAGTATACTGATGGTTGATTTGAAATGCTGAATATTTGCTCACCTCATAAGAATAATAACAATAATAATACATTTTATTTATGAAGTACATTTATTACAAAAGTGCTGCAGAGTACAAATAACCCAAGATGCATAATGAAAACACTAAGATCAACAAATTAAAAACTACTGAGAAGAGAATAGTAGAATTAAAAACAATTTCTGAAAAATGAATGAGACCAGTGAATGTGTAAATACCAACAATTGGCAGCTCCTGGGACTGTGTTGTTGTTGTTCAAAAATTAATTTGGTTATTTTCTTTCTCTGCAGGTGGGAATCAGAGGCAAAGACATTGTTGTCCTTGGTGTTGAGAAGAAATCTGTGGCAAAGTTGCAGGAGGAAAGGACTGTCCGTAAGATATGTGCCCTGGATGAGCACGTCTGCATGGCATTTGCAGGTACTTCAACAACATCAACCTTATTCCATAACTGAATAATACATTCATTTTGTAACATGGCATAGTGGATTAATGGACTAAGATCAGTTATTTCAAACAGCACATTGTTACAGAGATGTATACTATATATTTGTACCCTTCTGTCTGTAAAGCCATTTAACCTCTTGTCAATGTGTTCAAGGTCTGACAGCAGATGCCCGTATTGTGATAAACAGAGCTCGGGTTGAGTGCCAGAGTCACAGGCTAACTGTTGAGGACCCAGTCACAGTGGAATACATCACACGCTATATAGCTACACTGAAACAGGTACATAACCACCTTACCCACAATGTATTATTTACTGTCAATGTAAGGTATTTGTATAACTTCATATTTGGTGGACAACAATGGCTTATAATTACAGTTGTTGTGATCAAAGAATTTTGTGGAGTTTCCTGATAGCTCACCTGGTAGAGCAGGTATCCCAGATTGAAATCCATGTGGCCCTTTGCTGCATGTCATTCTCTCTCTCTCTCTCTCTACCTCTTTCAAGACTATCACTATCTGTCAAACAAACATGAAGCCCAAAATATAATCTTTGTAAGAGTTAGGCTTAAGGTAAAGAATAGTGCACAAAAACTGAAGCCATATACAATTTTTTTTTTGAGAAAGAGCAGGGTAACAATGACCAGTCACATCTGTCATGTTTGTAGCGCTACACTCAAAGCAACGGACGCCGACCATTTGGCATCTCTGCGTTAATTGTTGGCTTTGACGATGATGGAACTCCCAGACTGTATCAGACGGACCCATCAGGAACCTACCATGCCTGGAAGGTCAGTGAGTTTGCTATTTGCACTGTACTTGGTTTTCTTGTTACACTTGTACAACAAGTACTGTGTTTGAATGAAATTGATTAATAATGCATTGTTGCTTCACTTTTTGAAAAAAATAATCAGGCAAATGCAATCGGCCGTAGTGCAAAAACTGTGAGGGAGTTCCTTGAGAAGAATTACACAGATGAAGCCATCGCTGGAGACAATGAAGCGATCAAGTTGGCTATCAAAGCTTTGCTTGAGGTATGGTTACATTTAGTCTGTGAATTTGCACACTTTGTATGACAGTGGGACATTATAAATATTATAAATATTTCTGAATTGGTCACAGTGATTAAGGACTCTTATTTTGTGTTTATTTACATTTAAATGCTCTCACTACTTTGTCTCACAACAACACAACTTTATTCATTTCATCTCAGGTGGTCCAGTCAGGAGGGAAAAATATTGAACTTGCAGTTATCAGACGGAATCAGCCACTGAAGGTGAGTTGCTGCAAATTAAATCTGGCTATTGTATTGTTGTTTTTAAACCGTTTTATTTAATGGAGAATTATTGCTTTTCTTGGGCGTTTGCAGATTTTGGAGTCCAAGGAAATTGAGACCCTGGTGGCTGAGATTGAAAAGGAAAAAGAGGAGGAGGCTGAGAAGAAGAAGCAGAAAAAAACCACTTGAAGCAGTTAAATGATGTTTTTTTTCCTTTGTTGCACTCGGATGACATAAGCATATTTGGGTTGCAAATATTAGTATGTTTCAGAGGGTTTACTTCTCCCAGTCATGTTATTATGAAGAGTTTAACCATAATTTGAGATCTGTTTTTCTGATACTGTGCTTTCTGCAAATAATTAGCAAGTTCAAACACTTCCAGCTATTAAATTGACCAATGTTTAAAGACACATCAGTAGATCTCATGATGTTTTTATATTATACACCAAAACAGCTCTGATGGTGATGAATCTCAAATGTTGAGCTAAACCCATTTGTAACATCTAGAAACCTAATGAAACTGCTCAATAAAACCTGATTTGTTTGTTATGTGTTTTATATAATTTACAAAACTGGCTTCTAACAGTCTGATATGCCAAATGACTTTACTAGATAAGACAGTAATATTGTCTTTATTTGTCGTGCTCTGTTTTGTTTTGTTTTTTTTGTTTTCTAAATGAGAGTAGAGGGTCTTTTAAAAAAAACAGCAGAGGAATGAGTCCCTCTATACTGATTATCGTACTGCTATAAAGATAACTACAGTTTAAAACACCACTAGCGGCAGTGTACTGTGTGGCTGCAATGATTTTCATTTATCAGCTTTCTGTCACACAGACCTGGAAATGGGGTAAGAAAAGAGGTAGCTCAGATTGCTTTATAAAGTGCTCACCTCTCCCTCAGTCATTTAAAACAAATTAGCGATGAGCGAATGAAGTGTCTAATGGTGGCCCAATAGACCCCCCCCCTTTGCCTCTCCTTTTTTATTTCACCCTAAATTCGCTTATCAAGCAACCACTGCTCTGAATTCTCAACGACACAATTATGGCCGCCGGTGTGGTAGGGCTGCTTAATGGGATCCTGGCCTCAGACCCCAGTGGGAACTTTCAGTGACTTTAATCTGGAGCCCTTTGAAAAGTTGTACCGTGCTGTGCTGAAGAGCCCCAGGGGTTCCCTCTGACTCTCACCAAAGACATAATGGTGAATGGTAAAGTCCTTCATTTAGAGTCATCTCCCCAAGCCAGGATTTCCTGAGTGGGTGCCCTGGCTGCCTTGACTAGAGCAATTGCACTTTGTCTGCTGTTTGTCTTGTTTGTGAGTCTTATAGATTGGTGTGGGGTGATGTCAGAGGATCAATTAAGTCTTTCATATTACTTTCCATACGTAATGTCATTACATCCTTGAAGGGTAACAGAACAGGGTTTGTATGACTCACTCAGCCGTTTCATCCATACGCTAATTGCTGCCTCACTAGTGCAAGTCTGAGTTTGACAATGTGCTGTCACAGCCACTGTTCGTTTACACTCAGGTTGCAGATGAAGAGGTGCTGAGTCCACTGGATGACAAAACAAGCTATAGGTAAACTTTAATAAACTTTATTCGAGGTAATCCTCTAGCTACAGAGGTCATCAGATCCATCTTGTCAATAGAGCAAGAGCAGCTTATTTTGTGCTACTGCTATGACTCCCAGTCTTTTGAACTGCTTCTGGGAAGAGTTTTCTTTTTCTCTCTTTATTTTTTTGTTGCCGGCATTGTTGTTGCCCATAATCAGCACCACTGTGCCTCGGGACAAAGTCCATCTCTCTCATCGCTGGCTGCTGCTCATCATTAATGCAGAAAATAATGGCTTCACCAGAGGTCATCGACGGAGGAACGAGGCCTGAGGACATGTACTCTCCGAGCAAGAATGCAGAGTGCTGCAGGCTGTCGACTGAGTGCATTGTTTGTATGCACACACACACTCGGCTTACAGGCCCATTGCACGTACACATACAAAACACCATTAATGTGAACACACAACAGATTTTTTTCTACCGTGCCCATGTCTCTTTTTCTCTTGATCTGTAATGCACTTTAAGCAAAGCGTGTTCTCATGTTGTAGTGAATAGAACATACACTGAGGGAAGAACAGTGCATGTGTTACATGTGATTTTAGTGTTTGTATCAAACATCAATAATGTGTCCGTCTCCTCACAATCTGCATTGCTCTCCTCTCTGGCTAAGTCACAGGCAGATTTCACTTTGAGCATCTCCATTTTTTTGTCATTCTAATGTGCCACCCTGTGGCCGTGTTTCAAAGTATTCCTCTCCTGGGATGTTTAAAATTTGTCAGTGCTGAATGTCCTTAGGTCCAAATAAGGCAACTGCTTCAAGGGTAGACGCACACAGGCATTTGGCATCCCAGTGGAAGTGAGGTTACATTAGTCCTCTGTTAAGACTGCCACACTGCTGCTCAACTACTCCAGGTGTTATTGCCTTCTGCCAGCAGAGCGCAGTGTTGCATAGAAGCAGCGTTCCTATCATATCGTTTACACTTTCATGTCACTTTTCGTCCTACAGATTGACAGCGTGACTCCTCTAGCTAACAGCAAGCAGAATCTGCAAGCTGCTGACATGTTTTTTGTCTCAATGCTTTAGCACACAGCCACAAAGGCTCTCTGAACAACTGAATCCATCGAGGGAGAGTTGTTTTGCTTAAAATTGTCAGATGAAAAAGCAACATTGCTCGTGCCCTCGAGCAATGGCCAAGCTGTCAAAGTGTGTTGGGTCATAAAAGGCTACGCTCTCAACACTGTCCCTTTTCTGCTTGTCACATGTCAACAGTTACGCACATACACTATTTGTGTGGAGCGGATTGGCCGCCTCCACTTGTGCCCTCTAGGTCTCTGCAGCAGTACGAAGTAAAGTTTGGGCATATTGGTGTGCTGGCTTACATATCCATAAGCGATCAAAATATGTTCTCTTTTAATGTTCTGTTTTAAACTTCTAGCTCCAGGGATACATTTTGAATATCATTCCATTATCTCATATCACACATCTCATCTTTGTCCTTAAATCTCTTTCCTTGCTCTCTCTCTCTCTCTCTCTCTCTTTTGCACACATACACCACACACAGCACATTGTTTTTCTTGAACACACCCTCCACTCTTATCATCATCACACACAGCAACATATACAGTTGAGTAACAGATACCACCGAGAGCTTTGGACGTTTTTCTACTGTTGTGTGTCGTGAAAGGTGCTGGGATACTAACAGTTTGCAGGAAGAGACTAAAGGCATGGTTTTGAGTTACCCCTCAAGAGTCACCTGTCAGGGGGGTTTTGTCTCACAGGAGAATACAAGTGCATCCTCCTCTAATTGAAAGTAGACACCATTGGGCTAGAGAGAAACTGAGAGAGAAAGAACAGGAGAGACGAGGAAGGAGAAGACAAAAATGAGACGGAGAGGCAAAACCGAGCAGACAGAGCTCAAATAAACAATTCCCAGGATGCTGCAGGCCAAAATCTAATGGCCCTGGGGCATCGTGGCCTCTCAGGGCTGTGGCAGAAGCCAGTCACACACATCACATAGCATTACACGGGATGGGGTTACAGGAAAATGTCAGCCGACGCATAAGGAGGAACCATCAGCCCATAGGATAATTCAATTGCCTGAGGGAGGTGCAATCTTGCATTCCCACGATTCCTCTCTTTCCACCCACACCCTCTTTTCATTGTATTTTTTAATCCATTTTTCTTTCTCAGTTATTTAATGTTTTCAGTTCTGTTGTTTGCTCTGGTAGCCACATATATTTACCAATGTAACTGTATTGTTTTAAATGGAAGCCACTGGGTTCTCGCTGCAGTAAAATGTCTGTGCAGCCTCCTCTTCTATCCCCATGGGAATGTTATGGGCCGTTGGTTCGTAGCGTGGCCTCTGATAGCTTCATTCACAACCCAATCTTTGTCCAAAGCTTTCCCCTCCACTCTCACATTGTTCTTCTGGTTGCATATTGTGTCACTAGTGGTCATGGAACAAATCATGTGCCCTCCCAGTCTTGCTCTGGAGGCAGATGTGATCAAGATGCAATAATTAGGAAACATGGACTGAGTCACCGCATGTCATGTATCTGAAGCAGATGTTGATCATTTAACGTGAACTGTTTTACATTATCTCTGTTATACAAATGTTGTCCTACCTTGTTACAGCGCACAACTTGGGGCGCAGGATTGTTGCAGCTGCATATATGCACGTGCATTAAAGACAGAGGGAAGGATGGAGGGAGAGCAAAAGAAAAGGAGACAGGGAGAGAGTTCAGCGCAGATATCTGAGTGCGTCTGACAGAGAGGACAGGCCTGAAGGCAGGTCCCAGGCCTTCAGCACCGAAAATGACACATGACTGCTTTGACTTTTGTCATCCCCTGTCTCCCCCCACCCCCGAAACCCCAGCCTCCAACAAACACATAGGCTAGCCTGGATACACACACTCAAATACACACAGTCACACACTGTATACTGCTTAGATTACATTATCTATCTCCCCAGGACATGAGCCCTCCTTGTTGGATGACATTTGGGCTTGTGCAGCACTAAGGCTACCTTTCTTTGCCCCTGAGTTAAAGATGCCTGTCTGCAGCATGCATTTCAAATGAAGGACAGGAAAAAAATCCGATGAGAAAGATTTCCAAAAGCACTTTGATCAGAGGCATCAACAGTCACGCGCAAACTTGTTAAGCAGTATGTAAATTTGGGCTGATACTGAATAAAGTTGCCAGAATGGCATGAATCCATTGTGCTGCGATGATCAAAATAAAAGAGGGCTTCATATGCTGGAGGGCAAGAAAGTCACAGACATGAAGGTTTTTTTTTTTTCCCCCTTCCTCTTTTTTTTTCTACAAAGGGGCTGATGGGATGCAGAGAGGAGAGAAGGAGGGGAGGGAAATGAAAGATAGGGGGAAAGCCTGGAAGAATCTCAATCTAAATTAGCCGAGTAGAAGGAAGACTGTGCTGAGTGAGACATATAATTAAAACCAAAGTGATGAAAACATCAGCACTCATTCAGTCACTCGCCAGATGAATTTCTGAAATTGCAACCACGATGATCTGAAGATATTTCAAAGCTAAAGGTAGCCTATTGTTAAAGCACACCAATCTCCCATTAACTCTTTACTGGTCTTTTGCTCTCAGGCTCTCTTCATCCACCTCCACCTCCATCTCCTCCTCCTCCTCTCTCTTTCTGTTTCTTTATCCCTCTGTCGTTCCCTCTTTTTTTTCTCTCTCTGTCTGACACCCTGAGATGAATAGATGCTGTCACTGAGACTCTTGTAGCCTGTCAGCTTTTAAACAAACAGTTTACAAAAGGCTCACTTTCACAGAAAAAAAACCTCCCAGTCTGAGGTGCAGCTTATCAGCATTAGCTTGTTATGTCCCATCCACTCATGTAGCCCCATCATACATTCACTATACATTCAAAGAGTGCAACTTTGAATCATTGAGTTCATGAGAGTTCATGTTTTAGTCGCAGTGGTCGCACTCTCCTGCATTTTGTCCTCAATGCTCCAAATGTTATTTATTCTGGTGACTTGCGTCTGTAACCAAATGTCTCTGGCAGTTAGAGGGGAAGCGTTGTAACGGAGGGCCCGTTTCACTCCCTCCAGTGTAGTGTACCTCCAGTATATCTGTCCTCTGTGACAACAAATGTCCCTGCACCCAAAAGGCCCCCTTAAAAAACAAGCCTGACTTTTGTGAGAAAATAAAAATAAAAAAAAAAATCAACCTCCCTCCCCCCCAGGTGCATTCGCTCTCACTCTTCCTCTCTTGCACCTGCACTGAGTCTCTCAAGTCCTCCATGTGTCTCTCCACACAATGGAGACAGTGCATAGCCTCTGGCTCGTCTCTCCAGCTGAGAGCCACCTCTCTCCAGAGGACAGGAGAGGGAAACTGCCAGCACTAACAACTGATCCTGGCAGATAAAGGAGCAGATAGCACGAGGAGGGAGAGCACCTCGGACAAACCTTGATTTGGTCTTCGGTGCTGCTTCCGTTAGCTCCAGGATGATGGGAGGAACAACTGTTAGAGAAAAAGACTAATGATGATGATGAGGAGGAGGATGCAGAGGATGCACTGTAAAAGTTCAAACTGACAAATCACAATTTTTAGAGCTACATATTAATACAATTTGTCTACAATGTGTTTTCACTTTACATACAGATGTTTTACACCTCCAAAACGTATCCATCACCATCAATCCTGTCAGCCCGACCACAAACACTGGCCTTTTTTTTTATTTAATGTGCTGTAATGTTGTAGCGCCAGGCAGGATGACCTAGCACCAGATCACTGTACCACTCACGCTCCCGAGGGGAGCTGACTGGAGCGGCAGTTAGACGAGACGACGGTTGCAGGTCGTCCGGGCCACAGCTGGGAAGCCCCAGGCCCAAGTGTTGACCTGATGTGATTAAGTGTACATCCAGCTGCATAAAGGCAGAATAAGAGGAAATAGTGTTACACCTGGAGAAGTTTTTTTTTGTTTTTCCACTAATGTAAACAATGTTTTGTGTGTTGGAATCCACAAAGAAAATTGGTTATTTTACTGTTTTATGACGGTTGGCTTAAATGGATTTGGCCACCTTTTTCTGTGTGTGTGTGTGTGTGTGTGTGTGTGTGTGTGGTCTATAAGAGCCAAGCTCTCGTATTTGTCCTGAGAAAGACCTTGATAGGAATGGGGTCTGAGTGAGAGTGCTTATTTTATTCTCTTCCACGCCGCTGCAGGCTATGGCTGTATTAATGCAATGGCAGGGATCTTTGAAGTTGTGACTTTATGAGACAAAAGCTAATTTCCTTTCCTTTGTTCATTATCGAGAGAGACTTCCAGCCGGGCGGAAAGCATGCTGTGCTAATTATTCCGTTCATGAGTCGTCTCTAAAGTATGTAATGGATTTCACTGGGCCTTTCACAGGTAAGCAGGATATATGGCATACACACCTCTGTCAACACGCTAGCTTACAGCAAGTACACATTTTAAATCCTCACCAGATAGAAACAGCAGAGTATAACAGTAACTTAAGGTTTATAAGTGAACTCAGGACAGGGCTGACACACAGACGCTCATTGACTCACGTCTCAACAAATATATCCTCTGCAGATTTATAACACCAAAACCACTTTGCAACAACTCATTAAGAACTGAACCCAATTTCACAAATGAGTTTTCAGAGTTTGTAGGGCCAAGTTAGGCATGTGACATAATGGGATTTCCATCTTTCCCTGAACCACAACTTGGCAGAGCATGAAGGGAAAATATTTCCCATCCCATCTTCGCAACGCTACCGGGATGCCACCCACAACACCTGAGCACTCCCAGTCAGAGATGTGTGTGTGTGTGCGTATCCTGCCACTCAGAGTCAGATCAGACAGCGACGAAAATGATACAAGTAAAGCCGTATACCTCCTCCACTGCTGCCTGACACTCCTCCTCCTCTTCCTCCTCTCTCTCTGCTTTGTTTGTGCTCATTTCATTCTGCGTGCAGCCTCCTGGCAGGCAGGTCAAGGTTTACCCTCGCACCACACACCATTTCCCTCGCACGCCGCCCGGGGGAGGAACACTAGAGGCCCGAGGCAAGGGCAAGCCCAAACAGCTCACACAACACTGCAACACTGCCGCCATCACCACCTCTAACCACACTGATAGGAGGACAGAAATACTGAGCACACAATCACACCGTTTTCTTTTTTTCCCCTTTCTTTTACCAATTATACCTTTGTTTCCCCCCTTCTTTCTTCCATGCCCTTTATCTTATTGTACATTATTGATTTCTGTCAGTAGTAAGGTATATGTCTATTAACCGACAGATTTAATAGAGCGACAATACAAAGCTACTCATTTGTTCCCTCTGTAGTGTAAGTGTTCATTTTGAGAGTCTGATACTAACCCTGGCTAGGAGCTAGTGCTGGATTTTTAGCTGTAAATGGAAAACGCCTGTGGGCTTTTCATTTTCTGGGCCCAGACGTTCCCTTCATGGTGTCGGAGCCCTTGTGTTCACAGAGTTCATGTTTTGCTGCGGGGCTTTTTTTATTTTGTTTTATCTCATAGCTTAGACTAGCAGGGCTTTAACTCCCAGAGGACTCCTGCGTAGCAACAGCAGAGATCAACAAAGTAAGTTTGTTTATGTTGGCTGTGTCCGCATGTTGTCGACTTATACATTTCTCAGTCTCCATTTCCTGCCTCTCCTTGCCCCAGGGGAAAGGAGCCCTCTAATTGGATCTTGTTCTAATTGAGCCTAATACTGGAGCTAACCGGAGTTGGGCCCTGTGGCTAATGAAGAGCTGAATCAAAACTAAGCACTAAAACTTTGGCTGTGTGTGTGTGTGTGTGTGTGTGTGTATGCCTGCGTTTTTGCTCTACATTCTATCATGAATGCATCATTACTCTTTTCGGTCTTTGCTTTTTACCTTATACTGCGTAGCCTACAGCGAATATGTATTCTTAGCCAGGGAATAAGTGTTTGTGAGTACCAGAGAGAGCAATAAGAGTTTGTCAAGTCATGTTTTTATTTTATTTTATTTTATTTCATTTAATGCTTGCGAATCGCAATAAAAAATTGCATGCAAGTCTCATTCAAGCTGAGTACGCTGCAGATTCTCTGCAAGAGTGAGCAGTTCAGTGGCATCCAGACTGCAAGTTCAACCTGCATGACACTTTTTTATTTTTATGGATGCAATGTCTTTGTTTGTCCTTTTGTTGGCAAAAAATAAAATAGTTCATAAAAATGCTGCGTCACATGACCTCTAATTAGATATCAAATATGGCAACTCAATCCACTAGTTGTCTGAATGTCCTGTTTGCTGACTCCTCTGCATGTTACAGGATCTGGTCATCATCAGCTTCATGAGCTACACCTGGGCTGGTGTGGTTCAGGGGATAAAAGCCTTCCAGCAGAGTAGCTCTCTTCCCTTGCTAACACAGTTTACATCACTGTCATAAAGTCTGAATTATTATTAGTTACTATTTGTCACTTATTTACCTTTCAACACACACACACTGTATGCATAGTATATTCACACACGAACAGCATAAAAAAATAAAATAAATGTTGTCGCACTCATTGCCTGTAGGTGGCATTACTGTCAACACTGCAATTGCCAAAGGTATTGTTTCCTTTGTCTGATCAGTAGGAAGAACAGGAGTAAATACTGAAATGAAGGACAGCTGAATTCAATTTAGCTGCTTTGGTTTTATACTGAGTTAAGTCATACTTATTATTACCTCCGCCAAGGAGGTTATGTTTTCACCGGGGTTTGTTTATTTGTTTGTTGGTTCGCAAAATAACTCAAAAACTTGTGGACGGATTTTGACAAAACCCATCAAAAACCGTCCATAATTTTTGGAGTTACTTTGCAAACCGACAAACCAACAAACAAATAAACAAGCCCCGGTGAAAACATAACCTCCTTGGCGGCAGAGGTAACTTTAAATAAAAAAATGTCGCTGCCGCCTTGGTGGTCTGCACTCTTTGAGTGCTTTTCTAGTCATTATTAGCAACACCTGTGTTTTTTTTTTTAACTATGACAAGTCAAAACATGCACGTCACATACAAGCAGGTCAGAAACTAGTCAGAAATGTTAGTTTTATTACTATTTGGTGCCTCAGGTTGGATAGTCACTGCAGCTCTGCATGTCTCCTTGTTCTTAAACTTATAACATCAGACATTGTAGCTCTGATGAAAACCATTTTCACTTATTCTCTATCCTCTGTCACACTAAATGCCAACCCATTGGATATAAAATGAAACAAGCCAAGCACATGCTGTAGTTTCAGCAGTCACAGATACAGTAGAAAACAGAGAAATGGAAATGAATGACACCAAGATTTGCTGCTTGAGGGCTGGAAAAGAAATGACTTCTCTCTTGCCTCCAGCGAGGACACTCTTTTTTTTTTTTTTTGGATATTTTATCTGTAAATCATCTTTCCTCTTTACACAAAATCAGACGTGTGCATGTAGCCCAAAAAGTCATCATGCACCTATGTCTGCAATGTGTTGTCTAACATTCTTCAACACAGGAACATTCACATATTAATTAATTAATAATTCATTTTAAAAGTGTATATTATAAGCAATAGTAAAAAAAATATTAAGATTTGACTGTTATTTATGGTATAGCATAAATAGTTTTCAGCGTGTGCAGGATTTGGCACTTGCATGCAGCCTCATCACATATGGCTCAATTTAAGTCTTACTTTTTAATTACCCATCTACTTAGTTATTCTGATTACAAGTCCATTTTACACCTCCTTTGCATGGGTCTTGAGAATTATTTTAAGGAATATTAGCTGGCAAGCTGTGCTAGCTCCAGGTGTTGCTGCTGTGAAGCAAACTGTTGGTACCAGAAATAAACATGTGAACGCACTTAGAGCACAGAGTTAAACTTTGGTTTTCTACCCAGCATCTCTGCCTTTAAAAACCTAGCATGTATATGGTAATGGGTGCTGCCATAACATAGCTGTGGTCAAGCTTTCAATTGGCCACATGTGCTTCGAATCCATTCTCTCAGCTCTGTATCGTTCAAAGTGGTGTTTGGAAGCTGGCATTATTCAATCTTGATCTCCAGATTGTGTCTTTCCAAGCAGTTGCAGGCCTGCGAGGCACAAAGCGATGCTGCACAGTGTTGGTGACTACCACCAGAGGGGAGCTGGGTGGAGACACAGCACTCCAGGTGGGCCGAGTTGCACCGCCAACTCCCCCGTTGAGAAGGGAGGAGAGCATGGTAAATGTTTCCAGAGCAAATATAGCTTTCCAAACCGCCTGCCTCAAGGAGGTAGCCTGGAGGCCAATAGCAAGATTGGAAACAGATGAAAGAAAGAAATTTTGGTGGGGCTCTTTGGTGGCTCTTATGAAAGCCTGCTGGATGAAAGAGTTTTGTGTACAACACAGGGAATATTTTTTTGGGGGGGGTTTATGAACATGTGGACATGTAGAGACCTGAGAGTACACATGGGTGTGTGTTTCATACTCATTCAAGAGTGGGATTGCTTTGCCCAAGTAGCCCTCCAGCTCTTGTCTTGTTTGTTGACAGTATTAAACAAATGGTCAGAAAGCCCATTACTCAAGGGGGAATGAAGTGAAACCGTAAGTGCATGAGTGTGTGTGTGTGTGTGTGTGTGTGTGTGTGTGCATGGCCCCTCCCTGGCCCTGCGGGTTTCTCTGGGGTTTCTTGTCACCCTGTGTCTTGGAGGTGAGAGGGTGGGTGATAATTGAACACTCCCTGGCACTTTTAACAAATGTATTGAAAGGAGGAATCGAAAAACCTGTTAATGAGATTTTCCTCCCCCGGCAGCGCTCAGGGTTATTATTCTTATAATTTTCTTAATCTAATGAGTTACTCAAAGTTTATTTTCAAATGTATTTCCCTTATTCGCCCTATAGGGCTCTTGTTTTATTAGCCTCTGTTCCTCAGCAGCGCACAAACTTTATTAATAAATCAATTTGCAATACTTTGGAGGAGGAAAGCCTCTTTGAGACTTGAGCAGTCTCTGGATCTTTCCAACCAAACAAATGTTAAGATGAGGACTCAGAGAGCACAGGGAGAATGATGGAGCAGCATTGGCTCCGAACTAAGGTGCACATCTTTGTACTTAGTTTTTTTTTATTATTTACCTCACAAGATGGCTCCTGGCTCAGGGAATGGACCATGAAAATGGCTGCTCTCTGGTGCCTGCAGCGCTCTATATAGATTGGAGTTTTTTTTTCATGTGGCAGTTCGGCTGCTGGGATATACACCCCAGGGGATGTGCTCTCATTAAGGACAGTAGCTCTGGGCATTTTTGCACTGCTTCCTGTGGCCACTGACCTCCTTTTCACCCGTGGGCTTGCAGCTACACACCACAGCTCTGCTTCTTGGTCTCCCTGTCACTCCCGACAACGCCCTGGGGTTGTCACATGACTTGAGTGACTCCTGACCCGCTTGGCCTCCTGAAACCCCTCCCTTCCTGTCGGCGAGTTGGTTAGAATGATCACAGACAGCGTAAGGGTCACATTTGCCCCGACCAAAATGGCGGCTATGTCCTTGGGCCTTTGAAAGAAGAATTTTCCAAGTTGACAGCATCAAAACATCATGTCAGAAATGGTCGGCCTTTATGCGTCATCTTAAAGCAGCACAGCTGCAATATTATTCATGTAGAAAAAAGTTTGTGCACTAGAGTAAAGCACTCCATCTGTCATTTAATAGTCACCAAGAGCAAATTAGTGATAGAGGGCACCTGTCTTAATGGACTTTTACCTTGAGTTCAAGCAAATACTTGCTGCTTGAATGGACACAAGCAGGATAATAACATTGCTTCGTCATCGTCCTCCCTGAGCCATTTCTGCACCCATTTCCTCCATGTTGTGGTTCATTTTAGCCACAAGACAAACTAGCGTGTGAGGAGCACCTAAAGGTGATCTACGATCCCGACTAAGGTAGTTAATCATTGATCAAAAAAAACATTACTGTGTACTTGAGGCGTTCTAGTTCTGTGCCTGAAGTGTGCAGAGAAATATCAATAAAAACCCCCCTGATCTTTTTTTAATTAAAGGCTAAAAGCCTGATGCTCCCTGTTGCTGTCATGCTCGAACACAGACTTTAAAAGCATTCTCATTTCCATTGTCCATTTTAGGAAAAAGAGAAAATCAACAACAAACTGTGTAAAGCAATGTGACGCTCACATGTTAGTACATAAAAAGACGTAGTTTTAAGCAGAGGGCTGTGGGGTGGCCCCGTGCATCTGATTGGTGGATTGAGATATCAGACCAGCTCTCATCAGCGCCATCCATACTTATGCCTGCAGGCGAAACAATTTTGTCCTCCACTAGTAAGCAATTAGATTATATTCAAACACACATACACACACAACACTCTGTTCCCCCTATGCAGCATTCTCCTTCCTTAGTATGACACTAGCTTCCTCCATATGTTTGAGTTTTTGTTAACACGAGGATGCGAGTAGACAGACACACACACACACACCCTGTAGGTATAAGGTTCCAGTTGGTATATCTCTGTCTCTAAGCCCCAGTTTGATGCCCTAGTCTCATGGTATCCAACCCCCACTCTTTCTGCATCCCCTCAGGCCTCTATGTATGTGTGTGTGTAATATGGCTACTGAACCAAGAGGGCATTGTTTCTCTCCAGCGGGGTTTCATAATTGAACGTTCACATTTATGCACTCATTCAAATGGATTCTAAATGTAGAAGTGAAGCACGTAACCGTGTTCTACACTTGAATTATCCACGGCCAAATTGAAACTCAAGATGGAACTCAAAGATTATGGTCGCGAGGTATCATCCTACATGCCGAAAACATGTTTTTTGGTGGGTGCGCATGCAGCAGATGATAAGACATGCACTGATTGGAGGCTTTCCACAGGAGGCGAAAACTCTAGTCAGCCTGCATCAGGTTGTGTGTTTCTTGTGTGTGTGTGTGTGTGCGAAACAGGGAAGAGAAAAGACAGCGGGCAGCAGGGACAAACCCGTCAGCCACTCAGATCACATCAGGTCTGTCGGGACACATTGGAGCACAGCGAGCCTGATGGGATATGCCCTCCAGGGGTGCGAAGCAGGCCAGATGACATACAGACACAGGCAGGAGAAGAAGGAAGGAAGAATAGAGGATGGCACATCCTGTCTTTAACGCACAATATGTTCCAATAACATGCATGCAATTATGAATGGTAACCGTGACTACATTATGTAGTAATTATACAGCAACATCGCAGCATCACTGGCGTACACTTGCAAACAATCACACATACTCCCACCCCCAACTCACAAACACACGCACATGCATGAATGCTCAGTGATATTGCTATAAACATGTAGCCTGGATCTCACACCAGATAACCTACATCTTAAACAACATGGCACATATGCTAATGTGAAACGTGAAGGCATGATGTTTATGGGCTGCACACGATGCATATGCCTGTGCGTGTGGGTAAATGCACAGACACGCTTGGGTACATATGTCCGCGGGGGGGACAAAATGGGAAATAGACACTTTCTCTTCATGCCTGTTTTTTAATTGGGGCATTTATTGTTTTGTGGCGGTGTTTACTTCATTAAATTAAGGCACATTTGAGGGGGAAAAAATGCAGCATGTTTCAAGGTTTATATAAGCAAAATTATGCTTTCAGCCATTAAGTTGCAAATTAACATATCTTTATGACTGTGGGATATGCCAGTTTGAAGATGCTTTTACATTTTCACACTAATCAACTTGACTTTAACATGTTGGATTTCAGTTTGATTTGCTTTCATCACAAATATTGTTTCCCCCCTCGGCTGTGTGCGTGTCTGCACGTGTATCTGAGCGGCGCTGTGTTAGTGTGTGTGTGTGTGTGTGTGTGTGTGTGCATGTGGGTGTGTGTGTGCTTCTGTTAGTTGTCCATGGCACCGTCATGTCACCCCAACTGTTTTCTCTCTTAGTAATCACAAAGTGTGTGTGTGTGTGTGTGTGTGTGTGAAGAGGGGGTGGTACAAGGACAAAATGAACTAATGTTGAATATTCCATATTGGTTTTACTGTAATTCTTTTCTAATTCTTAGTTTATTCAATTTCATCTCCTTGAGGCTGGTAGGTATGGAAATGAGGTCTGTTCTTTTTCTTTTTTTTCCTCTTCTTTTTTTTTGCCTGTGTAAATTGCAGCTATCACCTCAAGCCTTTTGAACAAGATTACCCAGATGGCCTTGCGTGGTGTGCCTGAAGTTTTATTTTCCTCCTTTGCCTGCTTTTCCTTCTTGGCTGCAGGGGAAAGGAGAGGGAGCTGGGAAGCCTCCTGAAGACTCTGGGCGAGGCCAGGAGGCAGCAGCTGTGGCAAAGAGAGATCTGGGGGAAGAAGAAGGGGAAGAAAAAGAAGAGTGAGTTGGGGAGGGAGCGCTGGGGGGTGGATGAAACTGGTGCAGGGGGCATTGTTGTGTTCATCTGTGTGTGAGTGTGTGCGTGTGTGTGTGTGTGTGTGTGTGTGTGTGTGTGTGTGAAAACAGGGGGCACTAAAAATCTAAAGCTGAGAACACCAGCTATTATGAACACCACCCCTACCTGGCTTGGCTGTCAAGGGGACCAGAATAACCCTTGGAGTAGTCAAAGTGGAGGCTGGTGGAGTGGGTACAGTCTGGATGGGAGCAGGAAGAACTGTGGGGTTCAGGAACATGTGTCTGGAGTAAGGAGCTGTTTGCAGATGCTGCAAAGTGTGTCCCAGTGTAAACATGGCATTGCCACATCACCAGTCACAATAGCGATACTCACAAGTGAAACGACTCAAGTCACACCCCTTAAATGTCAAGATTTGGTGAAAAGCATAATAAATAGCAAACTCCTGCCCAGGTGATCATTGTTGTGCGAGTGGTGGGATTTGTCATTAGGTTTCCACTCACTGTGCCCTGGACATAATCTGCTGCTGGTTTTCTGCCCCGAGGAAGAATACGATTTTAATACATTAAGGTGGCACAGAGATAGAGAATTATGCGGAGTTAAAATGTTCACCTGTTTATTATTCTAACGTGCAACAGCCTCCATCCACACTAATCTCCAAAAGAACACACCCAACACCCAGATTGCTGATCTTGGCTCGAGGGCAACAGTGAAAGGAGATTCTCACCTGAGATAAGGTGAGGAGCAGGAGGAAGAGGAAGAGGAGGAGGAGGAACTGCTTATATTACTTAAAATATACCCACAATGAAATGACATTGGAGGAAAAGCCAGTGAACCACTTCTTCCTTCTTCTAAACAAGACGCCCATCCAGACAATGTGTTTTGTCAGAATATCACAGCAGTGATATAACAAAGCAAATGTCTCAGCATGTAACCTGCATGGTCAGCCTGCTCCTCATATTGAAGTGTGTTGTTGGATCACAATCCCTGCATGTTATTTCAACAACAGCTCTTCAGATGCCGCTGCCAAACAGTCAATAGCAGGCTATCACTGTTTCTTTTCGCTCCCCTCCATTTGTTTGTTTTGTTAAGGTTTATGCTCTCCATCATAATGAATCACTCGTTTTTTCATCTTGGTCTTATTTATTCTCATGGCTGGAGGTAGAATGTGGTGGTTGATGAGGGGCTGAAATGAACTGAGCCTTAGCCTTAGCCCGGGGGCTGGCGCATATCTTAGCATAAGTGATGGCCGACCTGAGGGCTAGAGCCGAGCTGAGAGCGCCCCCAGGACAGCAACTCTGACAGATCATGTATTTATAGGTCTGTTGAAAGACCTCTATTGTGTCCCACATAGCCTCAGAGCATGTCTGTCCTCTGTATTATAATAAAGCCGCTGGCCTTACCGCTATGATGGATGGGTGGCCCTCGAATGGCAAGCTCCAGAATCATTAGAGCACTCCGAACATGCAGGTCTGCCCATGTGAAAGGTTGGTGCAGGGAGGAGTGTTACCGGTGAGCAATACAGTACAGTTGAAACCTTTTAATCAAGGATAGGTAGCTCTTATTAATTCTCAACTAGGAGAGGGAGGGAGAGAAAGGAGAGAGGGGGAGGGGGAAGGGGACAAGTTTGCTGATGTTTTTGCCAGAGGATACATTTGCAATTATCTCAATGGCTTAAAAAGCCCTCCAGGCTTTTTCAATACAGGTTAGGATGTGGCACCTATAGCTTTTACAGGCAGCTTCACCAGTCGGTTCTCATTGTCGCTGAAAATTTCACCCAGCATTCCATCACACCTCTGCTGAGCCATACAGCGTAAACTGAGTGACCATGACAGGCTGGACTGAACACAGCATATATATTAGGAGATTTTTGGAGAAACTATTTTCAAAAAAAAAAAAAATAGAAAAGAAAAGAAAAGCAGAACTTGCTTGAATATGCTCTGCAGCCCAAAAAAACAGCTTGACTTTTTTTCTGCGCCTTAAGCCTCACAAGCAGAGTGGTGTTTGAGCTGTTTCCCAATCTCATGTTCTTCTGTTACCTCTGGAGTAGAATATAAATGATTCCCTCTCAGTGTACAGTGTATGCCAAGGGGCCTGCAGCGACCATAGTCCGGTCTAAAATTCCTCACTGCAAGTGCACCATAACTCAAGGCCTGACTGATAAATAAACAATGGCAAGTGCAGCATGCTTGCACTACTGCAAATCCTCCACTTGGAGCACTGTCACATATTACAACCCTATCACCATGAGGTCTGATGAAGGTTAGTATAAAAATAGTCTTCTAGTTTTTTGTTGTGGTGCAGGATACAACACTGGTGCAGCACCGGCTAAATCTTTATTAGTTACTCATAATTAAGTCTTTGAGTGCTATTAACGGTTTTTGCAGTCAAAGTGTTTTTTCTGCAGCGGGTCGCTGATCACAGTCTCCCACAGCCTGTGAGTAATTTCAGATCTTCTGTGATTTGTAGTCGATACATGAAGAGTTATAATATATGCTATGGAGATCAAAGCAGGAAGCAGGAATCGCATTTAGAGAGCAAAACAAACGGATTCTGGACAAAAAGTGCCAATTTTGGTGGTCTCTACTCTCCTCCAGATAAAACAAAAATGGAAACTTTTTTCATGATGAAATAGATAGTCTCTTCTTTCATTTGAGCTACTCTGTGTTTTCAGAGACATAGTAGCCTACAAAATATTTTGTGGGTCTAGAATTATGACTCAAAATGGCCAAAAACACTGTGGCACAAGGCAATTTCTGTTTTATAAAATGACTGGCACTCAAAGAGTTAAGACTAAAGATGTGCCTTTGATAATAGGGGGTTAACAGAGTGTATTATTTTATGCAATTACTCTTTGATTCCCCTTCACCCCCTTTGTTATTCAACGGTATTCAATTGTTTTTACAAGTCAATTTAGTCATCATGGAGAATCCTACATTGCCTTGTATCACTTTCACACAGAAATTAGTGGGTCAACACAGGATATTCTAACCCGGGTCGACCCGCCTTGGTTCATCGTTAGGGCACTTTCACACAGCCAGGTCGCTGGTCTGACCTGCTGTGAGAGCTGCTGCCCGGGTCACGGCGGGATGCCTTTCACACTGCAGGTGAGCCGAGCCAATAAATTACCGGGTGAATTGATCAAAATGCCGCAACAACCCTGCACGAAATGCTGCATCGACCCAAGATTTTCATGCTTTTTGAAAGGTACAGAGCAATGTGTGTGGTTTTGAAGATGCTTTGTTAAATCTGACATCACATCTTGGCCTTGGGGACTACAAATTTTCAGACATGGCAGCAGACATGGTGGCTCTGTTGGTTGTCCCACTGCTTTGGTACAGACTGAAATATCTCAAAAACTGTTGGATAGATTGTCATGATGTTTGGTGCAGATATCTAAAAGGATGAGCTCTAGATGCTTTAGTAATCCCCTGGCTGTTCAGCAAGTCAAAGTTTCCATTTATCCTGTGAAATATCTCAACAGATGGCAGCTGGAATGGCACAAAATGTCGTACAGATGTTTAAAGTTCCCATAAAATGCATCCCAGTGGTGTTTGTGGTTGATGTTTATGGTTTGTGTGTGAAACATTTACAGATATTGGATGGATGACCATGACATTTTGACCACTTCCTGCAAACCTGATGACATTCCTATCAGCCTCAGTTTGAGTTTAGAGCTTATTAACAACTGTTAGCATGCTGATATGCTAAATTGAAATGGTGAGCATGGTAAACAATATGTGTGCTTAACATAAACATGTTGCCATTGTGACTGTGAACGTATGTTAGCATGCTGACATTAGCATTTAGCTCACAATACAGCCTCACAGATCCAGTAAACAGGGACTAAAAGTCAGGAAACTTCTCAACATGAAATCTCTGAAGTACTCTTTTAATTTTTAAGTTGTTAAAAGTGGTGTGGTGGTACCATTTATACTATTTTTGAAAATAAGAAAATTCATGTTTGGGAACAAAGAAAGACTATTGTTGCTTTTGTCACTGTCTACTTCCTTTGTTGCTTCTCTATCAGAAAAAACGGTGCTGCTGTCAGAATATCTTGTAAGGCCGAACTAACAAAATCACCATGGATGGACGTCATCAAAGCTTACTGGGTTACAATCTGTTATACATTAAAAGTGGATTATTACAAGTTGCCTTGGGCTCCTGCAAAATAAAAAAAAATGAGTAGGACATTAAGGATTATGTGTTAATGTGGTACTACAGAACAAAAGTAATAGGGATTTCTTTTGCATGCGGCCTTCTTTCCAAGCAAATTCAAGCTCAAAAACCCAGCGGTGCTGGAGCTGAGCTCCACTTTTTCATATTAATACTGGCTCCATTTTACATTAAGACTTGAATTTCTATAACTCAACCAAAGCCACTGTGACATATTATTCTACTAGCGAGTGTCCATTTGAGATATTATCCTACCAGCGATTGTCCATCTAAGAACATTTAAAGCCCCAAAGACTGTGCAGGCATTCATCACACAGATGAACTAATTTCTCCACTAGAAATAATGGCTAGAAATATGTGGCCATTATATTATAATAAAGGTATTTATGAGCCTTCAATCTCGCAGCCTCACTATGAGATATCTTTGAAAATTTGAAATCAGCTCCCGAGGCTTGGGGAGGAGGAGGGGAGAGAGAGAGAGAGAGAGAGAGAGAGAGAGAGAGAGAAATGGCAAGGGAGAGATGTGGGAGTTGTGTTTTGCTTTTTTGCCACGGGTTACATTTATAATTATCTTGCTGGCATAAAATGGCCACGGGGCTTTTTCAATAAAGGTAGGAGGCACCTACAGTACACAATATTACCTACAGATCAACACAGAACAAGAGTGAGGACTGCAGATAGAATAAGACTAAATCCAGAGTACAAAGTCTATCATCTAATAAGTGTATTTAGTTAGGACATTCATTAGGAACAGTGGCCACTGCTTGCACAGCGCTGTGGAAGCGAGCACTGTGAGGGCTGATGATTTGAAGACGAGGTGAATGAGTCCATCCACTGACCTTCACTAGTGGTGAGTAAGCAGAGCCCGAGGAGCGAGGGAAAGATGGCCACAGCCACTTTCTCCAGGCCCTACTCTGCCTTTTGATGACTGGAAATAATCACTAGAGAGAAAGCGAGTGAGAGAGACATGATCACAGACGCACCACAGAGGAGAGGAGGATCTCAAATTACTTTATTCTCCTCAAAACCCTCACCCTCTAAAGCACTGGAAGTCAGCTTCTTAATGCCATTCATCTTTTCTCCAACAGGCTGTGTCCGGAGAGGAGGATATCTCTAATTCCTTTTCAAGTTCAATGTGAATCCAGGAAGTGAGAAGAGATAGGGCTGGACAGAGTCTCATTATACTCAGGCTGCCCCACAGGTAACACACTTAAAAATCACATATGGGTGCACAAAAAGTACAGCTGAATTTTAAACTGAACACGTTCATCCTCTCTCCTACACCACCCTTAAAATGTTTTATTTTAGGAAAACACTTACTGTGTTTTATGGTCATCCACTGGGGTTTGTGCAGTTAAACAAACTTGCTTCCTAGGATATAATCTATGTCTGTAGTTTCCATGGTTTCTAAATAGCTTTACAGATAGGCTAGATATTACAGGAATTATCCAGCATTTCAGAGTGTTGATCAGATGAGAGGATTGTTATCATTTCTGCACAATGAATATATGCTTAGCTCAGCACAAAGACTAAAAATAACTAGCCAAACAAAATCTGCCAAAATGTCCCAAAAAAAGTACAAAACTGACAGATTGGTTGTGCTAAGCTAAGCTAAGCTAAACTAAACATCTGCTGGTTGTAGCGTTATATTTATTGCACTGAGTATTACTGAGCTTCTCATTTAAATCTTGGCAAGAATACAAATAATGTTTTTCCAAATTTCAAGTTTTTAAGTATTTATTTTTGCTCTCAAATCAACAATCAACACAGATTTTTTGGAAATATTATTATGTTTCGAATTATTTGAGTGAATTGAGTTGAACTCATTTTCAGCCTGCATTGTAATAGTTTTAGCCGAGTGCTGATGCGTCTGATGCCTACTCTGTGAACACTTTGATTTTGTGATTGAGAGCAAAGAAGTGGTGTGTACCACTCACAGTAGCACCTCTAGCCTATGAGAATAACAGTCAGTCAAAAGGGAATCTAGGGCAAAGAGGCCTGAAAGGAAGACATATAGCATAAACCACAGATAGCCAAAGAAAGTGGAGATTCTGCCAAAAGGGATGAAGACAAGACGACAGGGCTCCGTGTGGGATTTCACTTTGGATTTTGGCCCTGCAGGGCTATGTGGAAGCACAACTGACAGGACTGGCGTGGAGAAGTCGGCTCCATTCAATATAACTAAGTAAAGAATGCCCCATGTAGTCACTGATGCACCAGCATAAATCCTCCAAGGTACAATATCATCGCCTTGGTGAAGTCAGCTTTACCTCTCTGGTTGTAAAACACTACATAATGTAAAGGATGCTGCTTCTCGTTTGCCACTGAACACACACAGGATGGTACGTAAAGAATCTAATGTAAAAATCTAGCATCTAAAGTCATGTAAAAACAGCGAACAGACACACCATGACAACTTCAGTTGAGATTTATTTCATAATTTTTGTGCTACATTCCTCTTTACTCAAATCTAGGGAGCGTAGGTGGGTCAGTCATCTTACTGTAGAAATACTTTATCCAACCTCATATCAATATGTGCTACAAATAGAAATGATCTTGGAGTAGGTAGTACAATAAGCTTTAATCTGTTCAGTCATGTCTTAGGCAACAAATTTGCTTCAAAAAGATTCAATGTAAAAAAACACAAACACACAATGATAAAATTTTACAGGTCATTACTCAGAGGAATATTATTATCCAATTAAATAATCCCAAAGGGAGTGAATGGGGGTTAGTAGTTCCCCAATGATGCAAATAGTGTGACACAATAATTTACTAAATTCTTTACATGAATGGACTTTGATGTTTAATTTAGATGAAACTAATGTCAGCTATTTCATGGTGTAATCCAAGAATATAACTAAAAAAAAAACAACTTAATTGGTATCACAATATTCAACATCATGTTAATTGTGAAAAAGATGCTTTGTTGAAACTAACTGTTTATGACAACTGAGACATTCTGTACTGTTAGCAACACATTAGTGACCTTTATACAGCAGGGGATAAAAACAGACTTCGCCAATTTGCCAGTGAGACATCAAAATCAAGTCACTGGTGACAAGCTATGCAACATACTACACAAACAATAAAAGCCTTTTTTTTAATTTATATGGGCATATTAGAAATCATATTCAACCTAATGTAGGCTCCAAGTTTTAAAACAAACTTTGTTTGGGGATCCAGCACATATAAATCCTTTTTTTGTTTGTAAATTGGTTTATGGGGGCTAGACATTCACAAATGTCCTTGCAATCTCAAACTCATCAAATGTCTTGCATCTTCTTATGGCAAAAAAAAAAAAAAATCTCCTGTTGCACGTCATTTTTATTCTCTAGATGGTTCTCAAGTTTAAGAAAACAAAAACATCAACAAGGAAACGAAGAGAAAACAGAGTCCACAGAGCTCTGCAGCACTGAGCGGTTTGGCTGCCACAGAAAAGTCTAGCACCTCCTGCTGCCCAGGAGGTTTCTAGTCCAGCTGCTCCTGCTTTATCCTGTTTGAATTGGACCCTCGCTGACTCGTCCTCCTCAATTCCCTCCTCAGGACGTACTCGCTGAACTGGGATGAGTCCACGCCGCCACCACAGGAGCCGGCGATCTCGAAGCCACGTTGTTGGAGGCGCTCTAGAACCTGAAGAGGGTGGATCAGGGAGAGAAGGAGGAAGTTGTCAGTAGCAATACAAGACAGGCACAGAAAAAAAAAGCATCATTAGCATCCTTTATTAGCACTCTGGTGAGAGGCAGTATGTACTTATATTATTAGCTAGTAGTCTGACAAGTCAGACTATAACATCAAATGTATAGTCTCGGGGGCAGTCCATAGGCAGAGTAGAAGCCTGTGGGTGGGGCCAACCGTTGTTGTCCAAAGTGCCTCTGCACATAATAGACCAGCGCTATGACGAGTCAGAGCAATGGACAATGTGACGCTACCAGCGGAGCCAACTGGTGTGTTAGACTTTAGCCGTATCTGGTCAGCAAAACAGCAAATACATCCTTCTTTAAAATGGACGACTTGATTGCTTCTTTCTGCTCAACTTTCAAAGAAAAGTCCAAGCCTAACTCAAAATTGATGACAGAGCCCATTCAAATGACCACTGTTCGTTAGCCACAGCCATGTTGGTTGTTTGCTATCTACAGCATCACGCAGCCCTGTCGTCATCGTGCTAAGCCTGCCCCAACGACTTGCTACGCAGATAGGATTAGCCCCTATGGTGCGCCACTAGACCATCCTCTTAGGCCGCTAGGGTGCGTCTGGATTTCTAGGTTAATTAGCTAGCCAAGATGCTCTTAAAATCATTGTTGGAGATTTGCCAGCCTCTGTAAATAGTGATGCTAAAACATGAATGTGACCTTCTAACCATTTATTTATTACTGCAAAACTGGGAAGCACCAGAACATCCAAAACTTTCCTCGTGATACGCTGCTAAGCCGAGCACTGGAAACAGCTCTGGGAGTGAGCAGCAACATACGGCCTGTGACAGGAATTTGGATGAGACTTTCACAAGACTTTCACCAAACCAAGAGCCTCTCGTTTTGCCTCGTTTTCATTGTTTTTTAGTGTACACGCACGTTTGTCTGCACATGTGTGCAGCCGCTCCTGATCTCGCAGCCTTGCAGACATCTACAGACGTGTCCGCGGGGGCTGTAGGATCACATTCCATCGAAGAGGCCCCAGGGAGCTGTGAGGCTTTCTCTCTGCCACTTGGCTCAGTGTGGGCTGCTCTGCAAACCCCCCCTCTCTCATTTCTCCCCCAGCCCCCAGGCCCAAGCCTCCGCCAAAACTACAAAGGTCCCCCTACTGCTGGCAGCTCTCTCTGCCCCCCTTCCTTCTCTCAAAACCCCCGCCCTGCCTCCATTAGCCGCAGATACAGCATCCACCGGCGGCGTGCTTTAATAACCAAACAGGATTATGGGCCCAGCCTGGGGACAACCTGCCAGGGAGCATGCTCACTCTCTTGCTTGCTCTCCACGACTCACACACTTCAGAGACGGTTTGTTTGTGTGTGTTTTTTGGGAGGGAGACAGATTTGACTTCCTGAGTCGGAGACACAGTCCAAATCATTGTGAAACCTTTTCTATTATGCCTCTCCTCCATCGTTTATTGATGCGTAGCCGAGGATTTTGCCATCAATGAATTAGTGGAATATCAATATGTAACCAGGGAAATACAATATTGCCAAATACATGCTATGAATATAAAAGGCGAACACAATTTTCTTTTTAAAGTCTTGTTGTAGTCTTACAAGTACGGTTTCCCCTGGAAATTGCGATCATATTAAATTAGTGTGGTTTTGGATAATTAAAGGCTTCAAGTCACAGCTTTGCTTTCCTAAGGCCTTAAAAGTGTTAATCAAGACAACAGTAAAGGATGTGAAATTTATAAAAACAACCACATGTGACAAGACCACTTGTGGATCTGTAGAAGTACTACATGGTAAGAAATATCTTTTGTTTCACTGCATCCTGAATTCTTTCTGTCTGCCAGTTTCCCTTCACTTTGTACAGCTCTACTGTGTTCAGGGTGTCCACCATCCCTTCACTTGATGGGTCAAAATGCAGCATCAACCTATATACTCTCTCTTGTGTGGAAGTTGACACTGATGCCCACTTAAGAAGGAACGAGATAAATTATGGAATTTATTATCTGTGTTTTTCACCTACATAGAAGACAGAGGGTGAGAACAGGGGAGAGATGTGAGGATCATATCATAAATGCTGCAAAGGGATAAGCGATAATAAATCTGACCATCCACCAGCTCTGGAGCCAAAATCATCATTCCGGTCAGACCACAGAAAAGTAGAGATGGTGGTAGACTTGTGTAATGATGGCTTGCTAAACTGGTGCTTTGATGAACTCATCAAAGAAGTAATCTTTCCGCAAGGCTGTTCTTTTGACGAGATTAGATTAAAAAAGATATGATTTTGTAATCAGTAACATTCTCAAGTCTACAGTATAACAGCAGATGAAAAAATGTTGAATGAGCAGATCATTACCTCGGTCAATTCCTCTGGCACATGTGAATGGAAAAATATACACTATTTCTAGCCTTTGAGTATTTATAATGCAGTTACCTGGACAGAGTTGAGGTGGCAGTACCCGTTGAGTGGGAAGCGGATGACATGTGTGGAGTCATGGTTCCAGCCGGCGTTGACAGAGTTGCACATGACATCACCGATTTCCGGAAACACGTCTTCGATCAGGGCCTTGTCGCCGCTGAGCGTGATTCTCTCGCCCAAGTCTGGCGCGACACGCACCACCAGGCATTCGCAGGGGCGTGACACTCGGCCCATCTCCTGGTCCTGGCGCCAGCTCTCCAACTCAGCAAGCATGGGCTGCAGCTGGAAGTACCGCGCCTCCTCAAACAGCAGACTGTAGTCCTGCAGCAGACAGGGCGAAAGGCATGGACAACTTAGGATACTATGTATAGCATCTTAGCTCGATATGGCAGTTCTGTTTGACTTTTTACTCTAGTCTTTTGTTGTTTTGTCACCAGCTCTTTATTACATCCTGTCTAATAGAGGCAAATATGCCCAAAATGAAAGAGTTACATTTAAATGGAATTTCAATGCTTCTAACATCTGGAAATAATGATCACAACATAACAGGGTCTTGCTGGGTCGTAAAGGTCAACACTGGAAGGATGTGATGTGTCAGTCTAGCTTGAATCTTTCTATTACCAGATACTCCTACAACTACTGCTGTTTGTTATTTTTTTTACATAAAGCCCAGTAATTCCATCAAGCAATCCTACAAAAAGCATTGTAATACACTATACAATGCATATATAGAGTATATATATATATAAAGATACTGCCCCTGAATGAGGCTGGTAGCCTCAATGCAATCTTGCTATACTCAAGAGGAAGATCACAAAATAAAAAAATAATAAAAAAAACTGACTAAGATATGATAATGACTTCATGTGAAGTCGTGATTTTCTTTCTAATGTAGATACCAACCAAAAAAGAAACCTAAAAGAAGTTGGAAAGCCACTGTTCTACATGAATGAGCAATAAAGCCAAGCAAAGACACCATTCAGCAAAAATTACAAAGGCTCCAGAGTAGAGGAGATGTAGTGCGACATGTAACACAGGGTTGTGTGGGGTAGAGGAGCAGATCCTTTACCCGCAGGACTGCAGGGCCGAAAATCTCACCACATCCCAGTTTTCTCATGCTCTTCTGGAAATCTCCTCAGTGTGAATGTGGCCTTAGCTTGAACCTGAGTCTGCCTTTTGTCTTTGCTTATTTCAGCTGACATACTTTCCACTGTGATTGAGTCACACTGTGGACAGTCCATCAGATAATGTCGTTATTTGCTTTCTCCCAGGGCAAGTTAAGTAATTACTGACTAAATGACACATAAGAGTAAACAAAACAAAAAAAAAACAGTGAATGCTAATGTGTCACATACAGTGAGGCTCACCCTGGACAGACTTTTGGCTTGAGAACATGCTGATGAATTGTAGCACGTGCAATGTGGTCGTGGGCGCCAGGGCGTTTATTTATCTGTCTTGATGCAAGCTTATTGTTTGGCTTATATATCTGCAAAGAATCTAAGAGCTGGAGGGGACCAAATCACATCTCATGATGAGTAAACATAATCAAGCTTTGTTTTCCATCTCCAGCATGGGAACTGTTTTTTTTTTTTTTAGGAAAGGCATTCCACGGTTTTAGCATTCATTGTGCACACTAAGTTGTAGGACTGCTGACTGGCTGATGGGACTTTACAGTTTCAAGGATGACATCCACTCACTTTGAAGTCGTCTGGGATGAGGAGCTTGGACGTCCTGAGGAAGTTGAGGATGTAGCGGAACATGTGTCCATCCCTGTCAATGAAGTAGTGCTGCTTCAGGCTGTCCAGGACTATAGGCTCTGTGCCATCAAAGAGGCGACCAATTCTACCCAGAGAGAAGGGCGGGGTGGGGAGAGGCAGAAAGAGAGGGAAGGGGGACAACAGCATGTCAACATCTTACATTTCTTGATTTTTTTTTTTTGCACACAAACCACCATAAGTCTTGAGCGTATGTTTTTTGGACCTTGTAGAGTGGGAGACAAAGGAGAGAAAAGAAAGAGAAAGAGGTCAAAATTATACAGTGAAGCAAGAGCATGAGCAAAGGGATGTGACGCACTCCTTTTCTCAATCCCTGAAATGTTTTTCACACCTTCGTACAGACGTGAACACATTACTGGGCTGCACACATGCATGAACCATGAAAAAGGAAAGAAAGGAAGAAAGAGAGAAGGAAAAAAAGGAAAGAAAGAAAGAGATTAGAAACTGAGGTGGTCTGAAAAGGTCAGGGCCAGCTGGTAGCGGCTCGCCTGAGGCAGAGTGCCAGTCACCCTCGGGGCCAGGGCTCGGAGCGACAGTGCAGCCTCCCAGCCTCCAGATGGCCCCATGCCCTTTGGCCCTTTGCTGCTGCTGTGACATCTGTCAGAATAACCAAATTGCTTTTGTCTGTGCACTGCATTCTGACTGCACTCCTACAAATAACTGTGAGCTTTACTCACACAAGGAAACAGTATGTGATAATATTTGGATAAATCCAAAAGCAACTCATGCTGTAGATTATCTTTTTTTTTAGTTCAGTTTATACTCTACCAAGTGCACCCATGAGATATTTTTGTGATGTGACGAGACGTGACATCTGACTGTTTAATGTCACAGGATGACATTAAACATTAAACGGGATGACATTCTGACGCTCAGAAATCTGGCTTGAAGAAAAGACATTGAATCTTCCATCATCTCATTCTCAAGCAAAACACATTCATTCACAACCCGCCCCCCCCCCCCCCCACCCCCAACCCACCCAAGAAAAAAGGTATCTCCATCACACACTTAAAAGATGGGTGGTAAAGCAGACTCACCGTGATTCTGGAAATTTTGTTAAGGTGGCCAGACTGCTGGTGTACATGTGTCCACCCACATCAATGTGCACAGGGGCGTTGGACTTGGTGAGCTGTGCAGGTGTTGGAATGCCCTGGTTGCTCAAGGGGGACACCGGTGATCGTGTGATCATGGGCCTTGACATGCTGGAGCGATGATCCTGTAAAACACAAGAAAATATAACAAGACTTAAAAAAAAAAAAAGAAATACATGCAGAATTAACATTTAGAAAATGAAACAACACCACACAGTCCACAGTGAGGAGTGATAATGGGAGAGATTTTATTCTCAACAAGTTAGATCAGCCTGACCTTGACCTGAATGCTGCCAAAAATCCACACACACCCACTCCTGTGGGCCATAATCTCCAAAACCAAATTAATTTGGAGCATCAATCTCGTGGAAACGAGCTATAACGACTCTTGATTTGAACACTGTAATAGGATTTGGAGAAATTGTCGGCTGTTAACCTACAAACACCATTAGGAGACAATTTCTGTTGAGCTCTGAGAAGAAAATGACTTTACCCCCCCCCCCCCACCTCCACCAACACCATCAACACCACCATCACAAAAAAGTTTCAGACCCGTGTGAAGCTACAGAGACACCTCAGTGAGGATAAAGAGATTTTGACATGTTTTCTGAAAACGATGAAAAGTGGTTTAACAGGTAATAAATGAAGGCAGGAAACAATGTGAGCGCGTGACAATATAGTGCGCAACTCTGCATTTAAAGACAGGGAGGCAAATCTATTCACACCCAGCATCCTGTAATAATAAGTCTGTCACTTTGCTCCTCCAGCATTAAAAAAACTGATGGTATTTCTCCACTCAAATGTCATCGGACTTTACCTGCGCCGGCATCACTGTGTTTGGAGAGGAAGTCACCGAGTGGTCGTTCTGCTTGAGAGATGCGGCAGGAAGCGGCTCTCCTCTCACTGCGAACAGCAGCGGAGGCTCCCTGCACTCCGCCGCCCGGATCGGGAGCCGTTTGACGGAAGCGTGAACGGACTCATCCGCGGAACTGATCGGACGCGGTCGCTTTCTCGCTTTCTGATGCGTCAAGTCCATGATGTCCGTTTCATCCATAGTGGCGAGGTTGATAGATAGATCGGCTTGTTTCCAGAGCACTTAGCAAATGCGAGGAGAGGAGCGAGGAGCGGGATGGAGAAGACCAGGGGGAAGAGCAGCAGCAGCGGCGGCGCCGTGGCTGTCACACGGAGCGGCTGCTTTGCAATGGCTGGGAGAAGTCAAAGCCCCCGACAACATTAGCATTGAAGCGCCTGCGGCTCTTCTGGGCTGTCGCTGCTTCAGCGGCAGGTATGCGTGGCGCATTTTCAGAATAAAACAAATCCTGCGCCAAAAACAATAACAGCAAGAACAAATCTGTGTGGTTATGGTCACACCATGGACCTGTCACAGCTGGCCTTTGACCTTTTTTCTGGAGCAGTGTTTCTCCCCCTGATGTTGCTGCTTATTGTTCAGCAGGTCAAACCCTCCTACAACACAACAGATCCACAAAGTTCAGTCTGGGGAAAAAAAAAAAAAAAATCAAAAAGCCAACCCACTGAACCACCTGGACGTAAATGCCCTCCTGTGACACCCTCCTCCACCCACAGACACTCACAAGGCGCCTGGCTGATCGGTGATAAGCATTTCCCTTGTTGCACAAATACTCTTCTCATCGTTTATGCACAATGTTACCAATGTGCATGTGGAAATGTCAGAGGTCATCGCTCTAACATGGTTTAAACACAGCAGTCCCTCACAGGAGACACTTGAAACATGTTCTTGATCAGTTTAACACCGGCTCCACAGCTGACTGAACATAAGAGTTACTGTGTGACGACTGTGGTGTGTAAACACCACCTCCGCTGACCACATCAACACTGCAAAAACCACCACACTAATGACATCATGGAGTATAAAACCAGACCACAATGTGTCCAATTGCTGTTAAAAAGTACTGCCACAGCACTCTCCTGGGCTGTTTTCCCCCTCCACAGAAAATACGGGGAATCCACAAATTTTAATAACATTCAGATTCAAATTAATTAGTTCAACCACTGGCCTTAAAACATCCACATCCCTGCTCCTCATCGGCAGTGTGAGTTTCACACCTAGATACCCAATTAGCAATTAAGCTTGCCTTTGAGTGTAGGCCTCCAATGCGGTGTGTGATCCTGGTCTGATTTGCATGCCGTTTGTGCACGCGCTGATAAGCGCAGGCAGCAGCCATACATAGTTTTAAAATTCAACTCCAGAATCCCTCGCAGAAGGCAAAGGGGCCTGCGGGGCAAAAGAGAGAGAAATCACATGGCTGCTCTTCAAAAGGGGACCTGTGTAAGGCAGCCGGCAAAGTGCGTGGGATCACACTCAGAATGCAGGTAATTTGTTCCCTGACTAATTTGTGGAGATGGCAGTGTGTGTGTGTGTGTGTGAGAGAGAGAGAGGGAGAGCGAGTATGTGCGCCTGTGGAGAGTAAGTTCTGAAAACAGCTTGGTGGAATTGGATTTCCTCAAAGCCTTGTCATCGCAAAGGTGGATTGAGTGTAAAATCTGTAAGGCATTATGGAAAATTGCAGGGGAGAGAGAAGAGAGAGTGAAAGAGAGCGGGTGGCTGGGTGGGTGGGAAGTTGGAGAGGGGATAGCCGGGTTGTAGCAATGAGCTCTTATATCATAAAATCATTCCAAGTTGTTGGAAGTAAAGATACACCAATACACGTCTGATGCCCACATCCAATTTCTGTCTTTTACACTTTTTATCTCAAGGACAGTTCAAAGGTCACCACATCCTCACCAGTCACCAGTCTTCCACGGCAGCACGTTTCCAACCTGTTGCCATGTTGAATTTATCACGCAGTTTACTCCAAAAGTCCCCCCATGTGTGGATGTGTTTGTAGTAGTGTTCCCAAAAGTTTCCAGCCTTTGTGAGACACAAACAAATCTAAAACAGGCACCGTCGCATCAAAGCCTGGAGTGTTTGAGCTGCTCCAGCTACTCCTGTTTCTTTTTCAATTACAGTCTTTCAAGCCTTTTATGCAAAATCATCATTTTAACATCTTCTTTACATCTCAAGGAAGCCCTGTTTGCATCTTTAGTGCCACAGCACAAGGCATTAACCATAAAGTGCCTGCGTGCTGCTGTTGCAGGGATCGAAGGGCCTGTCGGGATCAACATAAGCAACGGACTAGCTTTCAGTTCTCCATCCCACAATGCAGCTCTTCGCTGTTTCGAACGTATCGCACAAGACACAATTAGCATTTCAGATCAGAGCATTAACATTCAGTTCGAGGCAGGCAGACTGGTATTTACATAATCTGGATGGGTTGTTTCTGCTTTGTTGCCTGTGGCCATTTGTTTCAAATGTCCACGCACAGACAACTGCACACTGTGACTTCACTTCAGTCACTGCCGGCTGGAAACGCAAAAAGCAGGTAGTGGGGCTGTCGTAGCTCAATGCTGTGGGTAAATATTGTCGGCTTCTTGTCTGTGTGTATCACTTTAGTAAACAGTCATTGGCCATTTCATAGGAAAGCTCATCGTCAGATATTTTCAGACATACTGACAGTATTTTGAGTCCAAAAGACATAGAGCACTGTGGTTTTGCAACATCACAAGCTGACTTTATTTCTTAGAAATAGCTCCGTAAGTTTGTGGCGACTGACGCAGAGATGTGCTCAGTGTGAAAACTACTTGGGTGTCTTGTGAAAGGATGAAGAGATGCCTGTAGCGGAAAGAAAAAAGTTACCAGATAACTGAGCTAAGAGAAGTGTGATTCTCTGGATAAACCACTTTTTTTCCTGGAAATTAAAAGTGGTAAATAAAGGCAATAATCGTCCGCAGTGCCTCTGGATCAGTGATCCAATCTGTGTTTGAGAATCAGCAGTGTCACAAAACTCGAGAGTCTCTGTTAACAATGACTTAAAGGCAATCTCAAGTTTCAGATTTTACATCCCAACCAGTTGCATTACATGAGCTCCAGAGACACACACATAGTTATCCCCCTGAGTTTCAGCACAAGCAGGGCTACTTGTCTACTCAAACACACTTTGTGGCCTTACAGTAGCAGTGGCACCACAGGTAAGGAAGTGTGATCCGTGCTCTGTTGCCGCAGGCTCTTGGAGACGGTGGAGCGTCTTCACTGCCACACACCAAACTGTCCCAGGGCACAGGAGTGGCAGCCATAATGTGAAATATGATAACAGCAGCTCCACGGGGTTATAATTCAGCAAGTAAAGCGCCTCAAACTTGGAAGTGAAATGTGGACTGACTTGCTTCTTAATATTTATATTCTACCAGATCAGTCTGTTTGTTAAGTATAATTGTACTGGAAACAGATGTACACATGCTGTGCATATACAGTTTAATAGTGTGGTTTTGTTATTACAGCGCCATCAAGTGATCAGTCCTGACAACCCAACGTCTCAATCTCATTCTGTTTGTTCTTGCTCTCTCAAACTGGTGAAAGCAGACCAAAACTTACAGGATTTTCTTTGTAATGTTGCATTTTAAAGAACGCCATTAAAAAAAAGGGTCCTCCTCTATGAAGTGTGGTCACAAATATTTAAGCAGCCAAAAGCTATATTTGCTGTTTAGGATCCAATGTATAATTTTACAGTGTACCCTAAACTTTATAAACACAAGTATGTGTATTTTGCACATTAAATGCTCCCATGGATCCAGATTATTACTTGGTAAACTATATTTTGCCGATTCGCAGTCCGACCTCGGAGTTGGTTACGCACGACGCGGTCAGAGAGCCAAGAAGAGAGGAGAGAGGAGGTTTGAAATTCGCTCATGTTTGTGGCTGCGTTTACGTAAATACATTATTGTATCACAGACACGGCTTGTGTGAGAGGATGATTCACAGAATCTGCACTGACGTGTGTAAAAAGGTACATCCTGTTTTATGGAATAAGAAAAAAAAACGCCTGCGGCAAAATTACTCCACAATGGCGTCTTTCATTAGAAGATCTGGGGCGGTCAGGAAATACAGTGTTTCACGACTGAAACTTAAAAAAAATACTTAATGAAAACGATAAAACGTAGGTTTAAGTAAGTTAGGGGCAAGTTGTGCAGCAACAGCGACCCGGAGACGAGGCGATGTGTTCGGAGCCGAAACGCGCCAGGAGCAATTTCACACGGTGGACAAGTAGAGAGTGTTTGCTCGACAAGATCGCTGTTCGCACACACCAGATGAGCCAAAGCCTCATATACTGTAGCCACGCGAATACATTCGGACATTAACTAAGGAACAATAGCCAGGAAGTGGTTAAATATTTTTAAAGAACTGTACCACTCGAATCGCTTGGCACATGCGTAAAAGCTGCTGCGCCTCAATGTCCCAGTCCACCCAGCCTCGGAAATAACAGCAAACCAAATAAATCTCCGCTTACCTGAAACATAGAGCGGCATAAAGTATCTTTTTATGCACCTTTTCCCTCCGATTTGGCTCACGATCTGCTTCTCTTCCTACACCAGTGAGAAATGCAATAGCTTGGCTAAGGTAGACAGAACAGAATACAGAGAATACTTGCTCCAGGGCTCCGAAACCCCTCAAGGCAAAGATCAGGATACAATTAGCTCATGTCTCTGCCCCAGTCTAAACCAATCTGCAGAATAAAACTCCCAGCAAAGCGAGAGATCACAGCAGCACTACCTCAGTGTGCTTTTGTTGAGTTTATGTTTTATAAAATCAAATAAAGAAATCTCCTTTTTTTCTGCATTTACAACACCCTCACTCCTCCTGCCTCGAACTTGCCTATTGCCTCCCTCTCGCAGAGAAGCTGATTTTAATCGTTATGATTAGTTTTGATGTAACGTTCCCCCAGGCGATTGCTACAAATGGATGGAGTGTTTCTTTGCCAGGGAGGAAAAGCAGCAGATGATGATAATTATATAGATTGTTGGTGGAGTCCTTTGATTTTTTTTTTTTTCTCCCCAAACCTCTCAAACATCTAATCTATCTGGTGTGCTTCTTTAACACATGTGCATCAGGCAACTTGTTGATTAGCCCAGCATCAACTTATTAATTTAATGGAATGTGCTTAATGAAATTCTCACTCCTTTATAATCGTTTCAGTCTCTTTCCTCCCGTTGGACAACCTCCAAATGACGTAGTTGCATAAATAAGCACTTGCAGCTTGCCTTGCCCCAATCAAGTCTGAATCAGTGCCTGAGGGTGATGTGCGAGCTCATTTCAAATGTTCAACCATGCATGATTTCAGCAAGATTGAGGCACTTCTGAGGCTTTCACATTTACTTGAGGAATGCAGTCAGCAAAGAGAAGTGCATGTTTAAAGTCACCCATTTTTGTGAGATTCATATGAAGATGCATAATCATTCTGTCTGACTCAAGCGTGCTGCTTTGTGCAGATCTGACTACTGACAGTCTTTCCATTCTCAACAGTTCTTCCCATTACATACACAAGAAGGAATAAGGCAGCTCTTGCGCCCCCTACTGTTGAGAGCTTCGACTTTTTTTTTAAACAGCAGCTATGAAATCAAATCCAATTTGCCATGTTATTGTAACATGACCCAACTTTAGAAGTGGAAAAAAGCATAAGAAAATACAGAGAGAACATCCATGTGAATTGAATATTTACAAACAGACTGTTTTTTTTTCATGTTCATCCAGAAAGAAGACTGAATCCAAGTTTGTTCAAGTAACAGTGGGACATGAACGCCACGTCAAAAGGCCAGTGACTGGTGGAACAAACAAAAGCATCTTCCAGTTCCTTTCATCAAGAGACTTTCCCTCTCGCAGTGTCTTAAACAGAAATGTGTTTGAGGAAAGGCCAGCTATCCGTTTTGCCCATCCAATCTGAAGGCCATGAAACTTTCCACTTTTTTGACCAGCACATCCATCAGGAAAACAAACACAGGATTAAAGTGTTACGATTAAGTTATTTGCCCCTGAGGTTACTGGCTGGCACATGATACACCAAGGTCCAACTATATCCCACTTTCACACACGCACACATTTTTATGCCATTAGTCTGACAAACTATAGTGAGAACACCCCAGGCATTAAAAGCCCATGCGTTATCCATTTTCCACACAAGTGGAGCCCATTTGTAATGAGACCTTCTCACTTCAGTATTGAAAATATGCATCAGATGTTGTTGAAGCTATACCAGTGGAGATTTTTGGATACATGTGGGGTTTGATACAAAAAAAAACAAACTCGTTGTTCCTATGCCGCTGTGGAAGGGCAGTATTTTCCGTGGATCTAGCTGTAACTGCACCATATTTTGGTGGACAAATTATCCTGATTGGTTGCAGATGTGAGTTCTCTCCAAACAGTTACTGCCCTGCCTGAATGACATCATGAGGACGTTAATGTGAAGGCAGGAAAAAGCAGAGATGAACCCTGGAAAATTTATTCTTCTTACCGGAAGTTTTTTTTGTTTTAATATATAGTTTCTGTCACAACTTAAATATTTAAAGCAAGGCTATGAGATACAGCCTTCCTCTTTCAAATGAAACATCCATTAAAAATAAAACAGACAGCTATACTGCCTATTTTTCATATTCATTTTAATATTGTTTTTTATTCTATAATCTTTCCATCCATCCATTATCTACCGCTTATCCTCATAGGGTCGTGGGGGGGCTGGAGCCTATCCCAGCTGTCTTAGGGCAGAAGGCAGGGTACACCCTGGACAAGTCTCCACCTCATCAAAGTACACATAGAGACAGACAACCACTCACACTCACATTCACACCTACGGGCAATTTAAATTAGCCAATTAACCTAATCCCCATGCATGTTTTTGGATGGTGGGAGGAAGCTGGAGTACCTGGAGAGAACCCACACAGACACGGGGAGAACATGCAAACTCCACACAGAAAGGCCCCGGGCCCAGGATTCGAACCCAGTACCTTGAGGCGACAGTGCTAACCACTACACCACCGTGCCACCCTCTATAATCTTTAATTCTATTCAGTTTTATTTTTTATGTCTTGTGTGATCAGTCACTCATGGTGTCTCATGGTAGCAAATTATATTTATAGTGGCATATAAGAGATATTTGCTGATATTCTGACAGCATTTAGCATTAGCATTATCTTCTCCATGTAGCCAAAGCTGCTGCAATTTAGCAAACGTTACATAATTTCACTTCAAAGCTTAAATTTGACACTATTTAAACGCTGAGAGGAAGTCCGTATTTTATCATGTTCATATTAATTCAGCAGTAACACAGTCCAGCTTTTATGGCTTCTGAGTGTGTGTCTTGATATCCAGGAGCAAAGATACTTCTCTGCTCTTTAAGTCTTTGTTTCTAGAATCAGATGATATTTAAGTTGCTAAACTGTATGAACAACTTACTGACTGACATCAGCTCTCCTGGTCTTCTCAAATCAGTCAGTGTGGACTAAGAGAGATGTTGGTTTCGCCTCAGACCATGTTAATAACTGCTGCTACACTCACCACACCCCTCTAATGGCCTGTGGTTATGTAAGGGAGTGGGATGGATAAGGGAAAGAGCTGAAGCCTGACATCCACCCTGCAGGGTTGCTCACTTTTAGGCTAGAACTGTTTATCAAATATTATCTTTGGCACAATGACATTTAGCTCTGGAGAATGACTCTGTTTCCTGCACTGTAGTCCACATCATACCATCAGCTATGGCCTCAGAAGGAAAAACATTAACAATGGTAATTACATGACAGAGGAGCACCTTTGTTCGGTTAGTAAGGAAAACAGCACTCTGTGCACTATAGTCATATGTCTTATGTTCATGCTCTTCTCCTTCAGAAAGTTCTAACATGAAACACTGTGGAGCGCTGCATGTACATGTCTCTGACTCACTGTTACAGTGGAGTTATTACAGCATAGCATGGTAAACACACATACACACACACACACACAAACACACACACATACACACACACAAACACACACGTCAGAGTCAATTCTGCTAGTGAAGTAGTTTCACCACAGTGCTTTACAAAGTGATCACAAATCAAAATTTCATCTTGACATGTGACTTCTTTCTGTAACTAAGAGACGATGAAGATCCACTCGTTGCCCCACATCCACCCGCCCCACCTGCAGTGGACAGAGGAGTCAGTGACAACACTAAGAGGGGAAGGGAGACAAGAGGAGGGGGCTGTCTGGGTAATGCTGGGAGGCTCTAATAAAATGTAATCCTATTATATGGTTCCCACTAGAGGGCAACAATAATAAAGGTTTCCCTAATAACACAAGCAGACCGAACCCAAATGGAAAACAGCTCCTCCGGTCAAGTCCCACACTTGTACATATATCCTCTCATTAACCCAATTGCTGTTGGGCCACATTACACCGACAGGCCTTCGAGATTTAGCTGTGATGGCGAGGCAAGAGTTAAGTCAAACAAATGTGTTTCATCAAACTGCAGTTTGGGCTTCTCTGCATAAAGGAATTGCAGTGGGGGGGTTGGTTAGGAGGAGGGTAGGGTGGGTGGGGGTTAGTGAGGGAATGTGTGCGGGTGGGAAGTAGTAAGTGAAGCCCCGAGGAAACCAATCAGAACTCCTCCTCCCGCCCTTCCTGTGTCAAAGCCACCACGGTCTCAGGTGTGTGTTACATGAACTAATACCTCCCAAACTTGATTGTTTGTGTTTGAGTAATCAGAGTTTTGCAAATTGCCATTTTGGAAATGATAGTCCTGTCATTGGTAAACAAAATCACAGTACAGTAGAGGAGGACCACAATCCAGAGGAAGACTCGATAGCTTAGTGAACCTCCTAATGATGATGAAGTTTAATTCTTCCTCTTGGGCCAAACACAATCAAATATGTCTTGGTAGTAACATGACAAAAAAAAAGCTGAATTTCATCAGATAAACGTCTTTACAAACTCTTTGCACAGAAACAATGGAAGTGACTTTCTTTGACTAATATTCACAAGAAACAAACAATCTCCAGACTGGAAGAAAGACATAAACATAAACTCTCATATTTATATGATTTGATAATGTAATGAATGAGTTATTCGGCTTCTTAGCCATCTCGCATAAATGCAGTGAAGTATTTATCATAAGTGACAAGGTGAGTGAGAATATCAATCATATTCTCAAGACAGCTTGAGTTATTAAGTGAGCCAATGTAACAGTATTACACAACCCAGAATAACAAAGTTATTTATCTCCCTCACTGCATGTGTGTGTGTGTGTGTGTGTGTGTTTACGTGTCTGACAGCATCAGACAGAGAGAGTGTCGCATGCCTTCCTGTTCCTGTACCACCCTCCAACCCCAGAGCCGCACACTCAAGGCAGTTTCCAGAATCAAACAATTTCACGCAGCTACTGGAGGAGGAAATGAACTGAGCCCAGAGCAATAATAAAATTATACAAATGTTATTACAGACTCGCCTGCTACTGTCCTACTTTAATTCAAATTTGGGCACTCCAGGCGGTGCTGGTGGCAGAGACCTTCCTGAATAAATCAACATTAGCTTACGTCTAAATTATTAAGGAAGTGGGAGACTTTCTTGTTTATAGTATGAATTATTAAACAAGTGTTTAACGCTGTTTTTCTTCACGAATCCCCAAATATTAATTGCTAATGATCTTTAAGGTGTGTGTTTTATCTTTTGCCCCTTCTGTTGTATGCTGGGAATTGAAAATTTGAATTTTCGCAAGAAATCTGCCTGCTCTCAGTTAGATAAGCATAAGATGCACTTTGAGATATACTTTGCTGGCATCTGTATGATGTGCAAATGAAGCCCTAGTTCTAACAATATTCCCATCATATAGCCATTGTTTGGATTTGCAATGACTGTGAATGCAAATTAATGAATTACAGGTCCAGCCGCTGTGAAGGCCACCCATGCATTATCAGTTTTCTGCTCAACATCTCGCTGATAAGCCACAATGTGACCAAACAGACAGCTGAAAAAGTGTTGGTCTGTGTTTTGCTGTCACTATTTATTTGCCTTTTCCTAATTGAGGTGCCTGTTGGAAGATGTTTTGACCGTTTTAGGATTTGATTGGCACTTTGCAGCATCTGCTCATTTATCCAAAAGAATGTATCACATTGAATTTCAACGATATCTTGCTCTGTGCAGAATCCACACATTTGATCTCAGTCGCCAATATGAAATTCATAAAAAAAATCTAATTTCCAATCCAACAGGGACTGATCTCCTTACCTGCCTTCCCCTGTTTAATCTTCAGATGAGCAAAGGCCAACAAATCAAAACCGAGTGAACCCCTTCCTCATCATCTGTTCCAAGAAGAAATAGCCGCTGCATGAAACATCAGATTTATGTAGTCATTTATTTGAGCTATAAAGATGATTAAAGGGAGCTGGCCTCGAGCCACTGAAGCCTTTAGGGATAGAGGCAGCATGCCTGCAGGTAAAGGATAGTGCTGAAAATCCGAGTCGTGATGTTCATTTTCATCACCAGTAGGCCTTGAAGATCAGTGTTCAGTAACATAAACAATCTCACATTCACTGCTTTTTAAGAGTTAAGTCTGTCTGCAATCATTTATACAGAAGGGTATTAAGAATTAGAGATAAAAAAAATCCATAAATGCAGAAAAACACCAAGATTTAAAAACTATACTGGTACTAGTACCAGGTTTCTGTTACTGTATAATGCTCCATCCTCCTGTGTAGTTCTGAATTAATGGCCTGGACCAGTTCCAAATGGAATATGGTTCAGACTTATGAATAAAACTGACATGCGTCTATACATTTGCAGTGCAACCTGTACATCCAAGGCTCATGGGTGCCCTCCCCTGGAGAAATCCAAATGGGAATATTATTGCACAGAAGTTGATTCACATTAAGGCCAGTAGGTGATGCTGTTGTTACACATAACGTCTACACTCACACTGGTGGGAAGGTGAAATGTGGAGAGGAGAGATGGTCCATGTAGGAGTAAAAAAACAATTTTGATGTAGTGTCTGAATTATTCTGGTGTTCCAGCCTTGCAAACGCAATATAGTTGCACCATGTAGACGACTTCAGTTGATGCAGCAGGATCAGAGGGTCTGATCGTTTCCTCCACAATACAGAAGTAGATTGAATCGCTCTGGTTCTTTTAGAAAAGGAAATAAAGTGCAGCCATAACATATCACCTCTATTTGATACCACAAAGTGGTATCATTTCCTGCTCTCTCTACTGATGGAATGAGATTACATGAAGCTGTTCTCAGAGACTTAACTCACAGAAACACACATCCTGGACATTTATCTGGCCACAGGGAGACATAATCTAAAGGTAGATTAGCCAATCCATCATTGATCTGAACCTTTCCTCTCCCCAGTGCCCCACTCCTCTTACCAGAAACAAGGGATTACTAGAGTTCATATGATTGAGGATGATGTGAGTGCATCTATCCATAACACACTCAACAGAAAGGAATAAAAAATAAGCTTTATTAGAAATGAATATATTTTACATATTGTGATGATAATGAAGACAGAGCAGACAAATATCTCAATGACTGAAAAACTTAAAAATAGGACTGTTGAAGCTAATTTTGGTAGCCCTACTTAAAAATACAACAAATTATAAAGAGAATTATGAAATGTGTTAAACGGACCACTAGATCTATAAAACAACACAGGTAAGTACAAGTTTTAGTAAATGGAACAAATAAAATCATTATGTTGTAATAAAACAACAACAAAAAGCAGAGATGGACTGACGGAAACTAGAGCTGCGGTCAAATCGACTTTTCCTAACCATTTTTCCTTAACCTTGAAAGAAAACGTCATGAGATCAAGGAAATATTTGAAGAAAAATTCATAACTTAGCGCTAACACTATTATTGCTATTATTTAAGCAATTTATATAGAAAATGAGTAAAGCGACAAACTCAGTGCTGTAAAATTCAGTTGAAGATTCACTCCTTCAAAGACAGATGTTCTCAATTTGTCCCTAATGTACATTTAAACAGACAAATTAAAAAAATATTAAAAGCCAAGGATGGTCCAGTGTACTCTGTGCTAAGGAAGCTAACTAAGGAAGCACTAAAGCAACTTTCCTTAGCATTTAGAGCTTCCGGGTCATTTCATTCAGTCATGAACCTTCCTAACCTTTTCAACTGCAGCCACAGTGTCTCCATGTCCATGAACTGGTTGTTTGCTTGACGAATGCACTGAAAATAGAGAGCACTGTAACACAACTCTGGTGATAAGCTTGTCAGAGCTGTTTTTCATGCTCGGGACCTTAATGATTACAGGGAAAGTCTCTGCTGTTATTACACATCCAGTACATGGACCAGATGTGACACTAATCCAAAAATAACAAGCCTGCGTTTTCTTCCTCATGTCTCAAATTCAGCGTGATGACCCCACATAATTGGTTGACCCTCACATATATTTCCATAACACAATGCCATCGTCCTGCAGTGTGCCGATACTGCTACAAAATCATTAAAGGAGGGGGCCTCAGGAGGAGTATTGAACAGGTTATGGGATTGAGCCATAACATCATATGATCTTTATGACAATGAGAGTGATTCAGCTTTGTGCACAGAAATTACATTCTGCAATGGAGGAACAAGCTCAAGATGGATGCTGCAAAGTTTTGATTGTCGTTCTGCTCTACAGATTGGTCTCCATTTCCAGTGCACGTGATAGTCATACAGAGGACAGCACTTCACCCGTTGAGTCCTGGAAAGGATCCTTTTTCTCAGATTTCTCCAGATCAATGGTGTGGATGGATCCCGTCTTGACGACAATGTCCTCCGTCTCCACCTCCCTGTATTTCCCTGATGGATCCTTCTGAAAGACTTGCTTCAGCCTCTTCTTCATCTCAGGATCAGGACAGTACAGATACTCATACAGACCAGCAGCAAGGATGGCTCCCAGAATGGGTCCCACCCAGTACACCTAGCATTAACAGCAAAACAACACATCTTCATTAGTCTGCTGGTTAATCTTCGCCCGTGGGAGATGATCTAATGCTGACGACAACGTGCCCACAGGCCTACCAAAGCTGCCAAACTGTCCTGCTCAGTTCAGCTCCAGATTGGGGAAAAGAGGGTCAAACTTAATCAGAGGCAGGTAGATCAGTTTCTGTGGCATTTGCCTCCAAGAGAGGACACTTCTGAATATGACACCAGCCACAGTGACAGTTACTGACAGTGTTATACCCGAGCACATCACCCAATACACACACACCCAACACTGACACCATGCTGTCTGCAAATAGCTCAGCGGAAATAATTGCCATGATACAAGAATTCAGCGCTAATGCAAGTTTACACCTCTTTCAGTGACATCTCATTATGCAGCTGGAGGATATAAATGTGGTAAATCTGTGATTTATCAGCCCTTTTTTTAGAGATGATGTCACAAATTAAAGGGCCATTAAAGGTATATATGATTTCAAACCACCTCACACCTATTCTCTCTTTGCATTTACTGATATAAGTTAAAGACCATTCTTTGATTGTATTTTTAGGTGACAGCTGTTTTAACTGTTCTGGCAATGGCAGTTGAAAATGTGACCTTACCAGGTTTCAACAGGGCATATACTTACTTGCCCTCTTCAGGGCATCATCATTAGCAACTGCAAATGATGATAGAGCATTTTTGACATGGTACCATGACATAACAATTGAACCAGTACCAGAGTGCTAAATACTTAGTCATGCAGAAATGACCAGTCAAATTGACCCGGACATCAAGAGTAGCTGGGTAATATTTTCCAAGAAGAAAATTACCCGAGTATGTATATTACCCAGTGGTTCTCGAAGTTAAGTGTGACCAGTGCGGGCGCAAAGGATCGAGCAGGGTTCATGCTGGCTCCTGTGTAAGGAATCTGAAAGACACATAAGAACATTGTTTTCAGAGTAAATGATGAAACATCATGGTTCATCTACCATTATCATCAGATATATATTTTTAGGTTTGATGCTTACTTTGATTTACAGAACATGATTTATGCTGCAAAATCTATTTTATGCAGTGTGTAGGCTATGTATGCATTTGCAAAACATAAATGTGATAAATCCGCTGAGCAGTGAGCGATAACATCCATTTCCCTGTGCATTCGTTTGCTCTGCAGGGTTCAGGGAGCCCCCAGAGATTGGTTGCTATGCGATGGCAGCCTCAATAAAGATGTGCACGTGGGTGTGAATCAGTGTGAAGCACACAATATCACACATAGAAGAATAGATGATTTGATGCACCTGCTCCCTCTCAAGAAGTATCCGTGCTCCAGCTTTCAGCTCATTCTAAAGGGGACTGCACTTGGAACTAGTATTGTTCTTTCTCTCTGGTGTGTTTGAATTTTGAAGATACTGAGATGAATCTTTAAATGCATTTTAGGATTGGGAGCACATGAGGTGCCAGCTGACAGGTAGATGGGGTTGCAGAAGGTCGCCTTTTCTCTGACTTTAAATATGAAGTTGCTGTAAATTCTTCATTGTTTCTATATAGTCTAGTCGGCCACCCACTTGCTGGATATATGGATGAGAATCACTGGTATGAATATTCTATTAGCCATGCTGCAATTTCATATTTATATCCTAACTTAGGCAGGAGGGCACTTACTGCAAATAAGTGACCGATAGCTACAGCAAAGCCGATGGCAAGGCCAGCAGAACCTCCTAAGTCCGTGCGTTTGGGATCACAGGTGGCGAAGACGGTGAAGACCAGTTCAAATGTGATAAGAAGTTCCACAAGTAGGCCGTGTCCTAATGAGATGTTGGAGTTCACCTAGGAAACAGAAGAGTTTTCACACTGAGCTTTAACTTTAAGAAAACTTAAGTAACAGTGATCATGGTCAGATTCTTACTGTGGTCACACCAAAGGTCCCTCTGAAATCAGCAGGAGTGACTAGGTAGAGGATCCCAGCTCCTGTAATAGCCCCCAGGCACTGAGCCAGCACATAGAACAACGCCTTTGCCAGGCTCAGCTTTCGAGTCACAACCATAGCTGCGGTGACCGCCGGGTTTATGTGTCCACCGCTGATGTGGCCAAAACACTGCACCATCGTGGCGATGCTCAGGCCAAAGCACAGGGAGATAAGCACGAGGTCAGCAGGGGGTGGCTTCTCCTCCTTTGCAGCCCAATTGATGGTGGAGCCCAGACCGAGAAGGACAAAGATGAGAGTGGCAAGGTATTCTCCAGACACAGCCCTCCAGAAGTCCTTGGTCCAGATCCCTTTAAAGGCCACCATTATGCTCTGACAGTTACACCAGGAAAGGAACCTCCTGGCAAAAAGAATAATGAGCGAAATGATTAGCCTACTTCTGTATTCCTGGTGTGTGCAGGTGGCTGAACCCTATCAGCATGGCTGCCTCTGGGCACAACATTTATAACTCCACTTGGGATTTAAGCCAGTGACTTTCCATCACAAAATGCCATACAGAGCATTTTTTAAACATTGTGTACAGGGGCAAATTATCACACTTCCGTCAAAGCATACAATGCTTAATTGCTGTCATTCATTGAATTTAAACCAGGATGGAGGAAAAAAAAGATGTTTTGACTATTAATTAAGAGAACATTTATACTAACATGAGCTGAAGCATCTGTTAAGTTACTGTCTGTTAAATATCACCGAAACTCACAATAACATCAGTCAGTTCTTTTTCCAGTTTTTCAAGTTTTTCTAAAACTTACCAAATGCAATAACGTGTTCTCCCTCTCTCTGTCCACGTTGATTGAGATGTGTTTTCATTCATAAGTCCTGTCGAGTTATTCAACCAGCAGAGACATCTCTCTCTTCTTCACGTCTAAAAGCTGAAATGGCAGTGTGACCCTGCAGTACTTACAGGAAGGCAGCAGGCTGTGTGAGAGCAGGAGTGCAGCAGAGAGCAGGTCTGTCAGACGAACATGATCCACACATTGTGCCCTGGGATTGCATCCAGCAGCTTTATTAAGTTTCTAGCTGGGCATCACCTCAAGGGAATTAAGCAGCCTGCACAGGAGGAGGAGCCCTGAGATTGGCTGGCTGTGCAAACAGTTCAACTGTTGCACAAAGTGAGACCGCACCATGACTCAGTCAGCCTCAGCATCTTTAGTCATATCAGAGCTTTGAAAACACACTAGAATAGACACTATATTTGAAAGAAGACTGCAGAACAACATATTAAATAACAATATGCAGATATTAATGGAATGCTATTTTATACATAGCCTACCATTTGACCAAAATCAGGGACTGGAACTACATTAACTCAGCTATTTAAGTAAAAATGTTTCTGTACATCCATATCCATTTTATTCTGCTTCATTCTTCTACTCCGCTACATTTGAGAGGCAAATATTGTAAGTATTTTATATTAATTTGACAGCTGCAGTGATTTTTTTTTTATGAATAAAGAGTTTGCATACAAAACATATGATCTTATAAGTTATGATGGATTGTTATAGAAGTGAAAACCAGCGGCAACATTAAATGGCTAATAAAAAGTAAATCACAAGTACTTTTAGTTTTCATATTTTAAGTGCATTTTAATACTTTTATGAATGCAGGACTATTACTTGCATTTTTTAAAAAATTTGTGGTATGTTTAAAATAAAGTGTCTTCTTTCTAAGAGTAAAATAAAATATTTGTTTTTATCTTTTCGGGCACTTATCCTTTAAGTGACTTGATTTGTCCTTTTGACTGAAGTGACCTCATAGCCAACAGTCAGATCTCAGGATTAATGTCAACAAAATCCTGGTTCACCATCCAGGTTTAGATGATGTGTAACAGCCCTCAAAACCATAAACCATAAGTTTGCATCTGTGTTGAGAAATAAGCAAATAAAATTCCACATTTTCTATTATATCTGGATGAAGTGGTTAAGCATTTGCACATGAGCAAACAAACGCACACACATTGTTTTTCTTCAGCGTTTGTTCCACGATAAGCATCCAAGAAGAAACGAGGCCCATTTGTTAGGGATGGAAAGATACACATGCGTGTTTTCTTTATGGGGATCAAACAGTGTCCTTCTGGGATGAAACAAAGATCACTGTGCTCTTTTTTTACATTCACCTTTTTTCATCAAGGACATTCCTTCCACGTACATAAAATACATAAATAAAATAAACTTCAACACTGATTATCCACACATTCCCTACTATTACTCAAGGTGAAGTCAAGCATCCTACAAGAAGAAACTATTTGAGATGTCTAAAAATAAAGCCAACTGCTCTTTTTTCCTTTTCAGTTTAAGTGCTTGCAGTTATAAAAGTAATGTAGCTGTAATAGTATTAAAATAACAGCACTGTTTTTCTGATGAAAAAATCCGAACACGCCTATGTCCTTCCTGTATTTCAGGGGGTATGATGTCTGCAACTCCTTCAGAAAAAAAGGTGTCAAAGGTGTAAGAGGGAGAGAGGTGGCAATCAGGAATTAGTTTGGGAGGAAGCAGTTCTTTTACTTTGCTCTTTTTTACTACTATTTATACTGTTTCACTAACTGGATCACAATTGCTCCTCAAACAACAAAGGTCAGTTGGCCTTCAGAAGCCAAACTCGACTATCTGAAGATAATGATGTTTAATTTTATTGAATGTCACTCCGTGAATGTTCAGAAATGAATGCATCCCAGTATAATTTCCATTTTCAGAAGGTATGCATGCTGAATTAGACATAATGAAACAGTAAAGGGCAATTCCAACCCACTGAATTGCGCAGTGTTTGTGGGAACTGATCCGTTAAATAAAAGCAAAAGTATATCTAAAATTGCATTCAGCTTTAACTATTTTAATGTCACCATTCATTTTTAATATATCATTTCTTTAATAGTAGATGTTTTGCTTTTGTTTTGCTTCACTTTGATGATTTTCCAAGCAACAAGTAAGCAACAAGGCTGATATTTTGCCTGGACAAACTATTAGTCTGTCTTCTTTTTCATACCAGCAATTAATGAAAACACACACTCTGCAGGATCATTCAAATATTTTGTCCTGTTCTTTGCATTGTGGTGAAAAGCACAGCACATATCCGGTGAACCCTGTTATTACCTTTAAAAATGATAAGAGATGGTCTGACAACCAGATTCTTTGAGTGTTTTTTTCAGTTGCATTTCAGATTTAGCAGCATTTGACATAATAAAAACAGCACATACTGAACGCTGGGTGGACATGCTGAGTGTTCATTGTTTGGGTTGCTTGTTCTTATAAACATCCTGACACATTCAGGTTCTTGTCAGCTTATTGTGGCCGTCAAACTGTGGCGTTAACGTGACATGCCTATAGAGCCTGCTGCATCGTTAGTGTCTACTGATGATCTTGTCTTGATTCTGTGGCACCTTTCAGGTACAAGAACTTCTCAGCTTCACCATGGTTCAACAATGCCAATATTAAAGACGTGAGGAGAGCTTGTAGAAGAGCAGAGCAGACGTGGAAGCAGGATAAGCTGGAAATTTCCTTTCAAATCCTGAAAGATCTGTTAAAAGTTTACCAGCTGGCCGTCAAAAATGCATTATTTCTCCAAACTCATAAACAAAAACTGTCATAATCCTAGGGTACTGTTCAAAGTGTTAGATTCTGTCACCTCCTTCTCTTTCAATCCAGGTTTAGAAGCCTCTAATACTAAATGTGAAGACTTTCTACACTTCTTTACAGATAAGGTAAACTTTATCAGAACCAGCATTACTCCTCCTGTTAATAGTCCATCCACTGCCCCTAAGAACACTACAGTCCTCAGTTCTTTCTGCTCCATTACCTTACCAGAGCTTATTCGCATCATTTTTCCATGAAGACATCTACCTGTTCCTCCGACATCATCCCAACTAAACTCCTTAAATAAGTTATTAGCACCATTGGCCCCAGCTCCCTCAAAACCAACCATGTGCCCACATCTTTCAAACATACAGTAGTTCAGCCACAGAATCTTGATTCTTCAGTCCTCAATAACTACCGTCCAATTTCCAAAATTCCTTTCCTGTCCAAAATCCTCGAAAAACTGGTCCTAATTCTACTCTCTCACCTGGCTCAAAACTGCATTTTTGAAAAAATTCAAACCAGCTTCAGACCTCATCATAGTACAGAAACCACATTGCTCAAGATAACAAATGACCTCCTCCTAGCTGCTGACTTCCGTAACTGCTCCATCCTGCTGCTCCTCGATTCAACTGCAGCATTTGATACAGTCGATCATTCAATTCTCATCAACAGACTCACTGGTTTTCCTCATATTTGTTAACAGATCTTTCAGCATCTCTCTCTCTTCATCATCCTCCTCAGCCCTCATCTCCTGCGGCATTCCCCAAGGTTCCATACTCGGTCCATTTCTGTTCTCAATTTACCTGCTTCCACTTAGTCAGATCATTCAAAAACACAACATTTCAACATTTTGTCCTTCAAAAATGTTATCATTAGTATAGGCTTTTTATGGTCATTTAGATCTATTTATTGTATTTCTTTCCTCTGTTACATTTTTCTTTCTGAAAAGCACTTTGGATCGACAATGTTGTGTATAAAGTGCTACATAAATAAAGCTGAACTTGAAGTTGATCATACAGTACATTACATACAGTACATTACATAACATTTTTATGACTTGGTTGTGTTGCTAGACATCTTGTCAGAGCTCCCTGTCGTTAGGGCACCACATTAAATTAAAGTTATTGCCAAGCAGCCAGCAAAGCACCATCTTCCTCAAATATGTGTGTAATGGAGAGGTGGATGCAGCCCTCCAGGGCCCTTTTCGCTGATCATTTATTGTGGTGGTAACTGGACATGTTGAATTATAAAAAAAAAAAAAAACATGTTGTGAAACAAATAACAATCATCCATTGAGCTGTCATTAAGGGAGAAAAAAAATATAATGTCTGTAAAATCTAAAATCCTGCCTTAAAATTTTGGGAACTAGATGCTAACAGGACTGAGATATTTAAATATAACAGTCATAGAAAACAACACACACTCATTTTGTGTGGCCAAACTCAACGATGCATTCAATGACCATGAGCAAGTGACCTTGGTCTGAAAGGACATTCCCTTGAGTTTTCATATGTTAATATGTTTCATGTGTTAATATTTGTCTTAGAAATCCTTCATGCTCCTTTAGGCCAACACAATAGTTATGGCTACTATTGAGCAACAGGAAGGTCATGAGGAAAGTGAAGTTGATTTTAGATTTTGAGATAAAAGGAGGCTCACTGGACTGAACAATTCCTGAAAATTCCTGAAAATACCTTTCGTATTATCTTAAAAAGTGATGATAGATGGTGATGGTGATCAAGTCGACACACTTCTTAAAATAGAAAATAATGAAATAGTAAATAAACAGTGAATAATAGTAAATAAAATATATTGCTCTTATCTGTATCACTGAAAAATACAGTTTGCCCTTCATGTGAGCACAAAATATTACACACACACACACACACACACACACACACACATACACACACACACACTCACACAAGCAATAATATATGTAAAACCCCAATGACGTGTCTTTAAATAATGCCATGTTTGCTGCAGATAGTTAACCTTTGCTCTGGATATTTCATCTGCTCAGCATGAAGGTGGTAGACAGCAACTTCTAGAATTTCAACACGTAGAGGTGCTGTGAGGATATCATGAATGCTGCATACTGCAAACAACTGTGCATCAGTGGTAGAGTTACACAACCCTTCCTGTGAGAGGAGTGGAATATTTTTGTCATTTAAACATAAATTTTGCACTCTCAATTTGGAAGTAAACATGTTGCTCAGGAAGAGCAGGAAGATATATTATCACCACTCGTCACCCTTTACCTTTACCAACTTGTATCCCCTTGCACCTCCTCTTGCAGTGGCTTCCAAGTTCAGACATTCAATTAAGGATAACATCAAAAAAAAAAGTCAACAGCATTGATGAGACAGCAAACAGTATCACCTTGTATTCACCATACAATGAGCTACAACTTGCACCATATGCATAATTTGACAATTATGCATGCAATACAGTTTTATTTACAATGGTAAATATGGCCACTAGGCTTGCTTATTCTACAGTGGAATTTAAATCGGCACACTATACAAACATGAATATGAATGAGCTACATAAATCGTTCTGAAACACTTTCTCAGTATCATGCAGTTCTTTCCCTTTATCCTGCTTCTATAGCTCCTCCAGGCATCACACACATCAGAGGAGTCCTCTCTAATTAAAAGCTCTCCTTAATTCTTCAGATTTGCATGCGTTTAAATTACAGTTGAGTCAATTAATGTTTGTTGATATAGTATGAGTTATGTTTGATTAGAGAGTTGTCCTCCAGATCAGGTTGCTTGGTAAAACAGAATTCTTAATGCACGCCAGAGTAATTTATTTTACACAGCCCTGCTCGCTGTTTCATCTGAGAATTTCTTAATCAGATATCTAAATGAAGACATACACACTAGTTATATGTAACAAGTGGTCAAACAAATGTTAACCCATACCAAGACCTTTTTTCAATAATCAATTCAGACTGCAACCCTGGAGATTAGGGCAGCATAAGCAGACTGTCTCTAGTAACAAACATGTTTTCTTTGCTGAGTATTACCGCCATGCTTCGTTAGACACAAGCTGCCGCTTTTGTTAGCGCTGCACCATGCCAATTTTCCTGCATGCCACAGTGAAGAGATTCCCAACATTGTTACATAATCTATAGGCTAAAGCAGCGACCTCATCTTGAAAAGACAGCACACGTTAAAGGTTTGATTCTTATTGAAGTAAATGAACCAAATGGGAACAATCGGCCTGTGAAAGCCTGTTTAACCTTTGACACAGAGAGAAAAAAAACAAGCTGTCATCTGTAAGATCTAGTAATCATGCAATCATGCATGAGGATGGCACCGCTAACGTGCATAGAGAAGCCACGATGATTTTCCTGGGATGATCCAGAGAAAACTAATCTGTCCAGTTCAGAGTGGCTGTATCTTCTCTCACTTCTGTTGCATTAAACTGCAAACTGATAGCTTGTTTTTGATTCTTGATTTTGGACATTTGTCATGTCCCGTCTACAGGCTGAATTTAAGCCACAATATAGATGTCAATGATTATGCAAAAAGCTGGCAGCATGGCAGAGAGAGATCCATGTTGTGAGACTGGGTATATAGTGAATTGCAACAAATTTCAGGTTGTGTGTGAACCTGAAAGCACCAGGATCGCTTCTTTAGTACAACTTGATCCAATTTATGAAGAATTGGACAACAGATCTCTGAGCTCTAATGGCCTCTAATAACCCCTGTGGTTATGAAAAAAAATGTCTCTTCTCCCAGTTCACATTAAAAACTAATACTGTAACAATGCTCTTTGCTGGATTATTTGTTTCCTGAATTACAGGAGAAGCTTGGACAGATTCAGAAAAGATGGTTAATCTAACTTTATCAACATGTTTTATCATTACTTATGACTACATTAGTTCATTAGTTAGTTAGTTTCCTTGATTTTTTGAAAGGAGTCCTGCTTCATGACCTGCTCTAATCTTCTTTAGTTGTTAGGCATTTTGGCACTTTGTCCAATTAAACTTACCATCATGGATGCCGCCCTACATATAATATAAATATAAATTCAATAACATAATTTGGACAAGTTTGGCAGGCCAGATTAGAAAGCGCAAAAGGCTGTATGTGGCCCATGAGCCATAGTTTGCCCATGTCTGACAGACAATCAGAATCAGAATCAAAAATGTGTTTATTGCCAAGTAAGTTTTCACAAACAAGGAATTGAACTCGGAGGTTTGGTGCAATAACATATAAACATATAAACATATAAACATATTAACAGCAAATGACAAGTATTACATACTGTGTAATATGTAGTTTCCATAAAATCACCACAACATGGATGTTTCTAATTATGAACTAATATTTATTTGTGTCCACCATTAGAGTATACATCAATAAAGACAGTAAACAAACAGCTACAGAATAAATCTCAATAATAAATCAATAGACATCTTCAGGGAGAGGCAGCAGCTCATTAGTTCAACTGAATCTTGTATGTTTCATTATAATTATTGCAGACTGAAAAATACATTTCAAGTGGATTTTCTGTGAAACTGTAATGCAGTTGTGACCTTTTGTGTGAGTGTGATTGATTCTGCACACTGCAACACGTATCCTGTGTAATCTCTCTAATAGAGTGAGCTGTCACTGCTCTGCTCGCTCTTTCTCCCAACATATAGACTTTGCACTGCATCACTGCTTTATGTTGCTGCAGTGTTTAATCTGACCCACCTAAGGCCCTGTTATAGTCATCCCCTCTCTCCCCGTGTGCAGCCTGAAGTGAAGCTGCAGGACTTGACAACACAGAGCCAAAATGATAAACATTAACTGCATGTGCTCAGTTCTCACATAAAACTTTTCCTTGCGAGTTGGCTAACCAAAATGTAATTAGTTCCAGTAGCTGGCAGTCTGAGCAAATCCTTTGGTCCGACACACACACACACACACACACACACACACACACACTTTCTCTAAATTTCCTTCCTTTCACTCTGTGTTGCTCCCTGTCTGTCTCTCAGAAGCACTCAGAAGACCTTGAGATTATAGTGCTGTTGGACAAAAACAACTCAACAAGATCCCAATGTTTTCTGTGTCTGTGGAGAGAGGGCACATTCCATGTAAGCTTCATTACGCCTATTCAATCATCTAGAGAGCATACTCACATTTTCTACATGGGCTAACTTGAGCAAAAGACATCATTGCTGTGGTTCAAATGGAGAGCAAAATAAAAGAATGTTTCTTTTATATTTGAGTCGTATTACTTTACCTTAAAAAAGTTAAATGTTAATTTAACGTATCCAAACATATCATACCACAAAAAGGGGGAAAGATATTTCAAACGTCAGAAACACAACCAGCTGTGTGATTAGCACATTGTAATAATAATAACAAAAAATAATAATAATAATGATAATAATACTGTGGTTGTGTTTGACCTGGCAGTACGTGTTAAGTGAGAGCACCCCATTTTGCCTTTCTTGTCCTCACCATGGTGCCTCTGAGTCCCCCCTAGTGGACAATCCTGGTCCTATCGTTCACTGCCACTTCACATGAAACACAGTGTGACCATTGTGTCCTGTGAAAGGGACGGCAACCATTATAGCATTGGGGAGACTCAACCTAATTTATAGAGAATTAACATGCAAAACTGTATGTGCACAAACACAACCATTGATGACTGAAGGGGCTCAGCTATGATCCCACACAAAGAACAGCTAACTATTGTCTTATCTCCAGCATCATTATAGCTTTGCAGTCTCCAACATGTTCCTGATATGCAGGGCAGGAAATGCTTTAGCTTGGTACAAAATTGCAGTAAATGTCACTAGTGGACTCCAGCTGAATTTGCACCATAAAGGGGCTTAAAAAAGATATTTTGATTTAAGGATTCTGAATTAAAATGTTCTTAGGTATGATATTCACCTAATAGATCACCTGGCCTGGATAACACTCCCCAGTCATGTCATGTGACACTTCTTCATATCATGAGGGGCTTCTATGAGAAAATCACAACAAGTCATCACCTGCTGAGGATTTAGATTTAAGACTCCACTTCTCTCTCTCAGTGTCTCGCTCATTTATTTTGACTTCAAAGAGATTCTGTAGCTTGATAAGATTTTTCCATTGCTAATACTGTTATAGAGCTGCAGAAATACATGTAACATGTAACCAGTAACACAACAATTGGAAGGCTTCATATATAAAAAAACAGCACTCAGAACACAGCAAGGACACACAAAACTGCACTCTCCCTCTCTCTAACACACACACACACACACACACACACACACACACACACAGTTTCACCCCTGTGTTACATATTTTACAAGATGTGACAAACATGCACAGTGGCAATCAAACTTTTTAATACCCTGTCAGAAAGATTTGCATTGCAGGGTCATTTTAAACTGAAGGATGACCTGTCCACCTCAGTATGCCATGTCTTCATTTCAGTCCACTGTGTGAGTGAACTGTGAGGGGCCCTTGCTCTTCCTGGAAAAAACTAGTCTTGTCAAGCTCATCCCAGATCAGTTTGGCCAGTGAGCAGAGATCATAAATATCTTGCTTTCACAGCAACTAAGCACTGTTGAGTGATTGTGCCTGCATCTTTCCCTTTTTGATTTCAACAGAGGGCCAGCGCATTAGAGGGGAACAAATTGTTCTGTGTTTTGGGAGGGCCAGTGTGAGTAAATACTGATACTGTAGTTTCCAGGGCTTCCAGACACTGTCCACAGGCAGGCTCATACACTGTATCAGAGAACATCCGGCCTCTTGTTACATTTCACTAAGGAATTTGAGCTTCTAACTTTCCAGTTTGACACTTTGTGTGATTGATGTTTATTTCGAAAATAGTGCTTGTAACAACTGGTGACTGTAAATCAGCGTTTTTCCTAAGCAACAAGCAGCAATAGCCTACTGGAGCAGAGTATCATCGGGGGGGATTTGTGTTTTATAACATATGGTTTTGAACAGGAAAAGGTTCTCATCCACATATAGTTCAGTCTGGCCTTGTGCCTCTCAATCTGGAGGTCAAGGCTGTTCAGAGTCTGGGGTTGTGAGATTATTACAGAGTGGGAACACAGACAAAAAAACAATGTTCTGCTTGATACATTTGGATTCATTTTTCTTTTCTCTAATCTGTATTTTTTGGAGACTTGTTGTTTTCAGGCGGTTGTATTATTATTCTGTTCCTTCGTGTGTATATTTATCCTTTTGTCCTTGTGTAATAAAAAAGGTTAGCAACAATCTGTTTTCTTTGAGAGTGCTGGCTAATTAAAAGGCTTTCTGCTTTAAGGCCAACCTAGGTCACAGAGTGAACACTGCAACTCAGACTGAGCCTTTAGTGCAAAGCAGCCTCAAGGCCATGCACATTTTGAAATCCATCTTGAAGCAAAGAGAAAATAAAAAAGGTAGCTTTTATTTAGTGGATGTCAGGTTTTAAAATAATGATGTATTATAATGTTGTTATGGGGATTGACGTCAAATAAAAAACACGAAAAACACACAAGGGAGGGGTTTCAATGTCATGCCTGCTCAGTGCCTTACATTAGGTTGGATTTTCTTCCGCCTCGAGTAAAAAAGCACTGCTGGATTCAAACTGATCTTCATCATCAGATTCACAGTTTGTAGGAGTCATAAATACGCTTAAATATAGTAAATCACATGGGGGATGCTAACACTTCTCCTGATATATTAACACCCTGCAGTTTAGCTCAGAAATTATTTTCCTTACAGTTTTACAGTTGGCACACTTTAGCTGTTCACTGAGTTCTGGTAGGCTCAACCCAAAAAATTCAAATTTGCTAAATTGTCAACAATCTGTACCAGCCCTGCATGCCTGACCACATTGTCTGTGCCATTGACATCACAATTCATCACTTTTGATGCCTACTTGTCAAGATTAATTACATTTAACCACTCAAGAATCAATAAATGCTGTTCGCTGAGATGACTTAATATTGTGATAATAATGTATGTTAATATTTTGCTTACAACTGCCCTCATGTGGCCATAACAATAATTGCAGGTGTAAATGAACAAAATTGGCCTTTATAAAGACTCTATAACATCAGCATCACTGGCTGACGTTAATACAATCTGGACTATTACCATCATTGCCATGTTTGGCAAACCAACTGCACTACCCTTTTTGCACAGAAATATTTGCACTGCTATTTTTTTTTTACAGGTCACATCTACATAACAAATATTCAAAATACATTCTATTCATCTAATACTTGTATTTAACCAACATTTCATTGCCATAAAAAATAGATTTTTTTCTTTTTTGTTATTTAATGTTGTAAATGTTTATTCTATTGTTATTACTCTATTATTCTGTCTTTGCTGCTGTTTATTGTTTTTTCATTGCTGTGTGGCTATGCTGCTGCAGCGAGCGAATTTCCTCCAATGGAGGATAAATAAAAAATCATTCTATTCTATTCTAATCTATTTAAAATGTATTGGTTCTCTATGTGCATATAACCTTGAACATGTCAACATAACTGTCGTTGCTTCAACAGGACAGCATCCTAAGTTGCGTGGCATCCATACCACATATTTGTCACATATGAATGGAATTGCATGCCATACGCCTCCACCAGAAACGCCTTAAAAGCTGCCCATCACATCTTTACTTTAGATAAAAAGATGTTGTATTGATGAATGGCTGAATGGTGTCACTGGTGTTTGGTTTGTTTCCCTTGTCAAGCAATGCTTAAGCAAAACCACAGTGTACACAAGCTCCAAAAACACTTGTGTATGTGTCATTCTGACATGTGTAGACAGAATGAACACAGTCTTTCTCATTACCAAGCCTTCATGGAGACAAGCTGTCAGGGTGAAACCCACAGGAGCCTACTGCAGATCCTGCAAACCATCAGCCTCAACTCTCAAAGCGAAGGAAATGGGACGTCTGCTAGCATCAGCATTAGAGGGAAAAAAAAAATATTTACGCAGAAAGCATTCAAACTGAATTTCTGAATAGAAACTCTTCTGCCACTCTCCTAGTTAACAATCAGCTGTCAGTGATGCCAGTGGAGAGAGTTAACCCTAATACAGCTGATGCTATCTGGACATCTCCATAGAAAAACCATCACTATTCATCACTGATGAGGGGGAAAAAAACAACAACAACAACATAGACGCTACGCTTATTACAGAAACCATCAAGACGTCCACTGACAGCTCCTGTATTGACAAATATGCCCAATATGTTGTTATTATGAGTTATAGCTCTTGGATATTGATCCAGATGTCAAGACGTCCTTGAGAATAATGTTGAAATGTGATGATGCAGAAACAACAGTTGTGTGGTTTTATCAGCACCATAATTCACAGTCAGCATCAGCATCTTGTCAATAACAAGTATAACGAAGTTGTATTTGGTGTACTTCAAATAGTTCACGGTGATTATAGCAGTTTTACTTTAAATGCCCATCCCTAACTTAAAATAAAAATAAGGTATGACACACTGAGGCGGAACTAATGATTGCCGGTCCAATGTTCCGTACGTCATAATTAATCAACACCTTTTAAGCGAAGTGGCGCCAGTGAAACGGAGCTTTCAAGCCAAGTGTCTACATAAACAACTGAAGCAATAAGCTGTAAGCAAGGTATGTTTGAAGTTAATTTTGAGAGTAAAAGTACGCGGGTTACCGAACATTAGTCTAGCTATAGGCATTTTAATGCTAGCCTGTAACGTGCAAAAGAATACCGGGGCGCGAAATTACCGTTCGCCTCCCGTTCACTCTCCTTACATGGGAGCGAAGGAGCGAACAAACATCCACTTCCGGTTGCGTGTTTGCGTTGGAAGTGCTGCTTACTTAGGCGAAGTTTCGGTTCGAATAATCGCCTCGACAGGTCGCTCACCTTTATTCGCACAGGTGTGATAACTATATGATAAGATGTCACGACATATTTAAAAATGCGTCATTTACAGATGCTGTGTGAGTAGAGTTTTCAGTTAACAAACAACTTAAAGTTAAGCTGCTGTGACTGTGTGTATGCTCTAAATGTGTTCGCTCAATATGCTACCGGAAATGGACGTTTTTTTTCGTCCCTTCGCTCACAACAGGAAGTGAATGTTAATTTCATGAATACGAGTGTGTGAATTGCGTTGCTAGGAAACGGCTTGGGTCCATGTTTACTTCCCGTCAGCCTGTCATTAACATTCACGCACTGCAACAGGAAGTAAACAGGGACACATTTGCAATGCAATGCATTGTGAACTCATTACATACATGAATTTAATTATAATGACTCTTTTTGCTTTGTTTTTAATCTTTCCACCCAGTTCTTATGGGCTAATGTGAACGAAGAATAAACCCTGTTTCCTAACCATGACATTGTGTCTGTTACTGGAGGAAGCTAAAGGACCTATTCTGCATTGAGGATGGAGGAGCAGTGAAGAATAAAAACAGATTGAGGTGGACTTTGTGGTGCACAAGACTTACTGAATGACATCTAGACAGGTGAGTACAACAACACACACTTTTCTCGTTGTAAGTACGTGGCGTGCAGGAATTGTGCGGTTCTCATTTTGCATGTTTGTGGCTGCATCTGCTTGCTTATGCATCTGTGTTGCCTGACTTGATGAGATGTTGTGTTTTCGATTCTATAGGAAATGTAGGTTATATAATATGTGGCTTAATAATGTGTGCTTATTGTCTGAGATGGTTCATTCTAATGAGGCTGCATTGAGAAAGTTGTGGTTGTATATTTATAATTGCTAAACTGTTGTGTTGTCTGTAGAGATTTATTGATGGTTTGGACATTACGGATCAGTAGTTTTATGTTGTTTGGCTTGTGTTTACATTGACATTTATCACTATTTATTGTGTAGCCTAAAGGTGTGTTTACTTATTTAACATGAATGCTATATATTAGTAATAGTTACACAAACTGACCTACTTTTTATATTTATCCATCTATTTATCTATATTTCTAATACTATTACCATCCCTGCTTGTCATTGTGCAAAAAAAGGGCCTCAAAGCTAAGAAGGAAAAGAATCACTTATTTATACCAGACGTGTTGCGAGGTAGCACTGCATATTGCTCCAAACAGTCTCTTTATCCCTCTGCCTTCATCCACTTTGTGTCTGAAATGTCACACCAGCACTTACGTTACTGAAGCCAGCAGATAGAGGGAAACACCAAACACCCTTTACAACCTGCTCCATTCTGCTGGGCTTGGTGCTGGGGTGAAGGGACCCCTCTTAAGAAAATATCAACTTCTTGCTTCAGAGCAGAATCACAATTCTACACTACAAAGCACCACCTCTTAATGCTTGCTCATGTGTCGTGTTTTGTTGGCTAATATGGACTGTATAGTTCTACTGGTATTGCAAAGTTGTGGCCACCAGGGGGCATCTGTCAGAATGCACTGCACAGACAAGATATTCCTTTTAGCTATTTATTGTAGATAGGTGTGTGGTTACGTTGTTAACACGCACATAGTCATCATGGTTAAACAGGAACAAAGAACAGCATAAACATAAACACCCCAACAACGTCTTTAACTGTCTGGGCAACAGCACCCTCAACGGCACCAAACTTTTACACACTGTGACTCTGGCCTGCATTCCTCCGCCAGCTGCGGTACGTAATGCGGCTCCTGTTTGTGACGGTCCCTTTACCCGTCGGCAGAGGTCATCCTTTGTCACATGTCGTATGAGGGGTTCTCAAGAAGGGCAAATCCTAAGGGCGGTGCAATAAAATTGGGAAAAACAGAAGGACTTGTGATATAGAACAAGGACCATTCAAGCTGATTGGAAAGATTACAATCAGCAGAGGCTGTGGGGCAATAAATAAGCCTGTGCACTTTAGACAATGAGTTTTCAGTAAGGCTTTTTCCTGCATTTTGTTGATTTGGCGGAAAAGGTTCTTTTTCCTATATTAGACAAAATGGGAGTAGACCACATTTTTACCAACTTGGTAGCCAGTTAATTAGAATATTTATTAATTGATTGCAGCTCTTTGTTAATCTACTTCCACTAATAAATTAGTCTCTTGTGAAGAGCCGTTGAACATTGCTTCTTCATTCTCAGTGCAGTGCACGTCCTTTTCATTGCGCACTGTGGTGTACACCCATCCACTCTGAGATGGACAGTTACTCACCAGCTTAGTGCTGGTAACATTTTATTCCTCTTCATTTTCCAGAAATAGACTGACGCTGGAGTCAGGCCCACGAACAGGAACGTGTCACTTGCCCATTTCATCTGTCACCTTGCTGACAGAATGTAGAGCCACGTGGTGGCCTGAGCGACCGACTGAAGGAAGCATGAACTGCCCATGGGGCAACAGAGCTCCTGACTATCAAACCAGTGATTAAACAACAGAATGTGTGTGTGTGTGTGTGTATATATATATATATATATATATATATATATATATATATATATATATATATATATATATATGTACATGTGTATATATATGTGTATATATACATATATATATGTTTATGTATATATGTGTCTATATATATATATATATATATATATATATATATATATATTATTTTTAGTCTAATAGCCATGTATACTGTATATATACTATATATATATACTGCCATATGTGTGTGTGTATATATATATATATGTGTGTGTGTGTGTGTGTGTGTGTATTTTAGGCAACATTACTGTAGCTGCGGCTAACTATTTGAAAGAATAATATAGTATCTGAGAATTCTTCCCTCACCTTATTTCTCATATGAATATTATACATGTCACATTCTAGGAGGTTGTACATGTAGTCTGCAGTATGTTTTCTTTTTTTTATTTATTATTTTCCATAATAGAAACATATACATCTCACAGAAATTGCAACCCTCCCATCCCCCCTGGTGTGTACAATTTTTTACTTGGTAAATTGAGTACACAGTGTTTCTGTGCACAATATAGATTTATTCCCCATGTCAGGATAAAATAGAAGCCGTGTACCACATCTGTTGTAATGTAATTAGAGTGTTATTATCCATAATGATGATGTGTCACAACTGCAAAAATGTCAAGCTGAATGCATTTAAACCACAATTAAAGCATTAATCATCACGAGAGAAAATTCTTCCTAAAACATGATACTTAAGAATCAGTTTTGTAATGACACATATTATACAAATATTCTAAATATCTTGGCACAGTCTTTTATTAAAAGAAAGTGGTTACAAATCCCACATACACAGTCAGTGTGAATGGAATAACAGTGGAATGTGTTCAGGTAACAACATGAAATAATTATAATCATTGAGTGTAACACAACAGGCGTTTCTGTTAGTTTTCCTTGTACATATTTCAGTATTTTCCCCCTTTCTCACTACAACCTGCTCAAAGATGCTGATGTTGGTGTGTCTTAAAGTGATGCAGGTGCTGTGTGGTGCCTCAGGATGGTGCCAGTGTGCTGTGAAACACAGAGACCTCTGCCTCCTACAGACTCACACAGCTTTACCTCCTGAGTGACAGCTTCAGTGGCGTTATATAATATTAACTTAATGGTGGATGTACTGTCACAGTGTGAGCTCCCTGGCAGCTTTCTGAAGCTATTCATATTTCCATCAGTCTTATGCCTCTATTAACAGGATGATGGCTTTGCAGTTGTGTGAAAATCTCAGCTTGTGATATTTCAGAAAATCTTTTACATAACCACTGTGAAGGCTCGAGAGGTAATAGAATTAGTATATACCACTATATTAACTCAATAATGTTTTTATGTTACCCCACTGTACATTCATCTCCAAATGCTGTAGCTTTAATAAGTCAGTTTTAATTTAACAATAACAATTTCAACACCACACACAGGGGAAAACAGACACAACACAGAGGGCAAGGCGTTTTAGATTTTTTTTGTATTAAAGGACAAACATAACAAGACTGTAACTTGGAAAAGATGACTTTTCTTTTCTTGGGTAGTAACAGAGCAGCAGAATGACTGTAATAATCTCTAGCGATGATTAAAACTTTTTATGCATTAATGAAAGCGAACAGCGGAGCGAGAGCGAGAGGAGGCGGGGCTGTGTGGGCACTGCAGTGATGTGAATCAGCTTGCCGTTAGAGAGAAGAGAGAGCGAGGATAGGTGCTACCAGTGTATGTTAAAATGTGTGTGGAAACCATTAAAAAAAACCCCAACAATTTATCCTTAGATAAAGATCCACAGTGAAATCATCTGCGTCATCCCCAGTGGCATCGCCCATGACCTAGAACCTTCAATATACCCAGTAATCAGAAGAGAGACTACCTCACCAGAAATGTCTTTATTTCAATGAAATATTTTCCCTCTGTGTAATCATGTAACACTATAGGGCTGCTGCAGTAACTCATAAATTCAGATGTCTCTTTTCTCCTTTATGCCTGAGTTCAAACTGCATAATTGGTAGCCTACAGTGAATGTTTTGGAGAGCATGCATAGGAGGAATATTTCCCTGTGGTGACATATAGTTGATGCAGAACAAAAATGACATTTTCTTCCCCACATGGTTCAACTGCCAAGTATAAAGCAGAGAGAAAGAACTTTCCTCTGCGGAGACAGCTCACGCAGCCAAGACCATAACACAAAAAGGTGCTCACACTGTTCTCTCCAGCATAGTCATACATATAGTGCATTGTAGGGTGCTCGGTGTGTGTGTATCCATGGTCAAAAGTGAAAGCCAAAATGTCCTCCAGACACCAGCATGGAGACGTGCATCTGTGCCAGCTATATTTCAGCAAATCTCAATACTCACCAGTAGCAGACTCCCCAATGAACCTTGTGGTATTGATATTTTGTTGTGGATATTTGTGCACACAGTAGGGTTTGCAGAATGTGCTGGCATTCTGCTGAGAGATGGTGGAGAGGTTGAACTGTGAATTTGAAATGGTGAAACTATAAAAGTGTTTTTTTTTTGTTGTTTTTTTTTTTTTTTTTCTTGGAAGAAGCCGGAATAAAGCGGGGACTGAGGAATTGTTCCCTTGTGTAAGTGGATGTGACAGCTTCTCACCCAGGAGAGCACTTGTACTGAGCACACAGTAGAGGCCAGCAGGGCCACCTGTCACACAGATCTGTGACGAAAGAACTCTATTAGCCAACAAGCACCTCAGGGTAACGTGCACATGCAGGCGTGCGCACACTGGCAAACATGCATGCAAAATCAATATGCAAGTGAGTGAAAGGAGCCATAAATGTTGAGTGATTGGTTAAGAATACAATAAATATGGTGAAGGATAAGATAAGATGAGATTGACAGTCACATTCAATATTAATGCTCATTTTAATGATTCCATTCTCTAGATTACATCCCCCTTGTCACTACGCTCTGCAGTCTCATTGCTCAAAAGAGCACATTTTCACTTTACACTTTTCACATTATTTAAAGCACACAGAGGGTGTGAATGCAGATGAAACACAATGTTCTTTTCAGGACACGTTGGCAGGGTGGCACATGATCATGTTTCACTCCGTCCACACTTGACATATGACAATTATCGAGATGGATTTGCACTAAAGCATGCATACTGCCACGGATGCACAGTGTATCTGAAACATAAGTGGGGCTCAGTGTTGAAATAAAAATGATTTCAAATGAACATCAAGCAGCGGTGAAAGGCACACGCTGCAGACTTGACTTGGCGTTTGGGTTTGCCAGGCCTGCAAATTTTCCTTTCCATTTTATTGTGTAAAATATCGACCTGTCAAACACTGTTTATACATAATATAGGTTACTTAATGTGCAGCGATACCCTTCTGGAATAGAATAGCCAGAGGATTTTTCCACACTGTCACTTTGTTGCGGTCAAAAATCATAATCATATTTGACACTGCCGCATCCTCTGGAAAACCACGACAAGTTGGGCTGTCAGGCTCTTTTGCTTGGTTCCTCTCCTTGAAGCCTTTTGTCATTTTTTAAACTTCTTGCACCCCCCCCCTTGGAGAGACGAGTGATGATGTTTGATTTTTAAATGGCTGCTGGAATAATATCCATGAAATCAGGGATGATCGTTGCTGTCTCTCAAACCACTATCTCCCCATTTCCTCCCAATTGCAGTGCTCTCACGTGAGGCTGTCTAGCTGATCCATGGAGAGAAATTCATTGGAACAGGTGGAGCTGTGGACCATATCCCATTAGTGAGCCTGCCAAAGGCCGGTCCCTGTAGGAGTAAACCCTCCTCTTCATGCACCATAGGCACAAGCTACTGTATATAGACCTAAATTTATGTGCTAAAACCTGCTTCTCAGGCAAAAATAGGGAGGGACTGATGAGCATATAGATCACAGATTTCATTACCGTTAATAAATCTGTAAAAATACATGATATAAAACCCTTTTTCTGTGAGGAATGCACTTAGCCTGGAAACATTCAGAGAGCAGTCATTTGTAATGAAAGTCAGTGGCTGAAAACGTACTGTAGCCTTGTTGATGTGTGTACTGGGAAGTGCATGTGAAGGGCGGACATGGCTCTGACTTTGGCTTTGACTGGCTCGACTGTTAGCCCCTGGCTTCATGACTCTTCCCACATGGCAAAGCATTATGGCAACACTCTCGATTCTATACACAGCACGGGGAATAACGTCAAAACAAATGAGAGTAATTCTGTGCTGTGGTCTGTTTTCTATTTCTTTTTTTTGTAATGTTACAAGAAAATTAAGTCGACAGTTGACACAGTAACAGAAAATGGAAATGTTCTGATCAGGGAGGCATGTAAGCGTATGATGAGATGTGACTTCTGCAAGACATGTGACTTGCTGAGATGAGTAAATGAAAGCTGCGTTTTTTTTGTCCCATCTGTGCATTTTTTATAGGCGAGTAACCCTGACCAATTCCAAATTTATTAATAATGTAAAGCAAATGTAAGATGAACAAGTCAACCTAGTGAACAGCTGAAATTATCTTAGCAAGCTACAGTACGGCATGCCAAATTAAATTTATTAAATTTTGAGAATCCAGTGACTGTTAAATGGAGCACAGTGGCTGGTGTGTCCCACTGTTGAGTTTGACCTGTGTGACCTCGCTGGGGCTTCGGTGGCCCATAATGTCTGCCCATATCATGATGGATTGCTGGTGAATGTTGAGGCAAAACGCTCTTTCCCCTGTAGAACTGATACCAATAACTGATTTTACTGCTGTGCTGAGTCCTCACACTGCAGAACATGGCAGTTCACCTGTAAATATCTTGTGACTCTACCTAGTTTACATCTGACATTGGTGTAAATGCATTCATGGCAGTGCCGGAGAGAGTTGGAGTATTTGAAAGTGGATTTTTACCCCTCTCCTGTTTTCCTGTTGTAGCATCTAGTAGCTGAACTCGCTGTTTCTCGAGGTAATTTGACAACTTGTAGAGAGAGACAGCAGCGGAGTGAGGGAAGAGGCAACAGGATCACGGATGAAGCACACAGACGTGTTGCCATGGCACATAATGGTTAGAGTAGAAGATCCTGTCTCTTCAGGAAAACGATTTCAGAGAGCTACAACACATCCAGTCCTGTCCTCCTGTTGAGTTGTACACACTGCTGTTTATTTGGGTTGGCTAAATATCCTGTTCCTTTACTATCAGTTTCCTACGGGCTGGAACTGAATGCCATTGAAAGGCTATGAAAAATTTATCCAAGTTAGACTCCTGGGTCCCATGCTGAGTTGGAAAGCTGATTGAAGAAAAAGCAGTATAATTATCCTCATCAAGGGAAGAGACTGTTCTGTATTTATATTCCAAAAAGCAGTCTCACTAAGCAGGCACCAATAATCCTTCTTTTCCCTTCACGCTGCCTCCTTCTGCCTTTAAACTTTACACATAATGAAGCGCTTCTCTCAGCTCACATTCATCCACCGACACGTTGTAGTATGTGATATCGTCATTGTAACGATAATAACTACCTCATTTCACAACTAAGTGGGATAGGGTGTCCTTGAAGCACTCACGAACTCAAAGCGCTCCATTACTCTCAGGGGTGCAGTGGTGACTAAGGATTCAGTTCATGACTCTGAACGAAATGGGGAATGTCAGTATTATAATAAGAAGGTTCCATCTCATTTTTCTTGACCTTTTGTTTGAATAGTCCCTCTGAGTGTGTACTTTACAGTAAAATCAATATGTGCATCATGGCGCGCTTTGTTCTTCATGCAAAACAACGGCCACTGGCTACAACTTGTGCACATTGTGTTCTGCAATTCACTGATTTGTTTACGTCTGGAGTGGCCAGGTGAAATTATAGGATTGTATGATATTTAAATCACTTGAAAACTGAGGTTTTCCTCAGGCTGGCAAGTGAATCAATAAAGCTGGCAATTGTTCAACAACAATACCAGAGCAGCTTAAACACACAGATTATTTTAAAGAGACACAATTTAACTGCTCAGAGTGAAATGTTTTAAGGTGCAAACTGTAGCTCCTTGTTGGCCTGTTACTAATCACAACCAGAGGCTGGTTTGCTAATAGTTTGTTAATATTGTAGTAATACTGTGTGGAAAAAATACTTTCTTTGTCAGTGTCTCACATCCTTGTGGATAAACTGTTCAGTAGAGAAATAATCTGAGAGTGCACCTCTGAACTATGGGAGCTGATGCATCCCACTGCTGCTTTCCAGCACCTTCAAGATTTTGCTGACGTGCTCAAAAGCAGTGCTACAATTTCAGTTCAAAACTAAGTATAAGTCAGACAATGGCAGTGGCCTTTTCTCACCCCATCCCATGCCTTAACATGCTGCTCTCCTGAGACTCCCTCCCTCTTCAGCCCTGACATAGAGCACGATGGACTGTTTCAAAGCTGCAAATAAGGCTTCATTGTGGCTCAGTTCCAACCTGCATCCTCAGCCATCTACAGACCACGACTGGCCTCGTACAAAGCACAGCATCTCCTTTTTTCTTCCCCACACTCCATACTGTGCACCCACAAAAACCCAGCCTCATTCCTCGTAGATTAACATGTTTTGGAAAACCAGCCTAATTTCTTTCTCATAAAAGTTTAACATCCTCTTCTCTCTGAAGTGCATTATTATCTCATGTCTCTCATGCTCATGTTTCACTTTTACGCAACCAGTGCACATTTTTGTCCTGCACTTCAATGACTTCAGCGTCATTAGCGTGAATTTTAAAACAACCAGGTCTATGTAGACTCACTGACATTTTGATTGTGAAGCCATTTCTCCACTTTAAACATAAATGAACATTAAGAGATCTGTAGCGGTTCTGAACGAGGCAGTCATGCTGCTAACATCTACTTAAGTAGTCGTGCCACAGGCAACAGTGGAGGTTACAAACATGTTGTGCTTGTGAGGATACATTTGCCTATATGAGCTGAGACATAGAGAACATTAGTAAAATCTATTAGGGTTATGAAATAAACTGAACCTGCTGGGGAAAGATGTCAGTAAATCAAATGACTTTGAAGCATACGCACGAGTAATGAGTTTGTTACGCTGCATGATAAAGACAAAGACTTTGTATGAAGACAGCCTTCAGTGATAAGTTGAACAGGGGAAAGAGGTGTTATTCCCATAATAAAACCACTTCCGTTTGCTCAGTTTCTCTGGCCATTTGTGTGGTTATGGCCTACTCTGCACCAGTTTGGGATGAAAAGAGCTTTAGTTGAGAATACATTGTCAAACATTGTCTGTGCAGTGTTGTGTGTCGATACATAAGATCTCTCCCCATTTGTGAGAGGAGTGAATTAAAAGCAATTCTCTTGGCTGCACTTAAGAGGACTTCATCTGCTGTAACTGACCTATCTTTTGATTTCAATCACGAGAAGGAGGGAGTTGGAGGAACAGCAACTTTTTTTAAACTAGCACTTATATAAGGCGTCCAATACAAGTGTTATTAAAGCTATAGTCTGTCATGTTAGATAGCTAGCAAGATTTAAAAGTGGCACCTCCTCTAAGCCTCCTCTAAGCTCCTCCCCCTCCTGTCAGTGCTCCGTCCAAAGCCACACCCCCTCAAAAGTGAACATCTGACAGTAGGATTCAGCAGGGAGAGGAGAGCAGATATGTTACATCACTACAGCTGTAAAACAATGCCAGTATATCAACGTCATTTTACCACAATAATGCAGACGCTGCATGGCTGTGCAACGTGTTCAAAATGTCATATCCTATAACCTCTTCAATACAAGCCACACCTACGACTGGCTTACACCCACAGAGAAGCTAACGTTAGCATCAGGCTCATATGCGCAACAAAAGTAGCTAAGTTGGCAAACATTACATATTTCATGAAAAAAAAATAACTTCTCCTGAAGCTAAACAAATAATTGCCTGTCCAACATAAAGAAATCAACTTTTGCATCACTTTTCAGTCCCTTCAGATGTCTCAGTCTCCACCGATGGTGACTCTGGTTTGTCCTCTTAGCTTTATCCAGAGTTTTGTCTTTCAGTCTTTTCTGTCTCCCTCTTTCTTCTTTTTGTCTGTGCAGGGTGAGCCATCAGAAGTAACACTGGAAGTGGTATTTTTGGCTGCATATTTACAGTAACAGTGGGGAGGAGGGAGGGACAGAGGGGGACATGAGCAGGATGAGACATGAAGGCATCTGATTGGTTCTTCCACTCGACCCATGTGTCAGTTGATTGGTCAGAGTTTTTACAGTCCTGTAGCTGCCACAGAGGTCTGATTCTTGTCCTTCCTTTCTCTGAACACATGATGTGTTGACTGCTCAGGATGGAAGGACCATTTCACCCAGTATAATAAAAGTGCTTCTGAACAGAATGACAGACCATAGCTTTAAGGCCAGCATTTGACAGTGATTAAAATGAAAGTAGAAAATGCATACATAATTGCATAAATTGTCCCTTAGTAATGTTACTCTACCTCCTGCATAGTTATTTGCTAATATAGAAGAAATCTATACGAGGCTGCAAAGAAGACTACCCTGAAATATGACCTGCTTCAGCCCCAGCACTTATCCTCAATAAGCTAGCTAGCTAGCTTGTCTGAATATAAATACAGTAAATCAATGAAATCAAGTGAATTAGGAGAGGCTTTGCCGTGCGTAAAAGAATGCGGAAAAGAAGAGAGAAGTTATGATGCAGACTCATCGAATTGCAAAGTCTACAGCCAGCATGGTCCAAGGCTGAGCAGTCAGCAGGAGGGCAGTAGACCCACAGAGGCTGGGGTGGAAGGTGGTTCGAGGGTGGTGGTGGGTTTCAAGACCAGCAACACAGATAATAATAAAAAGAGCTGGTTTGTAAATGGCAAGAGGAACCACAGTAAGCATCGCACCTGGATGGTTCAGATAGGGTACTGCTATTGACAAGATGCAGCTTTTTATGTCATACTATTGCATGTTGTAATCAGATTTTGTGCAGTAGTAATGCAGAAAAATGCATCAGGAATTGTTGTGTGTTTGAATTTACAGGTGAATTATAGGAATATGTAATCATGAGACCTGTGAAGATTCTCATTTCTGCTGATTGGATGGATGAGGTGATGTGGAAATTATGAGGACCGAATACTTCAATAGACACCAAACAACAAATATGCAACAAATACAAGAATGACAATTTGAAAAGGCTGCAGCATAACATAACAACATTGCTAGCATACACATATGGCAGTGAAACTCAGACAGGATTTGCAGTGTTGCATCTCTCTTGCTCTTCCAGTCTCTTAAAGACATGCATTACGAATTTGCCTAAAATAGATGATATGGCATCGTAGAATGGGCATTTACACAGCTACAACCCAGTGGAAACAAATCTTAGTGGTGTCCTTATTTGAAGTGGTGAATGGTCAATTCAACAGGTTGTAATGTAGTTTGATTGTGTTTGTCATTACAATCATTAAGCAAAAACGAACCCAAGCCAGTCTGAGCATCTACTCTAATGTAAAGCTTTAAATAAAATTATCTAGCTGAAGTCATTTGTAACCTGAGGGTTTGTTATTCTGCTGCAATCACATGTGGCGTCTTCCTCGGCATGGTGAATTCAGGGAAATAATAGACAGCATTAACAACCCAGCATTACAGAAGCACAAACACTACATTTCCACCACATGATAGATTGAATGCTCCTCTAAATGCGGTGGACGTCAGCCGCGATGAATCTGATGTGCAGCTGGTTAGGGAGTAGCTCCACTTTTCTTCTCACATGAAGCACGCAGGCCTCAATGTGAAAGATGGACAAGCTGCGCTTATTGGGGAGGACAAGTTGGGTTCACTTTAATTTTCCCATCTCTTTGTCAAGACGCTACGGTATGTTCAAAAGATTTGGTTTCTTTTTTTCTTTTCCCTGCAATATAGAGAATAATTTATTCAGGCCTATTCAGGAAATCTGTTTGTCAACAAAAGATGTATTCATAACAGAGATTGATGGCAGTACTGTGTAATGAAAAAATGTCGGTTATGCGGTATTTCAAGTATTCTGTGAAAATAAACCTCAACTGTCACACCTGTCATTATCATATTCATAGACGAGCATTCAGTGAGCTGTGATTAGCAGCTTGATATCCAAGCATAGCCAGCACTCTGAAGAGAATGAGAATGAATACAAGACGTATTTTATGGAGCAATATCTACAATTTTCTATAACTGTCACCAAACAAACAGCAGCTATTAATTAAAAACCCAAAACAAACTGGCCAGCAACCATAAATGTTACAACAAACATGTCCAATTAATGGCCTTAAAATACAGAATGAACTGATTGCGTATTATGGCAATTCATTTCTTAAAGTAAACAGCTTGTTGTATATAATATTTGCAGTACATGTTGTCGAGTGTGTAGGATTCATGAGGCAGTTTTGAACTTGACTTCAACAGCATTGAATTGTCGATATATGTGTGCTTGACAGTCTTTTATGGTCTTTGAGACAAACAATTTCGTGGAATATTCATGCTGCAGTTTCAACTCAAGCCAAAGGTGGTTTATTAGGTTGAGATCAGGGGAGCGAGCTGGCAACACTGTGATGTTTCTGGAACTGTCTTCAGATGATGTGACGCTCTGTACTGCTGGATGCATTCCTCTAAAAACAGGGTCGGCTGTGGACATGAAAAGACATAGTTTGTCAGAAATGTTTAGGTACGCTGTGTCATTAAAATGATTCTAAGTTGGCACCAAAGGGACCCATGTGCATCAAGAAGCGCTGCTAGAAGCAGCCGGTGCAGCATCCGTACAGGATGGATCCACAGATTTATGCAGTTTATGCTAAATTGTCACTCTGCCATGACCATGTTGCAACACAAACCTTGATCCCTTAGGATGAGGCAACGCTTCCTGCGGTGCAGTGGTGATGACATCCTCACCATGGCTTCTTCTCATTCATTTTGAGTTGACAGTGTGGAACCTGGCATGATGTTGTGCTGCTGTGGTCCATGCATTTTAAGATTGGACTAGTTGTCTGATTTTAGATGCCCTCCTGCACATCACTGTGGTACTGAGCTGTTACTTGCATTTTGCCGGGCCATCTGTCAGCTTGAACAAATCTTGTCGTTCGACTGTAACCTCTCCTGGCAACAAGACCTTTTTGTCCACAAACCTATCACTGCTGGAAGCTCTCTTGTTTGTTTGTTCATATTTTTTTTTGCTCACAGCACCATTGTGATTGAACTGAAATCATTGTAGTGAGCGAACTGCCCAGAATAGTGAATGTGTTTATGTTGGAATTAGCACATCTGGGATCAAACATCACACCACATTTAAAGTTGCTTAGATCACATCCTGCCCACTCTACCGTTTAGTTAGTAACCAAGAGTTGCTGAACCTCTCAACCCTGTTTGCATGATTTACACTCATGCATTATTCATATACAGTATGACTCGCTGTCTGGAGGAGCAAGCTGTTTGTGTAAATGAGAATGTGTACTTGATAAAGTGTGTAGCAAGCGTACTGTAGGTCCTTTTCCGAGAACAACGGTCATAAAAAATCTTGTCACATGCAGTTTTAAATATTACCTTGGGCCTCCACCTTTTTAAATGTTTAAAATATCTGGTAGCTCTGTTAGTCCTTGATGTCAGAGAAGACTTGCAAGCTGAATATAACCAAATGGATAAAAGTGAGGAAAATATTCTTGAGGTCCATTGCAAAGGGCAAAATGATTCATATTATAATTATATTACACACCTTTGAATCAAAACAACAAGCATAAAGGTTTTTAGCCTCTAATTCGGTCCATACACATTTGCAGAGGATGAATCTTCATGATGTTTGGCCTTGACTTTCCATCTAACAGGACCAGCAGCTCAAAGTTTCACTTGGAATATCTCAACATTTCCAACATGGATTGGCATAAACCATGAGAATAGTAATCCCCTGACCTTTCCTCTGAAGCCCCCAGCAGGTTGACATTTTTAGATGAGAGTGAAATGTCTCGACAACTATTTGAGGGATTGCCATGAAATTTGTGACAGACATGGATGTCTCTCCCAGGATGAACCGTAATAACTCTGGCAAACCCTTGCATCTAGAGCGAAATTTAATTTGCAAAATAAATGTCATTCTCATCAGTCTAAATTGTGTTTTGTACGTTTGCCTCGAAGTTGCTCATATCAGCACGCTAACTCAGACATTACACCTACTGAAAATTGACACGGCCATTTTAGATGCTGCATACATTTAGCAAATTCTTTGAGCACTATTTAGTCAAGATGCACCGATCCACTGTTTCACTTCTGATATCTGAGGTTTAATATCGTCTGATACTAATCTGATACTGATACAGAAAAACAATGCTGAATTACTGAACAGAATCGTATGTGTTGGCTGTGGTAGTGTGATCGTCACTATAGCACATGATGTCACTTACAGTGCACAGCATAGAATTAAACTCAATAGAGCTGCCTCTGTTGAATGGACCCACTGTCACCAATACCCAATCTAGAGTTTTCTTCATTATCAGAACGGTGCATCCCTACTATTTAGATATTTTAAAGCTATAATCTGTCATGTTAGAGAGCTAGCAAGAGAGCTAACAAGATTCGAAAGTGGCACCTCCTCCTAAGGTCCTCCCCTCCTGTCAGTGCTCCGTCCAAAGCCACGCCCCTCAAACTTGAACATCTGATAGTAGGATTCAGCGTGGAGAGGAGAGCCGTTATGCTGCATCACCACAGTTGTAAAACATCCCGTTCAAAGCCAATATATCATATATGTCATTTAATGACAGTAATGCAGACACTGGAGACTGGCTGTGCAATATGGTCATCTTCAATACAAGCGGCACTGACGACCAGTTTACACCCACAGAGAAGCTACTGTTAGCACCAGGCTAATATGCATTATAAAAGTAGCTAAGTTGGCAAACATTACATATTTCATGAAAAAAATAACTCCTCTTGAAGCTAAACAAATAATTACCTGTCCAACAGAACGAAAGCAACTTCTGCATCACTTTTCAGTCCCTGCAGATGTCTCAGTGTCTCCACCGATGTTCACTGTGGTTTGTCCTCTTAGCTTTATCCATAGTTTTGTCGCAGCCTTTTCTGTCTCCCTCTTTCTTCTCTTTGCCTGTTTAACAGGGTGAATCGTCAGCTGCATTTTCTCTGTCATTGTTCCCTACAGAACAGATTTTCCTGTTAACTCTGTATTTCTGCAGAGGAGTGTGCTGGATATTTACGGGAACAGTGGGGAGGAGGGAGGGACAGAGGGGGACATGAACAGGACGAGACATGAAGGCATCTGATTCTTTCCATTGGGGTCGAATGGCAGTGATTGGTCAGAGTTTTTACAGTCCTGCAGCTGCCAGAGAGGTCTGATTCTTTTCGTTCCTTTTTTCTGAACACATAATATAATGACTACTATAAGAAGTACTTCTGAACAGGATTACAGACTATAGCTATAACTCATATTAGGGCTGGGCGATATGGCTAAAAACTGTGTCACGATATATATCACGATATATGTGTTTCGTATCAGTCGATATTGATAATTATTGATTTTTTTCATAACCTATTTTAAAAAAAAAAGGACATGGGAAAAAAATCTTACATTAAACCCTTTTATTGTAAACTTAACCTTCCTGAGGTAGCAACCTGTACAAACAGGGAAAAGAAATGTCATCACAAACATGAAAAACAAATGTAGGCCACACTTAAATCTTAATGAAAATGAAAATTACAATGGATACTTAATTATCTCTTCACATTAAGGTGCAAAAATAAACATTTAAGAAATGCTTAACAAAAGGTGCATAAATGTTTTAACATCTATGAGACTACGGTGGTCTGCCTAAGAGCCTCAGAGCCGTTTCAGTGATCACTGTAAACAGCGATCATTTGCGCTAGGAAACAATGAGCAGCGTATTTTTTTAACCAGGGATTAACGAGAGGAGGCTGACTGGACAGCAGTGCAGCAGTCTGACACGCCTGTACTGTGAACAACACGGTGAGTCAGGACGGACTTACTGGCGAACTTTCCTTTTTTTGTCCACAATGTCATCGCTCTCTGCTGCACTCATTTCCTTTTCTCACTGCACACAGCATTTGTTTTGAGTCAGACATGAGGTGATGAGCTGGTGCAACCGAACGGAAACTGTCACGTGTTAGCTGACAGCGAATCGCTGTAGAGTCACGTTACTACCAGGGAAGGAGTGAGTTCGTTCATACAACCAACCTTCATTGGTTCGTTTGCATGTGATTGAATAAACCACTTGTCCGTCATCTTTAAAAAATTCTGCCCGGCGATCCTGATTGGCTCAGTCATTTTTTTTGCTCCCTTGAAGTCCTTCCCATCGAGTGTGAGTTCAGATGTGTGGAGCTAGGCGGAACAACATCCAGCTGGCGAGAGTCAGATTAGTTTCTTGCAGTGAAGTTCTGTGAAATTATCAACCGTTATATCAAACATGTTTTTTTATTGATATTGACATCGCGATATATATTGCTATCGTTTTATCGCCCAGCCCTAACTCATATAGTGTTCTCAAATTAGTCACATTTAGTCAGACATGGTAGAAAACAGACCAGCTACTTTCTGGTGTCAGGAGTGGGCCTTGAAACAGAGGTGCTCTGAATCACCCTCTGATCCTGCTGAATGCTGACATCAAAACAAACAGACAGAGGAAATAAGCTGTGGCATTGAATCAGCAAACAGCTGTCAACCATCCTCGTGTTACATGACGGGCTCAGCCGTGGTGCGAACAACAGAGCGTAAATGGGAAGGGACAGATGGACACGCTCCGTTTGGGTGACAGACTGCTCAGCCCTGGGAAAGGTGTGGGACAGACAGCTTTTAATAAAGAAATGTTTGACACAGCAGACGCTCGCTGCAAAATCACATCAGGTTGCCTGAAGAGAGTTTGTGATTCTGGTGTTGGCGATAAAATATGAAAGTGTTCAAAACATTTTCCAAGCTGTGGAAATAGCCATGAGTAATATGTTTCCTGACATGGGAATTTGATGATCTAATCAGGCTTAATACTCAAAGCTGCAATCAACCGTTGTTCATAGTTTAAACTCTTCATCATCTTCAATTTTATGGCAATAGATGCATTTTTGAATGGGCTCAATTAGAATGTGAATAGAAAGTAATCAAACTGGAGTGCAGTGGTGAGGTTGTCACACAAAGATGCATGCCAGCATTCCCCTGGTAATGCAGCACAATGATTGCATGTTATCTCCGTAATGATAACGATACGTATGCAGCCTCCAGGCATCCCCTGGTGTACTCTGCATCACTTCAATATCTGGTAATTCAGATATGCTCGCATAACAACACTCCTATGAGTCATATTTGTGTTTTAAATTTTAAAGTTTTGCTCAAAAGTCTCTAGTGTCACTTGTTATTGATTATAGAGGAAGATATTGAAATTCTGGCAATAATAAGGGTACATTTGGTTTATCAGCAAGACTGTTAAAGTGATATCTTGCGGAGCTGCGGAGGCAAAGCAGGACACAGATTACAACCTCCCTGACGTCTTTTTGGAATAGCACTATGTATTCTCTGTCACCTTCAACACCATACATCCTCTGGAATTTGACAGTTTCACAACACCTCGTCTAATGTTCTTATATTTTCAGAACAATATGCAACTACTTCTGGGAAAACAGATACAGACTGGCTAGCCTAGGAAATTATTTTACTTGGAATTATGTTCTTAATAGCTGTCAGGAGCCACCAGAGATGTTTGTGATGCTGTTGAGTTTGTTCCTCAGTGATTTGTGTAAACAAACGTGAGCCATAGACTCTCAGAGAAGTATCTGATGTTCTGCGTAATGTTGGAGGAGTAGTACAAAAAAAAACAGATACTCCCTACTAAAATACACAGTGCATTCTAGGAGTCTTTGTTGTCGCTGTTATGTGAGATTAAAGGAAGGATTATGGCGGAGAATGTTTAAATTCATGTTGGCGAGTACAAAGGAAGAAGATCACAAAACCGTTCAGACGAGACTGAAGCATGAACAAGATGCTGCCACTTGCAAGGATGGGCAAAGTGTTGTCCAAATGACGTAAACATTACTGTAACGCAGATGGGCTGTGGTTTTTGCGTCATCTCGAGAGATAGATATGGAAAAATCTTTTGATCTATTGTCATATTGAAAACAATGAATAATGTGTCCCCAGTGACTGAAACTGTTTCTTTCTGATGTGATCAGACTGGAAAATGGGTCCATTTTGTCTGTATGACAACCATAATCCACTAGAAATCTGATTATATACTGACAACATATACTCTACTCTACTATTTGATATGTGTGATCCTTGCAACACAATTTATACTCTCCAGATTAGATATGGAAATGTAGATCACATAAAATGTGTTGTGTTTTGTTTGTCTCTGCCTGAAATGTTTGCAAATATAAATACATGATCTGTTTGTTTTTATGACAGATGCAGATGACTGTGATTGTAAAACATTTGGAACTTAATGTAACTTGAGATAGATTGTGATCAATGGGCTGCTTTTTCAGAAAGCACTTTTCTGTGTCCTGTGATGCTCAACAGAACAGTCCTAATTAAAGTGCCACAGTCTTGACCTAATCCTGCTGATAGCGCCACATTTTACTTGTCAGTGACCACACACCAGTGAAACATTTGCTTCATATTTTTTTTTGCCTACATGGAAGACTGGCAGGCTCAGTAGACGGTTTTGAATAGAGAGTATTGTTCACTCCACATCAAAATAGCAGTGTGTTTCATTATTTATTCAAAGGTGCCACAGAACTTTTTCTCCTGAAAAGAAACGCAGTATCTTTAAAGGAACGACAATTGTAAGGATCCCTGGTTCCTGGCTTATTAATCTTGTAATTTGATCGATCAAAGAAAGCACATGAATGTCTTTTGTGAAACATCCTTTTTGTGACATATTTCCAAACATCAGCGTGGCCCAGAACACCATTATTTTGATACCTAATGACCCTCGAGACCTGTCAAACTCTTCTCGAGTCCTCAATAAATGTGACAAGCTTGGAATGATGTCTGTACTCAACTCGACTCAAACTTTATTTATACAGCACATTTAAAACAACCGGGGCTGACCAAAGTGCTGTACAGCACAGGTGGTAGAGTGACCCATACAGTGCTGCAAATAACAGTAAAATAAAATAAGATATTAAAATGCATAAACACAGTGCAGTAAAATAAAAATAAACAAGAATAAATTAAGCTTAAATTTGAATATTTGCCAGATGGCTACCTACTGTTTTGTGTTTAAAGGTAGCTAGTTCAAATTAATGTAAAGCCATAGGTTGATATTGCTCTCTCATACTCATGCTACCCCACTTTAGATTATTGTATTCTCATTTTATAGTGTCCACGATATTATCTGACTTGGTTCTATCTAGTTTACCATCACTTTCCAGGACTTTATTGTGGATACTTTCAAAGTTTTGTGACTCTGTTTTCTCCTAGCATGATATACGATATCACTGATGAACACAAATTACCAAACGTCTCCTCCTCTAATGTAAAAATAACAAGATGAAGCACACTGTATCTGTCTTGGTGAGTGCATGTATGAATGTCTGTGGTTTCGGTTGTTTTCTTGTTTTGGTCTCTTATGAATTCCTCAACACTTCCTGATTTTGGTTTATTCTACCTTTGAGTAACCAGATATTCACTGGTTAGTCTCAAAGCCCTTTTCCACTGCTGCTTCACAAGCTTCCGTTATCATTTTCATGCAGTCATGCAGTCACGATGCTTGACTTTTTTTTTTTTTTGCATTGATCCCCTTAGAATTCAATTATGCCTTGTCCCTTTCTAGTGGGAGGTCAGCAAGCAATGTCAACAACCATCTCATGGGTAGAGAATCTGTGTCCTGCTCAAGGACACTTCACTGATGTTTTTTGTCAGTGAAGCTTCACACTGTGAGGAACGAAAGCATTGTATAAACCACCTGCTTCTCAGCCCTGATGGATGAAAATTATTGTCCCAATACAACAATTCAAATTCTAAACAATAAAGGGCACTTTATAAACTATTGACCTCTTAACAAAGCGACTGCTATTCTATTTTTCAGAGTTTGTGGAAGTCTTAAAGCTAGAGAGAATGAAAACACTGTTATCATTTGAAGCTAGAAAACCCAAGAAATCACATAGTAAGAATACTTAATGATGCTCCGAAGTAGAAAAAATGTTACGAATCACAAATAATTGTTACATATTGTTAATAATAATAATACTACTGCATTTCTTGTAGTAAATGTAAGTGATTCAAATTCAGTTTCTAGTGACTTCTAGTATTTTTGCCCATGTGAGTGTGACTCATTTTGGTCTTATTGAGTGGCTGCTTATCTGATCTTTGTCTGATGGACATGACACTGCCTGGCCAAAAAAAAGAAGTTGCCACCAAAAAAAAGGTCACACGCTAATAATTTGTTGGACCGCCTTTAGCTTTGATTACGGCACGCATTCGCTGTGGCATTGTTTCGATAAGCTTCTTCAATGTCACAAGATTTGTTTCCATCCAGTGTTGCATTAATTTTTCACCAAGATCTTGCATTGATGATGGTAGAGTCTGACCGCTGCGCAAAGCATTCTCCAGCACATCCCAAAGATTCTCATTGGGGTTAAGGTCTGGACTCTGTGGTGAAAATGATGTCTCATGCTCCCTGAACCACTCTTTCACAGTTTCAGCCCAATGAATCCTGGCACTGTCATCTTGGAATATGCCCGTGCCATCAAGGAAGAAAAAAATCCATTGATGGAATAACCTGGTCATTCAGTATATTCAGGTAGTCAGCTGACCTCATTCTTTGAGCACATAGTGTTGCTGAACCTGCAGTAATTATCCAATAGGAGGCTCGTACCTATTTACTTAGTTAAATCCAGGTGGCGACTTTTGTTTTTGGCTGGGAAGTGTGTGATGGGCTACAGGGGTGAATCTAAGAAGTATATTCATATGCAACTCTCCATATTATGGATTTTCTTCCAGATCATGTACAGGATGTGGAGACAACAATCACCATTTGTATTATCTATCCATCATAGTGCCCTTTTTTAACCTCAACCAAATGATTGATGACAAAAATCTCCCCTTAGCTTCAACAACCTTACCTGTCTATTTGCTACACTTTCGTTGCCACGAGTGGTTACACTGATACTTAAAAAATCTTAGTGAACTGATATGTTCAATATGAATGATCTACACAATGCTGCATGTGGGAGGAAATGTATTCCAGGTGGCTTCACATGTCACTTCAAAATATTTAGTAGTCTGTTGGAAATTGTAGAATATAAATATAAAATGCCGCAGATAAGCTCTGTGTTTTCATCAGCTGTACACTTGTGAATGCCTCTCTTGCTTCTTGTCTCTTTGACATCACAGCAGTCTCAAAACCAACTGCTTCAAATCGCCACATTAACGGCAATTTAATGAGGGCTCGGACTGCCTAACACTATTACTGCTCTAATTATTCTCAAAGTACGTGGTGTGTGAATATGATCTGATCTTTCAGAGAAACACGCAGAGGTTCTGGAAGTGCATAAAATCTAAAAGGAACTCGGCCTCTTCAGGGGATAGAGACTTAACGAGCTCAACAGCCTTTGAGTTGCCTGGAGACAGTGGCAGGGTTATAAAGCATTAAGGAAGGAAATCATGTCCCCCTGAACACAGAAAAGAGAAAGAAGCTGCAGCAGAGCTTCAAAGCTGTGGGCGGTGGCTGCAGAGGCTACTGAGGACAGCAAAGAAGAGCTAAGATTTGGGATCAATACAGGCAACATAATGGACAATCACTAAGGCGATGACATTTAAATAAAGCCAATTTAATACCATAGCCAGACTTACATCTTTTGGAAACAACTCCCTATATATTATACTGTTCAGCAAGTGGGAGGCTTAGAAATGACATTTCAAACTGTGCGGACCATTTCCTTTCTTAATTATAGAGTGAATCACAGCAGTGTTTAATGATATGTGGTGTCAAGCACTGTCAAGAGGTGTATTTCTATTACTAATCTCTTTTTTCTTTTTTTATGCTTCTCTCTGTCCTTCACCTCTACTTATTGTAACAAAAACTCCACAACCTGACAGTTGTATTGATGGGATCGAAGGCTTCTGTACTGCCCTCAAGGCAACATTGCCTATAGTTTGGCACCCTCCTGTCTTTCTACCTTTGTCATGATAACCTGGAAAGCCTTGGGTTAAAACGTCAAATCCTCTGCACTTGTTACTGGAAAAGCCAGTAAAGAATAATTTAATCAGGAGCATGAGGAACATTACTTTCACATCTTTTAGCAATACTGTACCAACAGCTCAGCTCTAGGCATGACATGACATGTCAGTTGGACCACCACTGACTGTCCAACTATCTGATGGATGACTAGTGCAGTTTTGACATACAGTCATGGTCCTTAGAGGATGAATCAAAACTACTTTGCTGCTTGCCTGTTTTTTTTTTTTTTCCCCTGCCACAGGGCCACAATGAGGTTGATGTTTTCAGCGAAACATCTCATAGACCACAGTATAAAAGGATGAGATTTATACCAATGAAATTTGGTATAGATATGTCCATAAGTGTGATGACATGGTTAGCGACATAATTTCTGACTTTCTTTTTAGTGCCATTTAACTCTCATACAGGGGTTGGACAATGAAACTGAAACGCCTGGTTTTAGACCACAATAATTCTTTAGTATGGTGTAAGGCTTCCTTTTGTGGCCAATACAGCATCAATTCTTCTTGGGAGTGACAGATAGAAGTCCTGCACAGTGGCCAGAGGGATTTTGAGCCATTCTTCTTGCAGAATAGTGGCTGCTGGCACCATTGAAACCGACGTTTGGCATTGGCACGAGTGACCAAAGGTTTGGCTATAGCAGCCCGGCCATTGATATTGACCCTGTGGAGCTCCAGACGGACAGTTTTAGTGGAAAGAGGAGAGTTGAGGTGCACATTTAATTCTGCAGTGAGTTGGGCAGCTGTGGTTTTATGTTTTTTGGATACAATCTGGGTTAGCACCTGGACATCCCTTTCAGACAGCTTCCTCTTGCGTCCACAGTTACTCCGGTTGGATGTGGTTTGTCCTTCTTGGTGGTATGCTGACATTACCCTGGATACCGTGGCTTTTGATACATCACAAAGACTTGCTATCTTGGTCACGGATGCGCCAGCAAGACGTGCACCAACAATTTGTCCTCTTTTGAACTCTGAAATGTCACCCATAATGTTATGTGCACTGCAATATTTTCAGCAAAACTGTGCAATTACTCTGCTAATTGAACCTTCACACTCTGCTCTTACTGGTGCAATGTGCAATCAATGAAGTTTGATCACCAGGCTGGTCAAATTTAGCCATGAAACCTCCAACACTAAATTGGCCAGTGTTTCAGTTTCATTGTCCAACCCCTGTACTTTGGTTTATCACCATAGACATGTAAACTAATCCATACTTTATGACCATTATAAACATGCTAGGCTTAGCATGCCATGCTGGCATGTCTGGCATTTAAAGTGTGTCTCCAGTAGGAGATCTTTTTCTGGAGCATTTTTTACCATGTCGCTTAAAAACCTCTTCACACCCGCATTGCAACCAGGAAAATAGCGGTTTTGTCACAAAAATGAAATATTTTAGTCCACTCTAGAGCACAAAATCATGGAAAAACACCATTTAATCATATTGAACGGGCTGTTCGAAATTATTGGATCCTGACACGTCCATCAAACTTCAATCTGCTTCTCCTTCCCCCTCTCTGAGTGCAATCCTTTGTGAACGAATAGACCCCTCTATAGCTACCTCAGTGCTAATAGCACTGGGCCACAAGCCCCATGCCCCGAAACCATTTGTGTTCACACTGTCGGGCTACTAGCTCCTCCAGGTTACACCCCCCGTTAGCGAAAACGTTATGATAGAACACATTTTCATACAGGATAGGCGGTCAATTCATCATCACAGGCATGGATTTAAGACGATTTGTATATGAGCAAACAGCATCAGACCAGTTATGCTGTTAAGGAGGCTACGTAAGGGACGACGGCAAAGAGCAATCAAATTACAACAGCAACGATGACTGAGAGCCAAGGCATGGAAGAATTGAGGTATGTTAACCACAAAACAATCTGTAACACATCGTCATGAGACTGGGAAGATAGCTCACTGACTGATAGGCTATTTGTTTACATCGATAGTAGTAGGCTACGCAGCTAACAGCTAACCCCAATCTTGACACAGCCTCTAGCCCTGCTTTGTCACTTGGCTTTGGCTCAATAGTGTGAAAGCGGCTAATAAAATAATGTAGAACACGTATCAAAACAACAAGTGAAACGTCAACTTTTAATCTAGTGTACAGATAAATATTTCTTGAAATGATAATAATATTCGTTGTTTAGGTTCATTACAATGTTGTACAGTCTTCCCTGTGAAGATGCCATAGGTAGAAGTTAGCTAAAATTAGCTAATCAATGCAGTGCTCGTGAACCTCCGTGAACGCTCGCGAACAAGCAACGCGCGTTTCGGTGGGAGGTCTGAAGAAAGGGCAAAATAAAGCTTGCTGGAACCGTTTTTCAAAGAACTCCTACTCCACCTTTAATGGTGCAATAAATTGTCGCAAAATGATGTTCAGGGGTAAAGGGATTCTATTTATTCTTTTAATTGATCATAGGTGTGTTCTGGGCATGAGTGTCTTTAAATGGAGGATTCAACAAGGTGGAGAAACTGTGCACACATGCGGTGAATCTGCCTGTTGATGCATCTTACCATCTGATTAATAGACACTTTAAATAGCAGGAGTATACTGTTTTTCTTAGTCAGTGGTATAATCACTTTATGTTGCTTCAAAATAGCAACGTGCCAACAACGCACCTGACCACACGTCATTTTAACACACCCATGGATGGATAGATGGTCGCAAGTACACAATGCAGGCACTGTGTGAAAAGGACAACTGCATCAGTATGAAACTATATGACAGTTGTGCGCTGTGCACAGACGATAGGGCCCGTAGTCTTGTTCTATTATGTTTTCATTTATTTGTTAGGTTCATGGAAAAGGCTAACTGCTGATACAAATCCTGGAGGCATTTTCTTCATTAAATTTCTCAGAGGCTGTCAGCTGTTGCTGCCATTGAGCCTGTGCTCTCCTGGAAATGTCTCGTCATTCTGCATTATTGCTACGAGGACCGTTCTTTAAAGGTTAATTCATTTATTTATATTTTCTGAAAATAGTTGATCTGGGTGTTCATATTTCATGGGGCCTGTTTTGATGACGGCATATTGTCTGAAGAAAATGAAAACAGTAAATCAGAGGGTGAAGAAACCTTCTGGGGATGATTGTATAGTCTTGTCTTTCGGGAGAAAAACAAGGGAGAAACACAGACCTCAGCTAATTTGATTGGCATCTATTTTGATGACTGCTGAAGTGTCCAGGTGCCCTCTTATCTAATTCTCTGTTCGGCTGGGAGGCTGGAGTCTATAATAGCCTCGTTATGGAAGCCTGTTAAATTCATTATGAAAGAAGGAAGCAGGAGCGACAATGGGGGCAAGAGCTCAGGAGTAGTGACATTCTTCTGGCAGAGACACTGCAGGGGGAATAGTGTTTCTCATTTTCATTAGATTTCATTAGATAACACCTCGCTTTTCACAAGCAGTTAAAAAGATGAAATGCTAGTCTGCACTTTTGCTATGTCCTCTGCCCACACAGAGCTGCTTCCAGTTCCAAGACTGTCATTTTAGAAATGGAAAAATATATGTATATTTAAGATTTGAAGCCAAATATTCATGGTTTAAATAATGAATCTATATTTACAGCATGGAGCCAACAAACAAGCAGCACTTTAACTTGTATATTAAGCTTAATATATCACCAGGACAGAGCAAATGTAAAAATGTGTCTGATACAGCCGCCCACATTTTATCACTGAATACATGCCGCAGTCTGCAGCACCTCCTCAGTCACTGCATAAATTATCATGGTTCCAGCCAGATGAAGACGGCACACTGTCTTTCTCTTAGAAGAAAATGTGTTGGAAGTTTGAGGAAGAAAAATCATAGCTCTGTTTTATGAGCACTCTGGTCCTGTTATACACACTGTACAGCAGCACAATTTAATTTATAAGGTTACATTTTCCCCGTCTTCCATTCTGGTCACACAGTTTGTATAACGAGTATCTTTTGGAGAGATAAAGTTTCATTTGTTAAGCTAGATAAGATAGTAAGTTTATAGTATTACAGCAGCAGGTGGATAGTGCAATATTACAATAAAGGCCTGTGAAAAAATAAGAACCAGTGACATAGCATCAAGAATATTAATAGAAATCAAAAATGAATGATATTTATTTGTGATTAATCGAAATTAATCCACAACAACCTGTGATTAATCTTGATTAAGTTTTAATCGTTTCATAGCCCTAGTATAAATGTTGGTTTAAGCACAACTGTTGAAATGAAAATGAGTGATGATGCACATTAATAGACAATATATGATAGATAGATAGATAACTTTATAGAACTTTAATATATGATAGATAAGTTATAATTTTTGTAGCTTTAGTCTGTAAGATACTACATGTTAGCCGGATAGCTAGTCAGTAAGCCAGCTTCAGTGTGCTGTGAGCTTATGCAGTTGATCAGGAGAACCAGAACTTGTGGAAAGAGGAGGTGGAGAAGTGGACAGAGTGGAAGTGAGTCAGGAGCAGCTGATGAGTTCAGATCAGAGTGGAGAACAGCCACTGCTGCAGGAAGAGCGGGGCTCGCCATAGCAACAGCTAGTATTTCTGGAGCAGATGCTGATAGCCAGGTTTCCACTAGTCATGCGTATCCTCATGTTTTCAGACATCACGCTTTGTCCCAACTTTTTCGAGATGCACCAGTGACTTTGTACATTTTGCGACTGAAGTTCAAATGACAAATGAAGTATTCCAAATTTTACTTTTCAACTCTAAAAAAAAAACTATGTTTTCATTTTTCACTTGATATTTGTAGTGAAGCAGAAATCTAGAGCTGTGCGATATCACAATATATATCGTAGTGCGGTGTATAAATGTCTACAGTGGGGTTGTCACAATACCAGAATTTCAGTAGTCGATACAAATACCTGTGAATTTTCACGATTCTCAATACTAATTCGATACCATGATAAAAAAAAAAAAACACAACCCACAGAATTTAAATTGCCAAACTGCCAACTGCCAAAAGGTAACTATACATTCAAAAAAGAACAGCAGTGGCCTATAGCCATCCAGTATAAAAAAACAAACAATACTGTGCTGATAAATATGGTCATAAATAACAACAATAGTCAACTATTTCACATTCAAAAAAGAACAGCAGTGTCCTATAGCCATCCAGTAAAAAAACAAACAATACTCTACTACTACTGGCTCACACTGATACTGTAAAGAGAAAAAAACTTTTAGTTTAAATAACATGAAAGACTGTCAAACAGTATCTCATCATGACACCTTACGTATAATGCCGCAGACGCAGTATAAAGCCTCTGTTGTTTATATCTTAATTTTAACGTGTAACTACTTTTGTTCTTTTGCTACACTAACTTTAACGTTACTCCGGTTGTGGTTAAGATACAGGGGTTGGACAATGGAACTGAAACACTGGTTAATATAGTGATGGAGGTTTCATGGCTAAATTTGACCAGCCTGGTGGACAAACTTCATTGATTGCACATTGCACCAGTAAGAGCAGAGTGTGAAGGTTCAATTAGCAGAGTAATTGCACAGTTTGCTTAAAATATTGCAATGCACACAACATTATGGGTGACATATCAGAGTTCAAAAGAGGACAAATTCGTGATGCACGTCTTGCTGGCGCATCTGTGACCAAGACAGCAAGTCTTTGTGATGTATCAAAAGCCACGGTATCCAGGGTAATGTCAGCATACCACCAAGAAGGATGAACCACATCCAACAGGAGTAACTGTGGATGCAAGAGGAAGCTGTCTGAAAGGGATGTCCAGGTGCTAACCCAGATTGTATCCAAAAAACATAAAACCACAGCTGCCCAACTCACTGCAGAATTAAATGTGCACCTCAACTCTCCCGTTTGAACCAAAACTGTCCATCAGGAGCTCCACAGGGTCAATATCCATGGCCGGGCTGCTATAGCCAAACCTTTGGTCACTTGTGTCGATGCCAAACATTGGTTTTAACGGTGCCAGTAGCGAAAATCTTGGGCTGTGGACAATGTGAAGCCTGTATTGTTCTCTGATGAGTCCACCTTTACTGTCTTTCCCACATTCGGGAGAGTTATGGTGTGGAGAAGCCCCAAAGAAGCGTACCACCCAGACTGTTGCATGCCTAGAGTGAAGCAAGAGGGTGGATCGGTGATGGTTTGGGCTGCAATATCATGGCATTCCCTAGGCCCAATACTTGATGGGCGCGTCACTGCCAAGGACTACTGAACCATTCTGGAAGACCATGTGCACCCAGTGGTTCAAACATTGTATCCTGAAGGTGGTGCTGTGTATCAGGATGATAATGCACCAATACACACAGCAAGACTGGTGACAGAGTGGTCTGATGAACATGAAAGTGAAGTTGAACATCTCCCATGGCCTGCACAGTGACCAGATCTAAATATTATTGAGTCACTTTGGGGTGTTTTGGAGGAGCGAGTCAGGAAATGTTTCCCTCCACCAGCATCACGTAGTGACCTGGCCACTTCTGCAAGAAGAATGGCTCAAAATCCCTCTGGTCAATGTGCAGGACTTGTATCTGTCATTCCCAAGATGAACTGATGCTGTATTGGCCGCGAAAGGAGGCCCTACACCATGCTAGTGAATTATTGTGGTCTAAAACCAGGCGTTTCAGTTTCATTGTCCAACCCCTGTATATACCGTGTAAAGCACAACTCAAAGTCAGAATGACTGCTGGATAAACCATGTATCATTAGAGTTCAAAACATGTTCATTTTATGAAAAATAGACATAATGATTCCTGCGGTTAAGTTATTTGCGCTCAAAACACATCTTTATTAGCAGCCAAGCTGCACAGTAACAGTACAGCACAAACATTGCTGCACTTCCAGTTGCTCTCAAAGTAAATCTTCAAAATAAAAGCATTTTGGGGATATAACACTGATTACACCACAGAGGAGATGGAGGAGAGGGCAATGGAAAATGAAAACACATCAGAAAAAAAAATACTATATTGTATATATATCGTTATCGGGATATAAACTTGGCTATATTGGGCTATAGAATTTTGTCCATGTTGCACAGCTCTACAGAAATCATTATTTAAATTCCCCTGTATTTTACTTGTTGTTGGGGAGCACATTCATAAACTTTATATGCAGCTAACAATAGGCAGCACATCCAGTTGGTTCTTATCAAAGCAGACATTAATTCACATTTCTCCCTTGGAAAAACTCCTTGGACTTTGGTGTCTTTATCCTACAGTACATGAATGCTAATTTTAAATTTAGGGAGAAAATGAGGTGCTTTGTGTGCAGTATGCAGTATAAAGTATAGCCCATGAATATATATGAAAATATTACTCCTTTACACTTCCACAAACTTACAGTTTAATGTTAAAGGAAGTTTAATGCCTTAAAGCTTAATCTGCATTTTTTGATTAGATAGAATGCAATAGAATAGATCTTTATTGTCGTTGTTGTTAAATGTCACAGATAACTGATTCTTCGCTCAGGAGGATAAGTCAGATTGTTGGCATAGGTTATTTTACACAATGACGATCTATTTATGAATGAAGACGTTGATTTGAGGTAAGAAAATACTTCAAACCTTACACAGTGTACCTTTAAGATCCAACAGTGCAAAATGTAAATTCTTGCATTTTTTTTTAATGCATTTTTTCAACGCATTTTTTAATTTTGATCAGGAGTGTATTCCCCTCCATTAGCACACAGTAGAGCTCTAATCCTGGCTGGGATGTTCCCCACGAGCCTTTCACACTGCCGAGGAGTTATCTTGTCCCATTCTTTTTGAATTACTGCTTTTAATTCTTCTAAATTCTTTGGTCTACACTTTGAAACAGACCTTTTGATAATCAGCCACAGATTTTCAATGGGGTTCATGTCTGGGGATTGAGCTGGCCACTGTAAGACCTGGATACTGTGCTATTGCAGTCAAGCTATACTGGCCTGGGATGTGTGGCAAGGGCCATTATCCTGTTGAAACATCCAGTTTTGACCTCGACGGAACAGTGCACATGCCGAAGGGAGCATATGGGCTTCCAGAATGGCACAATACTTGGCAGTATTCAGTGCCATCACAGACAGTGAGACGCCCAATACCAGCAGCCCTCATGCATCCCCAAACCATGATGCTGCCTCCACCATGCTTGACAAAAGGTACTGTACATGCTGGAGTTAATGCTTCACCTGGCCTTCTGCATACCCTCACATTAGCAGGAGGAAGATAAAGCTGGAAACTGGACTCATCTGACCACAGAATCTTCTTCCAGTTCCAGGCTGTCCAGCTCTTGTGTTCTTGGGCACAACGACATCAGGCTAACCTCTATCTGTCATTGATCAGGGGCTTCTTGACAACCTTGTAGGACCTTAAGCCATGATCTATAAGTCGTACACGTACAGTGCGGGAACACTGGACACCAATTTGGTTTGACCGCTGCTGCCGAAGCACCTGTGATGTCATTCGGCTGTTTACCCTGCACATGCGGATCAGGATGCGGTCATTTCTGACTGAAGAAACCCTTGGACGCCCAGATCTTGTTTTGTCTTCCAAGCTGTTGGTTCTTCTGTATTTCTGCAGAGTTTATCCAACTGCTGAAGGACTGCATCTGCACTTCTTAGCTATCTGACAGCAGCTGTACACTTCCTGGTTGACAATCTGTATCTTCAGATGTGTTTCCTGTGTTAGGTTCTCTGTTTTAGCTATTTTTGTCTCTGAAGAACTGTCAAATGTGCTGACTTTATATAGACATGAAGCACGAAACAAAACTTGTCTTTCAATAAAAAGCACAACCTTCATTAGTGCATCACTGGTACCATATTACTCAAAATTTCTTTTGTATTTTTTATAGAACCACTCAATTTTTATGACTTTTTAGGATTTATTTAGTATTGTGGCTGTAACTGTAATAAAAGAAATTGCAGTTGAACACTTTTAATGCAATATTTCACAAATACACGGGGTGTCCAAAAACTTTTTCCACCACTGTAAATCACTGCCACTCCAAAACGAATCAAAGTACCAATAAAGAATCAAGACGGCACTGCAATATAATTACTGTGATTTTACTCTCTTTGCCGCTGTGTGGGCGAGGTAGACCTATAACCATGAAGAAAAACCCAGATATATCAGACATGTGAACGTTCAAGGCTGTTCTGCTGACAACCAGACGGTGCATTTCTAATTACGCCGTCAATAATATCTCAGAAAATATCGAGCAGTTTCTTATGATTCAAATCCTGCCTCAGCTCTTAACCCTCTTAACCTCCTGGTTCACTCTCCTGATCTCTCTTTCCTGGTGTTGCTTTTGCCCTTTTCCCTGTCCTGTCCTGAAAACCACCTAACCTCTGCAGAATATCAATCAATCGAGCACTGGACGCACGCTTCATCATCTGGCCCTTCAGCTCAGCATCTACTTTCACTGAAGCAATCAAGTGATTGTTTTTGGGCTTCCTGAATTGAACTGTTCCTGCGTCGCCCCTACAGCGTCCGGCTGAAATGTCAACCAAATTAGCAACCAGACTACTTACAAGCATCACCAGGACACAGGAAGGCATCCTCAGCCACAGACCTGCTACCACATGGAGCTGTGCCAGACAAAACAACTACACAGCCACACCATTGGCCATCAACACATTTCCTATGTGCTAATGTCAAAGGTGCACCTGCTTGAAAGTCCAAACAACTCCTCCATTGTAGCCTTTGTATGAACCCTGGTGTCTCTTTATTTTTAAGTTTATTCCCATTTGGGGATTGTTTGCAGTGACCCCTGCATATTATTTATTATGTTATTGTTTTTCTGTGCTGCTTTGTTGTGTTGCTGCAGCAGGGAGCATTCCAAAAACTGGAACCGTACTACCATGTCCACATTAATATTTTCAGCTTGGCATGAGTGTACCTGAAAAGTAAAAATGTTGTAGTCATACATAACAGTCACAAAGGCTAGCTTTTCTAAAATTATTCCTGTGAATTTGTTTAGCTGCACTTATGATCATTGAAATGGCAATAATTATGTGCCTGTCGAGCAAGGCGGCACATATTACGATTCCTTTTGGGGGGGTCCCCCAAGTGTCTTCGCATTCGCGAATGCTTGTAGTAGGTCCAAAAACATATATAAATGATGAAAAATGATTAAAAATCCCCAAAAAAACATCCCAAAATCATAAATTAACTGTGTTTTAGCCAGCAACGCGCTTATTAGTATTCAGGACGAGAGTTTATTTTTTTTTATTGGTGAGAATGCCTTTGGGCTTTCACACCTATGTTCTCCTGTGTTCTTTATTATTATTCTTCCCCCCCGTTTTTTGCCATGCCTCTAGTCCTAGACGCTTCGACTGAAAAATACCATTCAAATTGCAAAATGTGCGTCTATATCGGGAATAGTGAGGATGTATTCAGAATTTTGATGAACCTCATGGTTTTTCACCTTTTTGCTCCACGGCCTTAATTAGTACCCCACCTCCCAAGATTCTCTCCATGGGGTCCAATGTTAATTTTAAGAGAAAAAATTTGAAAAAGGAGAAAATCCTCTTGTGTTTAACCTGCCGCTGTCGGCCTTCTGAATGGGCTGGAGACATGAAATTTACACCGCTGTGATCATCCCGAGCTCCTGCCACCTCTCGTCTAAACCGCAAAGCCGTACTCCTTACGGTTCTTGATTTATTTAGAGGAGTTCGACAGGGTCCGACTCAGCTTGAAATCATTGGCAGTCAGTGAGAGCCAGTGTGGGAGACAGACCAGGGGCGCGCCTAGACTTTTCCATAGGGGTGCCCCATGGGGTGTTGAAGCCACGCAGGGGTGGCCAGCAGAATTAGGTGATATGCATGAACCTCCATCACCACAGCATCATTCACATGCAAAAATCTAAGCTCCACTGCTCATAGTTTTTTTTTATACGAGAGGTGATTTGACAGGTCAGCTCATAATCAGTGACAGAGTGTGACTGGATGTTGGTGCGTGTGTGTCAGGTGGGGGATCCACATAGACACATGTACAGAGATTAGATGGTCATATGATACAGGCTTCTGTATCACAGGAAGCTGTGGCTATGACTGTCCTTTCAAAGTAAAAGCCCCAAACTCTGATTTAAGCTTCACAGGAAACAAGGTGTGTTTGTTTGCAACATTAATCTGGAACAGGCACGCACATAGTGTGTGCTTCGGTGCGTTTGTTTGCAACACGAACCTGGGACCTTCTGTGCAGGAGAGGGTCAGCATGCATCAGGCTGGGCCATGTAGGCCCGGCGTTGCGTGGGTCCGGCGTCATGTGTGCAGGCACATATTAAAATTTCTTCAGGAATTTTTTTCTAGTATTACTTATCATATTCAGAGCCTTTATTTCAATAGATACATGTGATCAGTTGCGGAAAGGTGAGTTTAGAAACAAAGTGACACTTAAAAACTATGATTCAATCATCACAGAACTTACCCATATTACCCATTACAATTTAGCAATAATAAATTCTCAGAGAGAGAGAGACTATTTAAAAATGTATATTGTTATTATTACTATTATTCAGCTCTTTAGACCATCAGCTGTGGTTGTGATGACAGCGTTGTTGGATATATAATGTATGTGTAGGCATCATTTCACAGTAATGTCATATGGCTGGTTATAGATGTTTTGTTTAACAAAAGGATATTTTCAAAAAGTGTTTCCATGGTAACCCACTTGTTGTGCTTTAAGTCAGTTCCATTCTAGAACAGAAATCCTGTGGATTAGAACAGAAAATCATGTGGATTCTGTTCTAGCCCTAAAAGACTCTTCAGCTGAAAAACATTCTGCTCATTTGTGACAGAGACATCAACAGTGTCAGTACTCACTCGAGTCTGCCGTTGAACTCGCGCAAATTCACGTTACGGTCTGCCACCTTACGTTGCTTTGACTTTATAATTGTTCTGTATTGTGATATACAGTAACAAAATATCCATGGAGTTTGTTGAAGGGAGCAGAGGACTCTACAGACCCATCAGGGTACGTGAGCATTTTGTTTTTCTCTTTACTGGAGCTGGATTTTAAACATTTTCACATGTGACTTTAAAAATAATGACTCAATCTAAAAGTGACGTTTTCCCTTTTAAGGTGTTGTTTATTACACCCATCTATCAGCGGGCTCTGCAGATCTGTTGGCATATGAGCAGCTACAGGACTCAGGTAAGACATACTTTCCCTTCAAGCCCACAATAATACACCTGCAAGGTTAATTATAATAAAGTAAGTCTTGTCGTGCTAAAATGTCTCATCTCTTGACTGTTTTTTTTTTTTTTTTAAGATTGCATTGGTGAGGGAACTCCTAATGCTTCAGCAGAAGAAACTGATACCATCTCAGTTGACTGCTGAAGACCTGACTGACTTCATCCTCCAGGAGAGTAAAAGCAGTCTGAGAGAACAGTGAGTACAAACAGGGCCGGACTGGTAATCTTGTATTGTGCTTCGTTACATTACCACTTGCAAACGAACCAAGACCCCCGTTTTCAAGCGGACCAGAGTTTGTATGAGTTTTCACACCTGCCCAAACGAAGCGGACTATCTGAGGAAATGAACTCTGGTCCGTTTAAAGCAGACCAAACGAGGACAGTGTGAAAGCGACCTAAGAGTGAAAATGAATCCTCTATTTTGTTCATGTTTGCAGGCTTTGGGAGTTTGAACTGGAGGATTTTGATGAGGAGGATGCAAAGCCTCTGTTGATGCTGGTAAGACAACAATCCTGAGATGTTGAACAGTAGTTTATAGTAAAATGTGCTGATTTCTGACATATATATGTATATTTATAATTTCTTCTTCCAGGTGTGGGCAGTAAATAACAGCCATAAAAAGAGAGATATTGAGTTTGAAGCTAAGATGCTCCTCAACTCCCCAGAGGCCTTGCCTCCTAGTTTTCAGTGAGTTATTGGACACATATTCATTAACAGTTAAACTGCTGTGCTTTTAATATCTCTGTGATAATCTGAAGGGTTTTAAAATGTAATTTTAATACCTCTAACCTACAGACATCCAAAAATCCTCAAGCTGGCAAGAGAATACGCCAACACGCTGAGACAGAAGGAGGAGGAGGCTCCCAGCTCCACAGTGCTCAGCCCTGAAGAGGTGGTGTTCGAGGTCGTCCCCAGAGTCCTGCAGGGCTTCTGGGCTCTTCCTCCTCGATCTCTTCTAAATATGGCCTCCCAGAAGCTCAGCCAGATGTCCGTCGGGGTTATGAAGGCTGTTTTGGACCGAGTGTCTGATGCTCTGTCTTTAGAGTGTCAGGCCACCTTCTCCCACTCCATCAGGGACGACTTGGTCCTGTCGATCCTGACAGCAATCAGACAGACTTACCCGCAAGACATCCTGGTGGACCACATCAAGAGCTTTGCGCCAGAGCTGCTGACTGAGATTGTGTATGTCACAGAGGAACAGATCTGTGAGCTCTTTCTGCTCCAGAGCCTGACTCCTTTGATGCCCGCTGACGAACCGCCAATCCAGAACAATTTCAACCTGGCTGCAACTGAGGAGCCACCAACAACGAGTCCATCACCTCCTCCAGTTTTGCCCACACCCACTGCTGAACCTCCATCTGTTCCTGATGTTGAGGCCAGGGAGGATGATGACAAACCCCGCTGGATTGACCCAACACCAAACAGAGAACCAGAATCAGTTTCTCCAACACCCCCTGATGATCCTCCATCCACTCCTGATGTTGAGGCCAGGGAGGATGATGATGATGACAAACCCCACCGGATTGACCCAGCACCATACAGAGAACCAGATCCTGTTTCTCCCACTCCCCCTGCTGAACCTCCATCCACTCATGATGTTGAGGCCAGGGAGGATGTAGATGATAAACCCCACCGGATTGACCCAACACCAAAAAGAGAACCAGAACCAGTTTCTCCAACACCCCCTGATGATCCTCCATCCACTCCTGATGTTGAGGCCAGGGAGGATGTAGCTGACAAACCCCACCGGATAGACACAGAAACAAATGGAGAACCTGACTCTGATGTTGTCCCAGTTTCTCCAACACCCCCTGCTGAACCTCCGTTCATTCTTGATGTTGAGGCCAGGGAGGATGGAAACCTGAAGTCAACCAGAGAACCAGACTCTACTAAGACTCCAACCACACTGACCCCTCCTGAAGCTCTCAGTATGACTGATGTCCAGGACTGGGAGGACATCAAGGAAATGCCAAGCCTGAATAAAGGCCCAGAACCTGGAAGGGAACCAGACCCTGCTATGGCTCCAGCTTCTTCGGCACCTCTCATTGTTACAGTGTCAGAGGAAGTTGAGATGACCAACAGCAAGCAGGGCTTCTTCTCCTGGCTCTTTCAGTCATTGTGCTGTTGCTTTAACTGATTGCCTTTGTGAAATAAATAACTTCAACTTCAAAAATAAAATGAAAAGAAAGTTGATTAAATGCTCTGTCATTTAAATGTACAAAGGGTTTTATATTTTAGGAACTTTTTTCATACTCAGGTGTAACTTAATCATTTTGCATAATATGTATTTACAGGTTTTTGATGCTAAATCTACATATACTGGCAGTGAAAATACAAATAATTGCAGCTATGATCATTACCCATATTTCACATCAAAAGTTAGCAATAACAAATTATAGAGAAATTGACTGTTTAAAAAGGGAGGAGTACACAATGTCTGCTGATGTTTTATACAATTTTCCTTCAGTATCAGTAATCTTATGACTAGTTTGGTCATGGGTTTCATACACAAGTTATGTGAACATGTAGACTAATTCACTGAAGCACAAACTAACCTGTTGCTTGTTTTTTTTCTCTCGTCCTCCCCACCTGGACAGTTTGAAAGTATTCTTTTTACGTCATGCATTTATTACACATTCGATAGTTGTTAACTGTTTTGCTTACCAGAGGTGCAATGTTATTCCTTTAAGATATGGATTTTATTTATAGATATTATTCATGTGATTTGCATTAAAATAGGTCATCTGGAGCAACAGTGTGGCTCATAGTTTGTGGCTAATCAAGCTTTGGCTACACAGGAAAATATTGTTAAAAGAGTCATTTAAAAATTAAAGGTCCAAATATGCCAAGAAGCCTCATGTTCTAACCTCTCATCAGGTCAAAATAAAAAATGTGTCCAGTACTTTGAACCTGCAAGACATTCCCGTTATGTTAAGTGTTTATTAGCGTGCTAATGCTAATATGGTGAACCCAATAAACATCATACCTGCTAAACAGTAGCATACTATCATTGTTAATAAATTAGACTCCAATTAGACTTCACAACTTCGTCACCAATATCAAAATGTAAATCGTATCTAGAAATTACATTTTCATAAAGATGTATTTATTAAACATATTGTTAGTAAAGACCCTTAAAACTTTTTTTCTATTTTGTTTTATGTGTTGTATCAAATGTTGGACAGAGTTACACTATGGTCCATTGACTGCCCTTATTTTTACCCAAAGAAAATAAAAAAAATGATTAAAAAAAAAACAAAAAACAATGGAGAAATAGTGAATAGAAAATGTGTCTTACTTTATTCTATTAGGTACTAGTAGGTTAATATTACTTATCATATTCAGAGCCTTTATTTCAATAGATATATGTGATCAGTTGCGGAAAGGTGAGTTTAGAAACAAAGTGACACTTAAAAACTATGATTCAATCATCACAGAAGTTACCCATATTACCCATTACAATTTGCAAATAATAAATTACTCAGAGAGAGAGACTTCAGATTTAAAAATGTATATTATTATGTGCCTGCACGGCAGGTACATATTACTATTCCTTTTGGAGGGGGTCCCCCAAGATTCTGAGCATTTGCCTGCCATGAATGCTTGTAGTAGGTCCAAAACATACATAAATGATGAAAAATGATGAAAAATAATAAAAAAATCCAAAAAAATCCAGCCCAAAAACTTACAATGAGTGTGTATTGCTGGCAATGCGTATATTAGTATCCAGGACAAGGTTTCTTTTTTATTATTATTATAGAGGCATTCTTCTGCAATTAATGCGGCCCGAACCGTAAGGCATGGGTGTTTAACATGGGTGTGTATTGCATGGAATGTTCGGCGCTAGAGTGGGGAGCAGTTTCAGAAATGTCAGAAAAAAATATTTTGAAATCACGATTGCGAGGTCTATGTTCACTCCACTGACATAATTTTTACAGCAAAACGTTGGAAATTTCATCCCGGTCGTAGCGATGTGTCTCTTTTGTCTCTGAGATTTATAGTTTTGGCTCCAGACCCTTAATTAGGGCAGCACCTCCAAAAATCTCTCCATTGGGCCCAATATTAATTTTCAGAGGAAAAGGCGTGAGAAAGCAGAGAAACCTCTTGTGTTCAACCTGCCGCTGACGGCCTTCTGAGTGGGCTAGAAACACAAAATTTGCACCACTGCGATCCTCCTGCCACCTACAGTCCAAACCCCAAAGCTGTACTCCTTACGGTTCTTCAGTTATTCAGAGGAGTTCGACAGGGTCCGACTCAGCTTGAAAACAGTGACAGTCAGTAAAGAGCCAGTGTGGGTGACAGACCAGGGGCGCGCCTAGACATTTTTGTAGGGGTGCCCCATGGGGTGTCTAAGCCATGCAGGGGTGGCCAGCAGAATTAGGTGATATGCATGAACCTCCATCACCATAGCATCATTCACATGCAAAAATCTAAGCTCTACTCCCTATAGTTTTTTTTATACGAGATGTGATTAGACAGGTCAGCTCATAATCAGTGGCAGAGTGTGACTGGATGTTGGTGCATGTGTGTCAGGTGGGGGATCCACATAGACACATATATAGAGAGTAGATGGTGATATGATACAGGCTTCTGATTGGCCATTACCAAAGATACAGAGAGTGGATGACATCATTGATCACACACACAGACAGGAAGCACTGGCTCAGGCTGTTTCTTTCAAAATAAAAGTCTGGTGTTTCAAAATAAAAGCCCCAAACTCCAGAGGAGTAACTGTTTCCTCACAGGAAGCTGTGGCTATGACTGTCCTTTCATAATAAAAGCCACGAACTCTGATTTAATCTTCACAGGAACTTCGTGCGTGCTTCTGTGCAGGAGAGGTTCAGCATGCATAAGGCTGGGCCATGTAGGCCAGGCGTTGCGTGGGTCCGGCGTCATGTATGCAGGCACATATTAAAATTTCTTCAGGAATTTTTTTCTAGTTATTTTTAAAATCATGTTTCAGTTCTTTAAAGGTACAACATAAAAATGTATTTAAATTAATGATAAATGGCTCTGATATGTCACGAGACATTAAGAAATCATGTTCATTTCAAATATTTATATCACTGACAACAGTAGTCCAGCCGGGATATTGTCATTTAAAAAGTCAAATTGCAGCCCTCAACTGATGTTGATGTTGTCATGTTGTGTTTTGGTCTGATGCGCCACCCTCCACCTATCTCCCAATCACCAAGTCAGTTGTGTTTCAGCATCCGGGTTGCCGTGTCGGATAATGTCTAATGTTACGAAACCTTAAAGACCTCGTTATGAATCCAAAAATACATTGTGACAAAGAAATAAAACTTGTATAGGACATGCCTTTGAAAGATGGAGACTGCTGAAAGCTGACGGGCAGCAGCACTCCTCACCGCATACCCCCAGCCACCACCCGGGAGCTCCGCTCACTTTACCCCGTCCCTCCACAGCTCTCTTCCAGCATATTTCACTCCTTCTAAGTGCCCATGGTGATGCCCAAGATGGCTGCTTTTCATTCACTGTTACACTTTCCGTTCCCGTTAGGGATGTGCCGATACAACTTTTTCACTTCCGATACGATTCTGATATTGCAGCCTTGCGTATTGGCCGATACCGATATTGATCTGTTACGATATCAGCACTATTCCTATATACTTTTCTTTCCTATTTTCTAGTATGGAATGTTATAAAATGCTTTATCAAGCGATATTAACAGAGAACAATAGTCAGCAACAGTAGGTCTGAGGAAAAACTGACCCATTTATTATTAACCATTGGGTTACATAACCTACTAAACATAAGAATATTCTACAATTGAATAAAATAAATGAAAAATAAATTATAAGACAAAAAACTACCTCAATGAATCCAATAAAAACAAAAAAAAATATTTAAAAGTGCAAAATAAACACTAGTTTAATTGAAACAAGACTATACCACAGTCGAATAGAATAAATAAAAAAAATAAAGTAGAATACCCTGAAAATCTTAATGCTGTCTTTTGTGATGTGTGTTGACTAGAACAACAGTTTTTACGGTAGCCGAGTAGGAAGCATGAGCATGTTGCCCGCACACAACAGTTATTACGGTAGCTGGGTAGGAGGCAGAAAGCAAAGCCTGACGGAGCATGTTGAGCACAGAGAGCAACAGTGAGCCGCTCTCTGCTGTATTAACTGTCATTATCTCCAGCTCGGAGATAATGACAGTTAACAGTCCTCTGAATTTAAAGCGGGTAGGAAGCAGAGAACCTGGGGGAGCATGTTGAGCACGGACCAGCGAATGTTGCTGCAGTTAATTCAGCAGCAAGTTAGCCACTCGCCGCTGTGTTAACTGTTATTACAGCAGTAAATGTCCCAGGATTTCATTTTAGAAATGTGGTCACTTTATATTAAACTTCCCAGTTCTTTGCCACCATGGGAAACTTTGCACTCAGCTGCAACGTCGGATTTAATGAATAATCCTGCCACACGGCCGACATCACTCCTGCTCCTTGCTACTTTGTTAGCGCCTTAGCTCAGCTGTTGTTGTGATCACTGGGCTCTGCATGCTGCTCTGGAATGGACTGCTGGTATCGGAGTGTTTATATTGGAGATTTTAGATGCAGTCTGATATAATCTGATCCTTGTTTTTTTTACCGATATCGATATCCGATATCAATATCGGATCGGGACATCCCTAGTTCCTGTTGAAGCCTGCAGCCAAGCTGGCAACCTCTAGTCAGGGGAGAGGGAGAGGGGAGACACCGCTCTTTGAAAGTGATTGCAGTACCAGTTTTGGCCACAATCCTACTGTACATACGGTTCCTTTAAACTTTAATTTGTGGCTGCAATGACAGAATCCCCCTTTTCTGTCTTTGGGTATATAATTTTCCTGCTGCATCCCACTCACCATCAACTACTATTAATAATACTTAATAATAATACTTTTCCCAAATTTGCACACCATGAATGATTCAGGTGAATAAAGAAATACAGCAGTATTTTATTTTAATTCATTCTAGCCAGCAGGGACACATTTACTTACTTGTTTATGATCCTGCCATAATTCTCTAAGGCCCTTTTCAACCCCCTCAATATGTCATGTTTAATCAGCAGATTATGCCATGAAAAAGATGTAGGATGGTGCTTACCTAAGACAAACGGTGCCTCTTTACAACCTTATCTTAACATCCTCAAAGTTTGGCACACTAAGCTGCCATTCCATGCTATTCCATGTTTTCCACTGCCGTAAAAAAAATTTATCCCAGGGCATTTGTTCCCCATCATAAAGTATCTGACAATCTGTCCGATATCATGTTTCACACAAACAGCAATTTCTTGACAGGACTTGCTCACAATGACAGCTATACATCATAAAGATCGAAGCTGCTATCAGGATTTCAGTTCACTTTAACACTCGTTATGCTCCTGCACAGCAGGGGAAAAAGAGCATCTCATGTTATGTTTCATCGAGAGTTGTTTATTTTTTGATGGTGGGGTGAACAAATTGATGCTTTACTGCGACAACATGCTCAGCTATTCAGCTATTTCAAACACAGAACCACTGAAGTGGAAAATTCGAGCTTCATATAACTGCCACATAATGTGCTGCCAAGAGGTCGTAGCCATTTCACATTGCACAAACTCATTGTGAGCTGCGGTGCTTGACTCGTCTCTGTTCTTGTCTCAGACTTCAGTCCTGACATTTATTGTGCCGCTGTAATGTGTGAAGTTGGAGTTTTGCGGGTCGGGAGGTGCAGATTCAGTATTATAACGGGTTGAGGTGAGTAATAAAAAAACCTGGACCGGCATATCACAACTTCACTTCCAACTCAGGCAGCTTCTCACTTGGCTTTTACATGTCATTTTTGCTCCATTTCTGCCATGCAGAGATCTGTAGATTCATGCTACAATTGCAAATGGTGGAGATTTATCTGAACTACTCTGCTCGCATTGTGCACCAGAAGCTACATAGATTATAAACCACCGGCAGCAGCCACTGATTTTAAAATTCAGTTTTACATTACGACACAATGACCTGCAACCAGAAGAGAGAAAGATGCTGACCTGTGAAAGCCAAGTGAGATTACTCTGAGCAGCAATAAAATAAAACATTCTGGGACTGTAGCCTCAGATGCCCAAACCTAATGATGCAATTATGTAGCATAACCTATAGTTTTACCTGGGTTATGTCAATGACATAGACCATGTCAAGCTTCAACTCATTGGATACTACCTCGATCCAGTGGTTATGTGCTCTGTCACACATCTCATGCAGCATCACCGTCCTCTATCTCCTTTATCCAGTACTACCCAAACATATGCATTTTCACCAAATTTCAAAACATTTCTGTCACTGAGTTGTGCAACTGTGCAAAGCATGGGATAAATTAAAAAAATACTGTCTGTCTCTGAGGTAATTAATTACTCTGACATGTCAGAAAACAATCCTAATTGTAAAACATAACACAGACTTGCTGTAACAAATGGTCATTGAGTTGTCAGCGCAATGTTGTGCTCGGAGCAAACACAGTTCACAATGAAGTGATGCAATAAAGAGCAACAGTGTTTTCATTATCAGTAAGATACCTAATCTACTGTATGAATGTACTGTGATTTCCAACAAATAGTTCTCACACAAGAGTGCCTAATTAGTAATCAGTACGTGTTCTCCATGCTGATAAAATACAAAAAGATGATCCGCAAAACACCTTTTCATTTCTTTTTTTCATTGAACGAAGCTGGGGCTTTCAGCAAAGTGCTGCTATTTAAATCAATACATCCCTCATTACAGAATGATGAATATTTCATCAGCAAGACTATTACTAGGAATTAATAATTTAACTGTGTTATATCAGTCAGGGTTGGGGGTTCACTTGGTACCCTGGTCCCTCAGCTTTTAAACCCAGCCACTCATTATGAAGCTCTTTAAAATACTGCATAACCCCACCAAAAAGGTCCAGGATTAGGTTCAGAGATTGTTCTCTCTGTAAATGCCAGGGTAGCAGTTCAAACTGCTGACAGTAAAGGTATCCTCAGCTCCAATTAGCCATGGTATATACATTTCTCTTTATTATAATGAGCTCCACGCATGGGCAAATTCTATATGGATGTATGGCTTTTGTGCTCATTATAAATACCCAAACCCCTCATGACCTAAAGCAGCAATCCATCAAATATTCAAAGGATTAAAAGGAATATATGTGGCTGGCACTGTAACAATTTCTGTGCATTTCGGTTGGTAATGACTGCTATTTTTCAACTTGAAGATTTTTGTTGTTTATTTCATTGTTGTTTTAGACACAAACAACACTTTGTTGTAACTTGTGGCTTTTGTGCAAATAGATAATAAAAAAATCAAATGTGACTTTGTTAATGAAACAGAGTAGCTGTAACAATTATTTTGACCAAAGATCATCCAGACTCCTAGACTAAATATAAGAATAATTTAAGTGTCTACCCAGGTCACCCTCAAGAGCAGTTATTGCACATAAAAATAATTAATAATAAGTTATTTTATATACAATTAAAGCCGCAACAATTAATCAATTCATTGATTGGTTGTCAGCTTAAATTATTTAATAATCAGTCAATCGGCTTAAGTATTTTTTCTTGAAAAATAAAGTTTAAAAAAAAAATAAAAAAAATATTATATAAAATTACATATAATTATATTTATTATAAAATAAAAAAAAATGATTCCAGCTTAAAATGTAATGCGTGATTGTTTCTTTACTTCCCTATGACAGCAAACTGAATATCTTTGATTTATGGACACAATTTATGGACATTTGGGAACATCTGTTCATAGACCAAACATTAAGTGAGAAAATAATCAACAGATTAATCAACTATAAAAAATGTAATTTGCAGACCTGTATACAATTGCAACGAAAACGATACCAGTGTAGCAGTGATAGCTGGACGTGTGTGACTTTGAATCATCACCAATTCCTTCCCTATTAACCAAGAAGTTTGTGTATCTTTCTCTATATTTTCAGCTCACAGAGTCACTGTAGTGTCGCTCATGAGCTGTAGAACGGCTCTAAGAAGACATGAAAGTTTAAGTCAGGGAATTTAAATAGAAGATTTTAAATGAAAATCTCCAAGTAATTTCCAAGAAAGCCCTAAATAAGTACCTAAGTACCAAAACAAGTGCTGGTACCTTAAACATAGACTGAGCACAGTGGTGTTACAACAAGGATAGCTTTATTATCTGTGACATCAAATTCACTATCGTACATTAAACATTGAGTGAGTAGATTTTAACCTTCAGGATTTCCTCTGGGAAAGGGATGAATCCACTTACCCCCTCTGAACTTCATCAAAATGGAGATAAGAGTTCTTTCAAGTGTTGAGCCGTGCTGGGTATTAAGTAACACAAGGTCAAATTCAGTGTTCATGTAAGATTATGGAAATGTCAGTCTTCTCCCTTCCTCTCCACTCTGTACTTAGGAAGACTGACACAGAGAGCACACTGGTTAACTATGTCGTGCACAGATAGTATGTGTTGATCGTATGAGAAACACCTATTTCAGTCGCATGCCTGCTCGTTTGTAGTCTTTCACTCAGACAGGTTATAATTTCTGTGTAATTGCTTCCATTAGCATGAATTGCTCTTCTGAAGCTCGAGTATGTAATGACATATTGTGAATGCAGATAGTGGAGCACAGGCAGCACAAGCTCTGCAATCTTCTCCTTCAAAAGGCTGCACTGCTTCTCTGCAAAGAAGACATTTATCCAGTTAATTCATCAGTATCAAAGCACAAAATCTAATAATTCTGCATGTATGCAGGAACTTTATCCTTTTTGCGGAAGAAGTGGATAAAATAGCTGCCTCTCGTACAAGCATGAAAATACACAGCTTCTCAGTAGTGGCCATGTTGTGCTTCCTCTGGGTGTTGCATTTTTTTGTATTCATTATGCTGTAAGCATTTAATCTTTGTCCTCACTGTGAGGTTCAAAGCTACTCCATTGTTTCCAAGTGTCATTATGCTTTCTTGTTATCACTATCATAATTATTTTACTTTTGAGCAGTTATTATTGTGCTGTTTTTTAACTACGACTTGTTTTTTGTCGAAGCAAATGCTTGTTCTTTTGCATCAAGTATTGGCTTGCGGCTTTAAAAAGTCACTTGTTTCATCTGAGTAGAACAGCAACTGTGAGGAGAGCTTCTAGATTTTTATAGTGGTGGGGGGAGGATGCATCTTAAACCTCCCCTGCAGCATTATAAACCTCATGTCCACCTGTAAACTCAGTGTGTCATCATGATGCCATCGAAATCTGGCCTTTATTGGCTGCTAAAACTGAAGACTAAACATTATTCTAATACTTGCTCACAACGCCATTGTAACAGCATACCTTTTAATATTAATGGATAAAATTTTTTTGGGTGAATAAGACTCATTAATTCTGCAAGAGTGCAGAAAAAACATTTAAAGGGATAGTGTGTAGGATTTGATAGCATCTAGTTGTTGCAGATTAAAACCAACTAAGTACTCCACTCACTCCTCCCTTACAAGAATACGCTAACGTGAGACCCTGTGTGCAAAGCCATGGTAACGCCGTTTGCTGCTATCCATCCCATAATAACACCACTTCAGGAGTGATGGCAGTCATACAGTGGCTGGCGGTACCACAGCTTTGCACTCTACAGGTCACATTACTGCAGTTTACAAGCATGACGGAGAACTGCTGTAGCCTTCAGGTAAAGAAAAAACACAAAAGGCTCTCGCTTGATTGTCGTTTCTGGGTTACTGTAGAAGCAACATGGTGAACCCCATGAAGAGGATCTGCTCCTTATCTATATGAAGGACTCATTCGACGCTCCACTTCTGCTAATCGCCCTTTAAAAGGTTCCTCCCACATCAGACACATTTTCTCAGTGCAAAATGGCTTCAATGGCTTTTGATTCTGGACTTCAAGTCTACCTCATGCATGTAGAAAAGAAAAAAAGAAACAACAACCCTAAATCTAAACCAATAACTAATAAGGTGGCTAATAATTTAAAAGAATTTGTCGATAGACAGTTATGTGTATATATATATGTATGTATACGTATATACGTACATACGTATACATACGTATGTACGTATGTACGTATGTATACGTACATACGTATACATACGTATGTACGTATGTACGTATATATACACATATGTGTATAAACATGTGTGTAGAAAGACAAAAATACTTAATCTTAAAATATATACTGAAAACATTGTAATAATAGCATAATAATAGCATTGTAATAATAAATAGCATGCAAATATGCAGAAGTGGCCATTTATGTACATTTATAGTTCAGACCAAGACCTCTGAGTGTCTGAATAGCTGTATTTAGCATTGCTGGTAAATCTATTTAGCAGCGAGCCATTCATATCCTCTCTAACCGTATGTCCTCCTAGACTGCTCTGATAACGATGGCGGAAGTAACTTATCTGGATCTATCTCTCCCCGGATTCTCCCCTATCTCTCCATCCTCTGTCCGAGAGACCTACTGAATGACAAACTGTACTGTTCTCTGTGGATCAATGGCTCATAAGTATAAACCAATTTCCTTTACAAACGGCACTCTGGGAAATAAACAGACACACTGCCTCAGGAGCCTGACACTGTGTGAGCTGCAATAGCCCATTATTCATTTTAATGTTGTGGAACTTTGGCAGATACGCCAAACTTCTTAGATTAGGTTAAAAAGTAAATCTTGCAAAAGTACGACTCAAGTTAAAAATTATGTTTTATATACGAGGCATCGAGAGAAATAATTAGACATAAAGTCACTGATTTTTAAAGTTGATCTCACCAGACTATAGCTGTGGTTTTACATGTTTGCAATCATGTCGTTAATTAAGAATGTGTATATTCGAGCTCTTTTCCAAAGTATGTGTGGTTTTCTTTTTCTTCCAGTCCATTATTTTCACTATGGCACAAAGTTTCAACGATGAGGGAGCAGAAACTGTTCTGAAAACACATCGATGTGTTCAAGGATCCTCTTACATTTGAGACTTGCAAGTCAGCTGCTGAACATAAATATTTCAATACAAATAAACAATGAATTCATGCCATCTTCTGCTCAGCAGTTTCGTTGTTTAGCCGTTTGAGTAGGACGTTCTCACAATATTGCTCATCAGTACGATGCTCTCCGGCTGTCAGCAACCCGTTATGGAGAATTGAAGAGTCCTTGAATGCACCACCAAAGAGCTGCAATGGAGTACCACACAATATGTCTGTGTTGATTAATCTAATCTATACCAGCAGCAGTAATATTGAATCAAAATGAAGCAATCCACTTGACTAGACTGTTAAGGCAGAATTGTTTGCTGTTCTTTGTCAGTTTTACTAGAAGAGAGCTTGATGTGGTTTGTTTTTCCTATTCTTTCATTTCATACAAAGAGGAGTTTGGTTTGGCTCTGCAAAGGTATCTTCTCCCCAATTGTTTCTTACTATGTCATTACTAGACAGCTGGCGGATGTAATTGGTGTTTGTGTGTGTTTTTTTTTTTTTTTTTTGGAAGCCTTTTTTTATGGCCAGGTTTTGCATTCCCAAGAAATGTTGCTGTTGGGGTGACATTAAAAGAATGTCCTTCTTTTTCAGTAAGGCTCATCTGTCTTTATTGTACAACATATGTCCAAATATTTGCAAAGAAATACTTCTGATGATGCAACAGTGATGAGGGAAATATGTAGCGGTGTTTTGACTTTAAAGAGTATTTGAAATATATTGACATATAGTTTATTTATTTGATTTATTTTTATTCATTTTATGATTCAGCCAGGATAATCCCATTGAGATCTCATTTCCAAAAGGCTCCTGGCTGTGATGACAAAAACAAAACAAACAAAACAGCAAAAAGCTCAAGACGACATAAAAACATTAAAAAAAAAAAAAAATCACATAAAGGTGATATCAGAGTGAAACCAAACACATAGCATCAACCAAAGACATGTCATCCAGGGTTAAAATAATCCTTATTGTTGCTTGTTTATGAAATAATTTAGTTTAAAATGTCTCTGTGGTCTCTATAATAGCACTTTCACCACAAATGGTGCAGGATTTAGGTCCTAATATTAGCTACTGTCTGTGGTTCAGTTGAATTATTAGAGATAAATTGTAAAATAGTTTGTCTCCACTGTTTAAAAGGAAAATGGTAAGTGAACTTTAAATGATGGATGATATAACGAAAAAACAAAACAAAACAGAAATCTAACACCTTTTGTTGGCTATGACATTGTTCTTTTTCTGCTTAAATTACCTCCATACTAATTAACAGGAGCTCCGTGCAGCATCCACCTACGCTCATCATCTCTCTTTTTGAAGTGACAGTGATTATTTTACTCGGTGCTCATTTCTCTTTTCGCCAATAACAACTCAACTGCTCATGTCAATTTTGGATCAAGTCTGTGTCAAATAAATCTGTGATCTTTTATCAAGACTTCGGTACCACCAAATTTACTATTGATTTCTGATAATTGAATCGTGGCTCAGTTACTCTTATTTATACTTTTACCCTTTAGGCTAATTGTTCATATTGATGAATGGATTTCATTGGTTTATTGAATAATATGCAGACTCATTCTGTTGGATCCCATCCTATTTTCAGCCTTTGTATCATTGACTTCTCCAATGACTTTCCACCCCAGCACATTTTTTTTATTGTGCCAACAGCTGTATTAAAGACCATACCTTTGTCATTTAAAAGGAAGCTATCTTGACAGTAATGTACCGTTCATGTTTAACTCAAAGACATATGTGTAGTTAACCATATGGTGACTGTTCTTAATGTGTGCTTACCTAGCCTCTGCCAGCTTTTATGCACCAGTCTACTTCTATATACTGTAATTTTGCCTCTGCCAGCACATTTACAGAAGCTTTTTGAGCCCTGTTTCTCTTCTAACACGCCTTGCTTCGTGCTTCCACTCAGTTCTGAAGAGTTTGTTGATTGCTTTAACTGCATTTGCTTGAGTTCTCTTGATGTCGTTGCTCCTTTTAAAGAAGCTGAATTATCAACAACAAAAATCCCTGCCTTGACTAAATGAAACCACTTCAGCCGTGTAGAGAGGATGGCTTCATGTTATATCGTGGAGTGATTTTTTTTTTTTTTTTTTTTTTTTCAATGACTCGTGAATACTCTCCTGAAATGGACATTATGTGTGGGGTCCCTTAAGGTCAAAATACTCTGGCGTATTTAAAAACATACACTACTGACATTTTCACTGTAATTCACCGCCACATCTGCTTTTTTTGACAGCACCATTTCCATAAATCAGTAGAACACATCCTTCTTGTACCTACTGCTACTATCACCAAATGATAGGTGTGTTTATCCATGTTAACCCAGCAGCAAAAACATATCCACTGCTTCAGATTTGTTGTTTACTGATTCATAGCTTTGTATCATAACTCTATGATCACAAGCTGACCCCTGTGATGGAAATCTTCCCCAGGCCTCTATAAGAAAGGAGGACCAACATGACTCCAGGAACTTTGGCAGCTCATCCCTGCATCTCAGCACACAGCAAGATGACAGTCTGAGAAGATTCTCTGTCTTACAGATAACAGGCTATTGGAAATATCAGAAGGTCTGAGGGAACTGGGCTTGAAGTTTGGTCTTCATTAAATAGGTTTCAATCTGTTTCTGTCCAAATTGAAAATATATTATTAAGGTCTTAAAACAGTACTAATCATAGCGTTAAACCCACTGATAATTACTGCCTGACCCTGTAGTTCCCTTCAACTCCAGGGGCTTATTACCATCTTTCCATCTCATTATTTTGTTTCGTTTCTTTGATCCACAACTTTAATGTTTTGGTTCACTCTCATCGCTTTTGTAGTACTGCTTTTAAAAAGCTCTAAATCTGCTACCTGCTCGAGAGACAAAGTTAGCAACTAGAACAGCTGAAGAACATGGTGAAACATTTTTCTACTGATGAGACAGATCATCTTGTCAGGTGTTGAGACTAAAAACTGAGCAAAATTTCAGACTTGGACGTACATCAAATGGCCAAAAACATAATTAGATGAATAAATAAATGATAATGTTGGCCTGTTTGATATATAAAAACAACTTTTATTTCACATAGTCACAAGTACGCAAGTATACACAAGTGTTTGTTAATACGTTTCTCAAAAAGTAGACATCACTTTTGTATTGACAACTTCCTGTTTCTGCTGTGTCAAAGTCAAAGCATAGGTTATTGCAGGTTTTGATGGAATTTCTATACAGTGGTACACATTATCTTTTTCATCTTCATAAAGGTACCTTTGTAGTTGTCGAGGCCAGGTAATATGTATCATTTTTCAATATTCTAGTGCTAAATAGTGTTTGTATATATATACACACACACACACACACATATATTGTATTTTTATTTTATTTATTATTTACATATATATGTGTACTGCAAAAATGACATTGTATTTACTCATCATTATAGCATTTGTGTTGTTGGCTGTGGATGTTTGTTTCCTTAAGTTGCTTTCTTTTTGATGCACATTTTTTACAATATTTATCATAACAATAAAGGTTTTCTGTATATTTCTGTAACTCCTGTATGTATACAATTTAGTTGTTTGTTGTGAATGAGTGGCACAAAGTAATTGGATGGAAAAAGGGAAAGAAAAAGTCAGACCAACTTCAAAAACACAATATAAACAGTGTATTTTTTATGAACATATCTCGGTTACACATTGCATTTCTAGACTGCAGCAGAGACATGGGAGGACACCAGTTCACACAGAACATGGAGAGGTTTTGATACCCTGCCAGAGCTATTTTCTCTGAACCTCCCACTTAATGCTTTGACACCGTTATCCATGTAAATGCTCAGTGCCGTGCTTATGAATACTGAGAGCTCTCTTTTGCACATGAATTGTCAGAGTGGTTGGAAATCATTTAATTCTTAGGAGATGATGATTAACACATGCATTCATTTCAGGTTATGCATCTCTTTGATGGTAGCGGAGGGAGAGAGACCAAAAGAGGAAGAGGGGAAAGATGGAGTGGGAGAAAGACGAGGAGGAAGAGAGGGGAGGGAAAGCCGAAAGAAAGAAATACAAAGAGACAGACAGAAAGCCATGCGGGGATGAGAGAAGCAAATCCCTCATAACCACGTATTACTGATGTGTGGCAACGTGCAGGAAAGAGTCTTCATTAACACTGTTGATACTAAGCACAGCCTCGTTCGAAAGCACAAAGAGCACTTTGCATTGGCAGACATTATCAACAGTGCTCTTAGCTCGACAAAGAGTGGAATGAAAAGAGGCAAGCATGTACTGTATTGTACAATAAAAGCTGACAGTAATTACATTCCAATTTCCTCTTAAACAACATCCTTCATTGACATCGTGCTCAATTAAAAGCAAAACATCCTGCATGTTTCTGCACACAGTAAATGTGGTATTTGTAGTGTTTTCTGAGTGGTGGAGGTGCAGTTTGAATGAACACATATGAATAAATTATGTGTGTATACACATGTGAAGGTGAGGATAGATAATATGGGTGAAAAGTTCATTATTGTATCCAGAAAGCATCAAACATGGGCAGATGAGAGATTATAGGATTTAACCACTTAAAGGGCTATTGAGACAGTCATTATGCTCCTCGCAGTGCTTTCAGCCAATCTCAGACTGCATGGAGATATTTTCATCGCTTCACCACTGATAATATGCCGACACCTTCCTTTGGGTAAATATCTCATTGTTTTTAAAGGTCATGTCCCAAATACCAATTCATAAGTCATGCGAAAGGGCAGATGTTCTTCAATGAAACCGCAGCTAAGGTCATTTGCACAGAGTAATATCCATCTATGCACTGTATATGCTGTCTATAATCTCCTAACCATCCATGCATCCTCTCTGTTTTCCATCTGTACGTCATCTGTGTGGATCAGCGGCTTGCAGCCGGTCATGGTCTGATTCCAGTGAATCACTTACGGTTTTAACTAAAACAGACACTACTTCTGACAAACTAAAACAGACACGACTTGAGAGTTCTGCTTTAGATCTTCTTCATTTGTTTTTATTATGCTATAGCCATGATTTATGTCGAGCAAAAGTATGTGAAATATGTTTTTGCTGATGTTAAATTAGAGATCTAAAGCTTGTCATCCTACCATAATGCCCTCAGCCACAAGGAGACAAATTCACAAACTCAAATCACCTACAAACATAATACAGGAAGGACTGACTGGCCTGTAGCTTGAACTGGTAAGTGCAGTCTCTGGTTTTGCCTTTGAAATGGCATGATTCATAGATTTAAATATTCAGCCTTCACATTTAGTCACTTGTTTGCGAGGGTTGTTTTTAAGCCGTTCATGAATAATGCACAGAAAAAGACGAGGCAGTAATAGAGATTCACTGGATAATCTCGCATGCACTAGTGCCTGTGATTTACATTATAAACAATGTCAATTTACATCCTTCCACAGTATTTCCCATGGTTTTAAAAAAAAATGCAAGTGACTACACTAAAGGCCAATTTATAGTACTCCGTAAAGTGCCGTACGTAGAGACGGAGAGTCCTCTGTGTCGCCCGAGAGCCTGACGGAGAGCCTCTCCGTCGTCTCTGGGCGCAGGAATTTTTTTTAACTGTCCGTCAATCCGTCAAGGGAAGACGGAGACGACAAGCGCTGTGCAGCCCCTCTCCCTACACAGAAACAGACAGACAGGTAATCTCTGCAGCAGCGCGGACAGGACAGGAACTAAAGTATCGATTATCCTTGTGAAAGGCAAATCAAACACATTCAACCTGCTCAAAAAATCTATTTAATTCATTCAGTAATTATGGCTGGGGTATATTTACACAGAACATACCGAAAGTTGTTGGTTTGTGTTCGCTATTATCCGATTTTGTGTTGAAAAGAAAGAGGAAGAGGAGTTTTAAAGACTGCAAGCAATCAATGTTGTTCTCTTCTATCTCCCTCACAAATAATTAAATCATAAAATAGTATTTTCTCCTGCTTTTATCTGCGATATTAAGGCGAATTGCTTCACTTTCCGAGGGGGTGCATTTCACGGCAGGGGTGCACAACACGCATCGTGACGGAGAAGTGCGAGGGGTCTCCGTAGCTACGGAGTCGGATGACGTATTACGCAGACGGAGAAGTATATTCCAGCCTTAAGCCCTGCCCCCTTAGCCCCCTACTGCTAAGCACTCTTTCCATTCTGGCAGGTTTGCAGTGATAATGGCTTCTCATTTTTAGCTAGGGCCAAAGAAACATTTGCAATTACAATTTATTTTATTTAGATTTTATCACATTAGATCTGTAGCTCTTTTACTGAGTTTATAATGTTCCAGCTGACTCAAATATGCAAGTAATAGCTATGTGTGCTAAAATATTTTCAGTCAGTTCATGTTTGTCAGAGGTGCTTATGTTAAAACAGATCATAGATCAAAATGGTATGATATGAAGATTATGATAAAATGACGGTTAAGCTACGTTTGAGACAAATTTGAGGACTGTAATTAACTAAACTCAGCAACGTCATTGTGGGATTGTAACACTTTGTTGCTCTGGATTACTCTTAATCGAAAATCTCATTGAGTTAATTGATGTTACTTTGTTAAACAGCCCAGATCCAGGTTGCATATTATGACAAACATGAGCCTGGTATCCACAGAGCCCAGTTTTCTTCACATGCACACTGAAAATTGTGCTGTTCATTTATCTGTGTTTAATGTTGTGCTTTTATCCAGCATGGATTTTATTTGTTTTGTATGATTTGGTGTTGTTTGTTTAACTGTCGCAACCTGTATTTTAGGCTGCTGTCTTGGCCAGGCTTCCCCTGAAAAAGAGGTCATTGCATCTCAGCGGGACCGTCCTGCTTAAATAAAGGTAAAATAAAAAAAAAAAACAAAACTCCACTTGACAACTTTACAGCTAATATCTCCTCTGCTTTGATCGGCAAAACCCTGGCTACTCTGAGTGCATCCACCTCTGTCTTCATCGCTTAGCCTCACAGCTGGGATGCGCTAAAATCTGGCCCACACTAGAAGGCGGGAATAATGTTTATTTATTTTTAAACTTTTTATTCATTAGCATAAAACACAGTATGCATGCCGCACTTTTGTGTGCACACCACAATTTCCAAATAAAAATCCAGTGGAAAAATGAAGTCAAACTCAAAGAAAATGTACCCCTATTTGCTGTTATACAAAAGCCATAATAATGGATTAATAACTAATTGAAAGAAATTTACATCCACATTTAAATCATGTACAATTATCCCACTCCAGAAACTGAGAAATGGTGAAGTAAATGTAAACTTTAACAAATAAAATAAATATAAAATGGAAAAAAGTGGCCATGACAGGAGAATAACACAATACTGATGACAGTGCCCAAAGGGAAAAAAAAAACATTTTGTGCATACTGAAAGTGTATACTGAAAAAAGGGAAATAAAAGGAAAAATCGGAACCAGATGAAGCAGAAACAGACGGAGGTTTTTATTGAATGTGGGATTGATATAAACAGTGTTGTTGTTAAAGTGTGTGATGAGGAACATATTTAGCCCAAACAGCACCAACTGAGAAAGTTGGCAGCCTCTGTGCTGCGAGTGGAGAAGTTAGTCTGATGCCCTGAGATCTATAATGCTCTACGATAGAACAACAAACAGAGGTCACTCTATAACACGGTCTCTTCACAATGAAAAAGACACTGACTTAGAGAACGTGGGAGAGCTATATTCTGCTGATACGCACTTTCTATTCCTCCTTGTTGGGGGTGTAAAAGCTCAGCCTGCCAGTTCACAAAATCAGCCTAATGTGCCGTAAAATATTAATAAACAGTCTTATCATAACTTCAAAAAAGTTGCCCCTAGTCTTGTTTGGATTTTAGCTCTTGCTGTGTTGCCTTTTGCCTCGAGTGGCTCACATAAAATAATTTACATTTATATATATTTTTGCTCTAAATTGCACTGTCACAGTTGGAACACTGAGAGTATTACCATAATACTGTGGAGGTGCCACAGACAATTTTATGATAGACGTCTTTGGAAATAAACAAAGGTGAACATGTATTCCAGTGGAGTACATGGTGATCTGGATCAAGGGATGACATTAAAATATTTATGATGACACATTTTGGCTCTTGCCACATTAACATCACAATTTTCTATTAATTTGTCACATTCTCTGCTTTGTACGCTCCAGAGCATTCAGTGTTGTGTATCTCTTTTCAAAGGGTTGTTTAAATTCACAAAAAAAATGCAATAGTGCACCTTTTAGTGGGAAACCTCTTTATATTTTACAAGTGCACTTTGACCAACTGCAGTCTTTATAAATCACATTACCCACTGTCCTTGAATGTTGATGTTAGCTTTTACAGAGGAGGAGGTACAAAAACTGTTGACGCGTAGTGCTCATTGAAGTGTTTGTTTGTAAATGAAATCCATGCTGAATGTTTTTATTACTTTAGAGAAGGCAAAATCCATTTCATCAGTTCCATTGTCTACTATATGTGCATGTAATGGAGCATGGGGGAAATAAGGTGGTGACTGGGGACTTGGGGAGCAGGAGAAAGAGGCGGCAGGGCTAGTATCATCATGACTGGCCTGTCACTTCGTGTGGACAAACTGTGTGGGGATGATAGGGGACAAAGGAGGCGATTAGTTGGACAGAGCACTCGTAATACACTCTCGGGGGACCAGTAAGTCAGGCAGCTCAAAGCTGCAGTCAGGTTCACTTGGCAATTAAGAGAGTCGGGTGAGTCAAAGTGGCTTAGCCTGATGCTCTGCAGCTCTGCGCCAGTGTTGAGAGCAGAGGGTCACTTTCAACCCCCATCAGTCCACCTGTGTGTCTTAATGCACCCATCCACACTGAGTAGACAAGTCCAGCACAGAGCCAAAGGGACAAGTGGAGGCCAGAGCAGTACATGGGGGGAATTATTCTCCCCTTTCCCCATAATTGTGCCTGACATATCCTTTGGCTTCCCTCCCAGATCACTAGCAATACATATATTTTTCTTTATGCCCTTGTTATCCATGACTTCTTAATGAATTATTTATAGTGGTGTAGAGCACAGAGAGCATTTCCCTCAGAGTAAACATCCCAATAAAAGCAAAGATGCCTGCAGTAAAATGATACAGAAGGCGTCATTTGCCCTTTTTTCCACAGTGGGTTTCAAAGTGTTATAAGCTATGCACTATTTTTGAACTTCGAAAGTAGCTCAACTCTCAAAAAAATGTGATTCTCAAGAAACACAAGTGACATTGTGGAAATCAAAAGAAATGGTGTCGCGGGGTTTTGTTGTGTACTCCATCATAATTAATTAATTTCTGTATTTAAGCAATAGCTCACATCAGGCATTTTGTGCTTATATCACTGCTAAGGGGCGTGGTTCAGCCTGACGGTAGCAATATGAAAGTCATAGACTCATTTCATTCCATTATTTTCCATTCCACTTCATTATTTTCCTGAAAATTTCGTCAAAACCGTCCATAAATTTTTGAGTTAATTTGCAACCCAACAGACAAACAAACACACAAATAAACAAGCCCCGGTGAAAACATAACCTCCTTAGCGGCGGGGGTAACTTTAAATAAAATGTCGCTGCCGCCGCCGTGGCGGAGGTCTGCACTCTCTGCGTGCTTTTCTAGTTTACATTATTTTATGTTGCCATTATGGTACAACCACTAAAAAGTGTCTAGTTTTACCAGGATTTTGCTTCATTTCTGTGTGGCGGCACAGTATTGTTTTTTTTCCCAGACCCAAATAATACTGAAAAGACATATTTATAATACGAAATTGATCTTTACTGTAATAATCCTTGCTGCTGCATAAACAGAACTGATTACATTCTCTTAAGAATTGCATTTTCCAGTGCAGTTTGACCTCCATGTTAAAGTAAGGACATTCTCATCAAATTTGAAGTCAGATATTACAGATGACTACCCGGCAATCACAAGCACCAATAAAAGTGTTTGTCTACTGGAAGCATTTTAACAGCAAGGCCACAGGACAATCCTCAATAGGTTTATTTTTTGTTTTTAATTTGCTTTCTGTCTCTGTGCCTGTCTCAGAGATTACAAGAAAAAAGACAGTGATGCCTTGAGGGCAACAATTTCCAACTTACCGGCAGCACATTCATGAGCACCTACTCACCTAAAGATCCTCAGAGGAATCTGTGCACCAATTTACAGCTTCCACAAGAATGTGTGCAATAACTGCCCAGAAATGAGGAATCAAGCTCTTTAATTTATGTGGAGGAAATGGCAACTTCATAGAAAGATCACAGAACCTCTCTCCTAGCACATATTCTGAAGTCTTAATTTAAAGCCGTTCACATTCATTCTTAAGTCTTCTAAATGATATGAAATAAATTATTCTCACACACATTCATCTGGCTGACGTTTTTGCTCATTGAGACAAACAGCTTAGAGTTCCAGTGTTTCAGAATTGGAGGGGAGGGCAGTGGTCGGTCAAAGCAGAGAGCCTGTTAATTGAAGCTGTACATAATAAAAGAAGGGGTGGGGGATGGAGGGGTCTGTTCATTAATAATTGATCAAAGAGCCGTTAAATCGAAATGTGTTTGCATCAATTAATCATCCCCCCAGATGCCACTAATCAGCCTTTTCCATCGCAGCATCATAACAATCCTGCAGACTCCACCAGTTGTACAGAGCCTAAGTCATCATTCATCATGCCTCACAGTGCTCTTAAAGCTGGCCTCAACTCTGTGACAGAGTGATTAAAACACTATTGCCATTGAGCGCTGCGGGCTTTACTCACAATCTCCTCTGAAAATTGGCTGCAGTCTACACTGTGTACAGTGTGGAACTTGATTACCATGTTTCTCTGAGTTATTGATATTCTTTGAACTTTAACAGGGTGGCGAGGCGTTCGGCAACAGTCTGCGGCGACAGTTTCGCTTTTCAAAATGTTCAGTTCAATCACTGTCAGGCTCTGCAATGGCCTGGTTTGTTGAGGGGGTGGATACCCACTGCTGGTTTGTGGACAGTACAAATTTAAAGCAGTGACTGTCTATCTTATACCTTGTGACTGTATATGGACTATGTTTGGACTGTGTGTGGACTACGTGTGGACTATATGTGGACTATGTGTAGACTGTGTGGACTATATGAGAACTATACCCCCCTGACCCAATCGCAAGCAGCCACAGCGTAGAGAGCCATATAGTTGCTGGACTTAACTGATGAAGCCTGGGCAGCACGTCCTCCTCTCCACCACACCAAACAGGATAAGCCTCAACAAGATGTCCTCGTCACCACCAACATGTAGGGGTTGTTTTGGACAGGTTTGGATTGGCCCATAGCGGCATATAGCTAGCTGGCACAGCCGATTCTTAAACGAGCCAAATACCCGAGACAGGACCAAGCTTAAATATTTCAGTGTCAACCACTCTTTTGCATCGTAGGCAACCTAGAAATAGGACGTATAGTGTAAAATACTGGAATATGCCTTTAAATATACACCAGCCTGATAACCACATTAGCAAGCCATTGACTTTGCCATCAACAATCGCCTATTATTGTCATATTCTCTCAACGCTTCACAGCCATATTGATGCTACACCACATCCCATGTTTTGTGGCTCTATCTCTGGTCTATCTCTGTATCTATTTGTCCACGCTTGTTGATAACGACACTAATTTTCATTTGTGATTTGGTCCCGAGATGTCAGACTGCCTTACATTGCTCACGTAAACACATTACCGTTGCTGCCCAATACTGTTGTTGATTGCAGTCAGGTGTTATTTAATCATTGCATTTATACATATTGGAACTGCTGCAATGGCGTGAGTTGATTAATTCTGGTGAGGTTACACTGAGGAAGGCCGTTTATAATTTGCAGTCTGTGTTATGCATAAATTTCAAAGTGCTGATCTATGTAAAAGAAATGAATCTTGGTTTGGACAGATGGTCCTGTGGTGCTGTTTGCTAAGCGTGACATTGTTTCTTTTGTCCACACACAGAGAGATGAACACATCTATCAGCAACAATTATTACTGCAATAATGACACTGACTCTGAATGATCATTTTTTTTGTCAATTCTGCTGATCGCTTTGTCTTACCGAAGCTACCCAAGGAAGAGGTCAAATGTGATGTGTTCTCATGAGTCACCTCCATCTAAATGCCTGAAATCAGAGTCCCCATCTTTAATTAAGATGAAAGCACATGAAACTGATGCCTTTCTTTATTTTCTACATCAATGAACATCCAGGTTAATCCAAGAAGGGATTATCTCAGCCGACTGAGAGTGACCAGTCATGTAATAAACCCACAGGTAAGGTGACTCCCTGTGGAGTTCCAGGATGGCCACTGTCATAAAAGTCAGTCCCACTAAGCCATGTTAGGAAATGTCCCCATCATCTTTATTTAAAGTTTAATATCCCCAGGCTGAGTCTCAGGCCCGTTGCTGTTGACATGAAAATGATCAATGACAGTAGATCAGCCCCACGGGAAGTGAAAGATACACATCACATGATTAATAGCTTTGCTAGCTGTCATGAACTATACTGGTCCAATACAGTGAAGGCTTCATAAATCATAAGTGTTCTGACACATGAAGTTTTTGCACACTTTATAAACGCCAGTGTTTGGAGTGTTTTCATTATTCTTTTTTCTGCCGTACTCCCAAGAACATAACAGGATCAATTTTGCTTCCATTTTTGTCTGTTTATAGTTATGGTATTCTGTTGACAGTGTTGCTATTGCAAAATGCCTCCAGTCTAATGATGAATTAAACATGAAATTTAAGAGTACAAATAAGATGTCCCTCAGGAAAGCCTGTCATGTGCTGTCATGTGCTAATGAATGTCTCTTAAACCTGCATTAAGTGTTTACCACTAGAGAGAAGAAATATTCCTAAACAAGTTCGCAATAACAGATATATCATCAACAGCTTAGGGCTAAACTTTTAGTAGAAAATTGGCTGCTTGCACTCCAACAGACACAGATTAACATGGACATTGCATTTTTTTTTTTTTACACCTGTCAAATGTATCTCACATTTCTGTCCTGGATGGTGCACAAACCCTTGAGGAAAATGTATGATAATTTTCTTGGTTCTCTAGATGCTTAGATGCAAATGAACAGATAGTGATCCATTAGGTTTTCTTCCCTCGTTTGGGCCAATCTTTCTGACTTTTTTGTTTAATCCAAACTGAAATCACGGGAGTGAACCTTCCCCTCAGACCAAGGCCTGACCCAAGCAGTCCAGCTATGGTCCAACATAAGGAGGATCAAACTGACCCACAGTTTGTAGAGTGTGTCTTCCAGGAAGGTCGAGCAGGTCTGTGCCATGCTTTGGTTAGTGTAGCTTTAGGCGCCCATTAACTCTCTGAGTGCTATTGACGTATTTCGACGTCATTTAAAATTCAGCGCTTAAGTACCATAGATGTAATAATACGTCAAAATGTTTTTTTGGCAGCGGGTCGCCGATCGCCGTCTCCCGCCGCCTCCCGCCGCCTCCCGCCGCCTGTGAGTAATTTTGGGGCTTCTGGGAGATGTAGTTGGAGCATAAAGAGATGGTATACGCCATGGCGATCAAAGCAGGAAGTGGAGTCGAGTGTGACGGGAGAGCAAAACGGACACAAAAAGTGGTGTTTTTGGCCAAGTGGCCCCTACTCTACCTCTGATAAAACAACATGATGAAATAGAGTCTCTTCTTTCATTTGAGCTATTCTATTTTTTCAGAGACACTGCATTAAAAAATATTCTGTGGATCTTGAAATATGACCAAAAATGGACAAAAAAAACGTCTGGCACTCAAGAGTTAAGGAGCAGGTCAGTGTCGGGTGCTTCTTATATTTAAGTAGGCCCTTATGTTGTTGCACTGTCCACTTGCTACTGTATCAATGTAGATTTCTCTGTTGGTGGGACAAGTAAAGGTTTATCTTAATAGATTGCGTTTCCTGCTTCACAATAAAGGCCACCCGGTGTTTTGCCAGTTGAATGCTTTTAATGTGAAGTAGCAGCAGTAGGAAGTGTACCATGGGCAGTATCATAATTCAGCTCTAATGTTAAGAGAGTGACAGTAAACAGTGCACTAAATCAGATGCCACGCTGCATTGTTTCCAGTGATTATTTGTGTGTGTGAGGGGAATCTGAATCAAGCAAATAATCCACAAATAATGAAAATTACTGAAGTGAGAGGTGACTACTGATGTAAAAATAATGAATGGCTATTGCGGAAAAATGACAAACATAAGAAGAATGGGGTTGTTATTATTATTATTATATATTATTAACTTTAAAGTGAGTCGCAGTACAAGCCAGCCCATGCTATTTGATTCAGTATAAACTTTAAATGGTCTTTAATGTTTTATTATTATTATTATGGTGCTAATTCCCCAGATTTCACTGGTGATTATTATTTTCTGGAAGCAACTCTCCATATTTTTCTGTGTCTGTGAGAAACATTTAATTTTCTCACTCCTTATTTTAATAATGAACTTGAGATGCTGCTCTATTCCACTTTTCTGCATTTGCATTCCACACGAATCATTATGCTGCCATGTGCTCACAATAACTCTGCCTAATGGCCGTATTGGTAAGACAGGTCACCAGGGGTACAAGTTGGGAATGATTACATATCCACCCACCAACCACCTACAGTACAATACACATATATATGTACAAGTTCATTATTCAAACACGCATGTGTGCACAGTCTGCACAGACACCTAGAGGACAACGGGATGTGATGTAGAGAGAGGATATAAGAAAGAAAGAGAGATTCTGTAGAGGTCAGAATTAATAGAACACTGAACCTTTGCTAACACTGTACAACAGTGAGGCCATTACGATTTATAATTACACTCATTAGCCTAATATCTCCTCCTCCATCCTGTCCACGATGATACGCAACTCTATTGAAGTCCATCAGCCTCATTCCCGTTGGGACTCTGTGAACATATGGTGCATTTAACGATGTGGAAATAAAATAAACAGAAAAATAACTTCACATGAATCCAAAATAATTGTTCATCTGACCATGCCTTCGGGAATGGAAGGCATTTCTATTAACACAGAGAAATATAAAAAGGAAAGCTTTTTGTAACATTCCTGCACAAACAGGCAAGCTGTTACCACTTTCCCGTGTGTTGACTGTATACATCAAACCAGTCGCTTCACTAATTGAACCACTTTTCTTTGTCATTGTGACTTCAATGAGGAAAGGAAAGATGTGAACGATTGTTTCAGCAGGGAATTTTTTTTCTTTTTCTTTTAGCCTTCAATTGCTAATTTACCAAGGTTACTCCTCAAGCCTCCTCTTTCCACCCTCCACTCAATCCAAACTACAGTTTATGGGTATTTTCCTGGTGTTAAGTTTTAATCTACCGTGGCAAGGTCAACTCACAATGGAGAGCAGCTACAATCGCTAAGTAGATCTACAGAAATATTTGCCAATGCCAAGAGGCATATTAAAAAAAAAAAAACACTGAAAAGACATCACAAAGTGACGTAAAGCATAAACACCCTGGTAAATGGGGTACTTAACATCTGTATGTTTGCTATATTTTTGCATGACTATCCGTGGCAGACGCCCTTGATTGAACCCACGGTGACTCTTCTTACAGTAGTTTGTGTTTCCACCTTTACATTTTTAGAGCCTTTTTATAGACTTGCAGTCTTTCTAGAGCAGACACGACTCTGTCTCAGGACCAGTGGGACTGTTAACAGGATAAGCTAGTGTTGAAAATCTGCTATGAGAATGACAGGCAATCTGTTCTTACCAGTTTGTAAAACACAAAATTCCCAAACATGAAAGTCTTTGTGATATTCTCATGGTACATTATAGGTTAGAGAGAGGAGGCAGGTTAGTACGGGGCTTACCTTGAGTTGACTTTTGTAGCAGTAGCTTAAAAGCAGAGATAAGTGGTTAGCAACACATCACCCGGCAGCACATCTATAGTAGGGTGACCATATTTTGATTTCCTAAAAAGAGGACACTCCCTTATTTTGCTTGATGTCTCCAAATAAATCTGACTGCAGTGGGATGCAGGAAACTGTGGAACAAAACAGCAGCACTTGATTAACAAAAATTATGGATAAGTTATGCTTCGACTTTAATCTAGTCACTGACAGTCCGTGTCACAGATATTGCAAAAAGTGCACCAATATCACAACAGAGCTATGCTAATGGAAGGCACATGTTAGTGCAGACAGGAAATAGTTTGGTGGTGTGAAGTAGTGATCCCTGGAAGCTTGGCAGAGAGAAAAAGTGTCCTCTGTCCTCTTGAAGTTTGTCTTAAAGGCCAAGAGCGAATCAGAACAACAAACAGAGGTGGGAACCTACAGCAAGCACAATTATTCCTCCACAAAGCTATTATTTCTTTCTCAGACTCTTAGCAGGTGAGGGTTCTTATGATAAGCAACAAGAGCAGCTGTGGTAACAGCACACTTGGCTAATGAGCAGAGCAGCTCAATAACCTGGAAGCTTAAATATAGATCACACTGTAGCAGAGGTGTATATTTATATATGATGTATATTTCAGCCAGTAGAGTAAAGCAGGCAGGAGAATGGTAGAGCAATTAGTAGAGATGTGAGTCTGAGCTAGGTTACAGGCTCAAAAACTGATTATATATGTTTTATACATATTTCTCATTAGTCACAACTATGTCTGGCATCTTGTTAGCTTTATGCTGTCCATATTCAGCGACTGTATACTCTCACCATGAAAACCGAGCAGATCAGGGGTCGCCAATTAAGTTTCGCCTCGGGCCTTTTTTTTTTTTAGAAGCCATTAAATGGGAGGCCAGAACATTTAAAATTGAAAATTTCTATTTGAAGTAATCATTTGACACAAATCAAAATGGAATTTGTGACAGACTGTTTTACAGACTTTGCTGTTTAAATTGTGTGGAGCGGTGGGAAACAAAAAGAGCATCAGCATGTTAATATAATAGAATAAGTAACAGTAATTATAAATATCTACAGTTTGTACTAAAAAGAAGAAAATAGATTTTAACGGCAATAAAATACAATATAATATTTAGACTGTGAGTATGACTTAGAAATTATAAAGTATAAAACATGAAATAAAGAGTGAAAAGTCTGCCATGCAAAAATTAGTAATTAGACTGTATTTGATGTATGGAAAGGAAATAAATGGAAGGAAGTATTCTCAATGATAAACCAAACTCACTCGTTATGATTTGATTGTGATGTGTAGCAGACATTTAGGCTGGAGCAGGAAAAGGGGGAAGGCTTCTGCCAGGTTCACAGCTTGTTGGAGTGTTAGTGGAGCACAAAGCAGAAAGAGGCGTGTCAGTTATTAGGAGATGCCAGCTAGTGCTCCATGTGAGGAATGTCCAGGTATATGAACATTTATCATGAGAGCTCTCCCTATCAAAGTCCTGTTCAAACTGGGAAAAAACACTGTAATCGGCACAATTATACGTCCAGTTGCTGTCATTGAAGACAGTGTTATTGAGACTGAGGAAGCCATGACACAACATCCTCATTAAACGTCGTGTCTCAGGCTGTGAGTTACAGGGCCTGACCCTTTGATTACACCAGTGGCAGGGACAAAGGCAAGCCAAAAACATCCCTCACCACAGCAATTATTAATACCGCAGGAGCAGAGCTATCCACTGTGCCTTTCATATGATCATATCAGATTATTTCTATCATAGTGGATTCCAAAATAAATCAATAGAACTGGAAATGAAAATATTGCAACACTCAGTGCGTTTACATGATGACAGTAACTTGATTATAACTTTAGTTGGACTATCCTATTTCGGGGGGGACAACAGCAATTGTCGTAATATATATGACCGTGAATGAATCAAATCATTGGCCGAAAGCATGTTATATCCCGGCACGATAGGTGACGATGTAACTATTTCAACTAGTGGTGAAAGAAACACTTCCTCTTCACCACCGACAACATGATTGGGGCCTATCTGTAGCGCTGGATTGTAAAACACCTGGTAAGGCTATGAAGACATGCAAGACACCGTTTGAAAGGCCAAACTGTGAGGATTCGTCCACATTTTAAGGTAAGTTAATCGGACTTTTATATCACGCGTGACGTTATCGCGCTAACTAACGTAACTAGGGTTACCTAACAGCGATCTCTGGTGGCTCGCGATCGTTCCGCGTGATATATAAAAATCCAATCAACTTAGGTTGAAATGTGGGCGAATCCTCACAGTTTTGCCTTTTAAACTGTGTATTCCATGTCGTCATATCCTTACCAGTCGTTGGAGGAAAGACGGTGGCGGTGGCGATTGGACTTTGCAGAACGCAAAGTCCAATTAACCTTATACATGCACGCCTCGTGCAACTAACAACTGAGTTTTCTCAGGGTCTTAGTCCGACTGCAATTGTAGTCAAATTAAGGTGTATACATGAAAATGGTAACTCGATCTTAGTTGGGTTCAGCCAATAAGTCGAATTATTACACTCGCTGACTGCAAACACTATTAGTGGAAGGGAAGAGACGATAGTCTGGTGAGGGATCTCATGGGACGCTTGACTTCATGCAATTGTTAATTAAGTTCAACAAACATATATAATTAGTGTATTGTACAAGAACTTTGCATGTTAATACATTGAAATGTAGTCCCAATAGATTATACAGTATAACCAACAAGACATTCATCTATTATATCAATGCTACATTACAAAACATCCCAAAAAATCACTAAATAAATTGTAAGTTTCTGTTAGCTTCCAGATAGATTAGATATTAGACATAGTTGGATATTAATTAAAAATCACTTTTTTTTGGCTAATGTATAAACACGGGAGGCAAGGTAACAAATATAAACAAGGAGAAGTCATGATATCATACAGAGCACAAAGATAAAAGGCTGAAGATCTCTCAGATTTACTCTGCCCAGCTGCTTACATTTTGTCACACATCTTTAATGAAAAACTAAATGTATGCAGACGTCAGGCTGCTGTCATGAAGCTCAACAGTTTAAGCTGCTCTCAGCTGCTTTTTTTTTTACAGCTCGATGCTAACAAGTGACCAATGCAGCTCATTGCAAAGAGAGTCTAGAGATAATACAGAGGTAAGATAGATGTTATGATGTTACTGAAAGAAGGGAGTAAAATGGTGAAAGCTCCTGCAATACAGCTCTTATTTTTAGTATCATACATTAAGGCCATCAAATCACAATATATCAAGGAATAAGTGGTAATATTCAAGATTAAAGTCATAATGGAATCAGTTGTTTTTTTATGACTTATGGATTCAGTTGCTTTGAGTCACCTGCATGTTTTAACATTTTCATAGAGTGCTGTCATCCCTCTCCTGAGCTCTGTCAGGTTCTGTCTGCCTTTCACAGCATCATGACTGGGCTTTGGTCTCAGCTGTCCTGCTGAAAACCAGCGTCCTGATGCACTGCAGCTGCTGCTTCATATTAACTCATACATCATTTAACTGGTTTTTAATTTTCTCTGACAATTAAATCTGCTGGTGATTGATAAAACATGCCACCTCAGGTCAACCCCACTAATTTGAAACCAGTTCTCTCTTTTGTTTTATATGACAGATTATTGACATTTTGTAAAATTGCCAGTTTATTCTTCTTATTCTTATTATATTGTAACTTTATTCTCATCACATGTGTTTTCCCAGTCTCAGAGAGAGAGGATTGTGTTGTTGTCTCAGAACATGATCAGAGATCATGCTGAAGCACATACAGTACAGTAATGTATTACTGTATTAATTAAAATGAAGTAAAGGTGCAGTGATTAGCAGTGAGTCGCAGCTTTCACTCTGATCTGGGTTCCTCCCTTAAGAAATTCTTAAGGTTTTTGACTTAAAACTATGTAATTTATTATTACCATTATTTTTGTTAATGGCAGTTTGCTATAATTAAAAAATATTTGATTATTTTTACATTGCACAGCCTTTGGCTTTAATTTAATTTGGCTGTCAGTGTTTGGCTGTAAAATGAGACAAAAGAGCAGATCCAGAACACTTTTGACTAATGTTTCATTATTTATTTTCTTTTCATATCATAAAAAAGTTAACTTAAACTCTGGGTCAGTTTCCATGGTAACTCTGTAAAGCTGATGTGCATATTTTCTATAGCAAACCCTGACTTTCTGTTATCAAATTCCTGTCTCGCCCCTCTTCCTGGTAGGATATTTATTTGTCACTCAGGACTATCTACATTCAAAAGATGAATTAATGAACAACACTGACTCCAGCTTTATTGTTATTGACACTTTTCCCTGCTCTTTATTTTAGAGAAACGTGCACACACTGTATATGCATACATTATAGCTCCATGTTCACTGGATTCAAATGGAGGCTCTGCCTTTTATGTACCTGTAGCCCTCTGATTTTACACTAAGCACTTAACATTAGGAAGGAAAATTACCCATGAAAGGTAATTATACAGTAAAAGCTCACATTCAGGACATTCAGTTAGGAGGAAATGTCCGACAGAAACAAGCTCTTAAGCCATCGACTCAGAGAAAATTATAACAATCCCAGTTACATGAACACATTTTTGTGTCAGTGTACTTTGGAGCTTTGATAAACATCTGCGGCGCTCACAATTATCAGTGCAGTTGAAGTTCACAGATGTTGCAGTATTTTCCTCATTGAAAGAAATATGCTGTTGTACACACTGAGATGGTGTCTTGGAGACAGAAATTTGTTGAAAGTTCCCATATTATACACTTTTTCGGCAATTTTATATAGGTCTCAGACGTCCAACAATATTGTATTCAAAGTGTATTACCCCAAACTCAGCCTTCAATTCTAGCCAGAATTCAGGACCAGTCAAATGTTCAACTTCACCCACATTGAGCCATTCCATTGGCTAGAGTGTTAAGGTTAGGGGATCACATTGGGTTTGGCATATCATTCTGATGCTCAACATTGAGCCACTCCCCGATCTGCAGGCTGCAGCCTACTCGCAGTTGTTGCAGATCCATACTTCATCTTCAGCTCGTTAGTGAAAGCCTGCTTTGTGAGATGATGGGCGCACACCTACTTAACTTTGGGAAGCTCTCTTGCTATATTTCCAGCTTAGAGGAGGGTTGTCTATCCGGGAGGGAGGCTGGCTCAAAGGCAGTGTCCTGTACTGGAGGGAGGAGCAAAACAATTGTTGACGTCAACAATTGAGAAATGTTCAACTCGCCTGTTTCAGCACACATTGGCAAAGAAGAGGAGCAAGCAGGGGAAGGAGGTGACAGACTTTTTTCACTCCTGGGGCCTCATTCACAGGCCATGGGGACACATACTGCTGTTATTCTACCTTTATAAAGTGAATTTTGCACAATAGGTTACCTTTAATATTACAATGTAAGGTATTATGGATCTTGTGCTGATCTTGTATGTATGCATATACAGTTACAGGTTACTGTGATTATCATGTGTTGTTTATCATGTGCACAGAAATAGGGCATTCATTTAAAATTTGCTTATTTTGAAATATAACATTAATTTTACTTGTATCCAAAAAATAGGTAATATGTTTTTTATATGGGAGTCTTTATCCTTGGTTAAAGATTAACCATTGTTGATTTGTTAACTTGATTGTTGTTGTCGGGGCTCCTATATTTAATGTTGAGCTTTCACTGCGGTTTGGCAGCATTTTCATCATGTTTTCAGCCAGAACAGTATCACTGTGGCAATTGATTATTGCCTTGTTGTCATCTGGTAGGATCCATACCTCCCTCTTTGATTATTCCATTTGTTGTCATGTTCGCTGTAAAGCAATGTGACATAGTGTATCATTTGTGTTGTCTTTCATCACTGCACTGTACAGTTGCAGACTCGGAGCACATGCAGGATGTGGTCAGGTAATTTGTGTCCACAGAGAGCTAGCCACAGGAATGAATGGATGTGGGTGGGTTGTCTTCTTTTCATTGCAGTGAAAAATCATCTGAGAACGTTCTTTTGAAAGCAGACAAACAAAATGATGGAAAAGGTGTCAAGGCTAATGCTTTGGGTTGTTAACACTGCTGATTTTTGTGGCCAGACTCTGCACCCCCCACCCCCGGCCCACATGTGGCTCTGATTATAAAAGTCCTTGCAGTTTTAAAAAGCAATGACCCTTTAACTGCCTAAAAGCTGTTCTGAATCAGGGACGAATACCCCTCCCAAAATGTTTATTTTACCTCTGCTGTGTAATATGCTCATCAAGATGCTCTTAAACCTACGTCGCATATGTAATTACTAATAAATACATCAGTGTGCAACATACGGAATCATTCAAATCCACTTTTTGGGGGGTTTTGTTGAAAGAGTCATTAAAATAACCGGCATGGTATAAAAGTTGAAATAAGCTGACAGGTGGATGTGACATGATATGCATGCTAATCACACTTCCACTGTGAAATATGAATGAATGTGAAATATGAATATGCAGGAGTGCCAGCCTTGCCTGCTGTTTCAGGACACCTGGCCATTACACTGCAACATAGCTGCTACTTAGACAAGTTTCTTCAAGGTTGCTTCTGTGCCGTACCTGCAAGCTGCACATCTTCACTTAGCATTTCACATCACCGAGCTTTTCATCTCATACGATACAGTACGTCTTGATACCTGTCAGAGCAGGACTCATAACAGCAAACATATCATTCCCCGGGATCTATTTTCAGAGATGTAATCGTTCCGCAGTATTGAAGCACAAGTTAATGATGGAAATTTAATAATGAAAAAGGAAAATAGATGTTTATACATTTTGTTTGATTAGGAATCATCTCAGGGGAGCTGTACAGCTTCTCACTGCCCGTCATTAAACAGACCAGCAGTGAGAGGATTAGAAGAGTTGGAATGAAAGCTGAAATCTTGGAGTAACTGTCATTATTCTTTAGGTTTCCGCAGCGGAGGCTTGCACTTGTCAGTATGTCTGCACACAAGGGCAGGTTAGTTTGCAGGAGACAGCTGTACCGTCGATGATGTGTGGCCTCCTCCTTATTTACTGGTTTCTGTAATCTCCTCTGTGTCTTAATCACTGTCTGGTTACTCAAAGAGAGCTTCTTTTTTCAGAGGGAAAGTCATTTGACGGTGTAAATTATTAATTTAGAGAAAATAAATCATTTTGGCCCAGGATTTAGACGCCACAGAATTCACAGCCCGCTCGCCAGCATACTAACAGCGCAGATGCACATGAATGCTTTCAAAACAAACACACAATGCAGATGCTGGAAACAAGGGCCATGAATGGGTCCAAATACCTCCCCCCATGAATCCTGGCGGGATATTTTCTCATGGCTGGCTCTTGTGTGAGCAGGGATGCAGGAATGCAGCATTCAGTAAGTGGTGCCCTAGAGCCAACGCTGGGAGAGCCCCTGCAAGCCTGATGTGCTCTGCTACCAATCACAGCCCACTGAGTCACAGGCCAGTGGAAAATGTCAGATAAACATCACACTGGGAACGAGCTTCCTCCCTCTCTGGCTGTACGAGTGGTTTAAGAATAGTACCAGAGATGGAGCTGCTTATTTTAAGTGACACCATGAGAGTCAAAAGGTCAAATGAAATATACAAGGTTTGAACAGGCGAATATGGTGCTGAGTAGATAAGCTGACTGAGTTTCATGCCGAGTTACGTTGTGAGTTTCGCTTTTAATTTGAACGCCATGCTGCATGTTTTTTCTGTCCCAGCATCATCTGTGCTGTCATCCTCTATTATGTACTGTGCAATAAAGGAGGGAAGTAGACATGGAGGAACTAAAACCTGAGTGCTTATGGTTGTGCTGCAGCGCTGCAACACAGCATTAGGACTAAAGCTGAGACTTGGCTCACTCTCAGCCATCTCACTTCACACCTTCACACAAACATTCACAAAAGCTTGTCGTAATTTCCTGTGAGACCTTAAAAAAAAAAAAGAAGCAGCCAGCCAGCCTCAGCTCTCGCTGCAGGCTGCTATTGTAAATCACATGAGGGCAGCTCTGATATTTCATTTTTGGTGTACATTTCTCTGCTCATCGACCGGTGGGAGAAAGTAGCCTGTGAAACATCTCTTCCAATTTCATGACGTATTACACAGACACTATGCTGCGCTGCAACTGGGACTTCCACCGTGTAACGTTTTTGTCGGGTATAATAGCTTTTTGTTATAGGAGATATAAAAAGGAAGTCCCTAACTTCTGAGGTATTATGCAGTGGTGGGAAGTATTTAAGTACATTTACTGGTGTACTCTGCTTTTGAGGAACTTGCACTCTACATGAATATTTCTGTTTTCTGTTACTTAAATGTGCTTTATATGAAATCCAGAGCATTAATAAAGCAGCAAAAGACACAGAGGAGTAGCTCTATATGAGCTGAAGTTGCTCTCCCTCTGTGTGTGTTGTAATAAGAGCTTCTCTGTGCTTTTAGTGCATGTTTACCAGCTTCACTGGCTAGCTCGCTCTCTCGCCATGTTGAGAGCCTCATGAGGCAATATTAGCACCTTTATTACTTCCACTGCCTTTCAGGGGGAAATATATTATTTTTATTACCTTACATTTATTCAGTGTTACTTTGCATATCAATATCTCACATAAAAATAAATCTGATGTTATACTGCAATGGAAAACAGTGCAGACAGAAGATAGCCATGATGATTTTAATCATCCCCATCTTGAATACATCAGATCTCCTCCTAGAAGAAGATAAAGGAGTTGAAAGTAGCTTCCCATCAACCATCTACAACATTTAAACATTTCTTACATATCAGTTATAATTATTATTTTATTTGTGGAAAAAAGCCACAGAATATTTGGTGGCACTTCTATAGTTTTATTTAACTGCAAATACAGGACTTTTACTTGAATTTAGGTATCACATATAGTACGTTACAGTGTATCAACAACTGCCCCAACTTGTTATTGAAGCTATATGATGTTTATTATATTCTAATGCAGAACTTTTATACACAATCCAGGCTGATATATTTGGTAGACTGTACATTAAATTAAACATTACACATTAAATTGCTAGGACAAGGTGTACATAACATTTTTGAAATCTTTAAGTAATTCATCTGAAAACTATACTGAATAAAACAATTCCAACCCCTTTCCTGAACTCTGAAAGACTTGGAAAGCTGCATAACAGGCTGCTCAGCTGCAACCTTAAATGATACTTTTCCAGCCCGGCTGAAAAAGCAAAGATTTCGGTCCACTTCCTCAGGACTAACTCACTCATTGCTGTGCAGACTGAGTACTGCCCAGCTGTCTACTGTGTCGCTGCTGCACAGAGCAGGGATGAAACACTGTAAGTGCTTTCTACTTCCTCCTCCTCTTCCTCCCTGGCATTCACTTGCGGTGGCAGCCGTGATCATGACAACGGTGGCAGTCAGGTCTAGACTGGTCCAAGATGCAGTAGTCTGCTGGCTGCAACGCTAAGGTACTGTGTTTAATTAGGCCCATCCTGCTGAGCTGCTGCTGTTTATTTCCCCTGTGACACTCTGCTGATCTCTGCTGAGCAGCCAGAGAGACAGAATCATTATGCATACACAACTGCGGAAAAGCACCTATACACTCACTCCCATAGAGACACTTACCGTTACTCACACCCAAACGCTGCACAGCAACACTGTGGTGTGACCTGACAATACTTTGCTTTACACATTTATGTTCTGGCAGATTTTATTCAGTGCACACACACAACCACTTTCCAGAGAGACAGTCAGCAGCTCATAGTGCTCAGCCAGTGATCCTCTGGTCTTAGCCTCCCACATTATCACAGTGCAGCAAGGTGCTGGCCTTTCAAATCTCTAAAAGGCACCTCAAAAGTCCCAGAGGCTCAAAGTGTGTGCTTCACATTAGCATCGTCATCATTGTCAAACATCTAATAATTTAGATGTGTGTCATGTTTCCTGCAAGGAGAGAAATCTGTCATTAAAAGACATTAGTTCGACATTTTTGGAAATACACTTGACTTTCCAGCTGAGCTAGACGAGCAGATCAATACCACTCTGGGGTCTGTACGGTAAATATGAAACTATAGCCAGCAGCCGATTGCTTTAGCTTAGCATAAAGGCAGGTAACAGGGATAACAGTGCTGTCCATAGGTACCTGTTGACACCAACGAATTGTCCAGCGTAGAATCTACTGGAAAACCAGTTTCCCGCTGAGCACTTCAACAGATATGTGTTAATGAGTTTTAAACCACATTTGTGTTTGCAAACACCTGAACAAGTCTTTTCAGTCAGAAGTAGAAGTGCACCTCTCAATGGAAATAAATTTGAACTTAAATGGAAAAAAAGGAAGACTAGAAAAGCACACACACACACACACACACACACACACTGTCTCACAAACACAGCTGAAAATGGAGTACACATCGTATGGGGAAAAGGGCAGTAGCGTGTCTCTCTGGTACAAAAATCAATCCAACAAAAACAAGAAAAGCAATAACCCTTGACAGAAGTTAAGTTGGGCATGTGAGTTTCTTGGGACCCCTGCAGGACAGAGACTCCATTGAGTTCTTTTAAGTATTAGCTGTTTAATTTAAGTGTGGCTCCACTGAACTGGAGGAGAATTACTCTTTATCTCTAATGGGTCTCGATGCAGCAGGGAGAGGCCAAATGGAGAGACAAAGATGGATGGATTGTCAGAATACCTCTGTCCTGAATGTCTCATACTGTAGGACATGTTTTCCTTACATGCAACTGAAGCTGCTTAGCCAACTGAATCTGGGTGGGGCAAAGATTGACGATAATGTGCTGTCCGCACATTTTCCTTCTCGCATTTTACTTTCCTCCTCAGGAGCTGTAAATTGAGAACAATTGGAACACATGGCACGTCAGAAATCAGTTTGACTACTCTGGCACCGACCAAACTGTGAAAAGTAGGACTGGCGCAGCAACCGTATGTTCTGTGCCAGAGTTAACACATTCATACACACACAGTTATTTAGGGGAAATATGATTTATATCCTACTTTTTAATATGAATGCCCCCTGGTTGCATTGTCAGATGTACATGCATGCTTTTCTTATAGTTATAATGGTACAATATCATGATTTAGGTGTTCCAGTTCAGATGCAGCTTCTGAATCTATATTTCAGCTCCAGGTGTTTTAATTGATGTTACTTTACAAATGACTTTTTGGTTTCTGGCAGTTCCTACGGTAAGAAGGGAATATTTTCATTGTTAAATGGAACGATTCCTCCTCTTTAGGCTAAATATATGGGAAGAATAATTCATGAGACACACTTTTATAGTATCCGACTAGGCTTGTAATTCATCGGCCACATGGCATCATTGTGTCTGCGTGATGAAGTGACTAAAAGCAGCAAAAAGGACATCCAGGAATTCTTTTGAAGTGCACAGCTGTGCTCATATCACTTGTATACGAAGTGTAATGAGGGACCTCCTTGTCACTGTCACCTGTGATAGACTCATCAAAGTCCAAATCACAGGGCTAATGGAGAGATCGCCCAGCGGGATACAAAGAGAGATATTGTAACGGTGCTTACAGTGGCACCTGGGCGATGAAGATGGGATGCATAATGGCGGATTTATTTATGGTGTTAATGTATCTGAGAGGAGCTCATTTGTCTGTCACTATGTGCTCTTGATTGAAGAGGATGGAGATTAGCTGTGGAGTCAATGTGACCTTTCTTTCTGTCATTCCTCTTTCATTCTCACTGTCTGTTGCACCCAGCTTTGCTATTTGTCTCGGTCACTGAGTGACCGTGAACTCGGTTTAAAGAGGTCCTTGGCAGCAGAAGCTGCAGCGTTTCTGTGAGATGACAAAGAGAAAGGGGATGCCTCGAGGAAGGAGCTGATTGCTAGGCTGGTGTTTACTTAACCTGATTAAAAAGACACACACTTTTCCTAGCACAGGCATATGATATGATTTTGGAAAACATGAATGTAGCTCTTGTAGAGTTTGTTTACCCTGTCATCGCTAAATGTAATAAATGTGAAACAGATAAGAAAACCAGAGATTCCTGCTCCTCTGGAAAGTCTCCCATACAGCTCAATACTTTGAGACTCATCCACACAATGGAAGTATTCCTGTCCACATGGCAACGCAATAACGGGTGACGAGTGACAAGAATGTAATACATAGGCCAACACCAATAGGTGGCGCTGCAAAGAAACACAGACCCACAAAAAAGAACGAAAGAATGCAATGAGCATGTGCATGAAGTCCTTGTTATTTAAGCATGCCGAGTGCAAACAACTCGCAACACCGAGAAGAAAAAAGCAAAAATGCTAATAAACTTAGCAGCGCTAAGCTAAATGCTACTCTGTAATCCACCATTGTTGTTCAACAACTTGTTGTGACAGGCTGATGCGCACTGAATTTTATGCTCCTACTTCTGGTCACGTGATGATGTGACGTCATCGTGAGCAACAACGCCGGCAACTTTGAAACGGCATTATCAGATCTTCTCACTCTGGAACCCGTTGTGGGTCACCAACAACACCAGAGTCGTCTGTACACAAGGCAGAATTGGAATTAAAGCTTGTCGGATTTACAGAATTCCGTTGTCATGTGGACGCCACCTAAATGACCAGAATGATAGATCGTGTGATACCCGAGGTGGTATCATGGTATCCAGGCTGTGTTTACGGGAAGACTCCCAAAGACAAACATTTGTTGAGTGCCTTGACAGGCGTCACAATCCAAAGCCAAAACAAATTTGTGGCGCGAAACCGCCTTGCCAAATGTTTGTAAAGATTAGCCACAGTCTAACTGGCAGTTTAATTATTTTTTTTTAATTGCACCATTATTAGCAACGCTCTCAGTACACACTTGTGTGTCTCTTTCTTGGCAAATGAGTCCCATTGTTGAATTCCTTTTTCTCCATGTCACCAGAGTTCAGGACAACACTGTTGGCTTTGAGGATGATTGGAAGAAGAAGAAGAAGAAAAAAAAGAGAGAGCAGTGATAGGCTTGAGCAAACAATCTCAGCATGATCAAAGCTGCTGAGTGGAAGAGAACACAGCGTACAGTGATTGGAGAGGGGAGGGAGGACGGGCACTGTAGTGAAACAGCCCTCAACACAAAGTTCCTCTGACACTGCAGTTCATGGGAGTGGGATGATAGTTACATGCCATCAATCACAACTACCACACTAATGTCAAGCAGTAGCTTTGCAGCCCATATACATGGGCAAATTTACAGCGAGCCGGGACACGAGCGCTGCATTGCAATTAAACAGCAGCCTTTATATCTTCACATATCATATTGTTGCCCGAGGTGTGACAACAGGAAGCAACAATAACAACAAGACAGAAGTCAGAGTGTGAGGCCCGGTCATTGCTGTGCATCGTAATCAAACTGACAATGTAACAAACTCCACTATGTGTCATGTTCACAATCTGCCTACTTGTACGTAATTACCACATTTCTCCCCTGTGGTGAGCATCTCCGGTAGGAGCTGCATCCCTGCAGAGGAAAGAAAAGACATGTGGCACCCTCACCCACCAAGCACCGTCATTACACACTCAGTGGAGGCAAAGTTCAGCAGATGACTCCTGTATTAGGGCTAATGGGTGCACGTTGGGATGAGGAGCTGATGGGGACGAGGTAAGTAAAAACCTATAATGAGGGGATGGAATTAAATGCAGCCAGTTAAACTGGGGTGTGATTTACAGTTAACCAAATTGCTTTGGAGACTGCAAAGCTGTAAATAATGCTTACTGATTTTAATCCACCCTATCACCCTTTTTGCTTTTAATAGAGCAGCTCAAGGTTTTTCTAATTATTACACAATATTTTAACTTGCACCAATTAGGGTTTGATTAATACGATTTTGTAAAAGGCAAAAATCAGTTCCCATCTGTAATCTGTATTTACACGTAGGACTAAAATATGCTTTTATTTATCTGTTGTAATCATAGACTGGATGTGAGAAGCAGCTATTGTGACATCAATCATTGGTTCATGGACTGTCATTTTGAAGCTTTGAGTTCATTTTGGATGTTTTAGTTTTTTGGAACCAGAATGTTGTGGTGGCAACCTGTCAATCACACAATAGCCTTGCTTTAAAGCATACCCTGTTTTATCTTATATCGTACTCTTATTACCATAATTCAGTAAATCATGAGCAGTGTGTTGTATTGCCTTGAAACTAATGACTGAGACCATGAACTCATGTTTACAGAGTTTAGTGAGGTAACAAATCCAGTCAGAACTAGGTTCATTTTCTCATAGACTTCTTGTTGCAGCCAGAGGAGTCGCCCCCTACTTTGCTGTCAGAAAGGATACCAGTTTAAAGTATTTCCATATTGGCTTCACTTTTTGGACATGGTGGATGCCACATGATTCTAGTCAGATTTTGTTTTGAAATCTATATGTGCACATTTCATGGCCAAACAAACCGTTGAGATAAAAACCCAAACGTGGAGGTTAAAGTCAATATTTTTATATAATATTAATTTATTTAGCATTTTTATGCCAAAGGTGAATGGAAAGGAAGAAAAAAAAACAGATGAGAGTTCAGGGTTTAGTATCTGCCTGAAACTTTGAGTCATGGCAAGTTGAGAAATCCTTGCAGTGGAAACACGTGGGACACAAAAACTCACTAAAGCAGTATAATCTAAAATAATAACAGTGATAGGAAAATAGAAATACATGCTCATTGTTGTAGGATACACATTAACAAGACGTTACGTCTAATTCATCCCATGAATGTTCTGACTATGAGGTTCTCTCATGATTCTGCATCAACAAAACTAGACATAAAGGTTACATTTGTTCCTTTTTCTAGTTCAATTCAGGATTATACTGTGTCCAATGTATGGTATGTGTGTTTTTGTGTAAATCTCTGTGTATATACATCATGTGTACCAGTTGTGACATATATGCATATGAGCTCATTTTCAGCAGACACTTCTGGGTCAGTTCCTCAGCAAGATTCTAATCCATCTGTTCCCTCTATGTGCAATTAAAACACAGCCCAGGAAAACTCTACCATGTCCCAATTACTGTATTTTCCTCCAAATGTTCCCGTTAAGTAGTCCCCCCCACCCCACTTCTAAGTTTGGGTGACAGGCATCTGAAATACCTGGTTTGTCTGTAGAGCTTTTCCCACAGTGCCCCAGATCCATCATGGCAGGGCCATTGAGGCTCATTGTGTGCATCCATTAACTGTATCTATGGCGGCACCTTACAATGGGCCAGCTTGAAGAGGGTCACTGGTGCGTGGGCCACCGCCATCATAAATCTGGTGCAGCCAAGAGCTGATCCTCCCCTGCACTCAGCTAATGGCGGTCTAATCGCTGGTACCACTTCTTGGGTGGGATGGAGGGGTGTGTGTGTGTGTGTGGTTGAGGGTCGGGGGGCTTACGAGGGGATGGGATGTATGAAGCATTGCTCATTTGTTTCCAAGCTGCGAGACCAATGAGCCCTAACTAATCACCCAGCTTTTTGTCTTTTGCATAAAAGTATTCCTGTAGAGCACAAATTATCCAACCGTTTTAGAGACACTTCCTTTGTCAAGATATTGATATTAATCATTGTCTTTATCCCCACTCCAGCACAGTGTTAATATCCATATGAATAAAATATAGACTGCGCACACGAGATGGCCAAACCCCTTCCCTCAGTGGTTTTCAGATGGATCTCATTGTTCCTTCTTATTGAAGTGGGGCAGTCCACCCCTCACCTCTCTGCTCAGCAGTAGAAAAACTTCTGGGTTTAGAGAGACCTGCAATATTAATACCCCAATAAAACAGGTGGGACCTTGTCTGCAACCGTATGCTACCATAAATATAGGTTCACGTTTTGTCAGCTCTGTAGACAGTAGTAATTAATTCCCCTGAGCTTGTAGACAGTGTACTCAAAATCTTATTTGATTGTTTACAGCAGCTACAATATTAATATTGATATCTCCTGAACTTCATATATGTTGATATAAATGCTCATTACAGCAGCTAACCCAAACCCTGAAGCATTTGAGTTTGGCAACATTTTGGAAAAACAGGCTTTTAAAAAATGTTTTTCACTCATTCTTTCACTTGTTATGAAGACAGCAGTGTGAACATGTGAAAACTGGCATTAGTCACAAATTGTTTGCTTGTTTCATCTGTTTCCCGGTGCTCCGAATGCTGAGCAGCATCCCTGTAAGCGTTGCCACGCAGGTACAAATGTCCCACTAATTTGCCTGCAAGGGGCCTTGGGAATGGCTAATTCCCCTGGTGATGTATAACGCCTTCTAAATTGGGTTATTTTGAGAAAGTTAAGCAGGATATGAGAGGATTCTTTAACACTCTGCATCCTGCAGTTTGTCCTCTGTAAACTGGGCAAATAATCAACTTCTTTTTTTTTATCTTCTCTCTACCGCATGCTTTTTTTTTTCGGCAGCTCAGTCAGAGCGTCTCCCTCCAGAGTCTGTGGGTGTCCTCTCAAGTAAAAAGACCTCCTATTGGTTTTCCTGCTGCATTGCACCCGCACACATCAAAAGGATCCCCTTTCTTCACCAATCAGTCCCTGCAAGTCTTGGCAGCCGTCACAGTGTCTGAAACACAAAAGAAACGTGTCCACCTTAATACTGTCTGTGTGTGCAGGGAGAGGCAGCAGACTGCTGGTATTGGCAAAAAGAGCAGAGTGCTTTGCTTAAAGGCCCTCGGTCGTCCTTTCTCTTTCATACGGTGGATGATCAAAACCTCAGAGGAAGATTCAAGTCAAGTGCCTGGATGAAAATGTTTGTTTTTTTTTTGTCCCTGCCAAACATTGCAGGGTTACCAGTGGAACGTAGCCAGTCATATCCAAACATCAGTTATGCCATTTAGATTGTAGACTTTGTTCACTGCTTGACTTCCAATCCTGGCATTTTCTTATAGTCTTCAAGATGAGGTAAATATGTGAGGCAAATAATCACAATGTTGTTTTAAAAAACACAATGAAGTCAATAATCTGTAACTTCTCTCCACTGATACCCGGTGATAAATGAGGTTTACAGTTAATTAGCTGGGTAGGTAGCATGTGCAGCCTTGTTAAAGAAGTATTTCACTGCTGAAAGGGTGGTGTTTTCATTAAGCCGACCTGTCTATATGCTGTAGAGAGGCACAAACATGAGAGAAAACTGTCAAAACGGAGCTCAGAAGCCAGAAAACTGACAACACTCAGAAGGGTTTGTAGTCACCGCTGAGCAGACAAAGTGCAACAGGCTGCTATTTTCAGTGATAAAACAGTAACAGATGTCTCAGAGAGAAAAGCACTGTCACTGATTTTCTGCTCAGATGTCCACATTGTGTCCAGTTTCTTTTTGGGATTCAGAAATCTGTCTCCAGCAGCACACGTGCTTGTGGTGTTCTGTAATATCAGATTCAGTAACTTCACCCAAAAGAAACTGGCCTTGAATTTCGCTGCAGCACAGCAACTCCACTTCAGCTTCCATTGGTGCACATTTACCCCAACGGCACCACGAGTAGTCCCCCAGCACAGTGCAGCTCCAAACCTCCTCTTCCTCCTCCACACACTGTATTCTGGCTCCTATGGCTTATAAATAGTCTGAATGTCCGATTCCTGCATTGCAATATAAAAATCACTTTCTCCCACATCCACAGGAACACTGCTTTCTGCTAAGGCTTCTAATGGTGCTGTTGATTTGATTTTGGAGGGTTGAGGAGCATGGGGGTGGACAAATTGCAGAGGTACAATCTGTAGTTCGAAGAAGCAGCCTGAGAGCCGCAAAAGCGGAGCGAAGATCAACATTTGTTCTTTGACCCACATTTAAAACATATTTACTCCCTTTTGAAGACGGGATAATCATGTAATCAAAATTCACAATTTATTTGCAGTATTTATATGAAATGCTTATTTTGCTCACGCAGTGTGTGGCGCTGCTTTAACACTAGCACGTTCTGTTTGGGAAATGAGCTAAAGTAGTGCATCAAAAACAAGTCGTTCTTTTTCTTAGTTTTTCTTTACATGCAGCCATAACTAAATGCCTTTTTTTAATGATGCATTGTGTGCTTTTCCCCTCATGACATTGTGCGAGGAGTTAAAGAAAATGTTTTGTCTGATGTAATCTTCTATGGCCATAACACTTTATTATCAGAGAGGCGAGTGTAATACACCAGAGAAAGCCGTATCAGATATTCATCAGAGGTAATTTCCAATGTGTAAACATGAATGCCGCCCTCAATAAGGTTACGCCCAGTAGTCTAGCAATGATGATAGATGGCCAGTGATCCACTCGCGTGTTATTCAGCGCTCCTCTGAACGTGCTCATCTGCTGCAGAGATTACCATTCTGCTCAGGTCCGTCGTTTTCTGTGCACCAGGGCAGGGAGCTCTGCAAAAATATTAAATACATATGCAAACAAGCAAGCAAACGAAATAAATACAGCGAAATATTCATGCCTACCTGTTGGATGTGTGGTAATGATTTCAGGATCACTCGTGCATCCAGTGGCTTTATTAAATGGAATTCCTACAGTGTACTTAAAGCAATTTCACTGTGTGCATTCGGTTGAAGATCAGATTATCTGTGCTGCCTTACAATGGCTCATTTTAAAGCTGGTGGAAATTTTGTCAGAAGAGATTACACCATTTTATTGGCTAATCCTTTGTTCTGTCTCTGTTCTTTTGTACAATACATTAAGTATAAAAATACACACATTACTGTCCGTGTGCTGGAAATACAGCACAAGCAAGATCATCTCCCCAGAGAAATTGAAGTGGTTAGATATGGTTTCGATTAGTAAGAATATATCGCAAATTACAGCTCGCATATCTGAATTTATATTCCACTGTGCAGATGGGAAGGTAAAAAACGATTTGAACATCACTTTCTCTGTCTTTCTCTGAATCCATGTTTCTAGCGGCCTCTTTGACAGTGGAGGCTACAGCAGGTCTGAAGTGTTAACGCTATTGTTGGTTTCAAAATGACAGCAGCCTCTCCAAAAGAAATAAAATAATCCACAATAAACACACACGTGGGGTAAGAAATATCGACTCGTTGCTAAAACCCTCAAAGGAACGATAAAACTATACAAAGCAGCTGCACGAGTCCGAAAGCAGACAGAACAAAGGAAGCAGAGCGATGCTGGTAAAATGAGGGAATGAGGTGAAGGACTGAGACAAACGTCACCTCTTTCTTATTTCAAGGTGTGATTGATCTCAGTATCATGCCATTAATGGTGTTGGAGCTCACATCGAGACAGCAGGATAACAAGGTCACGCGAGCACATTATTGTGCAGTGGTGTTCCTCTACAGGGTGGTGAGATCCTCCGTCTCCGACTCACACTTCACCATCTTTCCAGTGAGACTGACTTGTGTTATTATTACAATTTTAGATTCTTCGCAGTGTAAAAATGGGGTTAAGATTCTTTTGAAAGTGTAATTTGCATATGAATGTTTAATGACTAGCTCCCATCCAACTACAACCAAGGAATTATTGGCTTTGCATAGTCATCTCAGCGCTAATGTGTCTTAATGACATCTCTATGGTTCCCATTTAAGACACTAATGGGCAGTAACGGATCTCAAACTGTGGTGTGTTGTATTAAATTAATTATTGATTCCCGCCTCATATGCAATTGATGTCTTCGTCCTGGGATGCCTTGTTATTGATGCTTTTCCTGGAGATTGTGGCTGTCGCAGACACACTACAGGTATTTCTAGCCGCACCGACGCAATTTGTGTCCATATTGAAACGCAGCAAATCAATGAAGGGTGCACATGGAGTTTCATTCATGACTGGCTCAGCGGTGGTGTCGATGCGTGAGGATAATGAGCTGATACTGTTATGTTCTGGGTTATGTGCTGCCATGTTTTACACTTAATTATAATGCATTTGTGTTATTGTTACAGTGTTGGATCGCTAATTGAACAAGGAAGAGCAGATGCAAAGCGGATCACGAGGTCGTGAGGCACATCATGTAAATGATGTCATAAATATACTGCATATGTGAGGAAGGGAATTGAATTAATTAACAGATTAATAAATGGTTTCGCTTGCTTGTTTAACTCCATTCAACCATACGTTTAATGTTTTTGGCGTCTGGACTCTGTTCACATAGTCCATACTGCAACTGTATTGTGCGTATAAACTGCTCATTTCTGTTCATCTCCAGTCCTGCTCTGCATTCTGCTGCCAGACACAACAATATTCACACAGCAATATAAAGAGGCACGCTTGCATTGTTGTTTCTTTGACTTGTGCATTGTTACTGTTTGTGCATCTGACCAAAACCACTTCCAGTATGTTCTACATACTGATAATAAAGTGGTTTCGGAGTTCTGGGTTCTGTGTTTGGGGCTTTCTAGTCGTGAAGATGATTTATCCATCTTGGCAGGCATGCATTTCTGCTTGTTTATAAACTGAACGGTTTATGGGGTTCTTAGCTTTGGCACTGCTGTCTTCATCTGTCTTTTTTTTTTTCTAACACAGAGTAGTCTCCACGCTGCAGGAGAACACAAAAACATGGAAGCATCGTTTCTTAAAGTGTGTGAGTGTCAGCGCTTTAAAGATGCAACCTGACTGAGTCTGGCAGCACTTTTAGGCAACGCTGTGTGAAAAACAGTTTGACCAGGAAGACGATATAAAACATTCTGTAAATATAGACCAGAGAGGAGAGGTTGATCCTGACAGTAAACTGTTAACCGCCATAATGGCTTCAGCCTCATGCACACCTACCTCAGTGTTCAGGGACTGGCCCGGCATCTGGCCTCTTTGTGTGTTTGTTTGCACATAATAAAGTTGTTCTGTGCTGTAAACAAGACGACTGAGGCAGTCCTATCGCTGCTTTGGTTTCCTTCTTTGTGCTGCTAGTCAGCCCTGTTCTTCTCTGTGCTAAAAATACTTGTGTGGACAAAGAGAAAACAAAAGAAAAACAGAGAGAAATTCATATTCCGCTGCGACACATTAAGCACCCAAGAAATATTTTGAAATATTTAAAACTGTAGAGCAACTCACACAAATTCCATCTAGTGTAGTGTGTGTACACACTACATATATATATATAGTATCTCTTTCGCCCACAAGAAACATGCAAATGAGCCAATGACTCCCTGGCAATAAGAGCCAATGTGACACTTCTGAAATGTCCCCAGAGTCAAATCCATGCTTGGACTGTGGACTTCTAAAGGACGCAGCTTGTAAAAACTTTCTGCGACAGACAGAAAAGACATCCCCACTATAAAGCCACCCTGCCTCTGAAGCTCCTCTCCACAGAATTGAGGGTAAAGGGTCAAATCAAGAGAAGAACGACGGCCCGAGGAGAGATTAGTCAGCGCCGGGTGGAAACTCATTTTAACATCATCCGGTCGCAGCGTAAATCTGCGTTTACACCTTTTGAGACTTGATGGAGCAACGTCACATTAGCATGAAATAGCAGTTTGAGCTGTTTTTTTTTTGTGTCGTGGGAATTTTGTCAATTGAATTTAAAGTGTAAAAAAGGGATTAGAAGCAGCTCTTAATCAGCGTGTTATCAGTCACAGAGGACGCTTTGACATGTACGTTGGAGTCGACTAATGATTTCTAGCTGCTAATTCATCTCTGTTACTGTCATACGATGCGGTTTGTGTATTTTCATGCGTTTTTACAAATGTTGAACTAATAATGGGCTGACTAAGACACACGTGGATTGATGTGGACTCACATTCAGCTCATGTTCTTTAGACTGACTGCTCTGGAGCGTTGTTCCTGTCTGGCTGATGGCTCTTCACTCCAGCCCCTCGGCTGTCTGTACCAATGAGGGACAACAATGGAGTCAGTAGACAGGAAAGACTGGCCTACACAGTGGCCTCCTTTCTCCTCATATAGACAATAATATAACGACCCAGTTGCACCATCAGCTGCACATTGATCTCGGGCCGTCTAGCCTTCAGCACATTTATCAGCCACTGATCACGGAGTCGCTCACTACTCGGCAACGAGAACGTTAACGTATTTGTCCTCATCGGAAGAAAATGATCTAGTTATTGTGTGGACGTGGCCAAGGGACATAAAGCCTTAATGACAAGAGGGTGATGGAATGTCAAGTGTTTAAAAGCATGAATAAATCTAAATGCTCTCCAGGGAGTCTTTGTTTCCCCGTCTTTTGCCTCGCCGGTCTATTTTCCTCACCTCTTTTTTTTTTTTTTTGTTGTGCATATTTTATTTCAAATGAGAATAAGAAGTATTTCTCTAGAGTGCATGGTCGCTATTTGCTTTTTCTTAATGTAATTTTTTTTTTCATTGTCATTTTCAGGTTGTGATAAAGAACAGAATGTGTGTGAGAGGAATAGAAAGAGAAAGAGAGAGATGGCCTGGGTGTCTGTAAATGTGTGCGTATGGTTTATGATTACATGTCCTTTTGTGGAACACATCAACCATTCATGCAAGAGAGACCACAATGACATGAGGAATTCCTCCTGTGCGCTCGGCAGGCAGCAGAAAGTGACACTGAATGTTCATATAGGAGCTGAAAATCTCATGCTCAGCCGATATGCATCTCATGAAAAAAACAGCGTTCATCATTTTCGTCTCGGTGCGCCCCCACCCTCCTCCACACCTCCTCCACACCTCCCCCAGTCCTGTGAGCGCGGTGTCGCGGCTGTACACGGACTGAGAATAATGGCAGGATGGGGCCTGATAAATGAGAGCTGATAAATCAGCATCGCCAACAGAGGCAGCAACAATATCTGCTGAAACAGAGGGTGAGCCATCCGAGAGATATCTGCCTGCAGTCAGTGAGAACACAGGGAGCCGTAGATCAAGGCTGGTGTTGGTGTGATCGCCTCGCAAAAAGACCTGCGACTCGACAACACGTCCCTTCCCGTGTCTGCGGGCTGCAGAAAACCAAACAAAGTGATCTAATATTCCGCTTAGAGGGCAACGGCGTCGAAATGAAACTGATTGATTCCACACAAGTGACTAGGTCTATACACAAATACATTAAAGAGTGCATGTGCCCTGCGTGTGCACCCGCTGTCACCCAGCCTGCTCACTTATTCATTCAAAGGCAGCATGCAGGGACTGGGAAACCATAAGAAATATGCTCTTGCTGCTGCAGGCCAGAAATTTCTATCGATAGCCCGGGTAGCATCCATCTTCCCAAAGTCCACCAAAGGTCAGGAGCAGCATAACTTAGAAGCTGGTTTGCATTGGATTCTAGTCTGTATTCTGCATGTTTACTGACAGTTCCCCCACAGAGGCTGGGTGGAACTGTGACACACACACACACACTGAGGAAGGCTGTCGGGTAAATCTGCGATGGTGAGGGGGTGTTGGTGAAAGCATTGTTTCACAGTCAATAAAAGCGGCCCTGGGGTGCTTGTAAGAACAGCAATCTGCAGCCGTTTTCCAAAGAGAACATCTTGGGAGTACTCAGGGGGTTATAAGTTGAGTTCCTCCTCGCACTCTGAGATAATATTTCGGATAAAAACTAAAACAATAATGTGCCTGGTGCATATTGGGGCATCTAATGGGAAAAAGAGAGCTCATCACTGGAAGACAATGTGCACACGAGAGCCAGAAGGATGGACAACAAAGGCCACAGTGCCAGCCAACCAATGATAGCATTCATTATTCCTTTATCCTTATATTCCTGAGGTGTTAGCTTTTTTTTTTTTTTTTTTAAATGTGCATTTTGTATGTCAAAGACGTAAACTGGCAGATGAAACCAGTGTCATTCCTGTCCAACTTAATTAGCTTTGCAAATCATGTTCTGCATATTTGCATTCCCTTGCTTTACTGTTTTTATCCATTTGTCAGCTAGCTAAAATGTGCAAATGAGAAACTATTTTCAGCAATTATTTTATCCATTCTTGCCGGACCATATGGCAAATAAACGATGAAAATGTGCTTCTTGCACAACAGTCATTCCAATTACAGCTCAGTCAGTGTCAGTGAGAATAATCCTCCACCCTGTCCTTTAATTTCCTGTAATAGTATATTCCAGCATGGCTCTAGCTGAAGCAGACTCTTTTCTTTGCGTTGTTTAACAACACTGCTCGTCTATAAATGGCACAGAAGTGTATGTTTTGGGTGTGGAGAGTTTAGGAGTCGTGAGGTGGCTGCCTTTATGTCCTGGGCTCTCTTAGATTGCCAGCTTTCCTTCAGGGATAATCCATGTTGTGAAATTGAAGTGCAGTGCTGGAATACCAATTCTTTTTTTGTCCCCCTGCTGAGGGTTTAAAAAAAATGAAACGGGACTTGGCTACTTGGTGGATGTGAACCCGCTGGAGCAATCTGAACATCAAGATGACAATGCGGCAGGGTAGGAGAGCCTGTAGATGATTTAAAGCCGAGAGAGAGAGAGACGGCGTTAAGAACTGGACAGATGTACACTGTAACACTGTGCTGCAAGCACAAAGCTATTCATCTTTTGTGTATAATTTAACGGAAGGGTTTGACATTTGGGATTTTCTGGCGGAGAAAAGATGAAAAGATCAATATCACTCTCAAATCCGTCCGTTAAATGTACAGCTGGCGAATTTCCCAAAATGTCTAACTACTCCTTTTAATACTGTAAAATCTTCCCCTGAAAATACGTCCTGCTCGGCTGCACAGTTGGTAACGATCTAAGCCATAAAAAGGGATTTGATGAAGCCCTTTTGAGATGTTGAGTCACTAACCACATGTGTGCCTGCCAGAGATCAAAGTGAGGAGAGAAAGCAGTTAAGCAAAGGTTTAAGTGGTGGAACGCTTCCATTGGCGAAGCAGAAACAAAAGGAAATCCATTCAAACCAGTCGTCTGCTTTTAAAACCTCAAAGTTCAAGGAAGTCATTTGGCAAAACAGTTCTGACTCAGCTGCAGATGAAACAACAACCTCGAGGTCAGACAAGTTGTTGTTTAACATTTCACCACGACTGGGCGACGTACAATTCCATGTTGCTTCTGGCAAATAGGAGTGTGCAGCTTTGCATACTCTGAGATAAGTGATACGCAGCAGACGAGGTCACTTGAAATCAAGTCTGTAAAAATAATAAACTGGTGCAGGAGGATGTGTGTTTGTGTTTCTTAAGAGGTACAGGGTGTGTGGAGCACTGATCACACCAGCTTAAAAACTAAAGCTGCTTATTCTCTGATAGACGTTCACTGCGTTTTGTGAGAGGACGACAAAACCAAACTCCTGTCTAATTTGGTTGAATTACTAAACCATGTCCACATCCACCTGGAGAGAGGTGGCTTCTGCGGTTATAGAGGAGAGAGGGGAAAGGAAGGACAGGTGGAGGCAAAATGGCCCCAGTACTGTGACTTTCATTGTCCAGATTGACCACACACTGGACGCACACCACCACATACAGCATGCACCCTAACCCTAACCTCAACCTCAACCTCAACCTAACCCTAACCACTGACCCAAAATCAAGGTTTGAACAGTTGGGGACATGGACTTTGACATGGACTAACCCTAACCCAATCAACTGGTATTAAGTTTGTGACCCCAAATATGGACATAAGGCAGACTACACACACACACACACACACACACACACACACACACACACACACACACACACACACACACACGCGTCAGTCTCGTCCTCATCCTTATACGTCTCACTAGTGCAGCACATGGTCCCAAGAGGCAGTTTTTGAAGGCATTCCTCATTTTGAGGTCAAGTCCAGTGTGACCTACAGTACTTTACAGTATAAATTGCCCGTAGCAGACAGGTGCTGGATGGATTTGGCATTTCCACGAGCTTTTTGACCTTGACTTGGCTCAGACACACAGATGGTGTTACAGAATGAGCTTATTGTTTACATCTGAGCCTGCAAGCCATGCAACTTATCATCTGTAGCCTTGTACGGGCCTAAAGAATGTTTGTGCAGACAAATAAATAAGGACATAAATGATTTATTCTCCCCTCTTGGTAAAATATTGTGCAATAAACAATTATTTTTTGTGTAAAGCTATTGTCCTTAGAGATAGATTGCACTACTCAAACCTAATTAGGCCTCTGCAACAATGCTGAGTTCGAGTAAAAACAAATAAATAAAGAGGCAGTTTAGTTTTTAGCTCCAAAATTAGCATTTTATTTGGATGGTTGGGGTCAGAGATGTATAATTTGTTTTCCAGTACACATGGTTATCGTCAAGGCTTAAGTCCAAAACCTTTTCCAGTCTTAAAGCTGATTCAGTAATTAGTGCCGAGCATGTCGTCCCACCCCCCCCCCCACCCCCTTTTTGGTACAAACAGTTGTGCTGACAAGATCACTACTCTTCCATTTTTATGTTTTTTTTTTTCACGTTTTATACAAAAAACTCTCTTAACTTCTACACATTTAATGTCACCCAGATTTTTATTTTTTTTTTTCACTTCGTAAATAAATTTGGGAAACAACATTTTTCCATTTTTGTTGTCATGAAAAGATAAAAACATGCAAAAAACTTGAATTGGTAGTCCAAATTTTACATTTACAAGTTTGGAACTTTTTGCACTTCTTCATATACTACATCAAAAGAAAAAAAAGAGATAAAGAAAAAAAAAACATTATGTACACACATCTTTTTACAGTGAAGTAAAGTTGAAAATATCAGATGATGACTAAGGCAAATGAAGTGTACATAGATTAGACCAAAACAGTTTTTTTGTTGTTTTTGAAAAATACTACATCACTTCAGAAACAAAAGAAAAAAAATGCTACAAAAGTATGATTCATAACTCCCTTTATCTGCAACCAGCTGCATAATTTTAATTTTTTAGTGAAAAGTCTAGAAGTCTAGCGTACTGTACAGTGCTGTTCTTAATTGTTTTTCTTTCCATCCAAGCTAAAAGATGATCCTTCATTTCTTCCTCTCTGTAGTTTATTTAAATAATCTTCAACAAACAGGAGCGTAGTGTAACCAAAGGAAAAAAGCATGTAGAAGCATACCAGAGTGTAACATACTTTGTTTGAAATCACTCCAAAAGTCAGTACCATTAAAGCCTTGAACATAAAACTAATCATTTAGATCCAAAAAAATGTACAAAAAGGCA